>CM061547.1:206209261-207409261 GCA_030864215.1 Capsicum pubescens
GTTATTATTATTATTATTATTATTGTTATTATTATTATTATATATTTTAAGTGAATTTTTTGACATCAATTGTTACCAAATAATACTGCATATTATTACTCCTGCTGCAACCCCGATATTATTTTTTATTTATTCTTATTATATATTTATCTTTTATTAATATATAAATCAAATGAATTTAAATATATTTTATAGTATGAATGAAATAAGTTTATAAAATGGTAAGAGTTGATTTAGAATTTTTATGCATTAAGTTTCGATTTATAAGCTAATAATTTTTTTAAAGGATAATATATTTTTAAATTCAAATGTTTTTAATCTTTTAATTCAAAAGTTTTATCACAATATTATTGACTTTGTCCTAAATCTATACACTTGGCTAAATTTTATAATATACGATGAAAATATTTTTTATTTGCGTCACGAACAAAAAATATAAGTAAGAAACAATTTATTTTCTTAAAATTACTACTACGTGTCTTCTACTATCACTGCTACAATTATTATTGTTTATTGTTATTACTATTATTATATTATCTTTTGTTATTTTTTTTTGTTAAATATATCATCCTAAATGTAATAGTATGAGTTCTACTGTTTATTATTATTATTATTATTATTATTATTATTATTATTATTATTATTATTATTATTATTATTATTATTATAAATTGTTATAGTTTATTTAGGGCTCTTCAACTATGGTTGCTAGGTTTAAGCTAATAAAAATCTTTTATTTTTCTTTTAAAGTATTATTATTTTTAAATTCAAATATATAATAAATATTTTATTATATTTTCAAATTCAACTAATTATAAAGATTTTATTACAATACTTTTAAACTTGTCCTAAAAACTGTCACGTGACTTCTTCTGGTGCTTCGTTCTCTACTTTATAATAAATACAGATTTACTTCTTCCATAGTTAGAAGAGATAGCTACAAAAAAGTGAAAAGAAAAATAGAATTTGCTTTTGTTTTTTTCTTGAAGGACGTTTGGTCATGTTTCATCATAAAATTTGAAAAAGTAGCTTTCTGATTTTAGTGTGAAAAATGAAATTTATGAAAACTGAAAGTTGTATTTTTCATAAATATAAATTAAAATTATTTTTGAATTATTGTGAATAATTTAAAGAAAGAAAAGTGAATACAACTTTTTATTATCTTTTTATATTTTTGAAAACGTGAAATTTAACTTCAAGTTGAACTTAAATATTTTTGAATCTTTATGGGCCAAGTACTTTTTAGAGTTGAAGTCCCAAAAAGAAAAACTAAAATGTTTTTTGTTGTCAAAGTGGTGTAATCTAAAAATACCGACGAACATAAATAATAGGAGTAACTAAAATTGCAAGCTTTTGAAAAATCTCATGAAAATGATAAATAATACTCATATTGTTTTCATGGTATCATATTGTTTTCTGATGTGGTGTCTATTATAATTTTGTTTTCAGGCATTTATGTATCGTTCATTGCAAACGGACGGGGAAATTTAATTTTTATTTTCAAATTTTTTTTTTTTTTTTACTAAATGATAGAATTATACGGCGGTAAGGAAATGTGAATGTTCTTTTGAGTAATACATGCATCACTTTCTATTGTAACTAGATACGGGCGTCTATGCCAGACCTAATATATATTTCTCTTTTGATCTTGATTTATATGATACAGACAAAATTTATAGTCAAGCGAACTTTTACATAATTTTGACTATTTTAAATTATTAATTATTATATTTATTATAGCATTTTTTGCGTAACTTTCACATAGTATAGGTTTTTCTTTATGTCCAACTTATATAGCACAAATGAAATATCCCGAGTCAATCAATTTTTTTTATAATCTTTAAAGATATTTAAAATTATTAATTATTGTGATCAAAGTAATCATCAACTATATGAGATAATTTCCAAACAAATGTTGAAAAAATAAATGAGACCCGCAAAATAAAAAAGCCTTGAACATTATTTTTCGGCTAGCCCAATGAATTTTTTTTCTTCCCCAAAATTTGCAAAAGTATATTTATATAGCAATAGAACAAAATCTTTAAAATAACAACGATTTAGAATTTCACAAATATTCTTATGAGAAAGCATACATGTAAGTCTTTTGAATGACACTTTCAATTTATTACTTTTAAATGCATAAGATTTTTCAAAATAATTCAACTTTTTAAAAGATAATGATCGCGCATCGTGCGGGTAGGTATCCTAGTTGCTATTAAAAAGGTAAGTATCAATAGTAATAATTATTGTAATTTAAAGGATAAATAAATATTAAAATGTGAAAAGTCATGATATTAATCATATCATCCATTATGCATAGTAGGTACATACTTACATGAAAAGAGTCATTTTATAAGTGCAAATGCTTAAATTAAAACATCCATGTCTCTTGTTATATACTTCCTCCATCTCAAAATAGTTGACATGTATAGATTTCACATAACTTTTAATGAATAATTAATAAGAAGTGTGATTTGATTAATATATCTTTTATTAATTCTTTAATCCTTATCTATAAAAAAATTTAAGAGAATATAAATAGAAGATGAAGTAAAAATAGTTGGGGGGATCTAAAGAGGTTATTAAGAAGGTGAAAATTGATTTTGAGGAGAATGAACGACATGAAAAATGTTTAAAATGAAAAAAGAAAAACGGAGTGAGATAAGAGAGAAAAATAAGAACGAAAATAATTTATTTATTTTTTTACGGAATTTGTAATTCTACTTCCATCATCCTTGGTTTATTGTGAATTATGGCCAAGATTTCTAGGAATGAGATCTCATTCAGTAATCTTTCCTTCTGTTTTCCTCAATAGAGTGTCAGATAATTTTCACCCGTACAATTAATTTTTTTAATAGTGTAGATTTATTTGAATAATTTAACCCTATTCAAGGACTAACTGTACGTAAAATACGAGTTTGATACTGTCCTGTTCGTTCCTTGTACCTAACCCAATAGCTCTTTCTTTCTTTTTAACTCTGAGATACGAATTTGTGCACTATAAAATATTTTTTTAAAGTTCACGAGTGCAAGTGGCAAATTAAACTTCTGCTTCTAATAATTCGATTAGAGATATAGCGTGTCTTTTCTGCGAAGAAAAATGCTTTTTGTGAAAATATTTTTTGAAAAAATAAGTGAATCTTTTACTTACTTTTTTTTTGTGTTTGATATTTAAAAAAAAAAATATTATTGTAAATGTATTTGTATATAATTTAGATAAATAATATTAGTGACGGATTCAAGATTTAAGGATCGTGGGTACTTAAAAAATTAAAAAGTTAAAAAAAATAAAAAATCGTCTCAACAAGGTTCGACCCAAGGGGCGCCTTCCAATGGAGAACCTTAAGTTTAACCTAAATGTCAGTACTTCCAACCAATTTTTTATTTTAATGGGTGCTTTTATATCTTTTATACCTATTTTCGTATATTCACTATATAATTGTACCTATTCTGAGTCAAGTTTAATAGATAGCGGAGCACTCTAAAAATCAACGTAGTACTTAGTATTATTATCAATTTATTTTGGATGAGTTAAACCTCATGACCTTTTCATAAGTGTGATGGAAACTTAATTGAAAAAATACCTCTTCTGAAGAGATATAATTGAAAAAGTACCTCTTCTAAAGAAGTATAATTAAATGGTACCTTTTCGAAGAGTTAGATTATAAAAACATGGTGCCTAAGTTTGTACGTGATTTTTTTCTTTTTCTACCTCATTTTAGAAAAGAATATAGAACGCGTATTAAAGCTTAGAAGATCATACAACTGGGTACAACAGAAAGGAAGAATCTTCAAAATCAAGTTATTTGCAAATGGAACAAGGTTGTTGTTCCTACTATTCTTCTAGTTTCGAATCTCTGTCTAATGATTTACATGTGATCTTGGGTATATTCTTTAAAATTTCTATCAAGTGATATCAAAAGTAAGGTCTTGTTAGATTATTAGACATGATATACAAATATTTATGATCCTTGAAAAATATACTACTCAATTCTTGGTTGATTTTAAATCTAAAAGTGGTAAAGTATTGAGTATTTTTTCTTTTTCTTCTCAATTTTCGAACAAGTTTTCAGCACTGCTTCGTTTTCTTTGCTTCGGAACAAGTTTAATACTAAGAAAAAAAAAAGGGTGTTTGAAAGAAGACATGAATTCAAGAAATTTTTTGAAAAAGATGGATCTCTATTCTGAAATCTTTGGGACGTTTGAAACTTCGTTTATTTTTTGAGTTTTTTTTTTTTGGAACAAGGATTGGTGGCTGTGGTTCCAAAAGAAATAAAATATATTATTATGCTAATTATGGAATAAGGTTGGTCTATATATATATAGTTTAAAATTCCTGAGCAGATTTCTGTTTTGTCCTGTATTAGTTTTCGTTTCTTGTTTATTTCGGTTAAATTGCTACTATGTGTGCTTCGTGTTTAAGTGAGTAGATTGAATCAATATGTTATTAAAATAATTTTTACTGTGTAGATTTATTCACTTTCATCAAGTAGCATGTTTTATCTATGCGAAATAATTATTCCAAAGAAAATTATTTTGATCAGATTATGGATAGTTATGAATATATGCTGATAATATGTCGGTCCAAAGAAAGACATATTGTTAGGTCGTTTCAGTAATCATTGTTCATGAACTATGTATAAGAGTATCACTTATAAATTATTATTTTTGTCCAAAGACTAAATGATAATGTTGTGTTACGTATCTTAAGATGGACCCACTTTTATGTATATGTGTTTGATAAATATGTAGCTTTGGGTTTGTTTGCTATATTTTCTTTCATTTTTTATTTTATTTGATTATCTTCACATATACATGATTTATTTGATGGTTAATTGTGAGCATTATTTATTTCTTTTATAGTGTCTTTTATATCTGTCAATATGAATAACATTCCTGTACTTAATGGCACAAACTTTAAGAAATGAAAAGAGCACATTATGATTGTTCTTGGTTGCATGGATCTTGATTATGCATTGAGATTTGATCGCCCTGTGGACTTGAACGAAACTAGTTCGAATGAACAAAAGTCTGTATACGAGAAGTGAAAGTGATCAAATCGCATGAGCTTGATGACGATGCAACACTCGATTTCGGAATCCTTAAGAGGCGGTATAACAAAGAACAAAGATGCCAAAGGTTTCTTAAAGGAAATCGCAGACCGATTCGCTGCTAACGAAAAGGTTGAAACAAGTACTATTCTTAATAAGATAGTTTCAATGCGATATAAGGAAAAAGGAAACATAAGAGAGTACATTATGAAAATGTCTAATCTTGTGACGAAACTCAGGGCCTTTAAGCTTGAATTGTCCGACGACGTACTTGTGCATCTAGTTTTGATCTCCCTTCCAACACAATTCGATCAATTTAAAGTTTCATATAATACTCAAAAAGAGAAATGGACTTTGAATGAGCTTATAGCTCAATGTGTGCAAGAAGAGAATAGACTAAAACAAGGGAAGATTGAAAGTGCTCATTTGACATCTACCTATGAAACTAAAATCACTTCAAATAAGAGAAAAAAGAGTAAGACTAAGAAAACTGCAGACGAAGGAACATCAAAGTCCAAAAATTCAAAGACTTGTTTCTTTTGCAAGAAAATTGATCACATAAAGAAAGAATGTTCCAAGTACGCTAGCTAGCCTGAAAAGAAAGGTAAACTTCTCAACTTCGTTTGTTCAGAAGTTAATTTGGCTGTGGTACCTAGTGACACTTGGTGGATAGATACGGGTGCAACTACTCATGTAAGTGCTGCTATGCAGGATTGCCTAAGGAGCCGAGCACCGATTGATGCTGAAAGATATATTTATATAGGCAATGACAATAAAGCAACTGTGGAGGCTATTGGTGTCTTTAGAATTTCATTAGATACTGAATTTTATTTGGAATTAGAGGAAATATTTATTGTACCGTCTTTTAGATGGAATTTAATTTCTATTTCTTGTTTGGATATATCTGGATACAATTGTTCTATTGAAAATGAAATTTAGAGTATTTTTCTCTAAATTCTAATATTGTTGGAATTGGTACTCTATTTGATAAGTTATACAAATTAAATAGACAAGCCTCATGCAGTAACGAAAACTTGCATTCAAGTACTTTTGGTACTAAGCGCAAATTGACAAATGAGAATCCATCAATGTTATGGCACAAATGATTGGGTCATATTTCTAAACAAAGAATTCAAAGGCTTGTGTCAGAAGAAATTCTTAGTTCCCTTGATTTATCAAATTTTAAAATTTGTATAGAATGTATTAAGGGAAAACAAACGAATATAAGAAAAAGAGGTGCTTATAGGAGTAAATAACTTTTATAGTTAATACATACAGACATTTGTGGTTCGTTTCCTATGGCTTCATGGAATGGTCAATAATATTTTATTAACTTTATAGATGACTACTACCGTTACAGATATCTTTATTTAATTCATGAGAAGTCACAATCACTGAATGTTTGTAAGATTTTCAAGGCTGAAGTTGAAAATCAATTAGGCAAGAAAATTAAGGCTGTCAAATCTGACCGTGGAGGAGAATATTACGGTAGATACGATAGATCAGGTGAACACCCTTCATGACTTTTTACAAAGTATTTGACAGAGTGTGGAATTGTACCTTAATACACTGTGCCGGGAACTCCAAGTCAAAATAGTGTAGCTGAGAGGCGAAATCGAATTCTTAAGGATATGGTAAGAATTATGATTAATCATTCTTCTTTACCTGAGTCTCTTTGGGGAGAAACATTAAAAACTGTAGTTTATATATTAAACAGAGTTCCAAGCAAAAACGTAGCTAAGACCTCATATGAGTTGTGGACTGGTAAGAAGCCTAGTATTAGACACTTGCATGTATGGGGATGTCCAGCCAAAGCAAGACCTTATAAGCCTAATGAAAAGAAGTTGGATTCAAGAACTGTTAGTTGTTACTTTGTAGGTTACTCAGAAAGATCGATAAGTTTTATGACTCCTCGAATAGATCTTTTTTCGAAACAGGGAATGCCAATATTGAGCATGTTAATTATAGTGGGAGTAATCAAAACAAATAAATTGTTTTTAAAGATAAATTTGATAATATAAATTCTAGTGAAAATGATCAGATTACTTTACCAAATGTGTTTCAACTTGTAAATCAGGATTATGGAGAAAACACAATGATATTACCTCATGTTCAACAACCTCAAGTTGAAGTGCCTAAAAGAAGATCTAGCAGAGAAAGAAGAAATATAATTTCAGATGATTATGTTGTTTATCTTCAAGAACATAATTTTGACATGGGATTGAAAAATGACCTTATAAGCTTTAGTCAAGCAAAATCATGTCAAAATTCTGCTAAATGGATTGAAGCCATGAAAAATAAGTTGAAGTCTATGAAAGACAATGGCATTTGGGATCTTGTCGAGTTACCACAAGGATTGAAATCAATACGTTGTAAGTGAATTTTTAAAATCAAACGAGATTTAAAAGTTAACATCGAAAGATATAAAGCACGCCTAGTTTCTAAGGGATTCACTCAAAAGGAAGACATAGATTTTAAAGAGACCTTTTCACCAGTTTCATCGAAAGTCTCCTTTAGAATCATTATGGCACTTGTAGCTCATTATGACTTAGAGCTACATCAAATGAATATAAAGACTGCATTTCTCAATGAAGGCATTGAAGAAATAATATACATGGTGCAACTAGAAACCTTTGAGTCTTAAGATTCAAAGCATCCTGTATGTAAACTTAAGAAGTCCATATATAATTTTAAAACAAACATCCCGTCAATGGTACTGAAAGTTTGATCAGGTGATAACCTCTTTTGGTTTTAAGGAAAACACTATTGATCAGTGCATATATCTCAAGTTCAGTGGGAGTAAATTTGTTATTCTTGTGCTATATGTAGATGAAATTCTACTGGCCAGTAATGATGTAGGTTTATTGCATGAAACCATGAAATTTCTTTCAAGTAAATTTGAAATAAAAGATCTTGGTGAGACGTCCTTTGTTCTAGGTATATAGATCCATAGGGATCACACGAGAAATGTTCTTGGGCTGTCGGAAAGGAATTATATTGATAAGATGCTAAGTAGATTTGACATGTAAAATTGTGCACCAGGAGATACACCAGTGGCAAAAGGTGATAACTTTAGTTTGCGCCAATGTTCAAATTTGGACATAGAGAAGAAAAAAATAAATAAAATTCATATGCATCAACAGTGGAAAGTCTCATGTATGTACAAGTTTGTACACGTTCAGATATTGCATACAGAATGGGAATGTTGGGGAGATATTTAAGTAATCTAAAAATAGATCATTGGAAAGCTGCAAAACGGGTTATGAGGTATCTTCAAAGAACTAAAGATTACATGCTCACTTATCGGAAGTCGGATCATTTAGAGATCGTAGAGTATTTCGGTTCACATTTTGTTGGATGTCTTAATAGTAGGATATCTACATCAGGTTATGTTTTCATGATGGCTGGAGGAGTTGTATCTTGGAAAAGTGTGAAACAAACATTAATAGCTTCTTCTACAATGGAAGTTGAATTTGTGGCCTTCTATGAAACATCAAATCAAGGAATGTGGTTGAGAAATTTTATCACTGGAATTCAAATAGTCAGTGACATAGAAAGACCATTGAAAATTCATTGTGATAATAAGTCTACTGAGTTATATTCGAAGAACAACCAAAGTTCGTCAAAGTCAAAGCATATCGACATTAAGTATTTGATTGTGAAAAAAAGGGTTCAGAGTCATCTTGTATCAATTGAGCATATTAGTACAAACTTGATGATTGAGGATTCGTTCACGAAGGATTTGCCACTTGAAGTATTTCATGGGCATGTTGCTCATATGGGTGTTGTCAAATTTGATGATGAGTCATTTTAGTGGGAGTTTGTTATTTTATTTATGCTATTGATATGTTAAAATTTATTTCTGTACAGACTCAAGTTTTATGAAATCTTTAAATTTCATGTATTTCTTGATAACTCTGAAAAATATAGATATTAATTATCTATTGCAGTATTGCATAAGGTATGAGAAAGTGATTTTGGACTATTAAAGCTATAAGGAAGGACCATTGGGAAATAGGCATGACTTAGATCATTTTACATGTAATTTTGTATCTGATCTATGTCATTGGTATTGTTAATATTTATGACCATAGATGGGTTTAGTTTCGAATATATGTTACGAAGACCACCTTGATCCTATATTAATCGTATCGATGGACCAGATTGTTTTGAGATATTTAAATCAAGATAGTAAATATTTGTGTGCACTAAAGTTCATCTATGTATGATTGTTCAGTAATACATGTGGTCCAAGTGGGAGATTGTTAGTAATTTTTCATTTTATAGACTCACATATCAATATATTATACATAGATATGTTATTTTTAAAGAAGTTCAATTTTATGATCTAATAAAGTATTAAAGTATTTGGGCCTAAAATATAAATATCTACTTAGTATCGGTTTATTTTGGATGAGTTGAACCTCGTGATCTTTTCATAAGTGTGATGGAAACTTAATTGAAAAAGTACCTCTTCTAAAGAGGTATAATTGAAAAGGTACCTCTTTTAAAGAGGTATAATTAAATGGTGCCTTTTAGAAGAGTCAGATTATAAAAATATGATCCCTAAGTTTGTATGTGATTTTTTTCTTTCTCTACACCATCTTAGAAAAGAATATAGAACGCGTATTAAAGCTTAGAAGATCATACAAGTGGTTGCAACAGGAAGAAAGAATTTTCAAAATCAAGTTATTTGCAAATGGAACAAGATTAGTGTTCCTACTATTCTTCTAGTTTTGAATCTCTGTCTAATGATTTACATGTGATCTTGGGTGTATTCTTTAAAATTTGGCCAAACCCATCGATAGGACCTTAAACTTGTCCCGAAAATTCACTTAGGCCCCTAAACTAAGGTCTGTACCTATCAGGTCCCTCAAGTGCTAAAATTGATACCTATCAGGCACAAAATGCTGAGTTGGCAAGGAGAGTATGTTACACTCTCCTTGGGCGCGTGAACAGTAGATTAAATAATATTTTACTTTTTTTAATAAAAAAACTTATACTTAAATTATTTTATTAATATAATTTTTAATTAATAATATTTTTTTTAAAGAGCCCCACCTCCTTCCCCTCCTCCCACCCCCCGCCCGTGTCTTCTTCTACAACAACAAGAAACCATTGAAGATGGAGACTTCTTAAGCAACAAGAAATCATTGAAATGGAGAAATTTATTTTAAGCATCACAATGGAGAAACACCATTACTAATAAAATCAAAAACTCTATTAACAACAACAAAATCACTAATCAATCTTCACCATTGTCAACAACATCAAAGATGTGAAAAAAATATTCTTTCTCTTTTTACAAAATCAGTTAAAGAAATCTTTTTTTCATTTATTAATGGAGTTGTTGATTTAACAATAATTATGTGTGTGTGTTGTTGACTGTGTGTGTGTAAACGACGGGGGACGGGTGTGTGAAGAAGACGATTGTGTGTGTGTGTGTGTTGCTGACTGAAGCAACAAGAAAACATTGCGGATTGTTGAAGACAATCGGGGAGGGGGTGTGTGAAGAAGACGACTGGGGGGTGTTTTTTTCCTTTTTTTTTTAAATTTCTTTTTAATAATCAATTTTTTATTTTTATTTTTTAAATAATTTTATAATTATTTTTTAATAATTTGGATTCTCAATACAATTTTTTATTTTTACTTTTTAAAATTTTTTATAATTTCTTTTGAATAATTAGTTTTTTATTTTTATTTTTTAAATAATTTTATAATTATTTTTTAATAATTTGGATCCTCAATGCCCTTTTTTATTTTTTTAAAATTTTATGATTTCTTCTGAATAATCAGTTTTTTATTTTTATTTTTTAAATAATTTTATAATTATTTTTTAATAATTTGGATCCTCAATGCCATTTTTTTTGCATTTTTTTTTTTTTTCTAATTTTATTTTTATTTTTAAATAATTTTATAATTATTTTTAATAATTTGTTTTTTTAATTTTGTAATTTCTTTTTAATATTTAATTTTTTATTTTTTAAATAATTTTATAATTATTTTTTAATATATTGGACCCACAATGCCACGTGTCATCTTCCAATTGGCCGTTTTTGCCACGTCAACGCGTGTGTGCAACACACACTTGAGCCTTTAGCTGATTGGGAAAAAAATGCCCAATCAGAACAAAATTCGAGGGGTTTAGGGGCCTGATAGATACAAGCCTTAGTTTAGGGACCTAAGTGAATTTTCGGGACAAGTTTGAGATCCTATCAATGGGTTTGGCCTTAAAATTTCTATCAGCACACACACAGTCTAATTTTATTTATGCATGGTTGCTTTGCAGATGTCGAGTACAAACAAAGAAAGACAATGAAAATGCAATGAGTTCGCATTCCTTATTAAAAAAAAATGGAGATACAAATTGTCACCGAAGATCTTAGATTAAGTTTCAAAGATTGGTGTACAAATCATTCCTTTTTGTTATATTTAACTGTTAAGTGTTAGCCATTTCTTATGTTGTGAGTCCTTATTATGCGGTACTACTTTAGGGGTCGTTTGATTTGGAATATAGTTATACTGAGATTAGTTATGCTGGGATAACTTATAATGGGATAAGTTATACTGGAATTAGTTTTTATTGAGTGTTTGATTTGTTGTATTCAAAGTAATATGCATGGTATAATTTTTAAGAATAAATTAATTGATTACCAAAATACCCTCCATCTTATATATATATATATATATATATATATATATATATTTCTTTTCAAGCTTTAAATATTTATTTTTAAAAATAAAACTTTCATCTTATTTAGCTTAATTTTTTTGTGTGTGTGTGCATTTTCATAATTATATCGTGTGTATTTTAAAATAAAACTTTCAACTTAAGATTGTTAAAGTAAAAGATGATTTGTTGTTTATGTCACTTCATTTAAATACATATCACTCATATAATATAGAATATTAAAATTAATTTTAATTGATATATACAATATCAATTTTTAAGTGATTAAAAAACTATTTAATTTAAAATATGTAATTCAACAATGAAGTCGACATTTTTATTATTTTTTAGAGAAATTAAAATGTATAAATAAACCTAATAATTATTCAAATAAATTTAACGTATAATATATTCATAAATAAAATATTTCTTAAATGCATATGAATCTCTAATATTTCATGTTAAATTACTTATTTTGTTCTAAATTTCATAAAATATTAATAATCTCATTTTTTTGTTAAAAAAAGTCATCATCAAAAAATGTGAAAAATAATTACTCACATTTTTCATTATTTAGTATCACTAATATTTGGAGAGTCAAATTATATTTTTAAAAAAATTATTTTTCAAATATTTTTAGCTAAATATAATTTTTTTTTATTTAATAATTAAGCATATAGTAAGTTAGAATGAGAATGTCAACATACTTTGGTCTCTAGTAATTTGTCCATAATTTTATAAAAATACCTTATATTTTATAAAAACTAAAAGTAATATATATATATATATTTCTATTATATAGAAGAGGTGGTTTCGACTACCTCTCATGCAATTACCAAAAAATCCCTCCACTCTCACTTAATTACATATCATGCCCCAATATATAATAATTTTATTATTTCATCATAATGGTTTAATATTTAATATATTCTATTAATTTATATTAATTAACTATAACTACATATTGAAAGTAAAATTTGTTTATTTATTTAATTGGTTATCATGTTCAAAACTAATTTGTTACCACGAATCACAATAATTAGTAACTTAAAATATTTAAAAGACATATAAAATTTTTATTGACCCTCATTATTTTAGTATGCCACATAAATTGAAATTAAAGAAAAAGAACTGCAAATCATAATAATTAACAACTTAAACTATTTAAAAGATATATAAAAATTTTAGTTGATTCTCAAAATTGTATCGAAGCCACATAAGTTGGGACACAAGAAGTAAATATATTATTTGATAATTACGTAAAAATTATTATAAATCACAATAATTAACAAGTTAAAATACTTTTTAAAAAATAGTTAAAAGTTCTATTCAACTCTCAAAATTTTATCGGTGCACCATAAATCATGAAAAAATAAAAAATTATCATAATTAATTGTAAATAAATATTTAAAGTAAATCAATTTTATTATTTTAATTGACTTTTATATAGAAAATTAATCTTTTTATTTATTTATTTTAGTAAAGTTAAATTTTAAAATTATTTTTTCTTATATAGAAATACTAATATTTAAATTTAACTTAAAATTTTTAAAGTACAAAATTAATAAATTTAATTTAATAAAATAAATTTCTAATGAATATTTTCTTAGAATTTGTGTTGGGTCAATATGTATCAAGTTAAAAAGAAATAAAGAAAAATATATAGTAAAAATTTATTATTGTGAAAGATAAATATAATTCACTATCCAATAATATTTAATAATATCATATTTTGCATACGCAAATATAGCATCCCATATTTAATTAATATACTATTTCGGTGAATTATCGATGATTACTATTGGATATGATAAAATTATATTAATTTTTATAGTAATAACATAATCAATCGCTCTTAATTAATTATTATGATTCATCTAGGTATTAAGAAAAATAAATAATATTTAATGAAAAATAAAATAGACATAAAATACGAAATTAACTCTTAATATTTTAAATTAAATTTTCGTCTTTCGAACAATGATTTTACTATATCACTCCTTATTATAAGTCATTTATGTATTAGAAAAATAAGAATAACAAAATGATATGTTAACATAAAATATTTGATTGACTATCAAAATTATATTAGTGCCACATAAATTGGGACGGGACAGAAAAAGATATAAAACAACATATATTATTTGAAAATGAAATAAAAAGTACTGTAAATAACAATAATTAACAATTTTTTTAAAAAAAATTGACTGATTTCTGCTGCTTCAATTGTGATTTTAATGTATCACCCGCAATTAATTATTATAAGTCACTTATGTATTGAAACATAATAATATTAAATTCACGATTTTACTATATATATATCATGAAAATTTTTATTCATAGTATATATATATATATATATATATATATATATATATATATATATATATATATATATATATATATATATATATATATATATATATACTATGAATAAAAATTTTCATGATATTTTTTTTTAAAATAAAAATTACTACATATACTCAAAGGGCAAAAGAGTAAAAACACACAAGAGATAAATGTAGAGAAATCATGCAACACCAAATGGATTATTAACATTTGTAACATTCAACACATTTCTAAATGTTTCCAAATTCTTCTTGAATCAACACATACACATAATAAAAATAATAAATAATAAATAATAATAATTACATTTTACTATATCACCCCTAATTAATTATTATGGTCATTTAAGCATTGTGCCACAAAAGTTGAAATAGCAAAAATATTATAAATCACAATGATAAAAAAATTAAATTATTTAAAAAAATATAATTGGCTATCGTCGACACAAAACTCTGGACAAGGAGAGCAGCATATATTATTCAAAAATTACATAAAAAGTATTAAAAATTACAATAGTTAACAACTTAAAATATCTAAAAATAATTTAATATGTTATATATTTCAAAAAAATTACATGAAAAATACTAGAAATCACAATAATTAACAACTTAAAAAATTTAAAAAATATAAAATATTTGGTCGATTCTTAAAATTATATTAGTGTCACTAAAATTGGAATAGAAGAAAATTATTATAAATCACAATAATTAAAAACTTAAATTATTTTTAAAATATAATTGACTATCAATGCCACAAAAATTTGGACAAGAAAAGTAACGTATATTAATTTGAAAATTACATAAAAAATATTATAAATTACAATAGTTAACAACTTAAATTCTCTAAATACATATTAAAATAACATATGTTGAACTCATGCTGGATTCCGAATGAATCCTAGAAAACATATGCAATCCTTTTATTAAATTTTTTTATTTAAATATATCAAGATTGAAAAGATAAATAAATATCTTAATGTTGGGCCCATACTGACACGGGTCATGCTCCTCTAGTATATATATATATATATAAAGTGATAATCTAAGTATTTGGAGGACAATTGTGTCCTTTTCTAATTTTATTCCAAGGATAAATTGTGATGGGATTGTTATCCCACCAAATGGGTGGATTACTTATCCCGGTACTATTTATTAGTCCCGAAATAAGTTATTCCGAATATTACAAACCAAACATGCATTAAAAATTTTATCCTGAGATTATTATTTTTTTTTTTTTTTTTTTGTTTTTGTACCTTAAACCAAACGGTCCCTTAGTAGTATGGAAGGAAGAACAAAGTAGAAAGTTGATTAATTTACGACTTTAACTACAGTTAGTCCCCAAGCTGGGTCAAATAAATCAAAACTATTAAAAACTTAATTGTACAGGTAGTAGCCATCTGACACCCTATTGAGAAAAACTGAAGGAAATTTACAAGTGTTATATTTTGAATTACTTTTATTATTTTATTGCTTTTCATTTCGCTTTTTAATTTTATTCTTCATATTAAAAAACATTTGAAGATAACAATTTAAGACATATATATCTATATCTGTATCTATATCTATATCTATATCTATAATCTATATCTATATCTATAATCTATATCTATATCTATAATCTATATCTATATCTATAATTTATTAAAAGTGTGAAGGACTTAGAAATGATGTTTGAACTTTTTGTCCTTCATTAAAAGTCTTTGCTATAGATAAAATCATCTTTTCATTATTTTTTTTTAATATTTAAGAGTTGAAAATTAATTAGATATACTTATGGTAAAACTTTTCTTTATTAGAAGTCATCACAATTAATGAAAATTAATATTTTTTTCAATAGTTTAAGAATTCTAAATCAACTAAATTTGATTTTAAAAAGATTTAAAAATAAATATAAAAACGTTAGAGTAAGAGGTTAGAGTTTGGGAATCTTTTAAATCAACTTGTTACAATTTTAATTTTTATAAGATTTAAAACTTAACCCAAATATTTGGGACAATTTTAAATTTATACCGAAGCCTACAATTTCATTTAAAAACTTAATGATCTGATTTTTAATTCTTTTATAATATCTAAAATTTAACCAAATCATTCTATACAATTTTAATGTACCAACACCTATTCAAAAATATGGCCATGCCTCAACCAAATACTCCCTCCGTCCCATTTTACTTGTTCCAAATTGGGATGACACAACAATTAAGAAAAATAATAAATAACATGACTAGTTTACCAAAGTATCCCTATTAAATGATATTTACATTTTAATTTAAAGAAAAGATAATTAATGCAAAGGGTAAAACATGGAAAAAAAAGTTTACTCCTTCCGTCCCATTTTACTTGTCCCAAATTGGGATGACACAACAATTAATAAAAATAATAAATAACATGACTAGTTTACCAAAGTAGTCATATTAAATGATGTTTACATTTTAATTTAAAGAAAAGGTAATTAATGCAAAAGGTAAAACATGGAAAGAAAAGTTTGTCTTATCTTGATAAGTAAAATGAGACAAGTAAAATGGGACATCAACTTAGCCAATTTGGGACAGGTAAAATAGGACGGAGGGAGTATAATAGAAAACCCCATAGAACTTAGCAAATCTCTCTATATAAAAGAGAGTAATAGAAATGATGATGTGGCGCGCTATGAGGTCTAGAATCCTATTTATCTTTTTTTTGTGCTTTTTTTGAACTTTTCTCTAATTTTAAAATGAAAAATATCTAATTATATATTTATTATTGAATTTAATAATGGACAATTGAAAAGGCAGTTTATATAAATGAAAGACACTAATGGTAAAATTAAGAAGATAATTATCTTCAGGAAAGAAACGACAAATATATTAATTGTAATAAATTTTGTAATAAATTCATCAAACACTGAGTTTATAAATAAATTACTCAGAAGAAGAAGAGTTGTGCAAGCTATGAGGTAAATTACATGGCGATTGTTGGGTCCAAGGAAATTCGTTCAGGTTCTCCAAATTAACCTATTTGTGGCCACTTTAATTTATTATATCCATGTCTATATATTTGTATAATTTTCTTATCCTTTGCTATGTTTCTTAGTCGTCGTTTTCGTCATGAAGAGGACCATCATATAGGTAAGACATTTTCAATTTTTGTTTTTGGTATGGAAGAGATTTTTCATTGTGTATCTACAGATCGTACAACATTATGTGCCCAAGAAGTCGTAAACATTAAGCTAATTCTCATTGTCCTCGAGTAGTATCTTACTGTCTTATTGTGTGGTTTAAATATGCAATCGCTGTGAACTATGAAAATGGCTTGTTCAAAAGTATTATTTGCATTGGTGCTTTATTTTGACTAAGAATTTAAATGGTGCCTTTAGTGATCCAACGTCCTATTATTTCTATAAGCCTTTTACATACTCTCTTTCCCAATTATCAATTTGGCTGTCCACTTTTTGGTGTTCGTAATGTGGATTTCAGATCCGAGAATTCAATGGAGGAAATGATTCTTAACAGATAGTTGTTAGTTCCTGTCTTAACATAAGCCAGATAGGTTGTACTAGAATAAGATATATGTTTATTCATGGGGTGCTATGCTGAATGTTACTGAGTTAATTTCACATATTTCTTATGCCCAATTTGCAAGGGTGGAACTATTTGATGGAAAAGGAGGCTTGGTTGAAGGTTATATACAGAACATCGATCAGACAGGATTGGATATTGTAGCTCTCGAGAATCCAAAGTCAGCGTCTCCTCATAACACAGAGTGTCACAACACACAGTGGCATGTCTATGCTGAATTTTGCTATTCCAACATCTTCACCAACTTCTATCTTCTTGATCAAATAGTGTAAATTTTCATAATTGACTTTATATATAAGGTATAAAATTAAAATTCTAATGGATCATGAGTTTTTTAAGAAATTTTGATAAATTTGTCTTTAGGTCTTAGTCATTAGCGCAAGTAAAATTATTATATATTGCTTTTCTTTTCTCATTTCGTATTGTTAATGGCAGGTTACTTAATCATATATGTATTGAAACAAAGAGAAGTTCGAGGCTGACAAATACATTTTATATTCATATTTTTCTTTGTTGCATATTTTTCTTCTTCTTTTCGAATCCACTTTATACTTATTAACGTGTTAGTTTTATGTTTCGTTCATTTATATTGTAAAATTTCATTCCCCTACATACAAATACGTGAATTCTAAACTACATGTAGGCACTAATACATATTCATTTACTTTATTTATCTACAGTCATTTTTATATTTATAAGAAAAAATATTGATAACCGCGTAAAGCGCGGACATATTCACTAGTTCAGGAATAATATTTCTCAAAAAAGAAATACAAAATTATATTTTTGGGCCTTTGTTTTTTCAATTATCATGTATATTTCTGTCTTTTATATGTTCAACCTCTCCCCGTATACTCTTGTTAACACCACCAACTTTTGGTTCTTCATCTCCAACACTCGCATTCTCATTATTGCTGCTGATTTTAATTTTGGCTCTTCCTCATCTTCTTCTTCAAGTGATCAAGAATATTTATTTCAAGAATACATGAAAAATTGTCAAGAAAAAAGTAATACTACTATTAATACTTCATCATTTAATTATTCTCCGTATAATGGTATTGAGAAAAAAGAGATTATTACTATACTGTTTGAACCTTTTGCCCTTCATTAAAAGTCTTTTGCTTTAGACAAAATCTTCTTTTCACTATTTTTCCTATTATTTAAGAGTTAAAAATTAGTTAAATATATTTATGGTAAAACTTTTCCTTATTAGAAGTTATCTGAATTAATTACAAGTAATACTTTTTTCATTAGTTTAAGAATTCAAAATCAACTAAATTTGATTTTAAAAATATTTGAAAAATCTAGAAATAAATATAAAAATGTTAGAATATTTTTTTTTTTAGAATTATGAAATTTTTACAAGTTTTAAGTACGTAATAAGAACGTCATCAATGATTTTGTAAAGATTTGACTTTAAAAATAAGAATGGACTTTAAATATAGAAAAAAATAATCGTACCACAAATATGGTTCAAATTGATGTGTGTCTCTTAGCCTCTGGCAGCAACGGAAAGAGGTACTGCATGACAAACACAAAAGTGATGATGTAAAATAAATTATATGTTTATATTATTATATTTAAGTATGAAGAATCTTTGAAAAGTGATTTAAGCTTTTATAATTCATTTAAAATCTCCGCAATGGATAAAATCATTTAATTTTAAATAATCAAACGTTACACGTGCGATGTATGTATATATATATATATATATATATATATATATAAGAAGATACAACAATGAAAAAAGTAATTTCACCTAAAACTAATTATTTCCTGAAAATTAATATTTCTAAATGATGAATATTAGAGGAAATATTTGAATAGTGTAGTGTCATTATGGTATTTTATATTTTCATAAAATTCTGTTATGGTTTGAATTTGTTGCCTTTATTTAAAAAATTAAGTTTTACGAAATATTTTGGACTAAGAATTCTACATTTTTACTTTAAAATATTTATTTTAAGTTAATTTGAAGGTATTTTTATAGTTGCAGTAATTTATTTTTTGATTATTGGAACGTTCAAGAATTAAAAAGTGATTTCATAACTTATTAATGTGAACTTTTTTGCAGTCGCGCAAAGCGCGAGCCAATTTACTAGTTCATAGATATATAAAACAACAATGGAAAAAGTAATTTTACCTAAAACTAATTATTTTTTGAAATTTAATATTTCTAAATGATGAATATTAGAGAATATATTTGAATAGTGTAGTGTCATGAGAAAATTGAAGGAAATGTGTCTTTTAAGTCTTGAATGAAGGATTGGTGACACAGACCAACTTAAAGGGTCAAACATCATTAGAAAACTTGATTAAATTAATTGTGGACTTGATTAATATTTTCAAAACTTTCTAATCTTTTGAAAAATACAAATCAACCCAACCCACACCCCTCTTCAATCCAAATCAACCACTCTCCCCTCTCTCTCGACAACTTCTCTCAACTCCCTCCCAACCGACAGTTCTACAAAATTTCTCCCTTCAACCCCCGGCGACTTCTACCTCCGGCGATAAATAGTTGGGCTTCGAGTTTCCCTCTTCAATTCAAATCAACCTGTCTCTCATCCCCCTCTTGACAGCCTCTCCAACTCTCTCCTAACCAACTGTTCTGTAAATTTCTCATTTCAATCCTCGGCGACTTCAACATCCAACTACAAATAGTTGGGCTTCGAGTTTCTTTTCGACTTCAACCTTCAATCGATGTGACAGCCTTGCTCTCCGGCCACAATAACTTTGGATTCTTCATCGTTTCTTTTCTTCTTTCATAGGTAAAAATTTATGGCCTTTTTAATTTTGAAAAAAATGAAGAACTTGAGCCAACTTCTCTTATAGTATTGGTTAACAATTTTAATATTTGTTGCATTAATTTGAAATATGATCTGAATAAAACCCTAATTTTTGGTATTTCTTCTCTTCTCTTTTCGAAGTGAATTATGTTTTTTTTGTTGTTTGTTGCATTTTTTTGAAGTTTGATTTTTATTGTTTGTGTTTATAAAAACAAAACAACAATTTGGATAAATTTGTTCTGTTCTTGTTCTCGGTAAAAATGGTGATATTGTTGTTTTTTTGTTGAACAAAATCGTGCTACTGTTTTTTATTTTCTCCAACAGATTATCCATCTGGTGCAACATATTAACCATCTGATACAACAGATTTGTCATATGATGCAATATATAAACCATCTGATGCACCAGAGGAACCATCAGATTATAATTTTGATACAACAGATTAATCATCTGATGCAACAAATTAACTATCTGATGCGACAAATTAACTATATATTGCAACAGACTAAGCATCAAATAAAAAATCTGATGTAACTAATTAACCATCTGATGTAACAGAAGAACCATCAGATTAATGATCTAATGCAATAGATGAACCTCCTGTTGGATAAAATCCTATCAACTCTTCCAACAGGAAATGTCCAAGACTTGATTTTTCCAACTGATCATTCATCTGCCGCGATAGATGACCCTATGTTGGAAGAAATCTAAACAATATTGACCGTTGATAATAGTTCAATAGATCACTCATGTGTTGCAACAGATGTGTGACCTATTGCACAGACCATTCCTCTTTCTCAATAGATGAGTGATATATTTTGTATTATCACAACAGATTACTCAGCCGTTGCTGCAGGTTAGTTAACTGTTCTGACAGAACACTCATATGTTGCAACCGATGTGTGATTTATTGCACAGACCATTAATCTTTCTCAACAGATGAGTGATATGTTTTGTATTATCGTAACAGATTACTCAACCATTGCTACGGGTTATTTTACTATTCCAATAGATCACTCACATATTGCAACAGATGATGTCATAATAGATGTGTGATCTGTTGCACAGACCATTTATATTTCTCAATAGATGAGTGATATGTTTTGTATTGTCACAACAGATTACTCAGCCATTACTACAGGTTATTTAACTATTCCAACAGATCACTCATATGTTGCAATAGATGATGTTGCAATAGATATGTGATCCGCTGCACAGATCATTTATTTTTCTCAATAAATGGGTGATTTGTTTTGTATTATTGCAACAGATTACTCATCCACTGCAACAAGTTATTTAACTGTTCCAACAGATCACTCATATGTTGCAACAATGTGTGATCTGTTGCACAGACCATTCATCTTTCTTAAAAGATGAGTAATATATTTATGTATTATTGCAACAAATTACTCATCCATTGTAACAGGTTAGTTATTTACTGCAATAGATATACTACCTGGTGCAACAGATCGGTGATCTGTTGTAACTGTTATTTCACTGTTTTGCTTATTTGATTTACTGTTATCCTTTTTAACGATGAATTAATCAACTATAATATATTTTTTTATGTTTCTGTTAATTTTAGATAATATGGTTCCCAAAAGAACAAAAATCAAATCAAGTCTAAGTAAAGAAAAAAGTAAAGCAGCTAGGCTACATCCACCACTCTATGAGCTTGCTTTACAAGTGTTATCTCTATCGAGAGCAAAATATGATGAACACGGGGAGAAGGAATATTTCAAAAGAGATGATGCAAATGCTAATAGCCCTTCCACCGAAGAGTTGGTCAAAGCCTTCATCATTGATCATTATTCTATGAGAATGCAGTGCGATGGTGCCACAAATTTAACGGGGTGATTTCGTGGTTAAGTTATCCATGAAAAAATCTTTTGACGCCTTCAAAAAAATACTTCGAGAATAAAAATTGGATGCTTATTTTAGGGAAAACTGCTTTGGAAAATATCTTGATTTACCGGAGGACAACAATGCTTGTTTCCAAATGAAAATGGTATATGAACTTCTCAAGCGTAGGTTTATGTATAAAAACAAAGATAAGATGGATGGGGTATGGATAAATTACTGTGGCATGCCTGTTTGTTTTGGTTGGAAGGAGTTTGCCATAGTTAATGGACTAAAATGTTATCCTCCTTCTCAAGTTATACCTATTCTAACCCCAAAAAAAGCACCCCACATACCCAAAAAAGACAAAGGCAAGTCGTGTGATCGTGATGACCTGGTGTCCATTGTTGGTCCAAGCTTCAAAAACAAAAATTTAATAGAAGCGTTGAAAGGTAAAGGACTTTCAAAGAAGCACAAGCAGTCATTGTGCTTGGTTTGGTTTGTACATAATATTCTTTGGGCGAGAGATGTTAACAACAACATAAACCTCGATTTAATAAAGCTCTCCGAGGATCTTGAGGCGTTTAATAGCTATCCTTGGGGTTATGAAAGCTTCAAAATGACAGTCAAATATTTGTTGACTCTGTTAGCGCCAAAGACAGTCAACTTATATGGCTTCCCATGGGCTTTCATGGTAAATGTTTCTTTCTTTTATTATGATATCATTTATTTTTTTTTACTCAATAATGGTTTTTATTTATTGGCGTTATTTTATAGGCTTGGGCATTTGAAGCCATTCCTTATTTGAGACAACAAGTGAACTACCAGGAAGGAGTTTCCTGTCCAAGAATCTTGAGATGATTGTCGGCCAAAACTGATAAAAATATAAAATTTCTTGATCTCTTCAACCCTTCAAAAGATGCAGTAAGTATAATTATAATTAATTTTTTCTTTTAATTAATGATTTTTTTGAATGATCTAATCATCATTCTAATATATGTAATGATTTATGTTAGATTGTGCATCCGTCGCTAGTTTCGAATAATCGAGAGTTGAAGATGCCATTTTTCTTACTTTACGGTCTGTGCAAACTTTATCGGACCCTAAGGTCATTGACAAAATAAAAGTAAAATTATTTGGAGCAATAGCCATTACAAGAAAAATAATTTTGGAGGGTAGGTTGCTTGTTATTGATGGTCTTAGTGGTGATGGAGTTGTTGGTGGTGGTAGTGGTGCTAATGATGCTCCTCTTACAGTATTTAAAGCAAACCATTATGAGTATGATCATACTGGTTATACAGATTTTGCCTCTCCCAGTGAATGTTCTGCATGCAAATATCAAGACTGCACGGTGAAACATGATGTAGTGATTAGTGCTATTAATGCATTAACCGCTTCTGTAAAGGAATTGACATCTAAGAGGAGTCTCATTCCATCAAAGAGGATTTTATTTCCATCCGCTCCATTAGAGATTAGGGCTAAGAGGAGAAAGAAAGTGATTTCCAAGTTATTATCAAGCATCCAAAAAAGCAAAATTGCAATTCCTCTATTTGTGTGTTGCACTGAGCAATGTACAATGTTCAAAGAAGAACAGCACGAGCTAAAGAAGGTGAATATATATGTCTTTCAACTAACAAAACAAACAGACACATATCTGTTTCAATAGATGACACATCTGCTGAAAATTATCAAACAAATATATACATCTGTTGCAACAGTTGACTAACTTGTTGCACCAGATAAAGTATCTATTGTGACATATGTCTCATCTATTTTAGCAAATCAAACATCTCTTCATACCACTTTTATTTGTACCAACAGATGACCTATCTGCTACAACAGATGATTCATATGATGTAACAGATGGTTCATCCATTGGAAATTATCATACAGGTCTTCCTCATGTAGAAATTTATCCCAATAGTTGATTAATTGTTGCAATAAAAATATAATCTATTTGGAATAATTTAAAATAGGAAGAAAACTTGTTTGATTTGCTAGAACAGATGAGTTATCCTTTTCCATTTTATTGTATCTCCGTGATTAGCATTGACCAATTCTGGCTTTCCAGGTGGATGTAGAAGCTACTGTTGAATAACATTGATAATATGCTACTCTTTTTATGGAAATACAAAGAACATAAAGCACAGAAACTATACGTAAGCGATAATAAAGATCCACGACGAGCAAAGATGAATTCCATAGCACCAGATGAAGAACAACGTGTCCATATTGAGTAGATCTTTATAGCTTGAGCATCTCAAAGTAATCCTTGGCATCATACTTAAATTGTTGTTGATGTATTTGTTGAGATCTGTACCCATAACAATTTTTTTACATTCCATTTATTCGTTACTTATTTCAGCTAATTTCTGAAGGCTTCGATTTATTTTCTTTTGTCTATGAATTTTATTTTTTCCTTAGATTTGAACTTATTAATTGAAAAGGAATACTAGATTCAAATATTGCAATGAATAATGTATCTGTTGCAGCAGACGACACATCTATTAGAAAAAATTAAACAGATTTAGACATATATTGCAACAGGTAGGTAATCTGTTGGAATTTATCAAACAGGTCTTCCCACTGTTGCAACAGATGGACTTAGATAGAAACATCGAGATAATGCAACAGATGACCAACCTATTACAATAGATAAACTATATTTCAGAACAGGTAGAATAACTGTTATAATGGATGGAGAATCTGTTGCATTATAAAAATTCAACTTTCGTTGGACATAAAAAATTGCCACTACGTGTAAAAAAGTTAAAGTTAATTAAAATAAAAAAGGCGGAACCCATCGACAGTGTTCAGTTCAAACACCTAAAATAAAATAGGCATTAAGTAGACAGTGTTCATTTTAAACACGTAAAATAAAATAGGCATCAAATGTGTCAGTTTGACACTTTTTGCTGACTTGCCGTCATTTAGCTCCCAATGGTTATTCCCCCCATTGTCTTATATATTCATCTTCCTCCTAAAATTTAACCCTAAATTCCCAAATCTTGTTCTTCATTGTCATCTTCTTTTATCTATCCAAATTCTTCAAATTATTTGCATTTGGTCTTTCTTTTCTTCATTTCTTTTTTTAATTTTTCCAACTGAGCTTGAGAATGTCGAGCGCATCTTCCACTGTTTTTTGTGATAAAGATTTTTGATATTGTAAGGCAGTTATAAAGCTCTGTTAAATACTTCTTGGACTCACCAAAATCTAGGTCGAAGATTTTTTACTTGTAAGATTTCAAAGGTAATATTCTTTTTATTTAATTAGTTGATTAATATTGACTTGTAATTATTTTGTAACTGTGTTCTTGTTTTTATAGAAATTGGGTGGATGCGATTACTTTGATTGGTATGAAGAACGACACCCTTCACAAGTAAATCGTGTAATCTGGGGAATTTCTATTGGTTCCATCATTGTTTGTTACATTGCGAGGCTTCGGAGGCCTTTCAAGAAGTCCATTGCACTATTAAAACTAGTCCAATCACTATTGGATATTTACACTACTTCCAAAAACTTGAATTCTTCCCCAAAATCGACACAAAAACATGAGCATAAACCGTCATTAAATTATAACGGGGTATCGACACCACCATCTTGGAACCCTTTGGCCTTATCAGTTCACACCTATCAAACTAAAATGTATAATGCAGGATCTTGTTTGAAGGATCAGTGTCTAATCGGTAAAAACTTCATTCACAAAATCATTGCACTTTATATGTGTCTGTGACGGTAACCTGATCAATAATATACATAACTCGAACGCATGAAAATGGGATCCATTGCACGCACCTTATTCTTCCTACCCCATCAGGACATGTCAGACAGTGTTGTTTATTCATCTGCACACATGTGATGACTATTAAAAAAGAGGTGTGAAGAGTCGTGACTTTTTATCTTAACACATTCAAAACAGCTGATGAATCGAAATCTCCATCTGTTGCAACTGACGAATCAGTTGTTAAAAGAAATCAAAACATCTCCTCCAACATATAGTCCATCTGTCGCAACAGATAATCCATATGTTGGAACAGATGGTAAATCTATTGCGACAGACCAAAATATTTTTATTCATCTGCACGCATGTGATTATTTCTTGCTAAAAATATTTATTTCAATTTAGTTGTCCTATTTATAAAATCAAGAGAATTTTATTATATTCTTCCAAGATTATCCCTATTATTAAATGACTACATAAAGTATATAATTCACATTTATACTTTCAAAGCATAATTAATAAGGCCAATTTGGTAAAATAATCACCTAATTTATATTTTTCTTAATTGGTGTGCCAAGCCCATAAGGCCCAACTAATATGAAACGAAGGGACTATTAAAAAGAGGTGAAAAGTTGTGACTTTTTATCTAACACATTCAAAACAACTAATAAACCGAATACTCCTTCTATTAAAACTAATGAATCAGCTGTTAGAAGAAATCAAAACATCTCCTCCAATATATGGTTCATCTATCGCAACAAATAATACATATGTTGCATCAGATGTCTCATCTGTTGCACTTATAAACCATCTGTTGCAACAGATGGTAAATCTATTTTGACAGATTATCTATTGCACATTCAATCCATTTGTTGCAATAGATGCTAAATCTGTTGCGACAGATGGACGATCTGTTGTAACAACTTAATAATAACGTCTGTTATAGAGTCTCAAACCGTTTTGAAAAGGTAAGAAGTATTAATGTAAAAGAAAAAGTCGTGACTTCTCACAGAAAACAAAATGCCACCAAATTTGAATGTAATTAATACAATGGAGATGAACAGTCGTGACTTTTGTCCTGACACGTCCAGATTCAATCCTCTATAAATAGGTCCCTCCTTAATCTTCATTCTACTCAACTTTATTTATTTCTTGCATTTTTTTTTCGTGTGACATCTTCAACTACTTCTCTTCAAAGAGCATATTCCTTTCTTGTTGAGGTAAGTTTTTTTCTAGTGTAAATTTACCAGTTAGTCATATACATTGTATTACATTTTGGACTTTTTTCTTTACATTTGTCAATTTATGTATTTTCTAGATATGGTTGATCCTGTTTTGGACATTGCTATTCTACACAACACAGTGCGGGAACTTCAGAGGCAGGTTAATGACCTGCAGAGGGAGTTAGTTGCTGTGAGAGCGACGATGTCCAGAGAGATACAAAGGCTGATGAGGGCCCTGCTGTTGCGAGTTGATTGACCAACTGTCATTAATGATGATGATGATGATAATTATTAGAATGTGTTTTTTCTTTTAGCGTATGTATTTTAATTTTTCTATATTGGATCTATACCTAAAGTATTTTATTTTTCGTTTAATGAAAAATTTACTTTTAGTCAACTTTAGCATTTTAATTCTTATTCAATTTTCATAAAGTCTATTTCTTCTAATCTAAACATACATACATGTTAACATGTCGACGGTTGGAGGCAATGAGCAATGTTGAATCCAGTAACACTAGCAATTTTGGCTTTTGAGTTCTTTCAATAGATGGACCGTGTGTTGGAACAGATTGTTCATCTGTTGGGCTTCTGTCAAAAGATTATCCATCTGTTTCGACAGATTGTCATATGTTGGAGAAAAATATTCCAGTTTGTGGAACTGTTGAGAATAATTGTGGTCTGCTGTATTATTTAGTTCATGTTTTGCCTCTTTTTATTGATGCACAAGTTATTAAAAAAGATATTTTATATATATTAAATGATAACATTAGGTTCACAATAATGATTTAAATATATAAAAGTCCACAACAAACAAACAACAACATAAGTTTCTACAATTACAATGATCATGGTGGATTACGATTCTGGCATGTAGTTCTTTTGTGGCCAGTGCACTTACATATGGAGCACTTATTTCTTCTTGATGAAAATGATTCTCCAACTCCACACCTCCTCTTATATGGCTTTATTCCCAGTTTGATAGTGCTTGGGTCAATATATGGAGGAGGTATTAATCTTCCAATAAGCTCTGCAGGAACAACCCAAGATTCTTCGAGAGGCACCGGAGTAATATGCCTACTATATGCTATTTCATATTTTTCTACCAAATAATATTGAGAGGAGTGCTCGTAAACTTCAGGTCTATATTTATGACTGGATTGAGCTCAAAGAGCTGCCATAACACGTGGACAAGGATTTTTTCTAAGTCAAAAACTCTACACGTACAAGATCTTGTTTGAAGATCGACCGTGGCAGCATAACCATGACCGGTGATACTGAATTTGTAATCTACTATTTTATGAGAGAATAACCTATTCCCCAAACTGAGGTTCATTAATTTTTTTTTTCGATTTCAAGAACAAATCGGGTTCTTTTTTCTGGGCACTTGAACTACACACGCCTTTTGTTAAAAAATTCGCTATACTTCTTGCTTATTTGAAGGTATTTTTATAGTTGCAGTAATTTATTTTTTGATTAGTGAAACGGTCAAGAATTAAAAAGTGATTTCATAACTTATTAATGTGAACTTTTTTGCAGCCGCGCAAAGTGCGGGCCAATTTACTAGTTCATATATATATATAACAACACTGGAAAAAGTAATTTTACCTAAAACTAATTATTTTTTGAAATTTAATATTTCTAAATGATGAATATTAGAGGAAATATTTGAATAGTGAAGTGTCATTATGGTATCATATATTTTCATAAAATTTTGCTATGGTTTGAATTTGTTATCTTTGTTTTAAAAATTAAGTTTTACGAAACATTTCTGACTAAGAATTCTATATTTTCATTTTAAAATATTTATCTTAAGTTAATTTGAAGGTAATTTTATAACCGCAATAATTTATTTTTTGATTATTTAAATGGCCAAGAATTAAAAAGTGATTTCATAACTTACTAATGTGAACTCTTTTGTAGTCAACCGAAGTGCGGGCCAATTTACTAATTCAAAATATAGCTCATTGTCGCAATCCAAGCTTTGACGAGTTATTCTCTGCAAACATGGGAGTTGTTGTAAATCAATCCAAAACCACGTATAACCTCAGCAAAATTGCTTCAAATTTTACATATAATTTTTTTTTTTTGATATTTTGAGTCTTTTAAAATAATAAAATATCATTCACTAGAAATGGGGCTCATGATTTTCGATAACTCAAAATTTTAAACTAAACCTTTGAAGCTCTATTAATGATTTTTAATGGCTTCCAATTCATTTTTTATTTTTTCAGCAACCAAAACAATACTATATACTTCAAGTTTTGCTTTCGATAACTATTACACACCTGGAAAATGAAGGAATGATTAAATTTGAGACTAAAGGAATACAAAAAGAATATTTTTTTTATATTATTACTCTATTTATATTATTATTTTATCATATAGAAGAGTGAGCAGGTGGAACGATCAATGACATTCTTGTCATCATATACAAGAGGATATGTAGATACAAGATCATCAAATGCAAGCAAAGGAAAGTAAGACAAATACATAGATGACAAGTCAATATAGCAATACAACACAACAAAACATAAACACAATAAAGTAAGTGCAATGTATATGATGATGATGATGCACGAGGTCGTTGCGCAACCTCCGGGATCATCGCACAATCCCCATATACACCTATGGAGGCAATCCCCCCAACGCAGGACTCATGGGGGATTCATCAACCCGTTTACAATCCACATATATTATATATTCTTTCCGGCACATCCCTCGAAAGGGGTGTTATCAGGTAGTGCCAGTGTTTCTCAGATATTGCCACGGTGATACCAATGTTTCATGAATGAGTATGATATGAAGATGTCATGCTCACAACCAATCACATGACATATTTTCACAACCAACCACATGGTATATTTTCACAATCAACCACAATGATACATTTCCACAATCACGTGAGCCAATATCACTCATTATCTCCGTTTCATTCATGAATTTTCACATGTCTCATATGTTAATAAAGTATGAATATAATCACAATATGCCAATGGTACCACATTAAGCATCTTAAGCAATACATATTCACATGTATTCAAGGCTATCAATATCACATAGGACCCACACGGTCACACATATCACTTAATATCTCAATTTTGATAATTACATCACATATAGGCCCCTACACGGAAAAAACACATAGATAACCATTTTTCATGATTAGTTCCCACCCTTAACATGCATTTTGTATCATCATTTACTACCCAACCAGTCTGAAAGAGTTAAGTCATAACCTACCTCAAAAGCCGAAATTGGTCCGTTACACTTCAAACCCACAACCTTATTTTTCATGAACAATCCCAAACTCCACTAAAAATATAAAATATAAAATCTACGCATCTAAACAAAATCAACGACACTCATATTGAGTACTTTTGATTCGGGGTCAAAACGAACCCCCAAAATGAATTTCCGAAAAAGAATTGGCAAAATAAAAAATTTACTTCAAAAACATGTTCTTCATATTTTTACAAACCTACAGATGAAAACCCAAGTAAATTCGAGTAAAAAATGAGGTTCAAATCAAAGAAAAATCATTTTTGAGCTTTACCGGATAAAATCTTTGAAATTCGGGTTAAAATCAAGAATCGAACTTGTTTTGAAGGTTAAATTGATGAAAAACTAGTAATTATAAGATAAAAACTATTCTAGTGAAAAGAAGCGAAATTGGAGTTTAAAATTCAAGCCCTAAGATTTTTGGAATTTTGAGAAATTAATCAAGAAATTACTAAGAAAAACATGAATTCTTACCTTAAATTCGTAATAAAACCAAGAAATAGATGTTAATCTAGCTTCCCAAGATTTCACAAACTTTACTTTTTAGCTCTCACACTATTTTAGGGTTTAACTCCAAGAGGCAAGATGAAAAATGAGCAAAAAGGGCCCAAATCTGCCATATATATTGCAGAAAAATCTGCACAATTTCTTTTTAAAGTCAAATTCGGACTATGACAGGGTGTCCGAAATTTATTTGAGTACGATATATGCAAACTAACTATGCAATCATACTAAATTCGACATTCCGGACGCGTTGGTGAAGTCAGATTTTTGAAAAAAATATTATTTTTAAAAAGTTGACCACCAAAACCCGAAATCACAATTTTCCAAACCGATGATCGAAATGAGATTTAACAACAACAACAACAACAAACCCAGTGTATTCCCACATAGTTGGGTATGGAGAGAATAAAATGTACGCAGTCCATACCACTACCTCCGGAGAAGTAGAAAAGTTATTTACGATAGACCCCCAACTCAAGACAAAGAATAGTAAACAAATCCGTAATAAAGCATGAAAGAAGATGGAATAACTGAAATAAGACACCCATAAAATAATATCCTACACTAACTAACCAAAGTCACCCCCACCCCCATACCCTCCTACTAGCAGCTCCAATCTATGGACATAGCCCTAAGACTACCATCTCGGCTATCCCAAAGCTCTCCTAACTACTGACTACGACCCACCCACATGCATTAGCCTTCTAACCTAATTCGCGTCCTCCAGGCCTTCCTATCTAGGGCCATGTCCTCAGTAAGCCATAACTACTTCATGTCACATCTAATCTCCTCTCTCTAATATTTCTTCGACCTACCCCTACCCCTCTTGAAACCATCCAAAGCTAGCCTCTCACACCTAAGAACTGGAGCATTCGTTCCCCTTCTCATCACGTGTCTAAACCATTTCAATCGAACTTCCCGCATCTTGTTCTCCAGCGAAGCCACTCCCACCTTCTCCCAGATAGTCTAATTCCTAACCCTATCACCCCTAGTAAGCACACACATCCAACACAACATCCATATTTCTGCCACCTTCAATTTTTGAAGGTGAGAATTTTGGACTGGCCAACACTCCGCTCCATACAGCATGACCGAACAGACTGCCACCCTGTAGAATTTGCCTTTTATCTTGAGCGACACCTTCTTATCACACAACACTCTTGAGACGAGCTTCCACTTCATCCATCCTGCCCCAATATGGTGGGAGACATCCTCATCAATCTTTTTATTTCCTTGAATGATGGACCTGAGATACTTAAAACTATCCCTCTTACAAACAACTTGGGAATCCAACCTTACTACCACCCCGTCCTCCTTCCTCAAGTTATTAAACTTGCATTTCGTATACTCTATCTTGCTCCTACTCAACCTGAACCCTTTAGACTCAAGGATCTGTCTCCAGACCTCCAATTTATCATTCACACCCCTCGGCGACTCATCAATCAAAACTATATCATCTGCAAAAAGCATACACCAAGGAACCTCTCCTTGAATACGCTGCATCAACACATCCATCACCAACGCAAATAAATTGATCCCTGATGCAACCTTGTCAAGATAGGAAAATGCTCTGAATCTCCTCCCACCGTCCTCACCTGAATCTTTGCTCCATCATACATGTCCTTGATCGATCTGATGTATGCCATCGGGACCCCACTCACCTCCAAGCATCTCCAAAGAACCTCCTTAGGGACTTTGTTGTACGACTTCTCCAAGTCAATAAACACCATATGTAGGTCATTCTCTCTTTCCCTATACTTCTCCACCAGTCTCCGCACCAGGTGAATTGCCTCTGTCGTTGAGTGACCGACATAAATTCAAACTGGTTCTCCAAAATAGACACTATCCTCCTCAACATCCGCCCAACAACTCTCTCCCAAATCTTCATAGTGTGACTCAACAACTTAATACCCCTACAGTTGTTGCAACTCTGGATGTCACCCTTGTTCTTATATAAAGGAATCATAGTACTCCATCTCCAAGCCTCAGACATTTTTTCCATCTTGAAATAGTGCGCCACACATATGGACAAGAGGCTATGATGCATTTTTAGTAAAAGTTCCCTTCTTTCAGCGTTCATGTCGTGTAAAAGAGCTTGATCTCTAATTAAACTCTTTTCCTAACTCATCCATCCTTTCGTGTATAGAAAGTTCCTCCCATAAAGAACAACAGAAGAAGAAAAGAAAATCAGCTTGCACATCTACCTGTTCAGGAAGATCCCATGAATGAGCATGTCTCTCACACCGAATTTAGAGTTGCTTTCACTACCTTAGCTTATTTAGTAGTTGCTTAGAATAATTTACAGGAAAGAAAAAATGAGAGGGCCAAAACAAGAAGTTTTAATCCAAGGTCAGGGGTTGAAACTGCTCCCAATCCCGTCAGAATTTATCATCCCCATCTATGCCTTCAGCCAGTACGCCAGTGCCTAAGTTTAAGAATGATAGTCGAGATAGAGCACCAGGCCCTAAGTCACAAGGTAGTGGGAAGGGTGTTCGTAATAATCCGCTTTACGGAGAATGTGGAAAGAATCATAAGGATGTATGTAGAGCCAACTGTGATGGGTGTTTTGGGTGTGGGAAGCCAGGCCACATAGTTAGAGATTCTCCAAAGAGTGGTCAACATCAGAATAGACTTAATGCACTCCAGTTCTGACAGGATTGGGAAAGTTCTCCTGATTTGGTTATAGGTACATTACAGTCCTTTCATTTATATTTTTATGCCTTGTTATACCCTGGAGCTTCTCTTTGTTTTGTAACCCCTATATAGTTATCGAGTTCAGTGTCAGTCCTGAAACCTTAGCAGAGCCCTTTTTAGTATCTACCCTAGTGGGTAAATCTATCCTAGCCAGATGGGTATACAAAAATTACCCGGTTATAGTATCCTAGTAAATCACTTCAGTTGATTTAAAAAATAGAGTAGTTTATTTTCATGTTCATGATAAACCAGTAAGTGAATGAAAGGGTAGTACCTCAGTGCTTAGGAGTCAGACGTGTTTTCAGATTCCTTCTCAAAATTTTATAATAGCATATGATCTAGAATTAGAAGAATGAAACCAAGAGTTTAGCAGCAGTAGTATAGTTGGGATAGTGTTATCTAAATTTGAGTAGATTATGTACCTATGCGCTAATTGTATAAAAGGTGAATCAGTAGGCTTGAAGCAGTATATACAAGAATTTAAGTTTGTTGATTTAAACTATGTGTTGTGGATGTGACATTTGTAGGCTGTGGTGAGAGTAGTATAGTTATTAAAGATTTGGGGATATCCATGCTATGTGTTAGGATCTAAGTTAGAATCTTTGAAGGTTGAGCTAATAGAAAGAGGAGTCAAAAATTCAGAGTTGGCCAATCTTAAGTTGTTACATGATGACTGTTGGGGCTATAGAGGGCTAAGAGTAGTATCTAGACCAAGGTACTAGCATCAAGCTTTATATTATTAGGTGTATTCTTTCAAGGTGAGTTTATCAATTTACGCGTATTACTATCTCCCTGATTCTAGAGTAAAGTGGCGGCAGTTCAGTTTATAGTTGTTAATTAAGTGGTTCACAGATTTAAAATGATGGCTTTAAGCTAAGGGAAAGATGATAGGGAAAGTAACCAAGTCAGGCTTTCAGATTCTAGTGGTGATAAGGTGTATTATAGAACATCAGTAAGGGAAAAAGATGCCCGAACCATTCGTATCTCAGTTTAAAGTTTTGTACTTCAGTTATCACGATATCTACTCATTCTTTACATGTCAGCTTTATGATCATAACTCGTATTCGTGAATCTTATAGAAAATCATGTACTCTCCCAGTTTCTAGTATGAGGTGTTCCAGTCCACTCAGCAGTACAAATCATATCCCTTAAATTCAGAAACTTTGAAAAATGAGGTGATGTAGCTTATGACTCGTGTATTCATGTTTTACAGTATGTTCAGTTCCAGTACTCATGCAACACTTTTAATGAGCAACAAAATTCAGATTTATGCCATATATGACCTCAGTTCAGATCTCTTAATGAATCCATGATGCTGGTATTCTATTCCTCAGGCCTCAGTTAAGTGTCAAGTTACGTATGACATTCATTCATGCTTCAGGTCCTCATGTGTTAAACTTTTAGTGACCTCCCCTTATGAAATAATAGTAGTAATAATCAATTGCTTAGCTGAGAGAGACTAAATATTTCTTATTGATGAAAGATTATTGTATGATTATTTTATCTAAGGATGCAAGTATGAAGTGAAATCGAGGCTAAGTTTTGATACATGTCATGGTTAGTCAAAAACTTTGTGTGTATTGTCTTAGGGGCAGTGCCTGAGGGTTTTATTGATAGAGGTATTAGAGATTATTATGAAGATAAACTTGAATGTCATGATGGTGGCTAAAGGTATTGTGTATAGTGGATGAATGGTAAGAAGTTGAATGTAGTTGTTGAAGAGGTAATGTTAATTATTCATGTGATGAGAAATTGTACAATTGCAGGGTGTGTTGAATTCAGGATTCAGACTAGTGTTACAGTGTGATGTATGCATTTTGTAGATTCAAGTAGTCTTGAACATAGTGGGAGAATTTAGTCCAACTTAGACCTCAGTAGGTAGAGTTATCAGCGCCCATATGATATTTTTAGTAGCCTCAAGGGAAGTGCGGTATTGAAGTAGAAAGTGTATTGAGGGAGTAGGGAAGAAGTATGGCTAAGATTGCAAGTTAGTAGTTGCAGTTGCATGGTCTAAGACATAGAAATTCTATCCTAGCTTATGTTTTGTAGGCCTATGTTCCATGTTACATAATTCTAGCCACGTTGTGACTCCTTTTTCTTTAATTTACATCCATGTAAACTGTGAATTCATCTCAGTTCATGCATCATGCATCAGTTTTGATTCTAGATATTCAATCATTATTCAGTTCATAAGAGTCCCGTGCATTATCTCAGTTTTTCTTAATATTTCAGCCAAGACAGTATTATCCGAGGGACGAACTATCCCAAAGGGGAGATGTAATACCCCCGAGCTTTTTATGTACTAAATCTCTCATCTTTTCTTCATGAGAACAGATCCAGCCGGAGGTAATGGTTACTCATAAGTTGACTCTCTTATTTCTATCTCAACCTTATAACTAATCTCATGTCAATACATGTGTTCAAGAAATCAGTTCAATTCATGATATTTAATTCATGTATCATGTTTCAGACTCAGTTATGATCTCATGCTCCCATTCACGCATGTTCAGTAAATTATCTTAGGTTCTTCGATATTCCCAGCGTAAGGTAACAATTTTCCTTAGAATCCCTCATTCCCATACTCAGTTCCAGCTGCATATCATTCTCATATCATTCATGCATTCATGAGTTAATTCGATCAGTCGCCATGTTTCAGGTTTAGTCATGTAGTCACGCTTCAGTCATGCATATGCACCATGTAATCTCAGTACCGCAGTGTCTCTCAACTTAATCAATCTCATTCGAGGACGAATGTTCCAAAGGGGAAGATATTGTAACACCCCATAAAGTCTTAGCCCATTCCAGTCCTATATAGCATGACAAAAGAGGTCCCGGACTTAGAAAATAATTTCAGCTAAGTGTTAAGACTTAGTCTCATTTTTGGCCTCAATATTTTAATGGTCTCATTTTTATCTTTATGGACTTAGATCATCAATTTTTAAATTGATTCATGATCAAGGTTGTCTATAGGTCATCTCGGGTGAGTTTTAGAATTTTCGGACATCGTTTAAGACACGTTTGGATGACCAGAATAGTGAGCTAATGCAATCAGAATGCATCACGTTGGATATCATATCGTCACCATCGATGCGGAGCGTCGATGATCGTGTCGATACTATCGATACGGTGCATCGTCAATCGTATCATTGGGCATATTTTATGCAATTAGTCCCGAGTTCAGAGGGGTAATTGGGTCATTCCCCCACAGTAAATCAGTCAAAAACACAAAATTAAGCTTTTAAAAGGGAAAAATACATTTATTCTTCACAAAACCTCTCAAGAACAAAATTCTAGGTTCATCAAATTCAAGTCCAAGTCTCAAGAATTCACCAACAATTATCACAAATTTAGAAATCAAGGTATGTTTAGGTATTCATCCTTGGGTTTTTTCTACCCTTGGAGTTCAAGAATTCTTCCTTTTAAAACTTAGATTATGATTTACATTCTTTAATGGAATTATGTTCATGTATGTGTTGTTGTGTGGGTTTAAAGTCAAGAATATTTTGAGTTTCATGTAAATGAACTAGAATGTGTGTTGATTTATGTAAACCTCATGTTAAATCCTTGAATTGTAATGTTGAATATAGTAGTCGTAACATTCATATATTGCTCATTCTCATGTACAAGATTTATGCATCCTAGGTGTTTGATAAAATATTTATGTGGAGGAATTGTGCATGATAACCTATGTGTGATACTTTTAAAGTTGAGATATGGTCCCATTTTCTATGCTATCGAGTCCTGGGGGTATTGAATAACAAAAATTTAGCTGTTAATCTAGTCTCCAGTCGAAGTAGAATAATTCCGTAGTATCCCGAACAATAGCAGTCGGTCAGTCAATAGAATCAATGTGAGTTCAGTCAAGCCTAGTACAGTCTAGTGATCAATTCAGTGTCGATTCAGTTTTGAGTAGGATTCATCATCGAGCGAACCCAGGGATGAGGGGATTCCTGCCAGCAGAGGGTTTGAACCTTAGTAGAAGTCCCTGAGTTACAGAACTATGTAGCTAGTGTAGGGTAAATTGTCTTTCTGTCAGACTAGGGTTGACGTAACTAAACACATCTCATGAATCATCCTACCAGATTATGGTTGACCTAGCTAATGTTAGTAACCCGTGGCACGATGCTAACACCCTTACAATTGGGGTTATAAGTTAGACCCCAAATCAGTCTATAATCGGGGTATGTCGGTTAGATGATAACTCCCACAGTTTTAGTATTCAGTATTCAGTATATAACTCAGTTCAGTTCTACACGATCATGACTTATAGTTATCAGTATTCAGTTACTAGAACTCAGTACTTCAGATTCAGTCTAATTCAGACAGACGATATATGCTTGGTATCATATGTTCAGTATTTTCAGTAGTCTTAGTCTTTCATATACTCTCATCCAGATACTTCATAATATTTAGCTAGTATTTCTCATTCACATGAACCCATGCATATTAGCCTATCCTCACCGCGCATACTCTCTTTGCGTTATGATGTTTCATATCATAGGTTTGGACGCTCGGTTTCCTGACCGTACTTAGCCAGATCAGTCGATCAACCGCAACTACAGTAGTGAGTCCTCATCCATCGAGGACGTGATATTTATTTAGTCATTGCATTATTTCAGTACTTCAGTTATTCTCAAACAGTAGTTGGAGTTAGTTAGGGCCTGTCCCATCAACTCTTTTATTTCAGATGCTTAGAGGCTTTCAGACACTTTCAGTTAGCAGTTATTCCACAGTTGTACTCAGTATTGATTTCAGTTTATGAACCTTATGGCGTTTTCAGTTTTACTTCCGCATATGTTTCATGATTATTATTCAATATTCACAGCAGGCATCAGTTATGAATTAGCTTGTGGTCCTTCGGGGTCGTAAGAACTGTGTGACGCCCAAGGTGTAGTCTCGGAGCATTACAAAAAGAAAAACGGTTAGAGTGATTTGGGGGTAGATTGATATCAATATTTAAGGTTAACTATATTTAAGAGAGGAATATTTTTTTTAAAATTGGGGTAGGAGAAGAGGAATGGGGGAGGGAATTACAATGTGGGGAATCGAACCCTCACTAACCAGGTGGAAGTTCAGGTAACTAACCAACTAAGCTACTAAGATTCCTCAAGGGAGGAATATTGTATATTAGTTGTATTGAATCTTTATTTTCCTTTTCAGTAATTCTTTTTTTGTATTTTTTCTGAAACAAAAAAATCATTTTTAACTACTTTTTTTTAAAATAAAAGTTGCTATAACTTTAAAACTAAAAAGTTTTGCTATAACTTGTAATAAACAATCTAATAAGTTTATTTAGTTAAGTTTCTCTTTATTTAATTCAATTTATGACTGGTGAGACGTGGGCGAAAAATAGGAAATGGGCTGGTGCAGGTAATTTAAGTTAGGTTAGTTATATCTAAAAATTACACAAATACACAACTTATGTTTTCAATATTACAAAAAATCCCAACTTGGTAAAATCCTGATTTACAATCAAATTTACTAAAATAATTATATCCTTGTATTTGTCTTATTTTTAATATCTTATTTGGTAATGGATAATTATATGTTATAGTTTTTGCATTTAGGTTTCTATAATCAATAACCATTCTACTTTTTCCTCTTTTTTGTTCACTATGTTTATTTACTATAAATGCTGGACTATTGTGTTTACTCTTGTTTTTTTTGTATATACTGTTTTTCTAATAATTCATCTATATGCATTTTAAATTCTTTTAAATCGTCAAAATTATATGTTAATGATTTTTGAGTTATTATGCTATTTTTATCTATTAATTCAATTTTTATAGTAGTTTTATGTTTTTCCCATCCTTTCCTTCCTAAATTAGAGAATACTATTTTTATTTTTAATCCTTCGTGATTTTCATATGTTTTTTCATCTATTATAAATTCTTCTTTGTTCATTTTATTTAAATGTATATAGGTTATGTTGATATATATTCTAGACTATCTATTGTTGATTCTAAATTTGATATTTCTTCTTTTTGTGCATTTATTGAGTTTTTGCTAACTTCAGCAATTATGTTATACTGTAGTCTTTCTATCCTTATTTTTAATTCTGTACGTTTTTCAGATATTATTTGTTTTAATTCTTCATATTTTTGTAATTTCTGTACGTTATTCATCTAAACAATATTTATAATATTTTGATGGATATTACAAAAATTTCAACATATACACAGAATGCTATGTATATGTTGGCTATGTTATGTATATTAATAGGGAGAGAAAGTAAAATAATTAAAAAAATGGAAGAGAGTGTAATTACTTCCAAAAGGGTTGGTATTTATGTTATTTATACTAGTTGTATTTTGTTTTATTTTATTCCTAGCTTTATTTCTTTACTATTTCTAAACAAATCAAATATATTATAATGTTTATTACAAATTTACTACTCAATTTCAATTTGTGTGTACTATTCTCCCACTTTTTAAATGACAAATTTAATATCACAAATTAAAGAATATTTTGGTACAAATAACGTATATTTAATTTAGTAACACATAAAAGTCTTTCTTCCTTTATTACTATAAAATTTAAAGAGTTCAAAAAAAGTATGTTTGAATAAGCCGCATCAAAAATCAGTTATTTTTTTTAATATATGAAAAGTGTATAAATTTTTATCACATATTTATTCAAACAATAGTCCAAAAAACAGCTTTTGTTTGAGTTTACAGTTTTTTGGTTGTACCATTTTGTATTTTTAATAGAATATAATTTTAAGGAAGTTGAGTAGTTAATTTTTTTGTGTGTGAGTCAAAAGTTTTTTTTCCATTTGGAATTTTAAATCTTAAATTTTCTTAAAAAGTGGCGTATTGTAAGAAACTTTTTGTGAGCTGTAGTAGATATAGAATAAAAAATTATATTAAAGAGTATAAGTGATTTGTATTAAAAATAACTATTACAAAAACATTACCCAATTTAACTAAGTTGTCCTAAAAATAAACACATAATGTAATTATAGACCGTCACTTGGCAACACCTTAGGCAAGACTTTCTTGCTATTTAATATAAAAATATAGATATGTAAAAACTAATATTAATGTGATGAAAGTGACAATTAACCAACACACGTACACCATGTGTAAGGTAGAAACTAAAGCAAGCAGATAATATGAATATTAGTAATAAACATTTATCTTATTGTTATAAATATATTATCATATATAGTGACTATCTATTTTATCATATATAGTGAATGTCTACTTTAGCATATATAGTGAATGCTTACTTATGAAAAAAAGTTAGAAACCCCAAGATTAAGTTTCTCCTATAAATAAAAGGATTTTCCTTCATTGTAATTTAACCATCAAGAAACCTCTCAAGAGAAATAATCTTATATTTAGCTGTAAATGCTCCAAATTGAATGTCTATGAAGGACAAAATCTACTGCATGCATGAAGCATGTTAGATCAATCGATTCTAAATTTAATAATTCTTGAAAATGAAAAAGGACCAAATGATCATAATAAGGAGGCAATGTGTTCTTGAAGAGCCTACAACATAGCACTTCATGAAACCTTATGAGAGGTTAGGTACTTGAAAGTAATAATGAAGTGATGATATCTCAAAATGTTAATTCACATTGTGAACCGATACAAAATGACATATCATTACTAATATCTTAGATACAATATTGACGCAATATTGTAAGAGATTACAAGGATCTGAATTCTACGTTTATTTAAGCATACTACGTAGAAATATTTATCAAGTGACATGAAAGGACGCATCTTGGTAAGCATAAGACTTATTTGATTTGCAGTCCAGACACTTGAACATATCACACATGAAATGTTGACTAATATTGTCGCTTGACAAAATTTATATGAAATTTTTTTTCAGGACTCAAAATGTTCGAAGCATATAAAAGTATTTGGGAAACTTATATATATCCTTATATTACATAAGTTTATAACTTGAATAACATTGAAACTCTTGGAGAGTTTTCAAAAACAATAAACTATTTGGTGAAATGAGAAACATATCGAATTAGATTGGTCATAAAGTACCGTATCTTAGTGCAATTAATGCACTAATGAATCTTGAAAATACTACAGGGCCTGATATAGCCTTTTCAGTTAATTTGTTAGCAAAGTACAGTTCTGATCCTACTAGGAGACATTGGAATGAGATCAAACACATATTACGGTACCTAAAAGGGTCTGTCGATATGGACCTATTTTATTAAAAAAATTACAGTTCCAATTTTGTTGGTTATGCTGATGCTGAGTATTTATCTGATCCGCGTAAAGCTCGGTCTCAAATAAGCTATGTGCTCATATGTAGGGGTACTGCCATATCTTGAAGATATACAAAACAGTCTATCATAACCACTTCATAGAACCATACCGAGATAGTAGTTATTCATGAAACAAGCCAAGAGTGTGTGTGGTTGAGGTCCACGATACATCTCATTCACGAAAAATGTGGTTTGAAATGTGACAAAGTACCCATGATTTTTTTATGAGGATAATGCAACATGCACAACATAACTTAAGGGAGGACTCAAGGAGATAGAACGAAGCACATTTCGCCAAAGCTTTTCTATACACACGAGCTACAAAAGAATGGTGATATTAACGTGCAACATATTCGTTCAAGTGATAATGTGACTGATTTATTCACCAAGTCTCCTCCAATTGCAACTTTCAAGAAGATGGTGCACAAGATCAGGATGCAAAGGTTCAAGGATGTTCTCATTAGGAGGAATTAATACGTGATGTACTCTTTTTCTCTTATGAGGTTTTGTTCCACTAGGCTCTCCTAGTAAAATTTTTAACGAGGCAGCCTATATGCGCATTGTAAGATATGTGTACTCTTTTTCTTTCACTAGATTTTTTTGCCACTGGATTTTTCTAGTAAGGTTTTAACGAGGCATATTATCTATCAATTAGATATTCAAGGGGGAGTGTTATAAATATATTATCATATATAGTGAATGTCTATTTTACCATATATAGTGAATGTCTACTTTATCATATTTAGTGAATGTCTATTTATGGAAAAGATGAAACCCTAAGATTAGTTTTCTCCTATAAATAAAAGAATTTTCCTTCATTGTAATTCAACCATCAAGAAACCTCCCAAGAGAAATAATAATCAGTCTCTCTTGTCTCGCTATTTTTGTTATTCTTGCTTTATATTTTATAACACTTATCATTAGTTAGTTGATGTCCCGCACATAATCACTTTACGATAAACTGAAATGAATTCAAGCATTTAACTCGTGGATATAAAATAGGTAGTACTCTTGTTTAATTTATTTTATTCAAAATTATTAAGTAACATTATGTTTGCTTTATTTCTTTTTTCAAAGGTCAATTCTTTTCTTCAAGATCAAGTTATCATGTCCTAATTTTTTTTGTATCTCAAAATACTTATTGTTCTTATTAAAACTAGAGGGGAATGGCACGGGCTCAACACAAGTAATGATGTAGAGGGATACAATAAGCTATATCTGCTAAAACTATTCAAGTAAATAGATTTTTCTAAATTTGCATCCGATGTTGCTCATTATTTGAAACTGCCATCACAGTGTTACGCCATCTTCAATTGAGTTTCATCACTATATACTGTGAAAAGGAGTTCTATGCAGTGTGTATAAAAGATAACAAATAATAATTTTTCAGTGTATTTAAAAGGGAAAAGATATCATTTTCATCCTATGCTATACAAGAAAAGTTTAAGCCACACCTAAGGGTGTCAAACGGGTCGGGCTGACCCGGCCCTACCCGGCTCGATTAGCTAACCCGGCCCGGTTTGGCCCGGCCCGGTAAGCCCTAGGGCTTTAGGGTTCCGGGTCCCGGGCCGATTTTTTTGTTAAAATGGACCCGGTTAACCCGGCCCGGATCAAGCCCGGTCCAGGCCCGCCAGTTAACCGGCCCGGCCCGACAATTAAAAAAAAATAAAAAAAAATGATTTTGGGCCAAACTAGCCGTTGGCCCAACGGCTATATAGCCCTTTTTGGGTCCAAACGGCTAGTTTGGGCCCATTTAATAAAAAAAAAAAAACTTTAAAAAATATTTTTTAATCCCCAAAAAAAATCTATAAATACCCTACAACTTCAAATCATTTTTCACACAATTTTTCACTCTCTCAAATCTCAATTCTCAATTCTCTAATATTCAATATATTTAATTTCTTAAAGTGTTCACTTTAATTTTTTAATTTTCGTTTACAAAGTACGAGCGGAAGTTTCTAAAGTCGCAATCTTCGGATACTTCCAAAATTTGGTATTGTCGTTCCATCTCTTACGTTTAATTTTTATATATTGTATTAATTGTTTAATATTTAATTTTATTATATTTGTGTATTTTGAATATTTTTAGTTTAATTTAATTTATATTATGGATAAATTAAAAAACCTTGCTGCTAAAGGTGTTAAAATTTTTTGTCCCGGAAGCGGTAGTGGTAGTAAAAAGCAAATTACTAGCGGTAGAGGTAGTTCAAGTAATAGATATACCCGTGTGCCTTCGCCTCCGGTACCGCTTGGTACACCTTTTGAGGAAGAAATAGGTGTAGGTGCTCACGATATGGATTATGTAGAAGCTCAGGAAAATTACGGTATAGAAGAAGAAAATGAAGTAGATGCAGTTAATTTAGACGAAGATAATGAAAATATTGCTGAAACACTCGCAGTAGGAGATGCTAACGTTAGATCTGAATCAGTTAATCTCCCTTCCCGTCCTCCCAGTGCCCCAAAACCTCGTAAAAGAACTAGTATTGCATGGCAATTTTTTGAACGTATATCAGATATTGAGGTGCAGTGCAATATTTGTCAACAAATATATAAGCATAGAAGTGGAGGCAAGCAAGGGGGTACGGGTACGTTAATGAGACATATAGCTGAAGATCACAAAAGAGAGTTAAATATTGCAAAAGGTGGTGGGGATGTTGGTGGGTCAACGCAAACTAGAATGGACCCAACAACCGGTCAAGTAGCGAAAAAGTATAATAAATTCAGGGACAGGGAAGAAATAGCTAAAATGGTAGCTGTGGGTTGTTTGCCTTTTAGTTTTCCTTCTTCTGATGCTTTTATTCGTTATATACAAGCAATTTATAATCCTATGTTTAATGGTATTCCTAGAACTACTTGTCGGTCTGATATTTTTAGACGCCATTCACAATATTGTTTTTATTTATCAACATTGTTAAAAAATATTCAATGTAGATTGTCCCTAACTTCTGATCTTGGTCGTGCTGTAAATAAAAATAATTATTTAACCGTTACTTGTCATTGGATGGATAGTAATTTCGTGATGCAAAAACGTATTCTTGCTTTTTTATATGATGAAGATCGTAAACATACTGGACAATTTATTGCTGATTCTATTGTTAAAATTGCCGGATATTATGGTATAGAAAATAAAATTTTATGTATTGCTTTTGATAATGCTTCTAACAACAAGACTGCTATAACAAAAATAAAATCTACGCTATCTCCACCCTTGCCTGAAATTTTTCATATTAAGTGTGCATGTCATATATATAATTTAATTGTAAAAGATGGTCTTGAGTTTTTTGAGCTTTATATTGAAAAAATTCATCTTGCCGTTGGTTTTATTCAAGGAAATAATCGTAGATCGAGAATTAGAGAATTTAAACTTAAATGTCAAGAAAATGGACTTACACCGATTTTGATGCCCGAGGAAATTGATACTAGATGGAATTCTACGTATGAATTTCTAAAAACTTGTTATAAATATAGAATTTCTATTACACTAGTTTTTAACCAACATTGCGGTTCATTTGCTGATTCTGCTGATTGCATGCTACATAATTCTGATTGGGTTGTAATTAATGATCTTGTTAAGTTTTTAGAAAAATTTTATGTAGCTACGGTTGAATTTTCCGGTGCTTACTATCCTACTGTTTGTAATATTTTGGCATATATAGCCGATATTTCTGGTTTGCTCCAACAATATAAAAATAAAGAAGGTTATAAAGAAGCTGTTGGCGCCATGTTTACGAAATTTAAAAAATATTTTTTCCCGATTCCCCCTATTTACTTGGTTGGTGCTATGCTAAATCCGGGCATGAAATATAATCATATGTGTCACTTTAGTACTCTTATTTATACTAACTTAGAAATAAATACTAACCATGATTCTGAACAAGTACAACCTGATTTGTGGACGGCTACGGCTGATGCAAAGGATTATATAGAAAAATTATATAATCACTATGCTGATTTATTTGATTCAGCCTTACCTACAAATATCACTCCAACTGTCGCTCCTCATCCTCCCGAGGAGCCATCATCTTCTAAAAGGCCGGCACATAGTGGTTTTTCTGATTCGTTTTATGATTTAAATTGTTGGAACAGTATTGATGAGAGAACTTACACATCAACTTATCGGGAAGAGCTGAAATATTATCTTCGGACGGCACCAGAGGATCGCAGACGACGGATCAACACGCTGGATTGGTGGAGGAATAATGAATCACAATATCCTGTGCTTTCAAGATTAGCTAGAGATATCTTGAATGTTCCAATGTCAACCGTTGCATCAGAGAGCGCCTTCAGTCAGGGACGACAGCAGCTTGGAGACAACCGACACTCATTGGGAAGCAATGCAATGAATGTTCTAGTTTGCCTCAGAGATTGGATTAGAGCGGAAAGAAGAAACCAAGGAATGGAACCGGAGCCGAGCGACGAGCTGAAACTTGAAGAAATTATGACTTCACGGGAGAACTCCGCAGAATCAAGTCCAATGCATGGTTTTGCCCCCGTTGACTTCGATTATCCTATGCAAGTTCCCATTAATATTAACATGAATGAGTTGGAAAAAATGATGCATAATTTATAGATTTTTCATTCATGTAAATTATAAATTTTGGATCATTTTGCAATCAATAAAATTCCCCAAATTCATTCACTCCTTAGTCGTTGTTTTTTATTTTTTTTTATTTAACGATTTAAAATTTAAAATTGAATTTCTAGTTTTCTACTTTAAATTAAAAACTTACTTCTAATATATTATTAATTTACTACCAAATATTATTAATTTATTATATTAAGTAGCATATGTTTTGTATATTTGTGCATATATCTTCTATAGAAGTGTATATTTAACGTATACATGTATATATGTTTTATAAATTAGTATATAAGTATATCTATACATATTGTAATGTATATATAATGTAGTATATTTTATAAGTAGTAGTATATATACATTTAATGGTGCGTATACACGTGTATATATCTTCTATAGAAGTGTATATTTAATGTATACATGTGTATATGTTTTATAAATTAGTATATAACTATACAAATATATATTGTAATGTATATACATTATAGTATATTTCATTTAAAGTATTACATATACATAGAATGGAGTGAATGGATCTTCTATAGACGTGTATATTAAACGTATACATGTGTATATATTTTATAAATTAGTATATAACTATACAAATATATATTGTAATGTATATATATTGTATATATCTCATTTAAAGTATTACATACACATAGAATAGAGTGTATATATGTGAATAGATCTTCTATAGACGTGTATATTTAACGTATACATTACTTTATGTTTTATAAATTAGTATATATATTGTAGTATATACTTTATTTAAAGTAGTACATATATATTGAATGGTGCGTATATATGTGTATATATCTTCTATAGACGTATATCTTTAAAGTATACAAGTGTATATGTTTTATAAATTAGTATGTAACTATATATATATACATATTGTTGTATATATATATATGTATATCACTATATTGTAGTATATATATTTTTTTAAAGTAGTACATATATATTGAATGGTGCGTATATATGTGTATATATCTTCTATAGACGTATATCTTTAAAGTATACAAGTGTATATGTTTTATAAATTAGTATGTAACTATATATATATACATATTGTTGTATATATATATATGTATATCACTATATTATAGTATATATTTTATTTAATGTAGTACATATATAATGAATGGTGCGTATACACGTGTATATATCTTCTATAGAAGTGTATATTTAATGTATACATGTGTATATATTTTATAAATTAGTATATAACTATACAAATATATATTGTAATGTATATACATTATAGTATATTTCATTTAAAGTATTACATATACATAGAATAGAGTGAATGGATCTTCTATAGACGTGTATATTTAACGTATACATGTGTATATATTTTATAAATTAGTATATAACTATACAAATATATATTGTAATGTATATATATTGTATATATCTCATTTAAAGTATTACAAATACATAGAATAGAGTGTATATATGTGAATAGATCTTCTATAGACGTGTATATTTAACGTATACATTACTTTATGTTTTATAAATTAGTATATATATTGTAGTATATACTTTTTTTAAAGTAGTACATATATATTGAATGATGCGTATATATGTGTATATATCTTCTATAGACGTATATCTTTAAAGTATACAAGTGTATATGTTTTATAAATTAGTATGTAACTATATATATATACATATTGTTGTATATATATATATATGTATATCACTATATTGTAGTATATATTTTATTTAAAGTAGTACATATATATTGAATGGTGCGTATACACGTGTATATATCTTCTATAAAAGTGTATATTTAATGTATACATGTGTATATGTTTTATAAATTAGTATATAACTATACAAATATATATTGTAATGTATATATATTGTATATATCTCATTTAAAGTATTACATATACATAGAATAGAGTGTATATATGTGAATAGATCTTCTATAGACGTGTATATTTAACGTATACATTACTTTATGTTTTATAAATTAGTATATATATTTTAGTATATACTTTTTTTAAAGTAGCACATATATATTGAATGGTGCGTATATATGTGTATATATCTTCTATAGACGTATATCTTTAAAGTATAAAAGTGTATATGTTTTATAAATTAGTATGTAACTATATATATATACATATTGTTGTATATATATATATGTATATCACTATATTGTATTATATATTTTATTTAAAGTAGTACATATATATTGAATGGTGCGTATACACGTGTATATATCTTCTATAGAAGTGTATATTTAATGTATACATGTGTATATGTTTTATAAATTAGTATATAACTATACAAATATATATTGTAATGTATATACATTATAGTATATTTCATTTAAAGTATTACATATACATAGAATAGAGTGAATGGATCTTCTATAGACGTGTATATTTAACGTATACATGTGTATATATTTTATAAATTAGTATATAACTATACAAATATATATTGTAATGTATATATATTGTATATATCTCATTTAAAGTATTACATATACATAGAATAGAGTGTATATATGTGAATAGATCTTCTATAGACGTGTATATTTAACATATACATTACTTTATGTTTTATAAATTAGTATATATATTGTAGTATATACTTTTTTTAAAGTAGTACATATATATTGAATGGTGCGTATATATGTGTATATATCTTCTATAGACGTATATCTTTAAAGTATACAAGTGTATATGTTTTATAAATTAGTATGTAACTATATATATATACATATTGTTGTGTATATATATATATGTATATCACTATACTGTAGTATATATTTTATTTAAAGTAGTACATATATATTGAATGGTGCATATATATGTGTATATATCTTCTAAAGTAGTATATATTTAACGTATACATGTGTATATGTTTTATAAATTAGTATATATATATATATATATTGTAGTGTATATATATATATATATATATATATTATACTATTATAGCATATGTTTTATTTAAAGTAGTACGTATAGTCATATATAATTATATATTGAATGGTACGTATATATGTGTAATTGTTTATACTTTATATATTTTTTTAAAAATATATATTGTATATTGGAGTGTATATAGTGTATATTGGAGTGTATATAGTGTATATTGGATTTTTTATTTATTTTTTAAACGGGTTTGACCGGTTTTTAACCGGATTTGACCGGGTTTGACCGGGTCTTGGTGGGTCTGACCGGATTGGGTTAAGTGGGCTGGGTTCGGGTGGGTTTTAATTTTTTTATTGTTTGGCCCGGCCGGGTCCGGCCCGGTTAACCCCAAACCCGACCCGTAACCGGCCCGGAACCCGGGTAAAATGGGAGGGCCGGTTCCGGGTTGGCCCGGCCCGGCCCGTTAGACACCCTTAGCCACACCTAAATTATATAAGCGACCTATTACACACCTTAACTATATAAAAGTGATATTATTACCTCCCCACGATCCCCATTCTAAGGCGCGTGTGTTACACTTATTTTAGGTGCGTCCAGCCTATTAAATAACAAAAGTAAACAACTAAAAACATTAAGGGAAAAGGCATCGTTTCCACCCCAAACTATAGTCGAAAAGTTGAATCCACACCTAAACTATATAAGTGACCTATTACACACCTTAACTATAAAAAAATGATACTTTTTACTGATGTGGTGCTGACGTGGCAGTGCGTGTAAAATACTACACGGCATGCAAGTGGTGGTAGCCTGACAGGGTGTAAATAGTTTCACTTTTTTATAGTTTAGGTGTGTAATAGGTCACTAGTATAGTTTAGGTGTGGCTTCGACTTTTCGGGTATAGTTTGGGATGGAAATGATGTCTTTTCCCTATTTAAAATAATCGCATTCTAACTATGTGCTTCATGAAACAAAAAAAATTCTTAGGCAAAGCATACATACTACACCGACAAGGACAATTTCAGGTCCCCGTATCGTGGCTGAAATCTGCTAATATACTACGTCTCCTTCATCTTGTTGACCCCCACATTAGTATTTTAGGGTTGTAGGGTTCACTTTTAACTCTTCAGGCAAATTGGATGAGTCTTTTCATTAATCTAATTTCTTGATGCTGACTACCGCTATCATCTTTAGATGAATATACTCCAGAACAACATGCAACAACAACTCTTGCAACATCTTTTATTATTTGAAAAAAGGATGCACCTCAATTTCTCCGTCTTCTATATATCTTCTCCAAAAAAAAAAAGCAAACTTAAATTTGGAGGATTTGATTTCAATAATAAAAATTAAAAAATGCTTGCACTTTGTTGCAGATTGCATGTTAAAGCCACTACACCATAAATGAATGGCAGAACAACCCAAGCGGTGTAAGGTTAGTCCTTACTGTATTACGCATTTCATGTTTCACCAACATGTGCATCCTAACAAGTAGAACAACTATTTTTTGGTCTGGAGATGATAGAATATACGCAGATCTTACCACCTGCCTTATCATTTGGATATGTAAGGAGAAGAATTGTCTGCTTTTTGAAAAAATTCCAAATCCATGAAAAAAGATAAATAGATAGTATCATTAGATGATTGCAAATCATTTACCAAATATTGACCTAATATTTGCAAATACTGTGCAGTAATTCAACAGTCCTAAAGTATATTTCTTCGAAAAAAGGTCTCTATCATAGTATAGATCATAAAAGTTTTCACAAGGACTATTCATAAATTATTTTCACTATGCGCGACGTCGAACAATGAAAATTTCAAATAAAGCTTTATTTCTACTTCTATAATTACAAGTATATCTAAGCTGAAAAAGGCACATAAACTGGCCACTTTTATGAACTAAATTATTAGTTAAGGTGCAAAAGACTCACAACTTTCCACCAATAGACAGTAAATTTGAACATATAAAGTCCCATAAAATATGAACTTGAATTTAACCAAATAATATATCTAGTAAAATCAAAATAATGAAATGCTTACTGTAATACTCCACAAGCTCCTAGATAAGTTTTCAACTATTCGTCATATGTCTAAAGGCCCCAAAGCGAGTATTTCAAACCTTAAATAAGTGTCATGATCATTCACCTTGAGTGTGAAGTTTTTCCAATGAGATTATGGACATAGAAAGCTTTTGAACAAAGTGGAGTTGTGAACATTTGTATTAGTCGAGTTTTAATACTGGATTCTACAAGGATCAACTTTAAATGAGTTTAACTACTAGAATGTAACGAGTTAGGTGATTCATTATATATCAAATTAAATACCTTTGAGTCCTCTTTCCAATTCAACTGACCGCTCGTCAATCCAAGTTCCGAATAAAAAGTTATAGGCATTTTAGTTCTGCAGCAGCCCTGCGTCGCAAAGAGGCCCGCGATAAGCTATTGCCTGCGGTTCGTGATTGGGTTCGCCGATGAACTCTAAGTTTCGCAATTGGGTTTGCCCCACGAATCTTGAGGTTTGCGATTGGGTTCTCCCTACGAACCCTGACATTCGCGATTGGAGTCGCGCCACGAACCCCCTCCCCATGTGTCGAAATTGTCCACTTTTAGTACATTTAGGAGTATAAAAATCTTTTCACCCCCCCCCCCCTCCCCAATTCAATTCCAATCCTCATGTACGTGTATAGCATCTTTAAAACAACTCCAATCATCAAATAGGCATTATTTGCCCCTTTCTTAGTCAGTTATCAAACATATTCTTCTCTCCACTCTCAAGAGATAAAGGGGTAGGATTTCTTACAAGAATTCACCTCCCAAGGCTCCAAATTCAAGATCCCTTCAAGAAGTTAAGAAATTTTGGTATGTGGAGTTTGAACAAGGACAATCTTTCATTCTTGTGCTAAAAAACTTTGATTTTGTAGTTGAATTTATGTGATTTCAATTAGGGTTCATACCCAATTTTCATATTCTTGAAATTATAACATTATCATGTGATTTAAAGTTAAGTTGGCACAAGAATTTATATTTACTCATATTTTCACTTATATGACTACTAGTTCAACCGCACGTGCCTCGCACGTGTAACGTTTGATTATTTAAAATTAAATAATTTTATCTATTACAGAAAATGTAAAAGTTTAAATCACTTTTCAAAGATTATTAAAAGTTATTATGTTGGATTAATTTTTACTAATTAACAATAATAACAACAACAACAACAACAACAACAACAATAATAGATAAGCTTATATACGAAAGAAGACACAAATGAATTATTTGTGTGAAATAACTACTAAATAAATATTCAACTTCAAGTAATATATCTAGCAAAAGAATTGTTAAGATAAAAAAAATGCATTGTAAAAGTACCATTTCCTCTGATGATTTAAGATGTTTGTTTTTCCACAAAAGTACTTTAGTTTTTAACAGACCAATAATAGAAGTTTTATTCTTCAATCCAACAATAATATACCTGGTGTAATACAATAAGTAAAGTTTGAGAATCGTAGGAGATAAACGGACCTTCCCTCAACTTTTGTGGTATAGAAATATTATTTTCGAAAGACCCTCGACTCACAAAGAATATTATTGAAGTAGGATTGCAAGAAAAAAATAACAATCAAATAGCCCCATACAAAAAAAATTGATTTATAAACAAAGAGGCTAATTTTATATTTACCACTGTGAACAACCTAATCGAATGATTCTAATGCAGTATCTAGAGAAAATTGAAGGAAAGATGTCTTTTAAGTTTTGAATGAAGGATTGGCGACATTGACCAACTTAAAGGGTCAAACATCATTAGAAAACTTGATTAAGTTAATTATGGACTTGATTAATATTTTCAAAACTTTCTAATCTTTTCAAAAATATAAACCAACCCACGCCCCTCTTCAATCCAAATCAACCAGTCTCTCTCTCTCTTGACAACTTCTCTAACTCTCTCCCAACCAACAGTTCTGCAAAATTCTCCCTTCAATCCCCGGCGACTTCAACCTCCGGTGAAAAATAGTCGTGCGAGTTCCCTTTTGATTTTCAACCGTCAATCGACGTGAGGACTTCTCCAATGACAACTTCGAGTTCTTCATCGTCCCATTTTTTTCACAGGTAAAAAATTATGAAGAAACAGAGGAACTTGAGCCAACTACTCTTCTAGTATTGAAATGTGGACTGAATAAAACCCTAATTTCTTGCATCTCTTCTTCTTGTTGTTGTACTATTGATTTGAATTTGTTGGTGATTTTTGTTCACAATTGATGTTCTTAGTGGAGACCCCTTCTTAGTGTGTGTGTGTGTATGATGTGTTGGTGTTGCTGGGTTGATTTGTCGTTTGTCTTGGTAAAAATGGCGTTGCAATAAATGAAACATCTGATGCAACATATGAATACATCTGATGCAGTAGATGAAAATATCTGATGCACCAGATTAAAATCTGATGCAACTATGAAAATCTGATGCAACAGATGAACAATCTAACAGATCATTCATCTGTTGTGACAGATGACTCTTCTGTTTGAAAAAAATTTAAACAATATTGATCTAACAGATAACTCATTTTGCAACAGATGAGTGATATGTTTCAACACATTAGTGATCTATTTTTATTATTTCTAACAGTTTACTCATCCATTGCAACAGGTCAATTATATGTTACAACAGATAACATACCTGGTGCAACAGATTAGTGATTTATTTTTATGGTTTCCAATGGATTATTCATCCGTTACAACAGGTTGGTTAGATGTTGCAACAGATAACTACCTGGTGCAACAAATTAGTGATCTTTTTTTATTATTTTCAATGGTTTACTCATCTATTGCAACAGGTCAGTTATATGTTGTAACAGATAACATATCTGGTGCAACAGATGTATGATCTATTTTTACTATTTCCAATGGATTACTCATCCATTGCAACAGGTTGGTTATATGTCACAACATATAAACTACCTGGTGCAACAAATTAGTGATCTATTTTTACTATTTTCAATGGATTACTCATCCTTGCAACAGGTTGGTTATATGTTGCAACAGATAAACTATCTGGTGCAATAGATTAGAGATCTGTTTTTATTATTTCCAATGGTTTACTCATCCGTTGCAACAGATAAGTTATATGTTGCAACAGATAACATAACTGTGCAACAGATGTGTGGTCTGTTGGAACTGTTATTTTACCTTACCATTGCGCATGTTAGATTTACTATTATCCCTTTTAATGATGCATTAATCAATTATAATCTATTTTATATTCCTGTTAATTTAAGATAATATGGCTATCAAAAGAAAAGAAACCGAATCAAGTCCAAGTAAAGGAACAAGTGCAGCAGCTCGGCTACATCCACAACTCTATGAGCTTGCTTTACAAGCGTTATCTCAATCAGGAGCAGAAAATAATGAACACGGGGAGGAGGAATGTCTTAAAAGAAATGATCCAAATGCTAATAGACCTTCCGCCGAAGAGCTGTTCAAAACCTTCAGCATTGATCATTATCCTCTGAGAATGCAGTGCAATCGTGCCACAGATTTAACGGGTAATTTTATGGTTAAGTCAGCCCTGAGAAATTTTTTCGATACCTTCAGAAAAATACTTCGAGAACAAAAATTGGATGCTTATTTCAGGGAAAGTTGCTTTGGGCAATATCTTGATTTACCGGAGGACAACAATGCTCGTTTTCAGATGAAAATGGTATACGATCTTCTCAAGCGTAGGTTTATGTATGAAAACAAAGACAAGATGGATGAGGTATGGATAAATTATTGTGGCATGCATAATTATTTTGGTTGGAAGGAGTTTGCCATAGTTATAGGACTAAAATGTTATCCTCCTTCTCCTTCTCAAATTATACCTACTCTGACCCAAAAAAAAGCACACCGCAACCCAAAAAAGGCAAAGTAAAGTCAAGTAATCATGATGACCTGGTGTCGATTGTTGGTCCAAGCTTTAAAAATAAAAATTTGATAGAAGCGTTGAAAGGTAAAGGACTCTCAAAGAAGCACAAGCAATCATTGTGCTTGGTTTAGTTTGTACATAATATTCTTTGGGCGAGAGACGTTAACAACAACACAAGCGTTGGTTTAATAAAGCTCTTCGAGGATCTTGAGGCATTTAACAACTATCCTTGGGGTTATAAAAGCTTCAAACTAACTGTCCAATATTTGTTGACTACGTTAACGCCAAAGACAGTCAACTTATATAGCTTTTCATGGGCCTTCATGGTAAATATTTCTTTTAGCATGATATAATTCATCAATTTTTTATTCAATAATGCTTTTGATTTATTGACGTTATGTTATAGGCTTGTGCATTTGAAGTCATTCCTTATTTGAGACAACAAGTTAACTACCGGCAAGAAGTTTTCTGCCCAAGAATCCTAAGATGGTTGTCGGTCAAAACTGATAGAAATGCAAAATTTCTTGATCTTTTCAACCCCCCAAGGTAGCAGTAAGTCCAATTCTAATCAAGTTTTTATTTTAATTAATGATTATTTTAAATATTTCATCATCATTCTAATATATGTACCAATTTATTTTAGATTGTCCATCCATGGATTGTTCCGACCAATCGAGAGTTGAAGATGCCATTTTTTCTTACTTTACGGTCTATGCAAACTTTACCGGACCCTAAGGTCGTTGATAGAATAAAAATGAAATTTTTTGGAGCAAAAACCATCACAAGAAAAATAATTTTGGAGGGTGGGCTTGTTGCTGTTGATGATGGTAGTCGTAGTGGTAGTGGTAGTGGTGCTGCTGTTGGGGATAATGATGCTCCTCTTACCATTTTTGAAATAACAATCCATTATGATTATGATCATACTAGTTGTACAGATTTTTCTCCAGATTTTGCCACATTTAGCGAATGTTCTACATGTAAATATCAAGACTGCAAGGCAAAACACGATAGAGTGATTAGTGCTATTAATACACTAATTGCTTCTGTAAAGGAAATGACATCGAAGAGGGGTGTCATTCCATCAAAGAGAATTTCATATCCATACACTCCATTAGAGATCAAGACGGCTAAGAGGATAAGGAAAGATACTTCCAAGGCATCATCAAGCATCGATAAAAGAAAAATTACAGTGCCTCTATTTTTGTCTTGCACTAACGTTCAGTGTGCAAGGGCCACAGGAGAGCAGCATGAGCCGAAGAAAGTGAATGTACATCACCTGTTCCGATAAAAAAATAGGCACATATCTATTTTAATAGATGATGCATCTGCTGAAAATTATCAAACAGATATATACATTTATTGCAACTGTTGTCTAACCTGTTGCATCAGAAGCGTTATCTATTGCAACAGATGAGTCTTATATTACAATAGATGGGTCATCTGTTCAGAATTATCGTACTATTCTGACTTACCTATTCGAATTCATCCCAATAGATGATCCATCTGTTGCAACATAAGGCTCTTCTGTTACAACAGATGGACAATCTATTGTATATCTGTAATTAGTATTGACAATTCTGGATTTTCAGGTGGATGTCACAGTAGAAGCCACTACTGAAGAGCATAATATCACAGTTGATAATCCATCAACCGCCTCCAAAGAAGAAGAAAAAAGTAGAGTTTGTCAGTTTGGGAGAACAGAAGAATTACCCGTTTGAAGGGTTCAACATCTCAGACGAGGCTCCAAAAAAACTAATATAGTTGATCAACGACTATTCAGAATGGATTACCGATGGACTGTTAAAGCATCATGACGACAGGTACATAAATTAATTTTTAAAGATATTGGTTTATACTATTCTTATTGTAAGAACGTGACATTAACACATATAAATCATCATGTAGAAATAAAATAACGAATGCTACAAAGTGAACGAATCGAGTCTTAGTTTTGATATGTTCGACTTTGTTGTTGCACATCCTGGAATGAAGAATTGGTTCTATTTGATGTCACAGCCCCAAACTTGCTGAAATAATGAGGTTTAAATGCCATACATATTACTATTAATTAATACTTTATTTAATTGTATATGCGTATTAATTTTTTCATCACATAATTCAAAATGTTTGATAATATGTGCAGCACATCGATGTTATTTTTTACTACCTCTGAAAGAAGGCCAAGTTGTAAACACAAGAAGAATACAAATACACGACAAGCAATTATTTGTACAAAATTTACATCAATAATACGTACGATAGGTATTGTCAACAACAACCAAAATTTTCCCAAAATGAGGAACATTTAATCAACATCATTAAAGGTTTTAGCATTCTGGCTGGCTTACCTTAGCATTTGGTTGACAAGGTGTACATCTCAATCAATTATGGTGATGAATTCCATTAGGTATTGGCTGTCATCGTTCAAAAAGAGAAGCTCATCCGAGTTTATGACTCGATGTCGTGAAAGAGACAATGTGGGCCTTCATCTGAGATACAAAAGTTGGCTAAAATATTGCCTTCTTACTTTGATATGAGTGGCTTTTTGGATGAAAAGGTTCGTACTGATTGGTCGACGATTGAAGCATACTGGGATAAAATGGGTAATCCATTTGATTTACAATATGTTGAAAGAATTGCTCAATAAACCATTGGTAGCCTGTAAGTATAAGTTTCATGATTTAGTTTCATTGCATAAATTTTATAACGCTTGCATGATCTGCAAGATATGGATTATCTATTTTTTTTAAATATAGGAATTGCAGTCCTTTTGTAGCCGCTTATGCTTAGTATTTGAGTGATGGATTACAAGTACCAAATGATGGAATTGATGCCGGATTACTCCTCAAAAGATATGCTGCTCTTTTATGTAAATATGGAGAAATGAAAGCTCAGAAGCCGTACGCAAGCGACATTAAAGATCCACGACGATCGAAGCCGGTTTTCGTAACACCAGATGAAGAACAACTTGTCCATATTGATTAGATCTTTATAGCTTGAGTCCGTCAATGTAATAACCTATCCTCCTTGGTTTAACTTGTTTATTTATTTGTAGAGTAGATCATTTGTACCCAAATAATTTTTTTTCATTTCATTTATTTGTTGATTTATTTCATGTAATTTTTGAAGGTTTCGACTTATTTTATGTTGTCTATGAATATAATTTAATCCTTAGTTTTAAACATGTTAATTGAAATGGAATACTAGATTCAAATATCGCAACAGATAATACATCTGCTGCAACAGACGACATATCTTATCAAATAGATTTAGACATATGTTGAAACATGAGATACAACACGTAGATCATCTGCTGGAAATTATATAACAGGTCTTCCTACTTTCTTGATTTTTTCTAATAGATTACCTATCAGTTGTAACATATAGATTATATGTTGCAACAGATTGGATATCTGTTATGACAGATAGACTGGGAAACATCTATTAATGCAACAAATGACCAACCAATTCCAACAGATAATCAATCTGTCACAACAGGTATTATATCTGTTACAACATATATAAAATCTATTGCATCATAAAAATTCAACTTGGCCAGACCTAAAAATTATTGCTGCTACATGTACAGTGAAGTGGCTTGAAATGAAAAATTGTTATCGTGTTCGTTTCTATCTTTGTGTATATTTTTTTTTATACACATGCTCCAATCATTTAGTTAGTACCCCATAAGCCCAGACTCATTGAATCTTTCCCACAATGGCGTCGCATATACCGGTCATTTCTGTGCCAATCAACAAACACTCGATGTATGCAAGCGAGTACGGCCCGCACGTTGCACCAATTTTATTTTTTGGGAGCTCGATATTATTATTTCGACCTTCAAAATCTCATAATTCCTTCATCAAGACTTCAACCGACAAATGATCCATCAACTGACTCTGCATCAACAACTTGGGCAATAACTTCAAGAGTGGCTGCATGTGGCTAAAGATAGGTAAGTTGCAGTCATAAACCTTAATCTTTCCCTCATAGAGTAGTATCTCAACAATGAGAAAATGTTTGACTTCCACGTTCATGACTGCAAGGATTCTCTTTGCCTTGGTCCAGCTCTTGCCGTGTGGATATGACGTCTTTCCTCTAACATATTTAATCGCTTATTCATCCCATTGGAATGTAGAAACTAACTTCTCAAATCCCAAGCCACTGGAATCAGCTAGCTTACGGAGATCAGCATACCTATCTTTGAAATTGTTTTAGAAGTTGAGGTCCATTGTGCTATCGGCAACATCATAAGCATTCGGGTACGCTAATTGCCTGCCCCGCATGAGGCAGAGAATTTCATCAACATACTGTGGTATAATAAGATAATTTTAAAATAGGTTAGTAATTGTAAGGAATAAAAACACAGTGGAAAAAATCCGATGCAGAGGGTTATATCAATCGGTTCACAGATTACCCAGCCAATGCAACTTATGCAACAGATGTGTATTATGTTACAACAGAATACCAAGATGTTGCAATAAATTACACATTTGCTGCATAGATTCTTCTTCGTGGAGTAGATAGGAAGGCTAGGTTAGCAAAAGTAAACTTACATTGTCCTCGTACCACACACGTATATTTGTCATATTCGTGATGTCTTTGGCGGTAAATGAATGCATGGTGTATTCTTTTTGAACCTTCATCCTGCCATTCATGATTTCTTATCTTGGAGCGGGAGGAGTTGCAGTTTTTGCTATTTTTAGAACGGAGAGAATTTATCTAATTTTTCTTTTTTTTCTCCTAACCGCCACTGTAGGAATGCATGGCTCCCTTACCTCGTTGGATGGTATGACACCCCTCCTGGATTTCAAATCCTCGATAGCTTCAGCAATAGTCTCTAGCTTTTTAAGGAGTTTATTCTCTCTGTCCTTGCACACTTTGCATTTGCAATGAGAACATGGGGGTAAGGAGGGGGTGAGAGGGACCACTGTAAGGGTGAGAGGGACCAATATAGGGGTGAGAGGGACCTGTGCAAGGGGTGTTTTCAAAAGTATTTATTTTTTACCGAACACCAATATGCTCATAATCACGACTGCCAGCAAGAACAGCATCAGGATGACTGCCACTATCACAAACAACTCCACCAGCAATACCCCCAAAAGAAGCACCTGGATCTGTTACAGTTTGAGATTGGTCATGAAGAGCTTCAACATTAGGCTGACCTTGCCTAACTGCTCTTCTTATGGATGTTTCTCCAGCCAGTTCCTTCTTTATTAACTCCACCGTTGAGTCTTCTTTTGTATCAACAAGACTTAGAGTAAGAAAAGAAGTTGTCCCCAGCTCATCATAGGTAGGCACGATCCAAGGATGCACAACCTATAAAAAAATACAAGAGGCATTTAAATCATAGAATAATAATTTGTAGTCAGTTGGGTTACATGGATGTTAACACAACCAACTTTTGCAACAGATGATCTAGCTACCGCAACAACTGATCTGTATGTCACAACAGATTAACAATATGTTGCATCAGATTACACATTTATTGCATAATTTGCATCAGATGGATAATCTGTTGAGTTGGGTTCAGAGAACCAGAGCAACAGATGGTTAATCTATTGTGAAATATAGATCGCCTGTCGCAACAGATTACCCATCTGTTGTGCCAGTTGCAGTTGACGGGTAATCTATTGCAACAGATGACCCATCTGTCGCACATCTGTTTCAATATCTTTGTTTGAGGTAAATTATTTTAGTTGAAAGAAGACGTACTGTATCATTTGGAGGGTTGAATAGATCAGCGTCCTGCTACTTAATATTTTTTTGCCGCCCTTTTCAGCCGCCAACCACCTAAGTATTCTTGGATGAGAAACCTTATTCGAATAATCCTTGAACTACTTTCGGAGAGGAGGGATGACTTCACATGCCCAAGCCTAAAAGAAAGTAAACGGGAAGCAAGAAAAAAAAAGTCATAATAAGTATATTCATTATAAATTAATGGATGAGTAAAAATATTGATCAATTTTACCATGAAAGCCCAGGGAAAGCCGTATAATGTGATCGTCCCTATGGATAGTTTTATCAGTAAATATTGGATAATCAAGTAGTAGCTATTATATCCCCAGGAATAGTCATTGAATTTGTTAAAATCATCAGGAAACGCCAACAAATCATCTTCTATGACTTTCCTAACGTATCTTTCCAATAAAACCAAATGGACAAATAAACTAAGCAAAATTTCTCCCTGCAGTTCTTTGTATGTCTTTATCCTCGAGACCTGCCATCAAATCCGCTGCTTTGTAGCTACTATGTCAAACAATTCCCAACAACCCATCTTTTCCCCCCTTGGTTTGTTGGACCCTTTGTGGGGTATTTCCTTGATGAGAGGTTCTTCTGGACGATCGCATCTCAAGCCCGTCATTATGGAAAACTCTTTCAACCCAAAACAAATCGGCATGCCACAATAGTTGATCCAGATTTTATCCATCTTTTTTTCCCTTCTTCGGATCTTTGTCATCCCTCGCGTACTTGATCCTACGCTTGAGAATACCATATACCATGCTCATTGGGAAACGGAGAGTGCAGTCCTTAGGCAACTGAAGAAAGTATGCAAAGCAGCTCTTGTTAAAAAGTCTGTCTATGTTTTCATTCTTCATAATTCTCCTTAATTTATCAAAATGTTTCCCCATCTAGAATTTAAGTACAAGATCACCAGTTACTTTGTCAGGGCTATCCATCGGCATCACAATTCAAAACCTGTCGATACTAATGGTTTTTATAGAATCATAATCATGCTGGGATTTTGATATTGTTTCACTCCCCATTGGTGAGAAAGAGTTATCACTTTCCTCTGTTTTATTTTTCCTTGATTGAGATTGTTCAGGAAGTTCCTCCGAATCTATCTGTACTCTAGCCATTTTTGTTGGGTGGTCAGAAGTTGATCCACTTTCAGTTTCTTTTTTTTTTGGGAGACATCTTTTAACTACAAATAATAGAAAAACAAAAAATACACTGCATTTGATGTCTGCATAATTATTTTTTTAAAAAAGGTAAGACAAATTTCAATAAATTATTCTATGCCAAATTATAAAAAAAATACTCTAACGGATAAGCCATCAGTTGGAATAGATGGGGAATCTGTTTGAAGACCTATTTAGTATCTCCCAACAGATATTCCACCTGTTACAACAGATGGACCACGAACACCACAACCAATGCCACCAAAACCACCACCAATGCCACCAATACCAACACCAAGACCACCGACACCACCACCAAAAACACAAATACCGACACCAACAACACCATCCACCAATAACACCACAAACACCATACAACAATACCACGATATTCAACAAAATACTAAGATAAAAACTAGGGTTTTCTCGGGTGCTTCCTACCTTTTTAGCATCAAAACACAAAATTGTTAACCCATTATTGCAGATAATACAACTAAAAGTTTTTTTTTCATCATTAGCTAAAAAGTCCTAATTTTTAGAATAAATAACAAATTTAGAACTCTTCTCAAACTCTGTTTCCTATGAATACAGAGAAAATGACGGATACAAGCGAGAATAAAGTCAAAAATAACAACTATATGGTCGAAAATGGGAAGAAAATTGATCTGTTTTGAAGGGTTGAGTAATATATTGTAGTTGTTGTCTATATTTTTGGGAGGGAGAGAGAGAAATAAGCAAGAAATTAAGATTTGAAATGAGGAAAAGTTTTTTCTGCAAATGGATGATTTGTATAGGTTGATTTATAATTTTGGAAAAGAATGACAAGTTTTGAAATTGTTAATTTGGTTATAATTGATCTTGATTAATTTTAAAAATTTCAAAATATATACTAGTTTTTAAAACATTAAGTTAATGAGAGATTATTTCAACTCAGAGTGATCGATCGACGACTCGGGTCGGGATGAACATAATACCAACGCCAATTCCAAAGACTCAATTGACGTTGTAGTTGACCTTATGAGCTCATTCATTTATTCCTAGTTCCACCTAATCCTAACATTAAGTTAAGTTAATGAGAGCTCATTTCAACTAAGAGTGATCGATCGACGACCCGGGTCGGGATGAACGCAATACCAACGTCAATTGCAAACACTCAATTGAAGTTTTAGTTTCCCTATGAGCTCATTCATTCTTCCCTAGTTCCACCTAAATTAATTTAGGTAATATTAATCCTAACATTAAGTTAATGGGAGCTCATTTCAACTCAGAGTGATCGATCGATGACCCGGGTCGGAATGAACGCAATACCAACACCAATTGTAAAGACTCAATTAAAGTTGTAATTGACCCTATGAGCTCATTCATTCATCCCTAGTTCCACCTAAATCAATTTAGGTAATATTAATCCTAACATTAAGTTAATGAGAGCTCATTTCAACTTAGAGTGATAGATCGATGACTCGGGTTGGGATGAACGCAATACCAATGCCAATTGCAAAGACTCAATTGAAGTTGTAGTTGCCCTATGAGCTCATTCATTTATCCCTAGTTCCACCTAAATCAATTTAGGTAATGTTAATCCTAACATTAAGTTAATGAGAACTCATTTCAACTTAGAGTGATCGATCGACGACACGGGTCGGGATGAACGCAATACCAACGCCAATTACAAAGATTTAATTGAAGTTGTATTTGACCCTATGAGCTCATTCATTCATCCCTAGTTCCACCTAAATCAATTTAGGTAATATTAATCCTAACATTAAGTTAATGGGATCTCATTTCATCTCAGAGTTATCGATCGACGACCCGGGTTGGGATGAACATAATACCAATGCTAATTGAAAAAACTCAATCGAAGTTATTGTTGACCCTATGAGCTCATTCATTCCTCTCTAGTTCCACCTAAATTAATTGCAATGAAATCTGTTGGAACAAATGACTGAGCTGGTGGAAATTTCTAACATATATTCACATTTATTGCAACAGATGACATAGCTGATTTAATTAACAAATAGACATTTGAATCTATTGTGACAGATGATTGAGCTATTTTGAAAATTTTAAACAGATATTAGTATCTGTTGTAACAGTTGATATATCTGATTTAATTATCAAATGGATATTTACATTTGTCGTCACAGATGACTGAGCTGTTGGGATATTTAAATAGATATTGATATCTATTGTAACAGTTAACATATTTAATTATCAAATAAAAAGGGTTAATTAAACAGATATTTGTATCTGTCGTAATAGATGATTGTGTTGTTGGAATTTTTAAATAGATATTGCTATCTGTTGTAACAGATGACATATCTATTTGAAATTTTTTTTTCCTTTCAACTTTAAAGCAAGCTTCTGTCCGAGTAGATAAAGTAGTAAGTACTACAGAATATGGTAAAAATGAAGAGTTTTTTTTCTTGGATAACTCAAAAATATGTTCATTGAGTAGTCTTATCTTGTCTTTTCATTGTCACTAGTCATCTGTTACAATAGATACCAACAGATATTTAATTATCAAATGGACATTTGCATCTGTCGTCAAGATGACTGAGCTATTGGGATATTTAAATAGTTATTGATATCTGTTGTAACAATTGACATATTTAATTATGAAATGGAAAAGATTTATTAAACAGATATTTGTATCTGTTGTAACATATGACTGTGTGTTGGGATTTTAAAACAAATATTGCTATTTGTTGCAACAGATGACATATCTATTTGAAAATCTTTTTTTTCTTTCAATTTTAAAGCAAGCTTCTGTCCGAGTAGATAATGTAGTAAGTACTACAAAATGCGATAAAAATAAAGAGTTTTTTTCTTGGATAACTCAAAAATGTGTTCATTGAGTAGTCTTATCTTGTCTTTTCAATGTTAACTAGTCTTCCTCATGCCCCTAAAATTATTAATGAATATTAATTACATTAATTAATGAATATTGAAACCCACGTCTACGTATACGATACATCTAGAATTATCTCATCTCTCCTCAGCTTCAGCTTCAGCCCTAAAATTATTTTATTTATCTCTCATCTTTTTCTTACTCTCCTCTTTAGCTTAGGGTTATAACAACCTTTTTTTCTCTCTTCTCTCTTCTCTCTTTTCTCTTCTCTTTCTCATAAAGATCCATTTAGATCTAAACCGAACCATATCTTTCCTCAACTGAAATTGTTTTTTTGATCCCATTTTGATGTTAAGGTATGGTTCACTATTTTTCTTTCATTCTAGTCTTATTCTTTGAAGTTATTTAAATTTATTTTTTTATTTAATTACCATTTACCCATATGATATTTATTTAAAAATTTTGAAGGAACTTTTAAGTGTTGAATAAATGAACCAAATTTTTTTATTACAATATGTAAAAAAAGTATTTTGTTGGGAGAAGTTTAAAAGCCTTGTTGGCTGTATCTTTTTTTGGTATGTATTTTATTTGTTTCTTTGTTGTTTATGCTATTATTGATGTTGTTGGTGGGGTTGGCGTTATTGGAAGTTGTGGTGTGGTGTTGTTGATGGTGTTAGAACAAAGAATATTGCTTCTTGTTGTTGATGATGTTGGAACAAATGTTGTTGTTTCTTTGTTGTTGATGTTTTTTATTTATTATTTATTTGTATTTTATGTTGTTGTTGATGTTGCAACAGATGGAGCAACTTTTGGAACAAATCAAACCACCAGTAAGGCTGGTTTGATGTATTCCAACAGACTCCAAATCTGTTGCAACAAACTCCACATCTATTGCAACAGACTCTACATCTGATACAACAGACTGTATATCTATTGAACAGATAAATAATGTTCTTTCTGTGACATTATTTTTTCCCTTTTCTTTGTAGATATAAGAAACTGACAGTTGATCAACTTTTGCCCGACCATTACAAGAGGCTACAGTAAAGATGGGTTCGGAGGAATAAATTGCATGCAGATGGAACCATTTCATATGTGGGAGGTATGTATTACTGATAATGTTATCATGGAAACACACATAGAGTACACTGATTTTGTGAATGTTGTTTTTACCGATTAGTCATAGATCATTCACATAAAATATTTGCAATTTTACAGTTAAGTTTGGTAGGTCCAAACTGATAAGGCTGAGGGACAATGAATATTGTTCTGATACCCTGTTAATATTTAATGTCGGTTGTTGCTCATGTTTATTTGTCAAGCATTATGAAGTGATCTAGTTTTGGTGTCGTTGTAAAGAGATTCAATAGTGATTGAACTAACTTTTGTAGTGCATTGGACTCTGAGAAGGCCTTTGAAGCCTAGCACTGCATCTAACAAGAATGGAAAACCAATATAGTTATTACCCTAGCCCAAATTTATATGGTTGGGTTGCTCAGGGTGATGATTATATGCCAGTAGGTGCGTTAGGAGAATGCCTTCGAGGGAAAATAGGTGGTTGGTGAAAGACTATATCACCTGAGCGCTAATTAAAGAGGATACATAGGGTAGAAAGTAACTTCTATCCAATCTGACTGATGGAATTATCATAAAACAACATGAGAAATCTGAATCAAGTGCAAATATGAAAGTGTATCCGGCAATTTAAATTTGTTTGTTGTCTCTCTAAAAGAAAAATAGTGCAGATGGACACTTTGATAGGGAGCTGCGACTAGGTAACATGGTTGGGATTATCACCTAGATAGAAAATAACATAAGACCAAAAAAGCAGCCTTACGGGCATCAAGGGTTGAAATGATGTACAGTAAGTCTAGAAAACTTTTTCTAACAACAACTGCAGTTAAAGTAAAGAATCTAAGCGAATACGACAGTTTTTGAATTTTAAATTTCATCCCATGCCTTCTTGTTTGTGGTTCCAATTAGGTCCACTGCTATTGACTTGATCGGAACCACAAATGTGATTGAAAGATAGATTGAGTGTCATTACTTCCTTAGAAATATGGATTAATTGATTGTGTTTTATAGCCTTAGCCTGCTTTCAACATTTCTTGGAGAAGATCAGGGGCTTGCTGTAGTACATGAATCCCGATAATTTTCAAGCTTGCCTCCAGCTTGCTTATTCTATATTCAAGCTGGTCATTGCCGTCTTTGAAGTTGGTCAAGAGTTCCTAATCTCTTGTAAGCTCGATCAGGAACGCCACATTCAAAGTTGTGGCATTTTAGAAGGCCTTCAGAATACTTTCTTCAGAAGCCTTAAAGGATACACAGAGGGTTGTTGTGTTTGTTTTAGGTCAAAATGTGTTGATGCACACTCAAGATGTGGTCTCAACCATTGAACAACTCACTTTTATCAAGCATTGCTCAATGCAGATTGCTCAACCAATTTGATAAATTAATAAGCAAGGAGTTATATAGCGTGTGATCTAAACCGACTCTACCAAGTCTCTCAAACGTTATGTAACTCCAGGCTCATTACACTATTAAAAAATTGGATCGAGTTAGTACACAAATCAAATGAGCTTAATCTCTCGGCATTTCTGCTGATCGCTCTTCTCCAATATAGGTGACAAGATATCTGTTATGCAAAAGTCTACTCTGTCGCCAGAAATGCTTGCCAGGGCAAAAGGTCTTCTGAAGGCATCATCAGTAATCTCTCAATACCAAGTGATATCGAGAGATTACGGTGTAGACTTTTTTTATAGCAGATATCTTGTCATCTATAATTGGAGAAGAGTGATCAGCAGAAAGGCTGATAGATTTAGTTCATTTGATTTGTGCACCAACTCTGTCAAATTTTTTTGATAGTGTAATGAGCCTGGAGTTACATAACGTTTGATAGGCTTGGTATAGTCGGATCAGATCACACGCTACGTAACTCCTTGCTTATTAATTTATCAAATTAGTTGAGCAAGATGAATTAAGAAATGCTCGATAAAAGTAAGTTGTTTAACGGTTGGGACCACATCTTGAGTGTGAATCAACATATTTTGACCTAAAAAAAAATAGTGACCCTCTGTGTATCCTTTAAGGCTTCTGAAGGCCTTCTCCAATGCCACAATTTTGAAGGTAGTGTTCCTGATCGAGCTCACAAGAGATCAGAACCTCTATACCAACTTTGAAGACGACAACGACCAGCTTGAATACAGAATTAATAAGCTGGAGGCAAGGTTAAAAATTATCGAAATTCACAAACTAGAGAAAGCCTCTGATCTTCTCTAAGAAATGTTAAAAGCATACTAAGGCAAGAAAACACAATCAATTAATCCATATTGCTAAGGAAAAATGACACTCAATCTGTCTTTTAATTTCGTTTATGGTTCCGATCAGATCAACAGCAGTGGACCTAATCAAAACCACAAGCAAGAAAGCATGGGATGAAATTTAAAATTCAAAAATTGCCGCATTTTCTTAGATTCCTTACTCTAACTGAAGTTACTTTTGGCGCAAGTTTTCTAGATTTACTGTACATCATTTCAACCCTCGATGCCTGTAAGTCTGCTTTCTTGGTCTTCTATTATTTTCTATCTAGGTGATAATCCCGACCAAGCTACCTAGTCGCAGCTCCCTAGCAAAGTGTCCATCTATATTATTTTTCTTTCAGAGAGACAACAGATGAATTTATATTGTCGGATACACTTTTATATTTGCACTTGATTCAGATTTCTCATGTTGTTTTAAGATAATTCCATCGGCTAGATTAGTTAGAAGTTACTTTCTACCCTATGTCTCCTCTTTAATTATCTCTCAGATGATATAGTCTTTTATCAACTCTCTTTTCCATCGCAGGTATTCTCCTTCGGCTCCTTCTGGCGTATAATCATATTCTCGATCAAGCCAGGGGAATTTCTATTGTATTTTTGTTCTTTCTTGATGTAGTGTGAGGCTTTGAAGGTGTTCTTAGAGTCCAATGCACACTTAAATTTAAGTCCAATCGCTATTGGTTCGCTGCAATAACACTAAATATTGATCCCTTCTCAAAACGTAACACGCATAAACACGAGCAACAACCGTCAGTAATTTGTAACAGGGTATATGCACCATCTTCATTAGTCCCTCAACCTTGTCAATTCTATCCCATCAAACTTAATTGTACAATGCAAGATCTTTTCTGAATGATTAGTGCCTAATTAGTGAAAAACAACTTTTAAAAAAACATTATACTTTGTGCGTGTTGTCCCGGTGACCTTATCAGTAATACTTCTTAACTTACACACATGTGATAGTGGATCTATCTGCACGCACCTTATTCTTTCTAGCCCATTTATGACTTAAATTAAATAAGCAGACGACTAGCAAGTTGCAACAGATGCCACATCTGTTGGAAAAGCAAATTGATATATCCATCTGTTGCAATAAATTGTCAATATGTTATAAGTTATCTGACAGATGGAATATATTTTGCAATAGATTACCCATTTGTTAGATTTATTTTAAAGCAATTTTCTTTTCTTTTCGAAATACAATAAAAAGATAAAATGTTGTATTTAGATTCGTTTTTTTTAATTTACGTATTCAAAAAGTCACCAGCTTTATTTAATTAAGGTATATATGAACAGTCGTGGATTTTTATTTGATTACCCCTTCCAATTCAATCATTTATAAATAGGTCCCTCCGACCTCCTTTTCTTACTCTCACTCGTTCATTCTACTACACTTACAATACAAATATGAATGATCCAGATTCATACAAGAAGATTCATATCGAGTCCTTACGGGAGCTTCAAAGGCAGTTTGATGAACTCCAGAGGGATTTGGCCGACTTCGGAGCAAGGCTGAGGAGGGCGGCCCCGCTGCTGCAGGATGAAAATTATCCGATTGACAATAATAATAGTAATAATAATAATAATAGTAATGATAATAATAATTGTAGTAATAATAATTAGGTTATGTTTTTCTTTCTTTTAGCGTATGTATTTTTCTTTTTTATATCGGATCTACCTATAAGGGATTAAAAAATCTATGTATGTATTTTGTTTGGTTTTTCTTGATCGACTCTGCATTTTTAATTCTTATTTAGTATTTAATTATCATTCTATTTATTTCATGTTCTCAACATATCGACGGTTGGAGGTAGGGATTGAGCACTTGTGGCAACAGAGGGTGGTGAAAAGTCATGATTCTCCTAAAAATGGTTTGTTAATAAATAATAAGGAACTAAATGATATACACAATTTATAACCGTAAAAGAAATATTATTTAATTTAAAAAAAAAGCCGCAACATTGGATTAATTAAGTTATATGATGATTGCTAAGAAAAAGGTAAAGAGTCGTGACTTTTTGTCTAAAACAAAAACACATACATTCAACAATATTGCTGATGTATCAAATTCCCCATTTATTGCGACTGATGTATCAACTGTTAGAAGAAATAAAAAAAGCTATCAAAACAAATCATCCATTATATCTGTTGTCAGAAAATAAAAATAGTAGTTATTTTATTAAAGAAACGATTATTGAAAAGGTGTTTATTTTAATTTATATAATAAAAAAGTCAGCAAATTTGGATTAATGATATGATGATAGTTTTTTTATGAAAAAGATTGATTATATGTTGCAACAAATATATTATCCGATGCAACAGATTCTCTATTGTTGCAACAGATGATATATTTATTGTCACAGATGAGTTATCTGATGCAACAGATATAGAATCTATTGTCACAACTCAATAAAAATGGTTCTTGAAAAGAACTAATTAATAATAATAATCTGAAAAGTCATGACTTATCACAATAGTTCTTAATTTAATTAAGTCATAACTTTTCACAGTAATAAAAAATGTAATTAATAAATGGAGGTGAATAGTTAGATTATATGTTGCAACAGATAGGTTATCTAATGCAACATATTTTATATTTGTTGCAACAGATGAAATATATGTTGTCACAGATGAATTATCTAATGCAACAGATATAGAATCTGTTGTCACAACTCAATAAGAATGGTTCTTGGAAAGAACTAATTAATAATAATAACCTGAAAAGTCATAACTTATCACAATATTTCTTTTCTTAAATTAATTACGTCATAACTATTCACAGTAGGCAAAATAAAAAATAGAATTAATAAATGGAGGTGAACAGTCGTGCCTTTTTTCCTGTCATTCAAATTCAATCCTCTATAAATAGGTCCCTCCTTACTCAATCATTCATTCAACTACACTCTATTTATTTATTGCATCTCGTCTTTCATATTACACCTGGACTTCCACCACTTTCTCTTCCCTGAATAAGGTAAATTTTTTTCTTGCCAATTTGAAGTATACATTGTATTACATTCGAATATTCTGAAGATCTTTACTTTTGTTTTTAAGTTTTTTATCAATTCATATGTGTTCTAGATTATGGCTGATCTAGTGTGGGATGTTTCTTTTCTACAAGACGCCGTGAATAAACTTTGGAATCAGGTTTGTGACCTGCAATGGGAACTGGGAGCAGTTAGAGCAAGAATGCTCCGTGAGATCCGCAGGCTGAGGAGGGCCTTGCTACTTTCGGTTGAAGATTGGCTGGCTGACAATGATGATAATAATAATAATAATTAGATTATTTTTTATTTTAGTCTATGTATATGTATTTTTTTTTTGTTTAATAAAAAAATTATGTTTGAACAACTTTGACGTTTTAATTCATATTTAATTTCCATTCTGTCTATTATCTTCTCAATAAACATGTCGATAATTGGATGTAAAAAGGAATAATTTAGAATCTAATAGCAATAGCAAGATTTATCTTTTGGGTTTGTGGCAGGGGTTGATCAATTGGTGGGATAGTAGACGGTGTTTGAAATAACCATTGTTTGCTGCTCAATCGAAATTTCATAAGAGAAGAAAGCTTTTAACATGGGTCCGCATATAGTCTCCCTGTTGAATGATGTTTGTATTTTAATTTGAAGAAAAAGTGATTAATGTAAAGGATAAAACATGAATTTTTTATCTCTTCTTGATTAATGAAAAGAGACAAATAAAATGAGAAATTAAATTAGGAAATTTGGGACGGATAATTGGACGTAAGGAATAATTTTGAATCCAGCAGCAATAGCAAGAGTTGAAACATATTGGTAATCTGTTGGGTTTGTGGCAGGTCCTGATTTTTGTTGTTCCAAACAGATTAATCATTTGTTGCAACAGATAATCAGTCTAGTGCAATAGATAATCAGTCTGATGCAACAGATAACTAGTCTGATACAACAGATAAATATTCTATTGCAATAAATTACTTATCTGATGCATCAGATGAATGATCTATTTAAATTGTGGGCACTTATGTTGGATTCATGATCGGATTCAATTCATCGTTGGAAAACAGTAGTAACTGGTATACCCAGATGGCAAATTCAAATAAAAATTATAATTTTACTTACCAAAGTCACATATGGAGTAATGCTAAAGTGGAAAGTGATGTAGGAAATAAAATTTGACTTAAGAAATTGGTCAGATAGCAGCACTAGCGGTAATAACAACAACAACGATCGACAAGAAGAAGATAAAGATGATAATGAAGTAGAAGATGATGATAATGAAGCAGAAAATGATGAATAAAGCAACAACAAGAATGAACAACAATAATCGTGAAGAGAGAGAAAATAACAACGGATGAGAAGAGAGAGAAACACACCTTTTTCCCCTTTGTTTTTTGTTATATTAACTAACATTTAGATCAAAGTGTAAATTTAAAAACTTCTGGGCTATTTTCAAACTTTTCCAACTTTCTTAATCCATAATAAAGTAATTGTCACCTCCACTCAATAATTAAGACTTGTGTCACCTACATCTCATTTTAAAACTCTTTTGTTACCTACATCCCAAAGCCCCCAGTATCTAAGTCTGGGTCCTTACATGATCCAAAGTCTTCCTTATTGTAATATCTATAATCTATCTATAATCTATATCTATAAGCTATATCTATAATCTATATCTATAATATATTAAAAGTGTGAAGACCCTTAGAAAAGTGATTTGAACTTTTTTCCCTTCATTAAAATACCTTGCAATAGAAAAAAATGTCTTTTCATCTTTTTCTTTAATCATTATATTATTAAATTAATAACTCCTAAAATATATGGGAAGAACGAAGAATCCTATAAAATAAATATATAGAAAGAAATTAGGAATCCTAAACTGCCTAAAATATATGAATCCTAAAATATATATGAATGCTAAAATCTATGGAAAGAAAGAAGAATCCTATAAAATAAATATATAGAAAGAAATTAGGAAGCCTAAACTGCCTAAAATATATGAATCCTAAAATATATACGAGTGCTAAAATATATGGAAAGAAATTAACAGTCCTAAAATATATGTAAAGAATCACATTTTATATTAATTAAATATATAGGCTTGACATATGCGTTCCAACCCCATGGATCCAATTTTTTTTTTTTTACTTTTTTCACGTTTTATTTTGTTTTATTTTTTTGCAAATATGAGCTTTTCTCTCTAGGCTTTTAAGCTTCTATTTGTTGCCTTTCTTTTAAAGAAAAAAATTACCTTCAAAATAAGTCCATATTCTTTTGTTATTGATTTAAATTGGGCTTAGTAAAATTGAAGATCCTTTGACTTTTAAGATGGATTTTTTTCATAGTTTTAAATTATTTGTATTTGCTTCCGTAAATAAATTATTATTGATTGATTTTTAAATATATTTGTTCAGATGAAGAAAGATTTATGTGAATCATGCAAACGAAACTTTATGCTGATTACGAGTGAATTTAAGATATATTTTTTCTGTTCCAAATTTTATTTCCTATTCATTGTACGCTCTATTTCTTATTAAAGTGTAATTCAAGTTAATACTCTTTGGTCAGAATCATACTCACATTAAAAAAAAACTATTGAGAGAAAAATAAAGTGAAAATTGTGATTTGTCATGATAACAAATAAATCGTAGGGTCTAATAAGTATTAAACAAACTCATTAGTTGGCTAGAAGATAAAACAAAATGGGGATTAGAGATTTCACGAGTTAGCAACTCAAATTTATAATCGATTTCAATCTTCCGCCAGGTTCTTAGAGATGGACGCTAAGAATAATTTGCATCGCTCTATTTATGTTTTAGTGCCATCATCAAAACTTTAAAACATATTTTTCCTCTCAAAATATAATATTAAATAATTAATATTTCAAAGTATCTTTTTTATTTTTTTTGTTCATATATTTATTTCATAATTTATAATTATTAGTCTTGGATGAGAAGACGCATAGCATGGAATGTGATTTTACTTGCCTTGACGTGGGTGGTATGGAAAAAGAGAAATAAAATATCTTTTGAAGGGTAAGCTTTTCTCTATCAAGAAATTAACCTTACGTGACTTTAAATAGATCTGATTCATAATATTAGAATTTTTGAAGGTGGATCAAGTACATTATTCGATATAAATGATAGTAATTTATTCTTTTATATACATTTATTGTTATCGTCATTCACACGTGCGAAGCACGTACACTTGACTAGTAAAATAAAAGCAATCAAAAGTAGAAAATTAGCTTGAGAATCATAACATGTATTTTGTCACTTTTTCACGAAAAGAAAATATGCACTAGAAGTTGTGAAAAAAAAAGTAGCTGAAAAGATACAGAAAATAATGATACAGCCTGATGATTTAAAGAAAAAAAGATATAAAAATTTCTGTTGAAGGAGAGGAGATCCTTTTAGGCTCTTATACTATAACTCTACATTGTATCTTCTTCCAATATCAATTCTATGTCATGAATGTTTTCGTCAATTCAAAAACCAATTTGATTTCAATTAAAATTCTACTTCTTCAGTTTGTGGTTATATTTGTGTTAACTAAGATAAATAGTTAAGGGTAAAATAAATAGTCAATCCTACCATATATTTTGCATAAATAGTTGAGTAACAATTAGCTTGACAGAATTTATTTCCTAGGAGTACCATCCCCAGTAAAGCTCTTACTAAATATTATCCTTTTATATATATTTAACTTGGCAGAATTTATTTTCTAGGAAAACCATTCCTAGTAAAACTCTTACTAAATATTTTCCTTTTATACATTTTTTCTTCTTACCATGTATATTATGAGTCATTCATTATTAATTCTCCTAATATATCTTGCTATATATTTTTCTCTTACCATATATTTTAGAACTATTTAATTTTTTAAAAATTAATTAAAAATTAGAGGAAATAAGTGAAAAGACGATTTTGTCTATTGCGTAGATTTTTCATGAAGGGCAAAAGGTTCAAACAATATTTCTAAAGCCCTTCACACTTTTAATAGATTATAGACTATAGATATATATTATAGATTATAGATATAGATTATAGATTATAGATTATTATGAGATGAATTTTAGTATTTTGACATGAATTTTTACGAGATGGTGAATATATATTGTGAGCCTAATTTAGTCAGTTTACATATATGAGCATATGAATTTATCATGATTCTCTCAGTTTACAAAAAGTACAGACTTACTATTTCAGATTACCATAATATGATTCAGATTTCAGTATTGATCTTATAATCTTAGACATGATATGAAATTCACACAGTATTCATGAGTATGAGTTAGTAACAGAAGCATGATTGACTTTTAGATTTACAAACTCACATGCTTATTTTAAGGTGAATTTCATCAGTATGAGCATATATGATATATTATGGGAGTAGTATTTAGAACCGAGAGAAAAGTGTGGTTCAACGCATCCTATTTTTTAGAAATTACGTGTCATCGCAAGTTTAGGAGCCTCGCCCAAGAGTGTTTCCCTTACCCAATATGGGATAAATTTAGTGATCACTCTAGTTCAATTTAGGCTTTATTCTGATGATAAGGGTAGAATAGTTCTCTTCAATGTGGGTAAGATGTTGGGCTACATGATACCTCACATGGTTTATGTCGGTTATAAGAATCTCCCATAAAAGTAAAAATTTTAGAAACTAAGTGTGATGACTCACTAAGCTTATCAGATTATGCTTTATTATTTATGTTTTATGATATTTCATCTTTCAGTTTTACTCATGATCAAGGTTAAGTTCTTTTACACTTAGCATGCATGATATGAAAGTATGTGCATCTTCAGTTTTACTTATTGCATTCACCCCCCACATACTCAGTATATTTCAGAAGTATTGAACACATATACATGTGTGTGGCTACATTATTTCATAATGTAGGTACCAATTATATCCCATACATCATAGTTAAATAGTTCACAACTTCTAGCTAACAAGTGATGAGTTCTTTTGATTCGAGGACTCGAGTCAACTATAGTTTTAGTATCATTTATTATTTAGTCATATTGATTAGGGATAGCTGGGGGTCATGTCCCGGCTACTTAAAGTTAGTATTAGTAGAGACTTCATAGACAGTCAATTAGAGTTGATGTATTTAATTTCAATTTTAGTTTTGTATAACCAGAGTGTAACTGTTTTAAACAGTTTTGTATTGAACATGTTCAGCTAAAGACATCTCTTCCGCTTATTACTTCTAATTTTATGTATTTTATTCAGTTGCTCACGAGTTATGCCATTATCATGGGTCAACTTAAGATCACTTATGATTCTAAGCACCATGTGATGTTCAGGGGTAGTCTTGGGGTGTTACAAACTTGGTCTCAGAGCACAGAGTTCAAGTTTCCTAGGGAGTCTGTGGAGTCGTGTCTAACAGAGTCTTTCAAAATGGTACGGAGACATCTGTACTTTTCTTCGAGAGGCTATTGGGAATTTAGGAAATCTTTCTCTTCTATTATGCTCTAGATCATGTAGTAAAGTTGTTCTCTTAGAAACTTCTGTCGATTCGTGAGTTACTTCATAATTCTCTATCAGTGACTTATTCTTAAGATAATATGAGTAGTTAATTTCAATTCCTCCCGCGATGATGCTCTCAAATTAACTATCAGTAACTTTAAAAATCATACAAAGGGCTTGAGAGGAGCCCGTTAGCGTGTTTAAAGTCCTTTAATTCGAAATCTTATGCCCTCATCAATATGAGTTGTGCAGTTAAGACAAAATATGTTATATAATTAGATTTCTCTTTAGCCCATCATTACTGATAGCGCTCATAAAAAGAGAGAGCATGTGCCTAGTGTATTGAATATAATTTTTATTAAGGGATAGAGTAACTTAAGGTATTATGATTCATAAGTAGTAGAACATCCTTAGAGTTAAAAGTATAGATTTAGAAGCCTAGTAACAAAAAAAGGTGGGGTTAGCATTTGGTTAAGGGTAAATTGATAAATCTATGTCTACTATTAAGTAGGATTGAGGTGATATATCCTTTTGTGTTAACTAAGGGGTAGTGAATATGGTGTAGGTTTCATGGTAGAAGGTAGAGGAGGAGTTATTAGTTAAGTGAATCATGGTATGCTTAAAGTAGGAAAGATGTTCTTGATGGTATTCCATTGTGTTATAAAAGTATAGGTTATCAATTAAAGTATTATGTTATTAAGGATGTTAGTGTGGGTTCTCCTTGTGGTTATGAAAGAGAAATTGGTTGATGCTTGTAGGGCTAGGAGTATAATTTAGATATATAGTAGTAGTAGAAATGTATGGACGGAGGATGTACTAATGCGTTACAATAAGATAGACCATAAGATTATGATCAATCATGGTTATTATGATATTTTAGTGGATTAGTGTTTCTTGATATTTTATTCTATAGCTTCCAAGCAAGAATAGAGTGTGAAGTTGTGTGGTTAATCAAGTCTAGTATTAGACACTAAGTTTGAACAGTGGATGATCATCAAGGTAAAAATAATGATTGCCTGGTTAGTGATGCTAGTTACATGGAAGTGATTTAGTATGCTTGAAACAGTGAATGCAAGAGTTTAAGTTCATTATTTGCAATTAAGTATGATAGTGTAGATATGATGTTGAGGTGAACCCAAGGTGATATGGGGATGTATTATTTTCTAAGTTTTTAAAGTGACATGTGTTCTTAGATAGTACCCATGAGTTTCTAAGTGCGAAGAGGGCTAGTTATAAAGTATATGGAATTTTTTATAGATAAGGGAGTTATAGGTTGAGGATGTTAAGTCTTTAGTATAATTTTAATTCTCATGGTTTAGGGAAAATATAAGTTTAGAGGTGTGATATTAGTAAGCTAAAAATAAAGGATAGATTATATGTTTAGATAGACAAGTATATTGGTGGAGGAGAGCGTAAGTATATAATAATGATTATTCAAGCTAGAGAAAGTTAAGTATGGTATATATGAAAAGATTGTCCAAGAATGAAATTAGTATGTTCTAAATATAGTTTATTCACATGAGTTGAGCATTTATATGTGGACCATTAGAGTGAAGAAATTATGGCTCAGTCTTAAAGATATGAAATAGACCCATAAGCTTAGAATGTTAGCTTTAAACTAAAGGTGAGATGATAGGGTGAATAACCAAATCAAGGTTTGAGAATTAGATTGTGATGTATGTCAATAAGAAGTGTGATGAGATATTGATCCATTCTTGCTCTAATGTATTTCTTTCCTTGGATTTCAATCATTATGGCACCTTATCTATGTCTTACGTGATAGAGCTAGCATTGGTCATCATTATGGAACCTTATCTATGTCTTATGTGATAGAGTCACGCTTGTAACCAATGCCTATACAGTTCATTCATATTTATGTTCATTCTCAGCTTCGAGTAAAATAAGTAATAGCTTCACTCTATGATCTGAGTCACCCCTATGAATCTCTGAGTTCTAGTCTTATGTTTAGTATATTTTGATAAGTATGAACCCATGTTTTAGAGTTTGCTCAGTTTCCAGAACTTATGGTACACCCTTAATGACCAGTGCAATTTGCATTATGGCATGTATTTCCTCAGTTTAGGTCTCTTTAATGAATTCATGCCTTTGATACTTCATTCCTCAGTCCTTAGTTAAGTGTCAATGTTATGCGTAGTATTCTTTCATGCTCTAGGTCCTCATGTTGTAACCTTTTAGTGACATCTTCTTACGTTAAGATAGTAGTGATGAAAGTGGATGATCAATGGTTTAGATGAGAGAGAGTAGATGACCTTCATTAAGAAACATTATTGTATGCTTGCTTAATCTAAGGATATAAGTGTGAAGGAATATTGAGGCAAATATTTAGTATATGTTATAGTTAGTTGAGAATTCTATGTGTGTCTTCTTGGAGATAATGCATGAAAGTTGTTATTGATATAGGTATTAGAGAATATGAGGAAATTCCTAGGTGGGTGGGTTGCCTAGAAGGTCATATATTGTGATAATGATAGGCGTGAATGTCATGTTGGTATATAAGTGGATGAATGTATTATATGTTGGCAAGTTATTAATAAGAGCTCAGAGTTAGTTGTTGAAGTAGTAAGGAGTGTTGTTATTGAGATAAGAGATCTGAAAAGACATAAGATGTTGAATCCCATGGTTTAGACTAGTATTATGGTGTTATGTATAGTATCTTGTAACATTGAGTTAGGATTGAACATGGTGAGAGTATGTAGTTCAACTTAGACTTTGGTAGGAGGAGTTATCAATACCATGTGAAGGTTATTAGTTTCATCAAATGAAGTGTAGTACTTAAGAGGAAGAGTATAGCTGAGAAACATGTTTGAGAAGTGTTGCTAATCTTGATAGTTAACAGTTGAATTAACTAAGACATAGTAATCCTATTCTAGCTTTTGTTCTATATGCCTATATCCCATGTTATAAAGTTGTAACCATGTTGCAATTCCTTACTCAAATTCCATACCCAGATAATGCACCAAAAATTTTCCCTCGATTATTATTAGAAGTTATGATAATGAGACTTTGAGTAAACTCATATTCCATTCTTAGTAAATCTTGAAGATTTTATCGCATTAGCTATCATTTTGTAGTCCTATGTATGATCGAGTCATGAATAGTTTAATTGAGTTCTAAACTCTCCTCATGAATCAACTCCTTATAGTCAATCAAGTTAGCTCAGGAATCAGTTTCATGATTGAAGTTTTATTGTTTCAGCTTAGCAATATCCTTTATTAGAGGACATACCACGCCTATGTTATTTCATATGATTCCTAGGTATGTGTTCATGCTTTGTATGTATCAACTAAGTTAGTACCCTATCAAGAGGTGATTTCAGTTACGAGGCATGACTAAATTTTAGAAATTCAGTTTCAAGAGAGTAACTACATTCTTTTAGTGCGAATATCAGTCTTCATTCGAGGATGAATAATTCCAAAGAGAAGATATTATAATACCCCATAAGCTCCTAGATAAGTTTTCAACTATTCGTTATATGTCTAAAGGCCCTAAAGTGAGCATTTCAAATCTTAGATAAGTTTCATGACTATTTACCTTGAGTGTGAAATGTTTTCAATGTGATTATGATCATAGGAAGCACTTTGAGAAAAGTGGAGTTGTGAACATTTGTATTGATTGAGTTTCAATACTGGATTCTATAAGGATCAGTTTTTAAATGAGTGTAACTACTAAAATATAACAAGTTAGGTGGACTATTATATATCAAATTAAGTCCATTTGAGTCGTCTTTCCAACAAAACTAACCACTCATCAATCTGAGTTTGAAGTAAAAGTTATAGACATTTTAGTGAGACACTATGCGGTAGCCCTATGCCGCGAAGAGGCCTGCGATAGGCTACTGCCTGAGGTTTGTGATTGGGTTCGCCCCACGAACCCTGATGTTTGCGATCGGGTTTTCCCCAAGAACCATGAGGTTCGCAATGGGGTTAGCCCCACTAACCCTAAGATTTGCGATTAGGGTCGCACTACGAACCCTCTTTCCAAGCATCAAAATTATCTATTTTTAGTATATTTTAGGGGTATAAGTGTCTTTTCACACCCCTAAGTCATTATCAATCCCTCATGTACGTGTATAGGGTCTTTAAAAAGAGCTTCAATCGTCAAATATGCATTATTTTCCCCTTTCATAGTAAGTTATCAAACATATTCTTCTATCCACTCTCAAGAGATAAATGGGTAGGGTTTCTTCCAAGAATTCACCTCCCAAGGCTCCAAATTTAAGCTCCCTCCAAGAAGTCAAGAAATTCAGGTATGTGGGGTTTGAACATGGATAACCTTTCATCCCTGTGCCCAAAAACATTGGTTTTAAAATTGAATTTATGTGATTTCAATTAGGGTTCATACCCAAGTTTTATATTCATGAAATTATGACATTATCATGCGATTTAAAATTCAGTTAGCACAAGAATTTATCTTTACTCATGTTTTCACTAATATGACTATTATTATGAGATTAATTTTAGTATTTTGACATAAATTTATATGAGATTGTGAATATATAAGTTAGCCCGATTTAGTCAGTTTACACATATGAGCATATGAATTTATCATGATTCTCTTAGTTTGCAAGAAGTATGAACTTACTATTTTAGATTACCATAATATGGTTCAGATTTTAGTTTTGATCTTATGATCTTAGACATGATATGACATTCACACAATATTTATGAGTATGAGTTATTAACAGAAGCATGATTGACTTTCAGATTTACAAACTCGCATGCTTAGTTTAAGGTGAATTTCATCGGTATGAGCATATAGTATATATTTTAGGAGTAGTATTTAGCAACAATAGGAAAGTGTGGGTTCAGCACATCCTATTTACCAGAAACAATGTGCCACCGTAGGTTTAGGGGCCTCACCAGAGAGTGTTCCCCTTGCCCAATATGGGCTCAGTTTAGTGATGACTCTAGTTCAGTTTAGGTTCTATTCCAATGGCAAGGGTAGTACAACTCTCCACAACATGGGTAAGACATTGGACTTCATGATAGGTCACATGATTTATGTCGGTTATAAGAATCTCCCATAAAAATGAAGAATTTAGAAACTAAGTGTAATGACTCACTAAGCTTATCAAATTATACTTTATTATTCATCTTTTATGATATTTCGGTTTTCAATTTTATTCATGATCAAGGTGAGTTCCTTTACACTAAGCATGCATAATTTGAAAATATGTGTAACTTCAGTTTTACTTACTGCATTTACCCCCATATACTCAGTACATTCAGAAGTATTGACCACATTTACATGTGTGTGGCTAAATTATTTCATAATGTAGGTACCAGTTGTAGTCCACATATCATAATCAGATAGTTCGCAGCTTCCAACCAGCAGGTGATGAGCTCTTTTAATTTAAGGACTCAAGTCAACAATAGTTCCAATATCATTTTGTATTCAGTTATATTGATAAAGGATAGTTGGGGATCATGTCTAGGCTACCTAAAGTCAGTATTAGTAGAGGCTTCATAGACAGTTAGTTAGATTTGATGTGTTTAATTTCAAGTTTTGTTTTGTATACCCAGAGTGTAACTGTTTTAAACATTTTTGTATTAAACATGTTCAGCTAAAGACATCTCTTCCGCTTATTACTTCCAATTTTATGTAATTTATTCAATTGCTCATGAGTTATGCTAGTATCATAGGTTAGCTTAGGATTACTTGTAGTTCTAAGCACCGTGTGACGTCCAGGGGCTATTCTCGGGGAGTTACATGTACAGGCTTAAAATGATAGCATTAGACTGTAAGAAAAATTATCACGACCCAAAAACCGATAGATCATGATGTCACTTATAGCGGCGAACCTTGACAAGTAAGCCTCCCACCCAAACTGATACACACAGGGAAAATACAAAAATACCCCCAAGGTAAGGCTTCTAGAACGAAGCCAAACCACATAGATATAATAAATATGGAAAGATAAAATCAACACATGCAACCATAACTCCTAAAACCTGGTGTCAACAGTAAAAGAACTACTAATACAATCCCGGAGTCAAATACATCAGAAAAATAACCACAAAAGAAAATATCTATTTTCGAACACTAATAAAGAAATAACTAATACAGAAATATAGAGGTAAACTTCGGACGCATGAATGTCCAACCGCTACCTTGAAAGCTCTAATAATCGCCTGAGTCAAGCAAGTTAAGGTGCACTTGGGCTAGGACCTATACCGAAAGGGCACAATAGGCATGAGTACGGTCCACTTGTACTCAGTAGGTATCATAGGATGACAAAGCAAAGTAGTAAATAAAACATACAAAATATACACTATGGGCACATCACCTGCAATCAGAAAATATCCCACAACGGTCGCCCATACCACTTGCATTAACAGTTTTAATACATCATATATATCATAACATCACCCCCAAGATAGAACACAAGTATGCATTATATCATATATAAGTAAAACAAGGGGGAACATGCATAGATAAGATCATCAAATACAAGTAAAAGAAGATAATATAATTACATTGATGGCAAGTCAATATGGCAATACAACACAACATAAACACAATAAAGTAAGTGCAATGTATATGATTATGATGATGATGCACAAGGTCATCTCATTACCTTTGGAATCATCACACAATCCACGTATACACCTACGAAGGCAATCCTCTCAACGTAGGACCCATGGGGGTTCATCAACTCGTATACAATCCACACATATCATATCTTCTTTACGGCACATCCCTCGAGGAGGGTTTTTAAAAGGTGTTGCCAATGTTACTAAGGTGTTTCCACGGTGGTACCAATGTTTAATTAATAAGTATGATATGAGGATGTAATACTCACAACCAATCACAATGAGTATTTCCACAACCAACCACAAAGATACAATTCCACAACCATATGAGCCAATATCCACTCATTATTTTTGTTTCATCCATGAATTTCCACATGTCTCATATGCCAACAAAGTATGAATATAATCACAATACACAAATGGTACCACATTAAGCATTTTAACAACACAATACAATTACTTACATGTATTCAAGCCTATCAATGTCACATATGACCCGATACGGTCACACATATCATATAATATCTTAATTTCGCCAATTACATCACATATAAGCCCTCTCACAGACACAACACATAGATAATCATTTTTCAAGATTAGTTCCCTCCCTTAATATGCATTTTATATTATTATTTACTACCGAGCTCAGTTTGAAAGAGTTAAGCCAAACCTACCTCAAAAGCCAAAACTGATCTGCTATACTTCGAACACACGAACTTACTTTCTACGAATGATCCTGAACTCCTCTAAAAATATCAAATATAGAATCTACACATCAAAATAAAACCAACGACACCCATATTGACTATTTTTTATTCGAGGTCAAAACGGACCCCCAAAATGAGTTTTCAAAACAAAAGGAAAAAAATTATAACTTTACTTCTATAGCTAAAAATCCAAGTCAAATCAAGTAAAAACTGATGTTCAAATCAAATAAAAACTATTTTTAACCTTTACCGGATAAAATCTTTGATATCCGAGTTAAAATCAAGAATCGAAGTTGTTTTGAAGGTTAAATTGATGAAAAACTAGTAATTATAAGATAAGAACATTATTAAAGTAAAAAGAAGTGAAATTCCATTTAAAAATCAAGCCCTAGGATTTTGGGGGATTTTAGAAATTAACCAAGAAATTACTAAAAAAAAAAGATAAATACTTACCTTAAATTCGTAATAGAATTAAGAAATAGATGTTAATCTAGCTTCACAATCTCCCACAAGATTTACTTTTAAGCTTCCATACTATTTTAGGGTTTAAATCTCAAGATACAAGATGAAAAATGAGCAAAACTGAGGGAAAAATTATTTTTATACCCAAAAAACTGCAATTGCACTAGATTTTTATAATACCCCGAGAATTCCAACCGTTATGCTTTAAGCTTATGAGAGATAAATTATTGTGATTTTGTAGTTTTATGATCAATTTAGATGTATATTAAGGCCTCAAATACGTCCTAGCTATTGGCCGAATCAAAACATTCCTTACCGATTGGATTCTTGAGAAGGGCACTGCCATAGTCAACTTCAAATGAGCATATTTAGCGTTCTACAAATAATTTTTGAGATCATGACCCACAAACAGATATATAATTCAATTATCTTTCCAACGTTACCAATTTTGCCAAAATCCGACATCGGAGTAAAATGTTATGTCCGTTTTACAGAGAGCTGCCCGAGCTGTCCAGGAGTGATGGACAAAATGATGAACCATCAAGTCAGTGACAGACCGTCACTTTGTCCATCACAACTGAACTAGTGAGGCCGTTTTCTGGACCAAAAATAATAGTTGGAGTGACGGTCCGTCACTCAGACCATCATTTTTCCCCGAAACAGCGCTGAAACGTCATTTTAAAGAGTTTTTGGGGTATTTTCCACCCTATTTAACACCCAATCACATCAAATCAAAGAACATAACTCCGCATTCACCCATAACATCAAAATTAGGGATTATTTCAAGATCAAAACCCAATAACAAGATTCAAACCCTTCTTCAAGAATCTAAGATATTCAAGTTCTTCAAAATCAAGAACAAGAACATTCTCTCCAAAATGGGTTAAACCCTAGTCAAGAAAAATCAAGAGAAAGCCTAAGGATTTCATCAAGAACCTTCAATAAACATTAGATCTCTTTCAAGATCAAGATTTAAGGTATGCGTAGTGTTCATCCATGGATCCCTTTCATCCATGGAGCTCAAGAATCATGTTTTAAATTATAAATTGTGATTTTCTTGTTACGTTATGGATATATTCATGTTGATGATTATTGTTTGAGTTCAAGGTTGTATATTGATATATTTTCATGAAGCATATGAGTAGGATGGTTGTAACCCATGAATTTTGGATGGTTTAAGATTGTTATGTTGATAAATATACCTATGCCCAAAATTGTGCTTGTAAGGTACTTGATGAAATGCCTAAGAAACTAGATATTATGCAATATAGCTAAATTGCGACTAAGTGAAGGATTCATGATATGCCCCTATGTTCTAATGATTTTCATGTTGATATTGTGTCTTGTAAATGTTGTTGGATTGTTCATGAACTAGTCTTATGAGATTATGCTATACTTACTTGCAAAAATCCTATTATGTCAAAGATGTATGATAACCATGTACTTCATGAAATTCCCAAAGTTATGATATTATGGATTGTTGATGTTGGTTATGTATTCAAGAAATTCATGTTTGTCAGTTTTCTTCCATCGAGTCCTGGAGGTACTCGTACCTGAAAAATATAGCTGTGTACCAAGAGTCATGTCATGTTATCATGATACTCTGAGTCAAGCCATGATCCATAGAATGCAGTCAGTCATGTGACTCATGAAAACTCAGAAATCTCAATAATCTTACCTAGTTATCATGCTCAGTATGTATTCAGTTCAGAACCTCAGTAACCTAATCAGCTAGTAAAGTTTAGTTTTATTCAAATAGAAAGTAGAATTCAGCAGTATTCCAAGTAAAATCTCAATAACTACAGTACTCATAGTCAATCCTCAGATATCAGTAAATTCCGTCAGTTAACGAAACTTAGTAAACTCAGTTTAGCTCCGCTATATAATCCCACTAACATCAGTTCAGCTAATCACTTTAGTTTAGTTAATTAGTTCAGCTCAGCTAATCAGTTCAGTGTCTTTCAGTTGGGAGTAGGATTCAGCACCGAGTGAGCCTGGGGATGGGGACTCACCCGCTAGATAGGATTGATATCCCTAGAATAAATCCTTAAGTTCTAGAACTACGTAGCCAGCGTAGGTTGAGATGTCCCTACACATAGGGCTAATGCATCTCATTTGAGTTTACCTGATAGCAAGGGCAGATGGAAAGAGCTCCCAAATAGAATAGGGTTTACTCACATGTTGTCTCTACCCGTGGCACGGTATTGACATCCTTCCAGTTGGGGTTACAGGTTGGACCCCACCAGTTTAGATTCAAGGCATGTCGGTTAGATGACTACTTCCCACAATCTCAGTTTCAGTCTCATTCTCAATCTCAGTAAAAGAACTCAGATAGTTCTTCAGATTTCATGACTGTCAGTTATAGTTAACACATATACAGTACAAAAATCAGTTAGTTCCATCAGATTTAGGAGTGTCAGATACAGTCACTCATGTTATTGGTTATATCAGTTATCAGAACTCATATTATCAGTATTCACATTCATGAATGTCAGATACGGTCAAGCATATTAGTTCTTCATATTTATGGCTGTCAGATACAGTCAACCAGATTAATTCTTTATAATTAGACTATCAGATACAGTCAACCAGGCCAGTTCTTCATAATCAGAACTGTCAGAAATAGTTATTCATGTATCAGTAATATAGTTTTAGTCCTTCAGTATTCAACGATACAATATCATTTCCCTACTTATTAGTGACTTACATATCAATATCAGTAAACTCAATCAATCAGTATCTCAGTATCAGTAGGCTCATGTTATCAATATTCAGACTCAGTAGTTAGTATCTTCGTGAGTTCAGTTATAGTTACGTATGCATGTATGTATTCTCACGTTCATAATAGTTAATCAGCTAGTATTATTCAAGCATATGAACACTATTACATTTAGCCTACCTCACTTGCATACTAGTATATTCAAAGTACTGACGCATTTGCGCTATGGTGTCTTATACCATAGGTTTAGAAGCACGAGCTCCAGAGCAGCATTCCAGATTTATGCAGACAGAGTCAGCAGTGAGTCCTCATCATTCGAGGATGATAGTATTTGATTAGTTCATTCTTTCAGTACTTATTTATTTCAGTAGATGGAGTTAGTTGGGGACATGTCCCATCAACTTCTTATTCAGATAGTTTAGAGGCTTTCAGACTATAGCATGTCAGACAATTATTTTAGATTTGTATTGGTATTGTTATATTATTTTCAGACATTGTTCTTATCATATGTTTATTCAGATTTGAACCTTATGGACGTTCAGTACATGTTTCTGTATTTTTTAGTATTTTATGTAGTATACATGTACAAATATCAGTCATGGGTTAGCTTGTGGTCCTTCGGGGTCATGAGCATCGTGTAACATTTAGGTTCAGAAAATTGGGGCATTATAAACTTGGTGTCAGAGCAAAGGTTCAACAGTGTCCTAGGAAGTCTGAAAGTCGTATCTAGTAGAGTCTTGTACATGCGTGTGTTGTGCACCACACTTATGTGCAGGATGATATGAGATGTTTTAGGAACAGTTTCCCTTCTTTCAGTATTCATGTCGTGCCAGTGAGCATAGGCTCAAAGTTAAACTCTCAGTCTAATCTGCTTCTTAAACTCTCAGTCTAATCCACTTCTTCCCTTCGTTTATAGATTATGCCTCTAAAAAGAGCTAGCGAAGGGGAAAATAGAAATCTGCCAGCACCTCTGGATTAGACTGCAGTCAGGATTCGGGACTTCACCCGAATGAATCCTCTTCTATTCACGGGTTTCAAGTCCGAAGAGGATCCACATGAGTTCCTTAATCATATTTAAAAAGTCACAGACATCATGGGAGTAACTTCTAGTGAGAGCATAGCATTAGCCACCTATCAGCTATAAGATGTAGCCCATATGTGGTATAAATAGTGGAAGATAGATAGGGGTACAGATACAGAGTCCATAGAGTGGGAAGAGTTCGCTACAACTTTCTTAGATAAGTTCTTTCCCATAGAGCAGAAGAAGGCTAAAGTGTTAGAGTTCATCAATATCAGACAAGGTACAATGAGCATAAAAGAATACTCCCTCAAGTTCGTTCAGTTAGCCAGGTACGCTCCCCATGTAGTAGCAGATAGCAGATCTAGAATGAGTAAGTTTGTGTCAGGGGTATTAGGTAGAGTGGTTAAGGATTACAGGACTGCGATATTTATTGGTGACATAGACACATCTAGGCTTATGATATATGCCAAGAAGATGGAGGAGCAGAAGCTTAAGAGGAAGGAGAAAGAAAATAAGAGAGCCAAAATAGGTAGTTATAGTTTTGCACAACATGGGCCACAGGGTGGTAATCGTTTTTAGTTGTGTCAGAAATGTTCAGCCCCAGTTCACTCTTCAGTTAGTGCCTCAGTACCAAATTTCAGAAAAAACCATAGGAATGGGGCATCAGGCTCCAAGGCCCAGAGTAGTTAGAGAAGGATTCTTACTCGTCCGCTTTGCAAAGAGTGTGGTAAGCATCATAAGGGTATGTGTAGAGCCGGTAGTGATGTGTGTTTCAAATGTGGTGAGTTAGGTCACAAGGTCCTAGATTGTCCTAAACCCGGTCCTTGAAGTTAGCATGGTCATTTTTCAGCTCAGTCCGGTCGCCCAAATCAACAGGGTGCCAATTTCAGCGCTACCAGTGGGTAATGCCCAAACAGAATCCATGACCTTCAGTCCCGACAGGATCAGGAAAGTTCTCCTGATATAGCCATTGGTAAGTTACAGATCCCTTATTTGCATGTTTATCTTTCTTCAGATTCAGGAGTTTCAGTTTGCTTAGTGTTACGAATCATGTTTCATGAACACAAAAATTTTAGACTTAGGTCATGCAGCTCATGACTCAGGCACTCCTGTCATATTTTACCATATGTTCAGTCCACATGACTCATGCTCTAATCCTACTGATCAGTCAAGCTCAGATTATGTCGTGTATACCCTCAGTTTAAATCTTTTGATAGATCCATAATGTTGGTATTCCATTCCCTAGGCCTTAGTCGAGTGTTGAGTTTGATATAGTGTTTGTTTCAGCATCGGATCCTTGCATATAACAATCTTCCCCAAGTAGTTAGCAGTATCCAGTCTTAATACTTCAATATCAGTCTAAACCTCAATTATCTGAAACCGACATTCAATTTCTGTATGAGCCCCCAATTACAGGCTAAGTTAAAGTTTCTACTACAGTCTTAGATACAGTGTTATCCTCAATGTCAGTTCAAAAATTTGGTCAGTCCTGATTCAGTCCCTAGGTTCCTTGTGCATTGTCTCAGTCTCCCTCAGTAGCTCATCCAAGTTAGTATTCCTGGAGGGGCCTAGTGTCCTAGGGGTAGATACGCTATAATCCTCCGAACTTTCATGACTTAAACATCCCACTCCCTTTTTACGTAATGAATCCATTTTGGAGTAGGGTATACTTACAAGTTAACCCTCAAGATCCAACCTTAGATGTATGTCATGTATTCAAGACCCAGTTCAGTTCAAGAAATTCAATTCATGCATCACATTTCAATCTCAGTTATGTTCTCATGTCCTCATATTCCCATTCATGCATACTCCTAGCCTGATCATGGGTTTATCCGTATTCTCAGTTAAGTAATAGGTTTTTCTCAAAATTACTCAATTCCATGCTCAAACTACCATTACAAACTTGATATCAGATTCCCACTACAAGCTTAGTGTCAATTACCATTGCACGTTCAATCATGCATTCATGTGTCAGCTCAGTCATGTAATCATGCATCAGACATGCATGTTTAGTACAATATATTCATTTATCAGTCATTTCTACCATGAGATCATGTTCCAGTTATTCATGTTCATTATGTACATCATTTTAAGTTCTTCCCCTCTCTCTATCAGTCTCATTCGAGGGCGAATGTTCTCAAGGGGGAGATATTATAATACCCCGAGAATCCCAACCGATAGTAGAACCATGCTTCAAGCTCATGAGAAATAAATTATAGTGATTTGGAAGTTTTATTATCAATTTAGATGTATATTAAGGACTCAAATACGTCCTAGCTATTGGACGAATCAAAACATTCCTTACTGATTGAATTCTTGAGAAGGGCATTTCTATAGTCAACTTTAAACGAGCATATCTACCATTATACAGAGAATTTTTTATCTCATGACCCACCAACAGATATATAGTTGAATTATCTTTCCAACGATACTAATTTCACCAAAATCTGGCATCGGAGTAAAGAGTTATGTTCGTTTTACTGAGAGCTGCCTGAGCTGTCCAGGAGTGACAAACAAAATGACGGACCTTCAAGTCAGTAACGGACCGTCACTTTGGCCGTCACAAATGAACCAGTGAGGCCGTTTTTTGTACCAAAAATGATGGTTGGAGTGACGGTTAGTCACCAGAGTGACGGTCCGTCACTCAGACCGTCAGTTTTGCCCGAAACAACACTGAAACGTCTTTTTAAAGAGATTTTTGGGTCTTTTTACACCCTATTTAACACCCAATCACATCAAATCAAAGCACATAACTCCTCATTCATTCATAACATCAAAATTAAGATTTCTTTCAAGATCAAAATCCAAGAACAAGATTCAAACCCCTCTTCAAGAATCTAAGATATTCAAGTTCTTCAAACTCAAAAACAAGAACATTCTCTCCAAAAGGGGTTAAACCCTAGTCAAGAAAAATCAAGGGCAAGCCTAAGGATTTCTTCAAGAACCTTCAAGAAACATTAGATATATTTCAAGATCAAGCTTTAAGGTATGCGCAGTGTTCATCCATGGATCCCTTTCATCCATGGAGCTCAAGAGTCATGTTTTAAATTATAAATTGTGATTTTCATATTGTGTTATAGCTATATTCATGTTGATGATTATTGTTTGAGTTCAAGGTTGTATCTTGATATGTTTTCATGAAGCATATGAGTAGGATGATTGTAACCCATGAATTTTGGATGGATTAAGATTGTTATGTTGATAAATATACCTATGCCCAAAATTGTGCATGTAAGGTGGTTGATGAAATGCCTAAGAAACTAGATATCATGCAATGTAGCTAAATTGTGACTAAGTGAAGGATTCATGATATGCTCCTATGTTTCAATGATTTTCATGTTGATATTGTTTCTTGTAAATGTTGTTGGATTGTTCATGAACTAGTCTTATGAGATTATGCTATACTTACTTGCAAAAATCCTACTTATGTCAAAGATGTATGATAACCATGTACTTCATGAAATTCCTCAAGTTATGATATTATGGATTGTTGATGTTGGTTATGCATTCAAGAAATTCATGTTTATCAGTTTTATTCCATCGAGTCCTGGGGGTACTCGTACCCAAAAAATACAACTGTGTACCTAGAGCCATGTCATGTTATCATGATACTCTCAGTCAAGCCATGATCCATAGAATTCAGTCAGTCATGTGACTCAGGAAAACTCAGAAATCTCAGTAGTCTTAGTAGTTCAGTAATCTTAGTAATCTCAGCTAGTTATCATGTCTCAGTAAGTATTCAGTTCATAACCTCAATAACCTCATCAACTAGTAAAGTTCAGCCTTATTCAGATAGAAAGTAGAATTCAACAGTATTCCAAGTAAAATCTCAATAACTACAGTACTCTCAGTCAATCCTCAGACATCAGTACATTCCGTCAGTCAACGGAACTTAGTAAACTCATTTTAGCTTCACTAAACAATCCTACTAACATCAGTTCAGTTAATCACTTCAGTTCAGTTAATCAGTTCAGCTCAGCTAATCAGTTCAGTGTCTTTCAGTTGGGAGTAGGATTCAGCACCGAGTGAGCCTGGGGATGGGGACTCACCCGCTAGATAGGACTGAGATCCCTAGAAGAAATCCCTAAGTTCCAGAACTATCTAGCCAACATAGGTTGAGATGTCCCTACACATAGGGCTAATGCATCTCGTTTGAGTTTACCTGATAGCAAGGGCAGATGGAAAGAGCTCCCAAACAGAATAGGGTTTACTCACATATTGTCTCTACCTGTGGCATGGTATTGAAACCCTTCCAGTTGAGGTTATAGGTTGGACCCCACCAGTTCAGATTCGAGAAATATTGGTTAGATGGCTACTTCCTACAGTCTCAATTTCAATCTCATTCTCAGTCTCAGTAAAAGAACTTAAATAGTTCTTCAGATTTCATAGTTGTCAGATATAGTTAACTCAGTTACAGTACAAAACTCAGTTAGTTCGATCAGATTCAGGATTGTCAGATATAGTCACTCATGTTATCGGTTATATCAGTTATCAGAACTCATATTATCAGTATTCACATCCATGGCTGTCAGATACGGTCAAGCATATTAGTTCTTCATATTCATGGCTGTCAGATATAGTCAACCAGATTAATTCTTTATAATTAGACTATCAGATACTGTCAACCAGGCCAGTTCTTCATAATTAAAATTGTCAGAAATAGTTATTCATGTATCAGTAATATAGTTTTAGTCCTTCAGTATTCAACAATACAGTATCAGTTCCCTACTTATTAGTGACTTACATATCAATATCAGTAAACTCAATCAATCAGTATCTCAGTATCAGTAAGCTCATATTGTCAGTATTCAGACTCAGTAGTCAGTATCTCCGCGAGTTCAGCTATAGTTACGTATGCATGTATGTATTCTCACGTTCATGATAGTCAGTCAGCTAGTATTATTCATGCATATGAACCCTATTGCATTTTGCCTACCTCACTTGCATACCAGTACATTCAAATTACTAACGCATTTGCGCTATGGTGTCTTATACCATAGGTTTTGATGCAGAGCTCCAGAGCATCAGTAGCATTCTAGATTTATACAGACAGAGTCAGCAGTGAGTCCTCATCATTTGAGGATGATAGTATTTGATTAGTTCATTCTTTCAGTACTTATTTATTTCAGTAGATGGAGTTAGTTGGGGACATGTCACATCAACTCCTTATTTAGATAATTTAGAGGCTTTCAGACTATAGCATGTCAGACAGTTATTTCAGATTTGTATTGGTATTGTTATACCATTTCCAGACATTGTTCTTTTCATATGTTTATTCAGATTTGAACCTTATGGTTGTTCAGTACATGTTTCCATATTTTTCAGTATTTTATGGAGTATACAGGTACAGATATCAGTCATGGGTTAGCTTTTGGTCCTTCGGGGTCATGAGCATCGTGTTGTGTTTCGGTTCAGAAAATTGGGGCATTATAATTTTCTATCTTTAAGTCTAATTCGAACTTCGATGGGGTACTCGGGATTTGTTTGGAGTCTGATATATACAAAAGAACTATGTAACCATACTAAATTCGATGCTCCAGACTCAATAGAGATATTATATTTTTGAAAAAATGTCATTTTCATAAAGTTTATCCTCGAAACTCGAAATCATAATTTTTCAAACTGAGGGTTGAAATGAGATTTTAACGCCTTAAAATCACACCAAACATGTTTCCATCCTAAAATTGACATTTCGGATCTACTGGTGAAGTCGGATTTTCCATCTGCAATCGTTTCAACCAAATGTGGATCCCACACTCAAATTTCCAATTTTTTTAACTTTTCGACCAATAGGTCAAAATGAGCTCGAGTTCACGGGACTTGAACCAAAGGTCTACCCATCCTAAATCAATATTTTGGACCTGCTGACGCAGTCCGTTCAGCCATCTGTCGCACGAATCAAAAAATATTCACATAAGTTCAAAATAAGGCTCTCAAAGCCATAAAAAACTACAATATCGCATAAATGGTACCAAAAGGCATCGGGAACCATGCCAATCACTCCACACTCTAGAAATACAATAATGCAACTATGGGGGAAGGATAAAATAGTTAAATCACATAGAAACACACATTCACATATTTCATCAAGAAGTTGATTATTACATCATCCACCACTAAAAATTTAGTTCATCTTCGAACTAAGACAAAGAAATACCTGAATTAATGAAGAGCTGGGGATAAGAACTATGCCTATCAGACTCGACCTCCTAAGTAGTCTTATTTATAGGTCGATGTCGTTGTTGGACCTTAACCACAGGGTTCACTCTAGAGCGCAACCGCCTAACATCCCTAACTAATGTGGAGACCGGCTCATCAACAAAAGACAATCGCTTATCTAATGAATCGACTCCCAACAAATGGCATGAGACTCATCATGAATGTAGCAGCAAAGCATACAAACATGAAAAAATGGATGAACAACTGATAGATCAAGGGGCGAAGCCAACTCATAACCACATTACCAATAGTCTGAAGAATCTCAAATGCGCCGATATACATAGGGATAAGCTTGACCCTCTTCCCAAACCTTATCATACCCTTCACGGGTGAAACTCGAAGGAAAACACGATCACCAACACCAAAATTCAAGGCACGAAGTGTATGATCACCATAGCACTTCTTCCTACTCTGAGCTGCTCTAAGTCTGTCCTCAATGACCTAGACTATATCTAAAGACTTAAGAAGCAAGTCCGTACCTCGAGGTATAACCTAAAAAATATCAAACCAACCAACTAAAGAGCGACAACGTCTATCATACAACTCCTCAAATGGAGCCATATCAATACCAGAATGGTATCTATTATTATTATATGTAACTCTATTAAATCCAAATATTTCTCTCACTGGCCATCAAAATCCATCACACAAGAGCGGAGCATATCATCCAAAACCTGAATAGTCTGTTTTTACTGACTAACTGTCTGGGGTGAAACGTCGTGCTAAAATCAACCCGAGTCCCAACTTATCCTGAAAAGTTTTCCAAAAGTGAGATGTAAACATAAAACCTCAATAATGGACACCAGCACACCATGAAGTCTCACAATCTCAAAGATGTAGATACAGGCCAACCTCTCAGTACTGAATGAGACCTGAAACAGAAAAAAATGAGTTGACTTGGTCAATCAATCCATGATGACCTAGATATTGTCATAACCATGAGATGTACAAGGAAAACCAGTTATAAAGTCCATGGTGATTCGTTCCCACTTCCATTTGAGAATTGGTAAACTCTGAAGCAACCCACTAGGCCTCATATACTCGGCCTGCACCTGTTGATAACAAAGGTAACAATCCAAAAAATTCACTATATCTCGCCTCATACTACCCCACCAGTAGTGCTGTCTCAAATCACGATACATCTTTGTCACACCTGGATGGATGAAATATTTGGAACAATAGGCCTTCTCCAAGATCAACTTATTCCAACACCCACTATCGAAACACAAACCTGGACCCTAATCCTCAAAACTCCATCTGAATTAAGTGAGGCTTCCTTAGCCTCCACACTCAACACCTTATCTTGAATCAACCTCAATCCAATATCATCAAATTGATAAGCACAAATCTGCTCCATCAAAGAAGATTTAGTCTCCACAAAGGTCAAAACACTCCAGGTGTCGAAATATCAAGCCTAACCACATGGTTAGATAAAGGCCAACACTCGAAGGACAAAAGCCTCTCTTGGGTTAAAAGATGCGCCAAGCTACCCATGCTAGTCAAATTTCGGCTTAAGCCATCCGCAACCACTTTAGCCTTGCCTGGATGGTAGAGAATAGTCAAGTCATAATCCTTAAGCAACTCAAGCCAACTGTGTTGCCTCATATTAAGATATCATTGGTGAATAAGTACTGAAGGCTACTATAATCTGAGAAGATCTCACAACAAATTCCATACAAGTAGTGCCTCCACAACTTTAATGCAAACACCATTGTGCACAACTCTAAATCATAGGTAGGATAATTCCTCTCATGAGGTTTTAACTGACGAGATACATAAGTAATCACCTTGCCCTCCGGCATCAACACCACACCCAATCCAACACCTGAAGCATCACAAAACATGATAAAGCCCACGCCCTTCTTGGGTAATGCCAATATAGCAGCTGAAGTCAATAAATCCTTGAGCTTTTGAAAGCTCGCCTCATAAGCATCAGACCACTGAAAGAAAAAAATTTCTTGATCAACTTGTTCAATAAAGATTTAATGGATGAAAAACCCACAATAAAACGCCTATAATAACCTACTAAGACAACAAAACTCTGAATCTAGTGGACGAAGTAAGTCTAGCCCAATCATAAACCATGTAACCTTGGTTGGATCAACCATAATATCTGAAGCTCTAATCCTTAACTGGTGATAATCGTACCTCAAATTAATTTTCAAAAACACCGCAACACCATGAAGCTTATCAAATAAATCATCGATGCAAGAAAGAGGATACTTATTCTTGATCGTCAACCTTATTCAACTGTCGATAGTCAATACACATCCGCATAGACCTAACTTTTTTCTTTATATACAAGACAGGCGCACCCCAAGGTGAAACACTAGATCAGATAAATCCCTTATCCAACAACTTCTGTAATTGATCCTTCAGTCCCTTTACCTCAACTAGGGCCATCCTACTAGGAGGAATAGAAATGGGCTTGATACCCGGCTCAACATCAATAGCAAAATCAATATCTCGATCCGGAGGCATACTGGGCATGTTCGCAGAGAATATATCCACACGAAAAACATGGATAGAATCCAAAAAAGAAGGCGATATAACACTGGAGTCATGAATATAGGCTAAGTAAGATAAATATCCTTTCTCAACCAATTTACAAGCCTGAACATAAGACATAATCATCTTAGGACCCGAATGAAGTGCACCTTTTCAAGTTATCCTTGGCGCACCCGGCGAAGCTAAAGTCACAGTCTTAGCAAAAGAATCTAAGATAGCATTATAAGGAGCCAACCAATCCATAACCAAAATAACATCGAAGTCAACCATATCTAACAAAAACAAGTCTACCAAAGTCTCACGCCCGGCAAAAGTCACAACACAAGATCAGTGCACCTGCTCCACTACTAAACAATCACCTACCGGGTAGATACATGAATAGACATGGCAAAAGAATCACTAAAAGAATCAAAACCCAAAGCAAAATGCACAGACACATAGGATAAAGTGAATCTAGGATCAAATAACAAAGATGTAGGTTTGAAACAAACGGGGTATAATACCTGTGATCACAGTATCAGACACATCCGCATCTAGCCTAGCGGGTATAGCATAACATTAACCACAACCACCAACTGGCTGAATAGTCCCACGACTATTATCGCGGGATCCACTACCTCTACCCCTCTCACCTTTGGTAGAATCTCTACCTCTCACAACTGTAATAAGAGTAGATCTAACCACACAATGGGGACAGTACTTGGCTAAATGGCCAACTTCATCATACACAAAGTAACCTTTACGACCAGTCTCAATAGGTAAAGGTATAACTGGGCCCGAACGGCCACCTTGAACTGCTGAACTACAATATCTACCACCTGAACTCTATAAATCCGCTTGCACTGTCTTACCATGGTATTCATGATAATCTCTAAAATCTTTGCCTCGAGAGGTCTGACTCTCAAACTCACTAAAACATCACGCCTTTTTGGTGTCTCCCTGAGATACACTAAGAATACCCTCTATCATCTTAGCATAGTCCATAATACCCTAACAAAGAATGTAACACCCCGATTTTCTAAACCAGAATGCTACACGATGCTCATGACCCTGAAGGACCACAAGCTAACCCATGACTGGTATCTGTACCAGTATACTGCATAAAATACTGAATAAAGCGGAAACATGAACTGAAAGTCCATAAGGTTCACATAACTGAAGTAAAACATAACATCTAAAAGGAGTATAAAATACCAAAAAAGAACAAAACATAAAATACTGAAGTCTAAAACATGATAGTCTAGAAAGCCTCTAACTAACTGAACTGTCTGAGTAAGGAGTTGATAAGACATGTCCCCAACTAACTCCAACTAATAAACTAGTTAATGAGATAATAGGGAATAATCAGGTCCTCGAATGATGAGGACTCATTTCTAACTCTGACTGCTGGAATTGGAATCTACTGCTGATCTGGAGCTCGTACCTTTGAACCAATGGTATAAGACACCATAGCACAAATGTGTCAGTACTTTGAATGTAATGGTATACATATAAGGTACGCTGAATGCATGGGGTTCATATGCATGAATAATAATAATAACTGACTAACTATCATGAGCATGAGAATACATGCATGGGACATAACAACTGACACTAATACTGTGATAACATGATTACTGAATCTGAATATAAATGATAACATGAGTGACTATATCTGACAGTTCTAAATCTGATGGAATTATCTGAGTTTCGTACTATGTCTGAGTGGACTATATCTGACAGCCCTAAATTTTGAAGAACTATCTGAGTTCTTTTACTAAGACTAATACTGAGACTGTGGAAGGTAGTCATCTAACCAACATGCCCCAAATGATGCATTATAGCTGAATTGGGGTCCAATCTATGCCCTGATTGGAAGAATGTCAATACCACGCCACTAGTAAGGACAACATGTGAGTGGCCCTAATATAACAGGTAACTCTAGTGAGCACGGTGGAAACCCTTATATAGCAGGCTAATCCACCTCATCTACCCTCATGTAGCTGGCTATGATGTCGCAACCTATGTTGGCTACATAGTTCTGGAATATAAGGATTACTTCTAAGAATCACACCCTCATATAACAGGTGAGTTCTCATCCTTGGGTTCACTCGGTGCTAATTTCTACTCCCATATGAATAGACACTGAACATAATTTAGTGAACTGAACATGGACTGAATTACTGAATTTTTATTGACTGATGGAATATTACTGATATCTGAAAACTGACTGAGTTCATGAGATCATGGAAATTTCCTGAGTCATAAGACTGTCTGAAATCTAAGGATTATAGCTTGACTGAGAGTATTAAGGAAACATGACATGGCTCTAGGCACACAACTAATATTTTGGGTACAGGTACCCCCAGGACTCGATGGAAGAAAACTTACCAAGCATAACTTACATGAACATATAACTAACATCATAATCCATAATACATTTATAGAAGCACTCCATCAAAACATGTGATAGGCATAACTTGTACATACATAGGGATTTCATGATATCATACTAGTTGGGCATTGTTCCTTCATCTAGTCATTTAATCAAACACATGGTAGGCATAACATATGTAAACAATATTATACAATAATTAATCATCATGATTCATCTCTAATTTCATTATCCTAGGATTTATTCATAGGTTCACATGAATATACATCTATACAAATCAATTCCATATAAAATGGATCACCCAACATGTATTTAAATTCAATTGATCATTCTTAACATAAACAAAACAAACCCAACATCAAATTCATAAAAAATTCCATATACTTAAACTTAGAAAAGAGATTTTTGGGCTTCATGGACGAAAGGAGTCCATGAATGAACACTACTCATACCTTAGTTCGTGATTTTGTGAAGATTGATGGAGAAACTTTTGTGGAATTGGATCTTCTATGAAAACCCTAGCTTGTTGTTGAGAGATTTTTGAGAGAAGAGAGTGTATTTTGGGTGAAGAGTGGCTGAATCACGTGTTAAAGAGCTTAATATGGGTGGGAAGTTAACCCTTTTAACCCTGAACGCGTCATTTAATTTCAGTAAAATATTCCCAAATAAGGCCCCTGGCGCGACGCGGCGTTATTGTGTCTTGTCACTAGAAATTAACAATTTGGAAATTGAGGGATGGTGCGACGCAGATCCATCGCGTTTCCCCTTCCTTCGTGACCTGGAACTTTGGTGCGACGCGGGGGAAATTGCGCTTAGACACTGGAAAAAGGACAATTATGAATTTGAGTGTTGGCGCGACGCGCCATAATCGCAGACACCTACTGGAAATTGCCAAATGGCATTTTCTCTTGTGGAGCGGTACGCCACTGACTCATATGGCACTATTTTATGATGGGAACTTAAAGTAATCGTAACTTATTACTCGGTTATCGGATTTGGGAGAATCTTATATCGATGAAAAGCTTATTGAATTTCCCACATGACAAAAAGTGATAATATTGAAGATACCTCAAGAAATAACCATCATTCAATTTAGAAGATAATACTAGAAATTCTTGAGATGAAATTAGTTAGAAAAAAGTATGGGGTATTACAATATCACCCCCTTGAGAACATTCGTCCTCGAATGAGACTGACTGAGAGGGAAGAAAAGACAGCAGACATACATACTAAACATGAATAACTGGAACATGATATCATGACTGACATGACTGACAAGCTGAACGTATAATACTGAACATGTATATTTGATGCATGTGTAACTGATTCATGAATGCATGACTGTGTGTGCAATGGTCCTTTACACCAAGTTTATAATGGGAACATGAGCATGAAACTGCATACCAAGTTTTTGATGAACACTGAACATAAAACTGAGTAAGCTTAAGGAGAACTATTACGTTGAGCTTGATCTGAGTTGGAGAAGAAGAGGTGAGGATACTTGGTACGCATGTCTGCCTCTGCTTCCCAAGTAGCTCCCTCGATGGACTGATTTCACCAAAGAACCTTAAATAGAGGGACTTCTTTGTTCCTCAATCTACGAGTTTGACAGTCCAAGATTTCGACTGGAATCTATTCATAAGAGATAGCGTTCTGAACATTAATGCTCTGAATAGGGACTAAAACTGATGGGTCACCTATGTACTTCTTGAGCAAAAAGACATAAAAGACTAGATGAACTGAGGCTAGATCTGAAGGAAATTCAAGCTCATAGGCTACCTTGCCAAAGCAACTGTGAATCTTGAAGGGACCGGTATATTAGGGACTGAGCTTTCCCTTCTTGCCGAATCTCTTCACTCCCTTCATGGGAGATATCTTTAGATAGACATAGTCACCAATCTCAAACTTGAGATCTTTTCTATGAATATCTGCATAAGATTTCTGTCTGCTCTGAGCAGCCCGGTGTCTTTCTCTGATCAACTGGACTTTTTCTAAGGCGTCGAATACTAAGTTAGGCCCTATAACTAAGGCCTCACTAACTTCGAACCAACCAATTAGAGATCTACATCTCCTACCAAATAAATCTTCGAATGGAGCCATCTGAATACTGGAATGATAGTTGTTGTTGTATGCAATTCAATCAAAGGCAAGTGGTCATCCCAACTTCCCTTGAAATCAATTACACACTCTCTTAGCATATCTTCTAAGGTCTGAATGGTCCTTTCTTCTTGACCATCTGTCTAAGGATGAAAGGTTGTACTAAGATGAACTTGGGTACCAAGACCCTTTTGGAATGCTTTCCAAAAATGAGAGGTGAACTGGGTACCTCTGTCTGAGATAATAGATAACAGAACACCGTACAATTTGAAAAACTCTTTGATGTACAGTTTGGAGTAATCCTCGGTTGAATAAGAGGTATAAACTAGAAGGAAATAAGATGATTTGGTCATTCTATCTATAATGACCCATACTGAATCATGCTAATGATGAGTTCGAGGCAAACCCATCACAAAGTCCATGTTCACAACTTCCCACTTCTAAGTAGGAATACTAAACTCCTGCATGGACCCACTAGGCTTCTGATGCTCTATCTTAACTTGCTGATATGTAGAGAACTTAGCCATAAACTCTGCACTGTCTCTTTTCATCCCACTCTACCAATAGATTTCCCTCAAGTCGCGGTACATCTTTGTGGCCCTTGGATGAATAGAGTAGCGCACATCATGCACTTTTGAGAGAATTCGTTGCCTTAAGTCGTCTACACCTGGAATACAGAGACGACCCTGACAACGCAAAACACTATCTCCCCCTCGGGAGAAAACCTCTACTTTCTGATCCTGAACTGTCTCTTTCAACTTGACAAGGCTGGGATCTCTAACTTGCTTTTCTTTCACCTCGGAAACTAGAGATGATTCTGAGCTACTCTGAACCCATATATCACTCTCATCTTTATCGACTAAGCGAACGCCTAGTCTGGCAAGCTGATGGACTTCCTGAGCTAGCTTCTTCTTACTTTCCTCAACATGAGAAACACTACCTATGGATAGTCTACCGAGAGCGTCGAACACTACGTTGGCCTTGCCCAAATGATAGAGGACACTCATATCGTAATTTTTCAAGAGCTCTAACCACCTTCTCTGATGAAGATTGAGAACTTTCTGTGAAAAGACATACTGAAGACTCTTATGATCTATGAACACATCTACATGAACACCATATAGATAATGCCTCCAAATATTCAAGGCAAATACTATGGCTACTAACTCAAGATCATGAGTAGGGTAATTCTTCTCATGAAGCTTAAGCTGTCTGGAGACGTAGGCTATGACCTTACCATGCTGCATGAGGACACAACCCAAATCTACTATGGATGCATCACAATACACTACGAAACCATCTGGACCATCTGGAAGAGCTAATACTAGAGCTGAGGTGAGTCGAGTCTTCAACTCCTAAAAAATCTTCACTCAAATATCTGACCCCTGAAACTTGACTTTCTTCTGAGTCAATCTGTACATAGGGGATGCAACAAAATAAAATCCCTCAACAAACCATCTGTAATAGCCGGCCAAACCCAAGAAACTCCTAATATCTAATGGAGAGATAGGGCGAGGCCAGTTTCTTATTTCTTCGGTCTTTTGAGGATCTACTCAAATGCCATTACTAGAAATTATATAGCCAAGGAATGCTATTGACCTTATCCAAAATTCACACTTACTGAATTTAGCGAATAGCTGATGATCTCTGAGAGTCTGAAGTACTGTCCTGAGATGGTCTGCATGATCGCGCTCACTGCGAGAATAGACCAGAATATCATCTATGAAGACTATGATGAACATGTCCAAGTACTTCTTAAACACATAGTTCATCAAGTCCATGAAAGAGGATGGGGCGTTGGTAAGACCAAATGACATAAATAGAAATTTAAAGTGACCATACCGAGTTCGAAAAGCTATTTTCGGAATGTCATATTCCCTAACTCTGAGTTGATGATAGCCGGATCTGAGATCTATCTTAGAGAAATAACTGGCACCCTAAAGTTGGTCAAACAAGTCATTGATTCTGGGAAGAGGATACTTGTTCTTGACCGTGACCTTATTAAGTTGGCGGTAGTCTATACACATTCTGAGAGAACCATCTTTCTTGTGCACGAATAATACTGGAGCGCCCCACGGGGAAATGTCGGACCTGATGAATTCCTAATCTAAGAGATCCTTTAATTGTTCTTTTAGTTCTCTAAGTTTTGCTGGTGCCATTTTGTATGGCGGAATAGAGATAGGCTGAGTATTTGGAAAAAGATCAATGTCGAAGTCTATTTCCCTTTCGGGAGGAATTCCTGGAAGATATTCGAGAAGGACATCCGAATATTCATTCACTACTGGGACTGATTCAAGGCTGGGAGTTTTGGAACTAGTGTCCTTAACTCGAACGAGATCATAGACACATCCTTTAAATTTCATTTTCCTTTCCTGAAGGTAGGAAACAAGCTGACCCCTGAAAGCGGATACACTACCCTTCCGCTCAAGGACGGGTTCATTTGGGAACTAAAACTGGACTATTCTGTTTCTGCAGTCGACTGTGGAATAGCAGAAATGATGCCAATCCATGCCGAGAATGATGTCAAAATCAGTTATCTCTAATTCGACTAAGTCTGCTAAAGTGAATTTCCAAAATATCATAACCGGAAAGTTCCTGTATACCCGTCGGGCTATGATGGTTTTACCCACTGGGGTAGAGACTGAAAAGGGCTCTGCTAGGATTTCAGGATTGATTCCGAAATCGCCTGCTATATAGGGAGTAACAAAAGACAAAAAAGCTCTTGGATCTAGAAAAGCGTAAACATGCACATGAAAGATCTGTAACGTACCAATAACTACATCAGGAGAATTTTCCTGATCTTATCGAGATTGAAGAGCAAAGAGATGATTTGGGTGTTGCCCACTAGTACCACCGGTGGTGGCACCCTGCTGATTTATGCGACCGGACTGAGCTGAGGAGCAATTCTGTTGACCCTGAGGACCTGGCTGAGGATAGTCTCTGACTCTGTGGCCTGGCTTTCCACATCCAAAAAAAATACCACTGCCAGATCTGCAAAATACCCTGATGATACTTGCCACAAGTATGGCAAAGAGGATAGGTGCGGGCACTGCTAACACTGCCCTGGGTCTTAGAGCCTGGCGCTCTATCTTTGTTACCCTCTCTAAACTTAGGAACTGGAGCACTAACTGAAGAAGGAGCTGGAACAGATGACTTAGAAAGAAATTGAGAACGGTTTTCCCCTTCTGACTTAGGCTGAGCAAAGTTGAAACTACCTATCTTCGCTCTCTTATTCTGCTTCTCCCTCATATTAATCTTTTGCTCCTCAATCTGCTGAGCATGAGTTATAAGCCATGCTAAATTCATGTAACTATACAGCATGGCGGATTTGCACTTATTAGCCATGCTATCATTCACCCCTAAAACGAACTTACTCATCCTTGCCTTGCTATCTACAACCACATGAGGGGCATATCTGTCTAATTGAGTAAACTTAAGAGAATACTCTTTCAGTGTCATATTGCCCTGCCTGAGATTGATGAATTCTAACACATTAGCTTTCCTAAGATCTAGGGGAAAGAATCTATCGAGGAAAACTGACGCAAACTCCTCCCACTCAACTCGCCTTACATCATCTGCCCTCTCTGACTTCCACAGCTTGAACTAAGTGTGAGCAACATCCTACAACTGATATGCATCTAGCTCAGTACTCTCAACAGTAGTCACCCCCATGATGTCTGTCACCTTATGCACCTGATCTAGAAATTCCTGAGGGTCCTCATATGTCTTAGACCCGAGAAAGGATGGAGGATTCATTCAGGTGAAATATCGAATCCTGGTTGCAACTGAATTGGCCACTGGATTGGTCAGAATGACAGTTGGTCATTCATTCTGAGCAACAACTGAGTTAGCAAGAGTAATAAATACAGCTCGGAACTCTGCATGAGAAACATATTCGCCCAAAGGTTCTTCGGGTTGAGGGTTTGACTAATTTTGGTTTCTTCTTTTAGGAGGCATGTTTTGTAGAAAAAAGGAGAAATGGATTAGACTGAGAGATTGACTTGAGATTATGCTCACTGGAACGACATGAATACTGAAAGAGGGGAAACTATTCCTAAAACATCTTATAGCCTCCTGTACATAAATGTGGCGCACAACACACCCATGTACAAGACTCTACTAGATGCGGCTTTCAGACTTCCTAGGACTCTATTGAACCTTAGGTTCTGATACCAAGTTTGTAACACCCCAATTTGCTGAACTGGAATACTACACGGTGCTCATGACCCCGAAGGATCACAAACTAACCCATGACTGATATCTGTACCTGTATACTGCATAAAATACTGAATAATGCAAAAACCTGAACTGAAAGGCCATAAAGTTTACATAACTGAAGAAAAACATAACATCTAAACGGGGTATGAAATACCAAAAAAAAACAAAATTTAAAATACTGAAGTCGGAAACATGATAGTCTAGAAAGTCTCTAACTGACTGAACTGTCTAAGTAAGGAGTTTATGGGACATATCCCCAACTAACTCCAACTAATAAACTAGTTAATAAGATAATAGGGAATAATCAGGTCCTCAAATGATGAGGACTCACTTCTAACTCTGACTGCTGAAACTGGATTATACTGCTGATCTGGAGCTCGTGTCTCTGAACCTATGGTATAAGACACCATAGAGAAAATGTGTCAGTACTTTGAATGTACTGGTATGCATGTGAGGTAGGCTAAAGTCATGGGGTTCATATGCAGAACAATAATAATAACTAACTAACTATCATGAGCATGAAAATACATGCATGGGACATAACAACTGACACTAATACTGTGATAACAAGATTGCTGAATCTGAATATAACTAATAATATGAGTGACTATATCTGACAGTTCTAAATCTGATGAACTATCTGAGTTTCGTACTGTGTCTGAGTTAACTGTATCTGACAGCCCTAAATTCTGAAAAACTATCTGAGTTCTTTTACTGAGACTGATACTGAGACTGTGGGAGGTAGTCATCTAATCGACATGCCCCAAATGATGCATTATAGCTGAATTGGGGTCCAATCTATGCCCTGATTAGAAGGGTGTCAATACCGCACCACTAGTAAGGACAATATATGAGTGACCCTAATATAACAGGTAACTCTAGTGAGCACAGTAGGAACCCTTATATAGAAGGCTAAGCCACCTCATCTACCCTCATATAGTAGGCTATGATGTCGCAACCTATTCTGGCTACATAGTTCTGGAACATAAGGATTACTTCTAAGAATCACACCCTCACATAACAGGTGAGTTCTCATCCTTGGGTTTACTCGGTGCTAGTTTCTACTCCATCTGAATAGACACTAAACATAATTTACTAAACTGAACATGGAATGAATTACTGAATTTTTGTTGACTGATGGAATATTACTGATATCTGACAATTGACTGGGTTCATGAGATCATGGAGATTTCCTGAGTCATAAGACTGTCTGAAGTCTAAGGATCATAGCTTAACTGAGAGTATCGTGGAAACATGACATGGCTCTAGGCACATAGCTAATATTTCGGGTACAGGTACCCCCAGGACTCGATGGAAGGAAACTGACCAAGCATAACTTACTTGAACATATAACTAACATCATAATCCATAATACATTTATAGAAGCATTCCATCAAAACATATGATAGGCATAACTTGTACATACATAGGGATTTCATGATATCATACTAGTTGGGCATTGTTCCTTCATCTAGGCATTTAATCAAATACATGGTAGGCATAACACATGTAGACAACATTATACAACAATTAATCATCATGATTTGTCTCTAATTTCATCATCCTAGGGTTTGTTCATAGGTTCATATGGATATACATTTATACAAATCAATTCCACATAAAATTGATCACCCAACATGGATTTAAATTCAATTGATCATTCTTAACATAAACAAAACAAACCCAACATCAAATTCATAAAGAAATCCATAAACCTAAACTTAGAAAAGAGATTCTTGGGCTTCATGGACAAAAGGAGTCCATGAATGAACACTACGCATACCTTAGTTCGTGATTTCGTGAAGATTGACGGAGAAACTTTCGTGGAATTGGATCTTCAATGAAAACCCTAGCTTATTCTTGAGAAGTTTTTGAGAGAAGAGAGTGTATTTTGGGTGAAGAGTGGCTGAATCACGTTTTAAAGGGCTTAAATAGGGGTGGAAAGTTAATCCTTTTAACCCTGGATGCGTCATTTAATTTCAGAAAAAATTTCCCGAACTAGGCCCCTGGCGCGATGCAGTGTTATCGCGTCGTGTCACTAAAAATTGACCAATGGGAAATTGAGGGATGGCGCGAGCGGAGCCATCGCATTACCTTTTCCTTCATGACCTGGAACTTTGGCGCAATGCGGGGAAAATCATGCTGAGACACTGAAAAAAGGACAATTCTGAATTTGAGTGCTGGCACGACGCACCATAAATGCGGACACCTACTAGAAATTGCCAAATGTCATTTCCTCTTGTGGCGCGGTGCGTCACTGACTAATATTGTGTTTTTTTTACGATGGGAACTTAAAATAATTGTAACTTCTGACTTGGTTATCGGATTTGGGCGAATCTTATATCGATGGAAAGCTTATTGAATTTCCCACATGACAAAAAGTGAATATCTTGAAGATCCCTCATGGAATAACCATCATTTAATTTAGAAGCTAATGCTAGACATTCTTGAGATGAAATTATCTAGGAAAATGTACGGGGTATTATAAAGAGCCTCAAGCACAACCATCTAGGATGTAGCCAACTGATGGGAGGCATCCAAACCCTTCACAAACTTCTCAATCTTCTCAAACTTGATAGAAATTCTATCATAGAAATATCTAGACAGGGAATGGAAGTGTACCTCATACTCAGCAGTTGTCATGGAGCTCGACTCCAAATGATCAAACTTGTCCCGCATCCGATCCCTCAAACTGTAAGGCACGAATCTCTCCAGAAAGGCATCAACAAACTGATCCCATAACAACTCAAGAGAATCAACAAGCCTACAACTGACAAATGATCTCCACCAATATCTCACTATATCTCTCAACTGATATATAGTATAAGCCACACCATCCGCGCGCAAAGAGTGAAACATAACTCAGAACACGAGATATGAAAGAACTTCATGCGGTAAGGAATAAAAATAGGGAAAGTTTCCTAAAGACATCTTATAGCCTCTTGAAGATAGATACGAACCTCTACATACCGATCCACAAGACTCTATTAGACATCCCATTCTTACACCATTGAGACCAATGAAACCTGGCTTTTATAATACCAATTCGTCATAACCTAAAAATTGATAGGTCATGATGGCACTTATCACGGTAAACCTTGACAAGTAAGCCTCTCACCCAAACTGATACCCACGGGGAAAAGACATAAATACCCCCAAGGTAAGGCTTCTAGAATGAAGCCAAACCACATAGATATATTAAAAGCAGAAAGAATAAAATCAACACATGCAGCCATAACTCCCAAAACCTGGTGTCAACAGTATAAGAATTACTAATACAATCCCAGAGTCAAATATATCAAAAAAATAACCACAGAGGAAAATATTTGTCTCTAAACACTAATAAAGGCCTAACTAATACAGAAAGATAGAGGAGAACTCCGAACGCATGAATGTCCAACCACTACCTTGGAAGCTCCAATAATCACTCGAGTCAAGCAAGTTGAGGTGTACTCGGGCTAGGACCTGCACCGAAAGGGCACATTAGACATGAGTACTATCCACTTGTACTCAGTAGGTATCATAGGCCGACTATGAAAAGTAGTAAATAAAACATACAAAATATACACTAAGGGCACGTCACCTATAGTAAAAAAATGTCCCATAATGGTAGCCCACACCGCTTGCACTAATAGTTCTAATACATCACATATATCATAACATCACACCAAAATAGAACACAAGTATGCATTATATCACAAATAAGTAGAACAAGGGGGCACATGCATATACAAGATCATTAAATACAAGTAAAAGAAGATAAGACAATTACATAGATGGCAAGTCAATATGGCAATACAACACAATATAAACACAATAAAGTAAGTGCAAAGTATATGATATGATGATGATGCACGAGGTTATCGCACAACCTCTGGGATCGTTAAACAAGTCTCGTATACACCTACAGAAACAAGCCTCCCAATGCAGGACCCATTGAGGGTTTGTCAACCCATATATAATCCAAAATTCTCATATTTCCTTTTCGGCACATCTCTCAAAAAGGGTTTTATAAGGTGTTATAATATCTTCTTCCCGATACATTCCTCAGAGAGGGTTTTTAAAAGGTGTTGCCAATGTTACTCAGGTGTTTCCATGGTAGTACCAATGTTTCATGAATGAGCATGATATGAGAATGTAAAATACTCACAACCGGTCGCAATGAGTATTTCCACAACCAACCACATGATATATTTCCACAACTAACCACAATAATATATTTCCACAACCATGTGAGCTAATATCCACCCATTATTTTTGTTTCATCCATGAATTTCCACATGTTTCATATGCCAATAAAGTATGAATATAATCATAATACACCAATGGTACCACATTAAGTATTTTAACAACACAATACAATTATTCACATGTATTCAAGGCTATCAATATCACATATGACCCCACACAGTCACACATATCATATAATATCTCAATTTAGACAATTACATCACATATAGGAACCCACAAGGTCACAACATATATATAGCCATTTTTTATGATTAGTTCCCACCCTTAACATGCATTTTGTGTCATCATTTATTACCCAACCCAGTCTGAAAGAGTTAAGTCATAACCTACCTCAAAAGTCAAAATTTGTCCGCTACACTTTGAACCCATGATCTTACTTTCCACGAATAATCTCGAACTCCTCTAAAAACTTAAAATATGGAATATACGCATCAAAACAAAATCAACGACACCCATATTGACTATTTTTTATTCAGGGTCAAAATGGACCCCCAAAATGGGTTTTCAAAAAAGAAAGGCAAAATCATAACTTTACTTCAAAAACGTGTTTTTCATATTTTTAGAAACCTACAGCTGAAAACCCAAGTTAAATTGAGTAAAAAATGAGGTTCAAATTGAAGATAACTATTTTTAAGCTTTATCGGGTAAAATTTTTAAGATCCGGGTTCAAATCAAGAATCAGAGTTGTTTTGAAAGTTAAATTGATGAAAAACCAGTAATTATAAGATAAAAACATTATTAAAGTGAAAAGGGGGTGAAATCGAGGTTTAAAATCAAGCCTGAAGATTTTGGGGATTTTTAGAAATTAATTAAGAAATTACTAAGAAATGGGTGAATTCTTACCTTAAATCCGTAATAGAATCAAGAAATGGATGTTAATCTAGCTTCCCAAGCACCCACAAGCTTCACTTTTAAGCTTCCACACTATTTTAGGATTTAACTCTCAAGAGCTAAAATGAAAAATGAGTAAAATGGATAAAAAAGAAGAAAAAAACTGTTTTTATACCCAAAAAAACTGCAATTGCACTAGATTTTTCTATCTTTAAGTCTAACCCGGACTTCGACGGGGTGCCCGAGATTCATCCAGAGTTCGATATACGTAACGAACTATGTAACCATATTAAATTTGATGCTCTGGACTCAATGGAGATTTCATATTTTTGAAAAAATATAGTTTTACAAAATTGACCCTCGAAATTCGAAATCACAATTTTCCAAATCGAGGGTCGAAATGAAATTTAAAAGTCGTAAAATCACACCAAATATGTTAATACCCGAATATCGATATTCTGGATCTTCTGACAAAGTCAAATTTTTTATTTGAGATTATTTTGATCAAATGTGGATCCCACATCCATATTTTTAATTTTTTCAACTTTTCAATCAGTAGGTCAAAATGAGCTCGAGTGCACCGGGATCCCAACCAAAGAACTATCTAGTCTAAAATCGATATTTTGGATCTACTAGTATAGTCTGTTCAGTCATCCATCGCACTGATCAAAAGATATCCACATAAGTCCAAAATAAGGCTCTCGAAGCCATCAAAAACCACAATATCACATAAATGGTACAAAATTCATCGGGAATCATGCCAATCACCCCCATACTCCAGAAATACCATAATGCAACTATGGAGAGAGGTGAAATAATTAAATCACACAAAAACACATAATTCACATATTTCATCAAAAAGTTGATCGTTATAAAAAATCATCATGATGGACTTTGACACTAAACCATAACACAATTGTCTTCCATCTTCTATTAGTATATTTATTTTTTGCCTCGCAATGTTTGAAGTAGTTCGGAGTAAATATAGAATCATCAACTGAGGTGATAAATTAAGGCAATTGAACAACCATATAATTTTTATGAAAAGGTAACTTTAAAAATAGTATTGTTATTCAACAACCAAGAGAAAACAACTTCAAGTGTAGAGGCTTTTGAAGTTCTACTGTTGAACATATAGAAATCTAAGTATCTCAGTGATCTAGAAATTATTGATTAGGCAAGTTTATTACCTTGTAGCTCAAATATCAAGAAAGACTCCGAAGGTGTATCATAAAAATCAAGTTTATTGATAATCTAAGCAAAGATATTTATGACAAACAGCTCTCGTCCATAAGGTAAAATTTATCTTATCTAGAATTCAATTTGTACAGTCCTTGTTTCAGTTCGTATTTTTGTAAAATTCTTCCAATTAATTTACTTGAAATGAAAATCAAAAGAGAAAAATTCAAAATCAAAACAATTACAAAGATATTCAAATACATATTAACAAAAAAAACTTACCTTTTGAACGAAAGAATGACTATAGAACAAAAAAGATAAGCTTTATAGGAATATTTAGCAGGATAAATTAGAGCACACAGAGAAAGCAATGAAAGATGTAGATTGAGATAGGATAGGAGGGGTGTGCAACGTATCTTTTAACTGCAAGATGAAAGCCACAAATGAGTATTGAATTATACACACTCATAAAGAGAAAAAACCCTAGCCAAACACCTTAAAGGAAGAGCACCAATCTTCTCAAAACATATTGGCACCAGTTTATAAATTACTATCTAAACTCAAAATGCTAACTTAGAATTCAGCGGCAGCACAGACACGGATATATATTCAGAAATAATAAGTTAATGATAATCATATACGAAAAAAAATGAAGGCTGAAGTGAAAAGTATGTGAAAGCTTGGTGAGTAACTTCCATAAGTTAATGATAATCATTATGTCTTCAGATAATTTCAGGACCAAGTCAATACAATCAAGCCTAAAAAAGGTTTCAATAATCTCTAATTTAACCCACAACTACAACTGATTGACGATAAATACAGAGAAAATAAAAAAGAATCCTATAAAAAAGAAGGGACACATGGATGAAAGTACATACTCAGACTCCATTGTATGCTAAATAATTATCTCTCGTTCTCTTGCTCTCGTCTATATTATTGTGCAATCTATCATTTTAAGGAATTCATCTACGTCTATATCTTATAGATGATAACTTAATACTTTAGTTAAAGGGAAAAAACTTTTTTAATGCTCAAAATAATGATCAAATAGACTTTGCACATAAATTAATATAATGAACAGATATATTTTTACAGATTTTTGTGAAGAAATTAAAACTCTAAATGTCGTAAAGTCATTTCTATTCAAATCTTCATAAGGACAAAGTCAATTTCATCATCATCATAAAATAGCTTAAAATGTAAATCGAAATATTTCACCGAATACATGCTTAGCATAATGAACTCATACCTTTCAAGCACCTTTTTTCTTCAAAGATTACAACCTGACAGTATGTGAATTAACAAGATCCTATCTTCTTCCTAGGTAAAATATAAAGTTGTAGTCTAAAATATCAAAATGTTCAAACAATATAATTAGTCATCTCATCAAGAAGAAAGAACATTTGACTAAGAAAAGTTGTAGGCAGAGAAAAAATTAATAGTACATCAACTGAGAAGAAAATTCAAGTAGAAAAAGATGACCACAACATTGAACTCGTATAGCTTGTGAAATCAGACTAAAAAAATGCTTACAGACTTAAATTGATAACATCAACCTATCACCATCATCATTACTTTTCCTTCATAATCATTTATTTTTTCATAAACTCCCTGTTCGGCTTCAAATTCAAAAATTAAAGCTTGTGACAATATCAAAGCCATAAGCAGATAATCTTTCCTTAGGTCTCTTAGCCTCTTTTCATATGATTCATTCTTAAACATAGGTAAAAAAAATAATTTATGAAAAATCTTAAATAATACTCGATGAAATTTATTTACAGCAAAAACCCTTCTAGATCAAGAATATGATTAGAAATTAGGTTACTTCAATACTAGAAAAATAATCAGAAACTAGATTGAAGAAAATAACCTAAATTATTTCATCGTATGAGAAAAGTTTTGAATTCATCCCTTCAGATGTAGATAAACAAAATCAGATCGATAAAGATAAATATACAATAGATATTGCAGATGAAATTATGATCTCACTTACTAGCCAATGATGATGAATCTACCACAAACTTCATCTTCTTAAAATCTACAAAATAATCAATATAATTTTTTCTGTCTTTGAAGCTAAAGCTATAATTCTAGAGGGAAGTGTGTGCACATAACATAAAAGACATAAGAAAATTAAATCATTTGATTTTGTAAGTAATTCTATCCCTTATTCATTTTCTTTCTTTTAGACATATTAATTGAGGATGGAGAGAAATTTCAAATTAACAACCCAAAGATAAAAAGATAATAACAAAAAAATAAAGATTTTGAATCCCATTTGATATACATTTCTACAGAAGAGAAGAGATAGAAGATACTATACAAGAAAAAAGAGACAAAAGCCTAGGTTATCTAAAGAAGCCACCTGAAATTCTACGTGTCTATTTCAAGTGCAGGATGTAAGACACCTAAATTATTTCATCGTATGAGAAAAGTCTCGAATTCATCCATTCAGATATAGATAAACAAAATCAGATCGAAGAAGATAAATATACAATAGATGTTACAAATGAAATTAATATCTCACTTACTAGTTGATGATGATTCTGATGAATCTACCACAAGCTTCATCTTCTTAAAACCTACAAAATAATCATTATAATTTTCGCTTTGTATTTAAAACTAAAGTTATAATTCTAGAGGAAATTATGTGCACAAAACAGAAAAGAGATAAGAAAATTAAATCATTAGATTTTGTAAGTAATTCAATTCATTAGTCGTTATCTTTCTTTCAAACATATTAATTGAGGATGGAGAGAAATTTCAATCCACAAACCAAAGAGAAAAAAATAATAACAAAAAAATGAAGATTTTGAACTCCATTTTGATATACATTTCTACATAAGAGAAGAGATAGAAGAAATTGTACAAGAAAGAAGAGACAAAAGCCTAGGTTTACTGAAGAAGCCACGTAAAGTCTACGTGTCTATTTCAAGTGCGGGATGCAAGCCACCTAAATTATTTCATCGTATGAGGAAAGTCTCGAATTAATCCATTCAAATGTAGATAAAAAATCAGAACGATGAAAATAAATATACAATAGATGTTACAGATGAAATTATAATCTCACTTACTAGTCGATGATGATGCCGATAAATCTATCACAAGCTTCATCTTCTTAAAACCTACAAAATAATAAATATAATTTTCACCTAGTCTTTTAAAATGAAGCTATAATTCTAGAGGAAAGTATGTGCATAGAACAGAAAAGAGATAAGAAAATTAAATCATTAGATTTTGTAAGTAATTCTACCCATAATTCATTTTCTTTTTTCAGACATATTAATTGAGTATGGAGAGAAATTCCAACCCACAACCCAAAGAGAAAAAGATAATAACAAGAAAATAAAAATTTTGAATCCCATTTTGATATACATTTCTACATAAGAGAAGAGATAGAAGAAACTGTACAAGAAAGAAGAGACAAAACCCTAGGTTATCTGAAGAAGCCACCTGAAGTTTTACATATCTATTTCAATTGCAGGATGCAAGACACCTAAATTATTTCATCATATGAGGAAAGTCTCGAATTCATCCATTCATATATAGATAAACAAAATCAGATAGATAAAGATAAATATATAATAGATGTTACAGATGAAATTATGATCTCACTTACTTGTCGATGATGATGCTGATGAATCTACCACAAGCTTTATCTCCTTAATACCTATAAAATAATCAATATAATTTTCTCTTTCTCTTTGAAACTGAAGTTATAATTCTAGAGGAGAATATGTGCACAGAATAGAAAAGAGATAAGAAAATTAGATCATTAGATTTTATAAGTAATTTTACCCATTAATCGTTTTCTTTCTTTCAGACATATTAATTGAGGAGGAGGGAAATTCCAACCCACAACCCAAAGAGAAAAAGATAATAACAAGAAAAATGAAGATTTTGAACCCCATTTTGATATACATTTCTACAGAAGAGAAGAGATAGAAGAAATTGCACAAGAAAGAAGAGATAAAAGCCTAGGTTATCTGAAGAAGCCACCTGAACTTCTACATGTCTATTTCAAGTGCAGGATGCAAGACATGTGGTAAAATAATATGTAAACAACACAGTTAAATGACAAAAATATCCTTAAATTTAAATTTGTTGACAATTAACTAACATGTCGAAAGACACTCTTCTAATATATAGAAATATTTATCTCAAAATATTTTTTCATTTGAAAAGTTCAAGACATAATTAATTATTTTTTTATTTTATCCTTAATAGTAATTGTTCTCAAAGACAAGTACGATCAATTATATATTTCACAATAAGAAAAGATTATATTTTAAGATAAATATAAGAATAAAATAATCAAACATTCATTCTAATTAATACGTGTAAATAAAAAGATACAACAAGAATGTAATTGATACTACACATTTGAAATAAATTCTACATCCTTCCTTATCAATTGCTTCATTGGACAATCTGTTAATTACAACCCCATAAATTTAAAGATTTTGTACGATATATTAATTAATTAAGGATATTAATTAATTAAGGATATTAACCTTTTATTTGAAATTAACTAGGCTTTAACTTAAGCAGTAAAGCAGGATATTCTACTTACCAAAAAAAAAAAGCAGGATATTATTAACAGAAATTAAACTAAACTTTGCCTTATTATATTCTAGCTTCATTAATTTATTGTTTACTACTATTTTGGGGGGTTATTTGTTTTGGAGACGAGTTAAACATCATTGCAACACAATAATATTAATGATGTAGGATCTAGGGTGTGCATCAGTCGGTTCGATTCGATTTTATGTATTATTGATTCGGTTTATCGGTTTTTAAATATGCAAAATCAATAATCAACCAATAAGATATTTTTTATCGGTTTATTAATTTTTGGTCATTAACAGTTCGGTTTTCGATTTAACCAATAAGAAAATACTCATAGTAACAACTAACATAAAAAATAGAATTTTAGTTGCCGCTAAACTCCTACACTATGCGTTTTCGTTAATAGGAATTTTCAAACTTGAACTGAATGTTAGATCGTAAAAAAAATAAAAATCCTAGTTGTTGTAAGCAACTGAATGCTTCAAGCTTTTAATACGGCAATACCCATGCTTTGTATTTTGTCTTTGTTGCCCTGAATAGGTTAATACTTTGTGAATCACTGATTTGTGAATAAGTAGTGTATAATATATATATATAACATAAATTGGCGTAAAATAATAATTTAGTAATCCTTATTGGGTTATCGGCTTAACCGATAACCCAATAAGCTAAAATCAAAATCGAACCGTTGACCCAATAATTATTTTTATAAAATCAATAAAAATTCGTTAACCCAATAACATTTTTATCGGTTCGGTTTATCGGTTGATTCAATTTTTGCACACCCTAGGAGAACCACAGTATGAGAATTAATAATGCATGAATTATAGTGCAAGATGTACCTTATTAGTTTTGTACAATGCAAAATATAGGAGTTAATAATACATGAATTAATTCATTATTTATTATTACTTAGTTTACTTTTTAGAATGTTTGATAGAGAATTCTTTAGTCATTTTAATTCATCTTTTTTTTTCTTCATATTATTATGTTCTCATTTTACATTTTATGTCACATAAAAATTATACAAAGATTCGCGTAGTATAGCTTATTTACTAATGGTGACATCAAAAATAACAAGAAATAATATACAAGTACAAGTAATGTGAACTTTATACAAGTCTAAAAAATGTAAGCAAACACTACATTGTTTCTGCAAATATTTTTATTATTTTTTTCTGTAGAAGAGCGGTAAGAAGCAGGTTTTGCCGCCTCTTTTTGTGATCTTTTATTTCCTCTATTCTAATTTATTTATCTTATTTTTTAATTTAAAGAGTGATAGAAAATAGGTGAAGGTCGTCCTGCAAGCTTTCAACACCTCTTCTTTATAATATTTTTTTCTCCATCTTAATTTATTGTCTTATTTTTTAATTTAATATGTATTTAAAAATTACATAAAATTACTTTAAATTTCAATAATTAACGAGTTATAAAAAATTAAAAAACATATAAAAATTTGATTGACTCTTAAAATTCTATCAATGCTTCATAAATTGTGCTAGATGAAGTAACATATATTATTTAAAAATAACATAAAAAGTATCAAAAATCACAATAATTAACAACTTAAAATACCTAACGACATATAAAAAATTAATTTATCCTCCAAATACTATCACAGTTATATAAGATAGAGGGAGTAACATATATTGTTTGAAAATTAATTAGTAGCAAGTACTATAAATCACAATAATTAACAACTGAAAATATGTAAAAACTCTATATAAAAAATTAGATTGACTCTTTTAATTTCAAAGTGTCACATAAATTGGGACAGAGTGAGCAACATATATTATACAAAAGTTATGTATAAATATTATAAATCACAATAATTAACAACTTAAAATATTTAAAAATTACACAAAAATCTTAAAATTATATAAAAATTTGGTTGAATCTACAAATTTTATCAGTATCACATAAATTAAAATGGCGAGAGTAACATATATTATCTAAAACCTATAAAAAGTATTATATATCATTATAATTAGTAATTTAAAATATTTAAAAAGCATATAAAAAATTTAATTAATTCCCTAAAATTTATATGTATAAAAAAGTAGCATATGTTGAACCCACAAGCATGAACTCTTACGTCTAGTATTCATAAAAAACAAACGAGCCCTTAGTTTACAGGATTTACGAAAGGGAAATTCAGCCCAATAGTATTTTACCTTATTTTTTAAACAAAAAAATGATTCCGTTATATTTGGAATCGAAAAAAAGTACTCCTTTCATGAAAATTGCAATGGTGTTGAATTATACATAAAGTTTGAGGAAAAATAATAGATTTTTAAATTTTGGATCTAAAATAAGGTATAGAGAAATATGTGATTATAAATCATTCACTAAAGATTATATGAAAAGTTTGACTATCAAAAAATGTAGGGAAAAGGCATCGTTTCCACTCCATACTATACAAGAAAAGTCAAAGGCATACCTAAACTATCTAATTGACCTATTACACACCTTAACTATATAAAAGTGATTTTATTACCTCCCCGCGACCCCCATTCTAAGGCTCGTATGTTATACTTGTTTTAGGTGCGTCCAACCTATTAAATAACAAAAGTAAACGGCTAAAAACATTAAAACTTTAATTTCCAACGGATCTATTCTTATTTAAGCCAATTTGAGGCTCAAAACTAGGAAACCCTAATTCCCAAATTTGTCTCTCAAAATCGAAATTGAAGAGCATTTGTTTGAAGAATTGGTAACTAAATCATTTTAATCCTTCGATTTCTTGCTATATTGATGATTATCTTGTCTTAATTTTGTTGACATTTTCATAATTTTTTCTTCTCTCAAGTGTTGCTCAACCTATCTTAAACCTTATTTTCTTAATTAAGGTACTTTAATGGCTAAGATAAGTGTAACGCCCCGAATCTGGTACCCGGAACGCTACATGGTGCTCATGACCCCGAAGGACCACAAGTTAACCCATGACTAATAACTGTACCTGTACACTGCAAAATATACGGTATATATATACATACACTGTAAAATGCAGAATAGAAGCTGTAAGGCCATAAGGTTCAAAACTGAATAAATATCTAATAAAATAATGTCTGAAAAATGGTACAATCCATACCAAAATGAATCTGAAATAACTGTCTGACATGTTATAGTCTGAAAGCCTCTAAACTATCTGAATAAAGAGTTGATGGGACATGTCCCCAACTAACTCCATCTACTGAAATAAATAAGTACTAAAAGATTGACATAATCAAATAATAACATCGTCGAATGATGAGGACTCACTGCTAACTGACTGCTGATATCTGGAATCTACTGATGCTCGGGAGCTCGTGTCTCTGAACCTATGGTATAAGACACCATAGCGTAAATGCATCAGTACTTTGAATGTACTGGTATACAAGTGAGGTAGGTTGAATGCAAGGAGTTCATATGCATGAACAATACTAATTGACTGACTAACATGAACGGGAGAATACATACATCCATACGTAACTTAATCTGACATCGTGATAGGACTCAATACTGAGCTTTGACTATTGAGTCTACTGATAACATGGATTTACTAATATCTGAGTATGTGAATACTAGGATACTAAATAACTGGGTCTATTGATACTGATATCTGGGTCACTAATAAGTGAGAAACTGATACTGCATTACTGAATACTGAGGTACTGGTACTATGTTACAGATATATGAGTAACAGTTTTTGACAGTTCTGATTTATGAAGAACTGGTCTGGTTTACTGTATCTGATAGTTCGAAAGCTGAATACTGATAACATGAGTTCTGATAACTGATATAACTGATAATATGATTGACTGTATCTGACAGTCCTGAATCTGATGGAACAAACTGAGTTCCGTACTGTATCTGAGTTGACTGCATCTGACAGTCTATATTCTGATAAACTATCTGAGTTCCATTACTGAGACTGAGACAAAGACTGAAACTGAGACTGTGGGAGGTAATCATCTAACCGACATGCCCCGGAACTGAACTGGTGGGGTCCAACCTGTAACCCCAGTTGAAAGGGTGTTAATACCGTACCACGAGTAAAGACAAACTGTGAGTATACCCTTACTGACAGAAAGCTCTTCCGTCAACCCCTCATGATAGGAAACTCAAATAAGATGTACAGATCCCTAAACACGTAGGGTGCATCTTTTCCTATGCTGGCTACATCGTTCTGTAATGCAAGGATTGCTACAAAGGATCGCACCCTCTACTGGCTGAAAGTATGTATCCTTATCCCCAGGTTCACTCGGTGCTGAATCCTACTCTCAACTGAATAGACACTAAACTAATTAACTGAACTGATTAACTGAACAGAACTGATACTGATGGTATTTCTTAACTGAGCTGATCTGAGTTCGCTGAGTTCCGTTGATTAACGGAATACCACTGAGATCTGAGGTCTGACTGAGAGTACTGAAGTTACTGAGATTATTGAGAATGCTTAAGTTTTTGAGATTATGAGTACTGAGATCATTGAGATTACTAAACTACTGGGATTACTGAGATTTTTGAGATTTCTAAGTTTTCGTAAGTCACATGACTGACTGAGTTCTATTGATCATGGATTGACTGAAAGTATCATGAAAACATGACATGGCTCTAGGCACACAACTAAATTATCGGGTACAAGTACCCTTAGGACTCGATAGAATAAAATTGACAAGACATGACACTTCTTGAACAAATGAACAATCTCAACAAATAATAATACAATAGTTGGGATTATTCATGAGGCACTTGATTGTCATAAATTTATACATGGATAAGGGAACAAATAATCATGGTTTAATTACATACTTCTAACATCATGAACACTTTATCAAGCAAGCATAATGCATAATCAAGTATAGGGGAGTCATATTGACAATGAGTAATTGGCATGCATTTATCATGTAAACCACAATTGAGTCATTATTCATGATTTCTACTATACAAGGCATTTCATCAAACACCTTGCATGTACAATTTAGGGCATAAGTATGATCATCAATTCAATACAATATGATTCCACCATTTAAATCCATTGCATGGATTTCAACCCTATACTAACATGGTTTTATGAAAACATGGTAAAGATTCAATCTTGGTAGTCATACAACCATAACAACATGAATAACATCAATTCACCACATAAATATCATGATATAAAATTCAAAAGAGGATTCTTGGGCTTCATGGATGAAAGGGATCCATGAATGAACACTATGCATACCTTATCTTGTGATTCTACGAAGATTAACAGAGAGATTCTTGAAATTTGACGGTGAATTCCCTTGGAATTAAACCTTCTATGAAAATCCTAGGGCTTGTTCTTGAGAGAAATTGTGAAAAGAGAGTATAATTTGGTGTCTTTGAACCTTAATCCCGTGTTTTTTATATATATAGGGGTGGGAAAATGACCAAATTAACCCCCAAGACACGGAAGTGTAATGCTGAAGACCGGGTACAAAGGCTACACAAAGGGAGGCGCCTTTGGTAGAGCCTTTTGTACCCTGGGCGGCGCATTTGGTAGCGGCTTGTGGAACCTGGGCGGCGCCTTTTGTGTTGAATTGCCCACAAAGGCTATACCATGGACGACGCCCCTTTATAACCTTTGGCTACTGGTTCGAAATCCAAATGAGGCCTAAACGGATTTCAAAAATTCTGAAACTCATTCGAATATACCATTGCCTTACCCCATCACAACGCAACTTGAAAATCATAAAATGGAGGTCGGGAAGGTTATCAAATAAATCCCCAAAGTTCGGAGGCTTAAAATGAGACTAAGTGTTGAACACTTATCAAATTTTTCTATGTGTTGGATCTTTTAAAAAGCTTCAAGGAGCTAAACGATCTGAATTCAAATACAAGATTTTGTGGGGTCTTACAATATCTCCCCCTTGGAAATATTCGTCCTCGAATGAAGCTGACTGAGATGGGAGAAAAGATCAACTGAAGTACATATAGAACATACACAACTAAAAACATGAGATCATGGCTGACATAACTGAAGAGATGAATATAACATACGAAACATGCATATCTGATGCATGACTGATAATCTGAATACATGCATATCTGATGTATAATTACCTGACTGAACTGATATATGAATGTAGGACTGAATGTGCAATGGTGATTGGCACCAAGCTTGTAATGGGAATATGATATCAAGTTTGTAATGGTAGTTTGAACATGGAACAGAGTAGGTTCAAGAAAATTTTCAGGGAAACTGAAAAGTACTGATGAACCCATGATTATGCTAGAAATATGCATGTAAGGGCATATGAGGACATGACTGATACTGGAACGTGATGCATGAATTCCGTGAACTGAACTGAGTATTGAATGCATGGTGTACAACTGAAGTAGGGGCTTGAGGTCGACTTATCAGTACCCCTTACTCCAAATTAGATTCGCTATGTAAAGAGAGAATAGGATGATTATGCTATGAAAGTTCGGGGGAATTATAGTGTATCTCCCCTTTGGGACACTATGTCCCTTGAAGAATGCCGATTTTATTGAGATATTAAAGAAAGACTGAAGCAATGCACAAGGTACCTAGGAATTAAATCGTGACTGATTATCTGAGATCTGAAACTGATACATGATACATGAACTGAGTTGAGCTTGCATCTAAATGATTGGTTCATCTTAGAATAGTTTCATTCATGAGATTTTGGATAGTGTGAATAGATGGAAAGATGGGAAACCAAACTGTACGAACTTTTCTGACTAACTGCTAGACTGAAGTATCAACGATTAAACTAATTCCCTACTGACTGACTCATCTTATTTGCTGACTGATTAATGGTTAGGTACTGAGCATGTGAGATTGAACGGTACTTAGTCTGAATAACTGGGCTGAGGATATGGAGTTTTTTTTATGAACATGAGAAAGGGACTAACTGAGTAACATGAGATAGCTAAGCGTGAATTCATGCAATACTGAATTATTCGAGGACGCAAGGCCAGGCGGATAACATGGTTCGAAAATATTTTGTAAGCTGAGGTACTGAAACACTGATGACATGTAGGACTGATAACTACACTCTATGGTTAATAAACACCTGAAGTTAGACTGTGGTACTGATCTGATTTCTAAACTGAGGATGACACTATATCTAAGACTATAGTAGAAACTATAACTTACTCTGTAATTGGGACTCATACAAGAACTGAATGTTGGTTTTTGATAATTGAGGTTTAGATTGATATTGAGGTACTGAGACTGGATACTGATAACTACTTGAGGAAGATTGACATATGCAAGGATCCGATACTCAAACAAATACTATATCAAACTCAACACTCAACTAAGGCTTGAGGAACAAAATATCAACATCATGGATTTATCAAGAAATTTAAACTAAGGGTATACATGACATAATCTGAGCTTGACAGATCACTAGGAGTAGAGCATGAGTCATGTGGACTAAACATATAGTAAAACATGTCATGAGTTCCTGAGTCATGGGCTGTATGACCTGAGTCTGAAATTTCTATGTTCATGGAACATGATTCGTAACACGAAGCAAACTGAAACTCCTGAATCTGAAGAAACATGAACAGGCAAATAAGGGATCTGTAACTTACCAGTGCCTACATCAGGAGGACTTTCCTAGTTCTGTCAGGATTGAAGTGTATAAAGTCCATTTGGGTGTTGCCTACTGATAGTGCTGGAATTATCACCCTGCTGATTTGGGTGATCGGACTAAGCTGAAAAATAACTATGCTGACTTTGAGGACCGGGTTTAGGAAAATCTCGGACCTTGTGACCTAACTCACCACATCCAAAATACACACCACTATCGGCTCTATGCACACCCTTATGATGCTTACCACACTCTTTACAAAACGGATGAGTAAGAATCCCGTTCTCATTACCCTGGGCCTTCGAGCCTGATGACCCATCTCTACGGTCATTTCTAAACTTCGGTATTGGTGTACTAGCTGAAGAGTGAACTGGGGATGAACATTTCTAACACAGCTGAAAATGATTACCTCCTTGCCACCCTGACTGATTAAAACTATAACTACCTGTTCTGGATCTCTTATTTTCTCTCTCCTTCTTTTTAAGCTTCTGCTACTCCATCTGTTGGGCATAGATCATAAGCCTAGATATGTCCATATCGCTAATCAATATCGCAGTCCTGCACTCCTTAACTACTCTACCTGATACCCCTGACACAAACTTACTCATTCTAGATCTATTGTCTGCTAGGGAGCGTACCTAGCTAACTGAATAAACTTAAGGGAGTATTCTTTTACGCTCATGGAACCTTGTCTGAGATTGATGAACACGTTAACTTCTTTCTGCTCTAGGGGAAAAAATCTATCCAAAAAGGTTGTAGCAAACTCTTCCTACTCTATGGTCTCTGACTCTGTACCCCTGTCTACCTTCCATTGTTTATACCACGTATGGGCTACATCTTGTAGCTGATAAGTGGCTAACTCTACGCTCTCACTAGAAGTAACTTTCATGATGTCTGTGACTTTCTGAACCTGGTTGAGGAACTCCCATGGATCCTCTTTGGGACTTGGAACCGATGAATAAGAGAGTATTTATTTGGGTGAAGTCCCAAATCTTGGCTGTAGCAACATTGGCAATTGGGTTGACCAGAACAACAGCTGGCCATTCATTCTAAGTTGTGAATGAACTGGCTAGCGTAGTGAATGCAGTCCTAAATTCTGCATGAGAAACATTTTCATCCAGAGAATCTGTCTGAATGGGCTGAGGTGCTGACTGATTTTTGGTTCCCCTTTCGTTAGCCTTTTTGGGAGGTATGTTCTATAAATAAAAGAAAGAAGCGGATTAGAATGATATTTCAACTGGAGCTCATACTCACTGGCACGACATGAATACTGAAAAAAGGGAAATTATTCCTAAAATATCTCATAGTCTTCTGCACATAAGTGTGGTGCACAACACACCTATGTACAAGACTCTACTAGATACGGCTTTCAGACTTCCTAGGACACTATTGAACCTTAGGCTCTAATACAAAGTTTATAACGCCCCAAATCTGGTACCCGGAATGCTACATGGTGCTTATGACCCCGAAGGACCACAAGCTAACCTATGATTGATATTTGTCCCTGTACATTGCAAATATACAGTATATATATACTATAAAATATGAAATAGATGCTGTAAGGCCATAAGGTTCAAAACTGAATAAATATCTGATAAAATAATGTCTGAAAAATGGTACAATCCATACCAAAATAAATCTGAAGTAACTGTCTGACATGCTATAGTCTGAAATTCTCTAAACTATCTGAATAAGGAGTTGATGGGACATGTCCCCAACTAACTCCATCTACCGAAATAAATAAGTACTGAAAGATTGCCATAATCAAATAATAACATCCTCGAATGATAAGGACTCACTACTAACTGACTGCCGATATCTGAAATCTATTGATGCTCTGGAGCTCGTGTCTCTGAACCTATGGTATAAGACACCATAGCACAAGTGCATTAGTAATTTGAATATACTGGTATGCAAGAGAGGTAGGCTAAATGTAAGGGGTTCATATGCATGAACAATACTAATTGACTGACTAATATGAACGTGAGAATACATACATGCATACATAACTGAATCGGACATCGTGATAGGACTGAATACTGAGTTCTGACTATTGAGTCTACTGATAACATGGATTTACTGATATTTGAGTACGTGAATACTGGGATACTGAATAACTGAGTCTATTGATATTGATATCTGGGTCACTAATAAGTGAGAAACTGATACTGCATTACTAAATACTGAGGTACTAATACTATGTTACTGATAAATGAGTAACTATTTTTGACAGTTCTGATTTATGAAAAGCTGGTCTGGTTGACTGTATCTAACAGTCCTGAATTTGATGGAACTAACTGAGTTCCATACTGTATCTGAGTTGTCTATATCTAACAGTCTATATTCTGATAAACTATCAGAGTTCTATTACTTAGACTAAGACTGAGACTAAAACTGAGACTGTGAGAGGTAATCATGTAACCGATATACCCCAGAACTGAACTGGTGGGGTCCAACCTATAACCCCAGCTGGAAGGGTGTTAATACCGTGCCACGGGTAAAGATAAACTGTGAGTATACCCTCGCTAATAGGGAGCTCTTCCGTCAACCCCTCAAGATAGAAAACTCAAATAAGATGTATAGACCCCTAAACACGTAGGGTGTATATCTCCCTACGCTGGCTACGTAGTTTTATAATGCAGGGATTGCTACTAAGGATCGCACACTCTACTGGTTAACAGTGTGTATCCTCATCCCTGGGTTTACTCGGTGCTGAATCCTACTCCCAACTGAATAGACACTAAACTAATTAACTGAACTGAACTGTTACTGATGGTATTGCTTAGCTTAGCTAATCTGAGTTCGCTGAGTTTCGTTGACTCACGGAATACCACTAAGATCTGAGGACTGACTGAGAGTACTGAAGTTACTGAGATTATTGAGAATGCTGATGTTTTTTAGATTATGAGTACTGAGATCATTGAGATTACTAAACTACTGGGATTACTGAGATTTTGAGATTTTCCTAAGTCACATGACTGACTAAGTTCTATTGATCATGGCTTGACTAAGAGTATTGTGAAAACATGACATGGCTCTAGGCACACAACTAAATTGTCGGGTACAAGTACCCCCAGGACTCGGTAGAATGAAACTGACATGACATACACTTCTTGAATACATGAACAATCTCAACAATTAATAATACAATAGTTGGGATTATTTCATGAGGCACGTGATTGTCATAATCTTATACATGGATTAGGGAACAAATAGTCATGGTTTAATTACATACTTCTAACATCATGAACACTTTATCAAGCAAGCATAATGCATAATCAGTTATAGGGGAGTCATATTGAAAATGAATAATTGGCATGGATTTATTATGTAAACCACAATTGAGTCATTATTCATGATTTCTACTATACTAGGCATTTCTTCAAACACCTTGCATGCATAATTTAGGGCATAAGTATGATCATCAATTAAATACAATATGATTCCACCATTTAACTCCATTGCATGGATTTTAGCCCTATACTAACATGGTTTCATGAAAACATGGTAAAGCTTCAATCTTGGTAGTCATACAACTATAACAACATGAATAAAATCAATTCATCACATAAATATCATGATATAAAATTTAAAAGAGGATTCTTGGGCTTCATGGATGAAAGGGATCCATGAATGAACACTATGCATACCTTATCTTGTGATTCTACGAAGATTGATGGAGAGATTCTTGAAATTTGATGGTGAATTCCCTTGGAATTGAACCTTCTATGAAAATCCTAGGGCTTGTTCTTGAGAGAAATTGTGAAAAGAGAGTATAATTTGGTGTTTTTGAGCCTTAATCCCGTGTTTTTGATATATATATAGGGGTGGGAAAATGATCAAATTAACCCCCAAGACACGGAAGTGTAATGCAAAAAACTGGGTACAAAGGCTACACAAAGGGCGGCGCCTTTGGTAGAGCCTTTTGTACCCTGGTCGACGCCTTTAGTTGCACCTTGTGGACCTTGGGCGGCGCCTTTGGAGTTGAATTTCCCACAAAGGCTATACCATGGGCAGCTCCCCTTCATAGCCTTTGTCTACAAGTTTGAAATCCAAATGAGTCCTAAACAGATTCTGAAAATTCCGAAACTCACTCGGAATGTACCATTGCCTTGCCCCATCACAACGCAACTTGAAAATTGTAAAATGGAGGTCAGAAAGGTTGTAAAATAAATCTCCAAAGTTTGGAGGCTTAAAATGAGACTAAGTGTTGAACACTTACCAAAATTTTCTAAGTGTTGGATTTTTTAAAGAGTTTCAAGGAGCTAAACAAGCTGAATTTAAACGCAAGATTTTGTGGGGTCTTACAATAAGTTTGAGTAAACTTTGTAAGCAAGAAAAAGATCATGAGTTGGTCGAGTTTCGATGCAAACATGGACATATTTTGCCTTTGATGATTTCATGGACCTCAAGAAATTCGGGTAGACGATATTGGACTTATCCTTACTATGGGGTAAGTGAGTTTTTCCTTCAAACATTAATCTTGAATAGTGTATATGATTCTAATTGCTTTTGTTTTAGAATGCTAGATCATGCGATTTTTAGATGTGGAAGGATAATTCTATTGATGAAAGATCGAAATTTGTTATTCCTAAAATTTTAGGAAGAATTGGGGAGCTTGAGGAAAGAGTAGAATCTTCGGCAAATTGTGCATTTTATGAACACAAAATAGTTGATGACAAGACTACTAGGACAACCAAATCCGTGGAGAGAAGAATAGACCTGACCAAAATAGAGTTGCAAATTGATAATTTTTAGGATGATTTGAAGATGATGAAAGCAAATGAGAAGAAATGGAAGATCAAGTTGGCTAAGTCTAAGAAAAGAAAAAAACAACTATGGACTACTCTCATTTGTGTATGTATTTTGGGTGTTAGTTTTCTATTTCAATTCATGTTCTTGAAAGGAGCTCCAAGAAGGATGCCTAAACTATGTTGTATTGTTTTTGTTATGTTTTAAGGGGCTAAAATTTGTATCAATTATTAGGTGTTACCTTTGACAAAACTGTCAGGTTGTGTAATTAAATTGTTGTGTAATGAAATTGTAAGGTTGAACTTGACAGTTTTGACTTTGTTTTCAGTGGTTCTTTATGTTGCAATTTGTATACAACATCACAACACTAAATGGAATCATAGCTGCAGCACAAGCACAAATACAAATTTCAACAATATCACAACACAAATTTAACATTAATAAATGCAGCCACAACTACTGCACAAGCACAAACACAAACACAAATTTCAGCAACAATAAACTTACAACTGCATAATCATTAACCAAAAATAAGTGTCAATTGCATATTGTTGCCAAATACATTTACCAAAAGATCAGTATTGTTAAACTAATTACAGTAACAAAATGCAGTCAAAGTTGCCACCACTATCAGTGAACTAATTACAGTTACAAAAAACAGTCACAGCTGCTAACATAAGTAAACTACCAAAAAATAGTCTTAAATGCAGTCTCAACTGCCAACATCAGTGAATTATCAAAAACATAGTCTTAAATGCAGCCACAACTGCCAAACTTTATACAAGGAAATGCATTCACATCAGTAAATGCAGTCTTAAATGTAGTTTACACCAACTTCTCATAGAGATTGAACATTGGAGCTTTCTTGACTCAAGTGTGCAGCCTTGGACCTTGTTTGCATTTATTTTTTGCCTCTCATTTCTTGTAGTTGCCTGGAGGTCATAACTTTTTTTCCTTTCTATTTTACACCAGTTTTTGGTGTATATTCGAGATTTTCAATCACAAATACTAAATACTTGGTAGTTTTGAATCTCTCACTTCGCATTTCCGGCTGCTCAAATGAAGAAGTGTTAAACTTTAGTAAATAAAATTATAGTAAATAAAATTTACATAGTAAATCCAGTAGTAAACTTACATTAAGAATTGTGCATTCACTTTGTGTGTGAAGTAATCTCATTCTAACCACTCTTGATCTGCCAGCACACTAAAAAGAAAGAAAAGAAGATATTTAGTATAAGGTAAGCATAATTAGTTCACAACACTGTCAAATTAAATGAAATACCTTTTCTGTAGAATTCTTTGGTGGTCTACCCCTTCCTCTTCCAGTTGAACCTCTCTCTTTTCCAACAGTAGGTGCTGCACTTGGGACTGCACTTGGACCTACACTTGGGTCTGCACTAGTAGATAAACTTGGTCCAGGATTTGTATTAGTTCTAGCAGTAAGTGCACCTGTTGGACATCTTTTTTTGTTTTGACCCTTGCTATGGCAAGTACCACATGAAATCTCAATCCCTCTCTTGGACAACTTTCCAGTTTTCATTTTGGTTTCACCTTCTTCTTTCTTTCTATTCTTTCCAGGACTACCTGACATCTTCCTAACAAGAGGTGGCATAACAGAGATATTTTGTAATTTTGGACACATCTTCATATTCAAAACATGTTGAATGAAGAAACTATATGTGTTCATATAAGTTTCTCTATTGTACCAGTGAGAGATGTAGTTTACTGGTTCCAGATTTTTATGGTGAAGAGCAGACACTGCATGAGGACAAAGTATACCCTTCAACATCCATGCTCAACAACTACAATATTGTCTAGAAAGATTCACAATATGCCTATATCTTCTATTAAGCACCTCATACCCTGTATTAGAATTTCATTCTATGCTGCACTTCATAGACCTCGTTGTATTATCATTTAGTACTTTCAGAGCCATTGGAGAAATGTCACTGATCCAAGTTTCACAAAAATCCCTCATCTGTCCCAGTTTTTTTTTTATTATTTTTATCCTTTATTTCTCTAACATTGTAATTATAATCTTGTGCCTAGCTCCTAAAATCCATGCATTAAAATATTCTGCCATATTGTTGTCTACAACATCACACTTTGTTCCAAAGCTAAAGTAAACCTTGCTCCATCTCTCTGGATTAAAATACATCAACTTATCTAGTATTTCTCACCCCCCCCCAATATCTTCATATAAATAATGTTGTCCCTAAGCTCAGCCTCAAAGGTAGATCTTGCACACCTCTAAAAATATTTTTTCATCTTAATACCTTTACATGTAGCATCTTTTGACCAGTTTGCAAGGACATGCCTTGCACATATTCTATGTTCAGCATTTGGTAAATATTCAGTTACAATAATTTCTAATCCCTATAACAAAAATAAAAATAAAAATAGTTACAACATAAACAGAAACAGAAACAGTTACAATATTGTAACGCCCCGAATCTAGTACCCGAAATGTTACACGATGCTCATGACCCTGAAGGACCACAAGCTAACCCATGATTGATATATGTACCTGAACACTGCATAATATACTATATAAATATGGAAATAAAGGCTGAAAGGCCATACGGTTCACAACTGTAATATGACTGAGAAAACATAACATTTGGATGGGGTATGAAAGACCCAAAATAGCTAAAATAAACTGTCTAAACATGATAGTTTGAAAAGCCTCTAACTGACTGAACTGTCTGAATAAGGAGTTGATGGGATATGTCCACAACTAACTCCAACTACTGTAATAAATTAATTAATAAAATAATAATGAAGTGGTTATGTCCTCGAAGGATGAGGACTCACTGCGACCGCTGAGACCGAAATGCTACTGATGCTCTGGAGCTCGTACTTCTGAACCTATGTTATAAAACACCATAGCGCAAATGCATCAGTACGTATGAATGTGCTAGTATGCATGTGAGGTAGGCTGAACGCAAAGGTTTCACATGCATGAACTATACTAACTGACTGTATAACATGAACGTGAGAATACATGCATGAATAAGAGACTGTAACTAAATTCGTGATAACATGATTACTGAGTTTGAGTACTGATAACCTAAGATACTGATAACTGTATATCTAAAATAAATGATACTGAGCGACTATAACTAATAGTCTAGGTTCTGATGGAACTAGCTGAGTTCTGTACTATTCTGAGTTGACTGTATCTGACAGTCCTGAGTTCTGTAGAACTATCTAAGTTCTATTACTGAGACTGAGACTGAAACTGTAGGAAGTAGTCATCTAAACGACATGCCCCTAATAAGCTATTATAGCTGAGTTGGGGTCCAATTCGTAATCCCAATTGGAAGGGTGTCAATACTACGCCGCTAGTAAGAACAAGCTGTGGGTGGCCCTAATATGGCAGTGTCCCCAAAAGAGAATGGTGGGACCTTCATCTGATAGTGTTTATCCACCTCATCAACCCTCATCTGTTAGTGTTGATGTCTCAACCTATGCTGGCTACATAGTTATGGAACACAAGGACTGTTTCTAAGAATCACACCCTCATCTGACAGTGTGTGTTCCCATCCTTGGGTTCACTCGGTGTTAATTCCTACTCCCATCTGAATAGACACTGAACATGATTAACTGAACTGGACTATACGGAATTCATGGAGTTTCGTTAACTGATGGAATATTATTGAGATTACTGAATTTCTGAGCTTTTTTGAGTCACATGACTAACTGAGTTCTATGGATCGGCTTGACTGAGGATATCATGAAACATGTAACTGACTCAGGCACACAACTATATTTTTTGGGTACAAGTACCCCCAAGACTCGATAGAATAAAGCTGACAAGACATGACTTTATTGAGTACATGACCAACATCAATAATACGTAATACAATAAGTTGAGAATTTCATGAAGTACATGTTTATCATAAGCTTGTACATGAATAGGCTTCCATGTAAATATGGCATAATTTCATAAGGCTAATTCATTCGCAACCCAACAACATTTACAAGGCATGTTAGTAGCATGGAGGTTATTTGAACATAAAGGCAAAACATGAATCCACCACTTAAGTCACAATTTAGCTATATTGCATAAGTTCTAGTCCCTTAGGCATTTTATCAAACACCTTACATGCACAACTTAGGACATAGGTATAATCATCAATTAACATATCATGAACCACTCAATTCATGGATTTAAACTTATATACTAACGTAATTTTATAAAACACATTAAGATTCCAACTTGGGAATCATACAACAACAAAAACCACATGAACATAATCAACACATAGCATGAGTATCATAATTTATAGTTCAAAAATTGATTCTTGGGCTTCATGGACGAAAGAAATCCATGAATGAACACTATGCATACCTTAATTCTTGATTTAGTGAAGATTGACGGAGAGACTCTTGAATTTGAGTCCTCAATTGAAAACCCTAGCTTGTTCTTGAGAGAAACTTGACAGAAACACTATATTTTGGGTGAAAAATAGTTGAATCATGTGTTATTGGGTTTAAATAGGGATGGGAGATTGACCCTTTTAACCCTTGGACGCGTGTTTTAAATTTGCAAAAATTTCCCAACCTGGACCCCTGGCGTGACGCGGCGCTATCGCGCCGTGTCACTGGAATTTGACAACTGGGAAATTTGGGAATGGCACGATGCAAAAAAATTTCGTTGCCACTTCATTTGCGACCTGTAAGTTTGGCACGACGCAGAGAAATCGTGCTAAGATACTAGAAAAAGGACAATTGCCATTTTCGTTTGTGGCGCGGTGCGCCACTGACCAACATGGTGTTGTTTTATTACTTGAAATAGTCATAACTTCTTACCCGGTTATTGGATTTAGGCGAAGTTTATTTCAATGGAAAGATTATTGAATTTCCACATGACAAAAATTGAAAATCCTAAAAATTCCTCATGGATTAAACATCATTCAATTTAGAAGCTAATACTAGACATTCTTGGGAAAAATTTAGTTAAGAAACTTTGGGGTATTATAATATCTCCCTCTTAGGAATATTCTTCCTCGAATGAGACTGATTGAGATAGGAGAAATGATGAGTTGAAGTATATACTAAACAAAAACAACTGAAACCTGACTGACATTTTTGAGATTTATATTGAGCGTGCATATCTGATGCATGATTTCATGACTTAACTAACTCATGAACACATGACTGAGATTTTTGATAACTGAGTTTCTCACTAGGAGAATGCATGTCTGATGCATGAACACATGACTAATATGATGCCTGAACATATAACTGAATATGCAATGGTACTTGGTACCAAGTTTAAAATGGAATTCTGAACATGAGATAGATACCAAGTCGTAATTAAAATCTGGACATGAAAACTAAAAAGCTTAAGAAGAACGGTTACCTTGAGCTTGATCTAAGTTAGCGGGGAAAAGGTTAGGATACTTGGTACGCATGTCTGCTTCTGTTTCCCAAGTAGCTCCCTCAACGGACTGATTTCACCAAAGAACTTTGACTAGAGGGACTTCTTTGTTCCTCAGTCTGCGAGTCTGATAGTCAAGATTTTGACTGGAATCTCCTCATAAGAGAGGCTATTCTGAATATCTATGCTCTAAATAGGCACTATAACTTCTGGGTCACTTATACACTTCTTGAGCAAAGAGACATAGAACACTGGGTGAACTGAGTCTAGATCTGAAGGCAATTCGAGCTCATAAGCTACCTTGCTGAATCGACAGAGAATCTTGATGAGACCGACATATCGGGGACTGAGCTTTCCCTTCTTACTGAATCTCTTAACTCCCTTCATAGGAGACATCTTTAGATAGACATAGTCACCAATCTCGAACTCGAGATCTTTTTTGCACACATCTGCATAAGACTTCTGTCGGCTCTAAGAAGCCCACAGTCTTTCTCTGATCAACTGGACTTTTTCTAAGGCGTCGAATACTAAGTCGGGCCCTATAACTGAGGCCTCACTAACTTTAAACCAACCTACTAGAGATATGTATCTCCTACCATAGAGATCTTCGAATAGAGCCATTTTAATACTAGAATGATAGTTGTTGTTGTATGCAAACTCAATCAAAGGTAAGTGGTCATCCCAACTACCCTTGAAATTAATTGCACACACTCGCAGCATATCTTCTAAAGTCTAAATGGTCCTTTCTACTTAACCATCTATCTGAGAATAGAAGGCTGTACTGAGATGAACTTGGGTACCAAGACCCTTTTGGAATGCTTTCCAAAAATGAGAGGTGAACTGGGTACCTCTGTATAAGATAATAGATAATGGAACACCATGCAATCTGACCAACTCTTCTATGTAGAGTTTGGCATAATCCTCGGCTAAATAAGAGGTATGGACTAGAAGGAAATGAGCTGATTTGGTCATCCTATCAACAATGACCCAAACTGAATTATGTTGGTGACGAGTACGAGGCAAACCCATCACAAAGTCCATGTTCACTTCTTCCCACTTACAAGTAGGAATACTGAATTCCTGTATGGATCCACTAGGCTTCTCATGCTCTATCTTAACCTACTGACATGTAGAGCATTTAGCCACGAACTCTGCAACATCTCTCTTCATCCCACTCCACCAATAGATTTCCCACAAGTCGCGATACATCTTTGTGGCCCCTGGATTAATAGAGTAGAGAGCACCATGCGCTTCTGCAAGAATTCGCTGCCTTAAGTCATCTACACCTGGAACACACAAATGACCCTGACAATGCAATACACTATCTCTTCCTTGGTAGAAAACCTCTACTTTCTGTTCTTTGATTGACTCTTTTAACTTGACAAGGCTAGGATCTCTATCTTGCTTTTCTTTTACCTTGGAAACTAGAGATGATTCTGAACTACTCTGAACCCATATATCACCCTCATCTGTATCGACTAAGCGAATGTGTAGTCTAGTAAGCTGGTGGATTTCCTGAGCTAACTTCTTCTTACTGTCCTCAACATGAGCAATACTACCTATAGACAGTCTACTGAGAGCGTCGGCCACAACGTTGGCCTTGCCTGGATAATAAAGGACACTCATGTCATAATCTTTCAAGAGCTCTAACCACCTTCTCTGACGAAGATTAAGATCTTTCTGAGAAAATACATACTTAAGGCTCTTATGATCTGTGAACACATCTACATGAACACCGTATAGATAATGCCTCTAAATCTTTAAGGAAAATACTACGCTGCTAACTTAAGATCATGAGTAGGATAATTCTTCTCATGAGGTTTAAGTTGTCTGGAGGCGTAGGCTATGACCTTACCATGCTGCATGAGAACATAACCCAAACCTACTCTGGATGTATCACAATACACCACAAACCCATCTGGACCATCTGAAAGAGCTAAGAATGGAGCTGAGGTGAGCCGAGTATTTAACTCCTGAAAACTCTTCTCGCAAGGATCTGACCACTGAAACTTGAATTTTTTCTGAGTCAATCTGGACATAGGGGATGCAATAGAAGAAAATCCCTCTATAAATCATTTGTAATAGCCAGCCAAACACAAGAAACTCCTGATGTCTGATGGAGAGACAGGGCGAGGCTAGTTTCTTAATGCTTCGATCGTTTGAGGATCTACTCTAATGACATCACCAAAAATGATATGACCAAGAAATGCTATTGACCTTAGCCAAAATTCACACTTACTGAATTTGGCAAATAGCTGATGATCTCTGAGGGTCTGAAGTACAATTCTGAGATAGTCTGCATGATCACGCTCACTGCAGGAATAGACCAAAATATCATCAATAGAGACTATGACGAACGTGTCCAAGTACTTCTTGAACACCCGGTTCATCAAGTCTATGAAAGTTGCTGGGGCATTGGTAAGATCAAAGGACATGACTAGGAATTCAAAGTGATTATACCGAGTATGGAAGGCTGTCTTCGAAATGTCACATTCTCTAACTATGTGCTGATGGTAGCCTGATCTGAGGTCTATCTTAGAGAAATAGCTGGCGCCCTGAAGTTGGTCAAATAAGTCATTGATTCTGGGAATAGGATACGTATTCTTGACCGTGACTGTATTGGGCTGATGGTAATCAATGCACATTCTGAGAGAACCGTCTTTCTTTTGCACGAATAAGACTGGTGCACCCCATGGGGAAACACTGGGTTTGATGAATCTTCTATCTACTGAGCATGGGTCATAAGCCTGGCTATGTTCATGTCACTATTCAATATTGCATACCTGCACTCATTGACCACACTATCATTTACCCTTAAAACAAACTTACTCATCTTGGCCCTGCTGTCTGCAACCACATGAGGGCCATATCTGGCTAATTGAGTAAACTTAAGTAAATACTCTTTCACTATCATGTTGCCCTGCCTGAGGTTGATAAATTCTAATACCTTAGCCTCTCTCAACTCTTGGGGAAAGAATCTATCTAAGAATGCAGTGACAAACTCCTCCCACTCAATAGGTCCTACGTCAACTTACCTCTCTGACTTCCACTGTTTGTACCAAGTGTGAGCAACATCCTGCAACTGATATGTAGCTAGCTCAGCACTCTCACTCGAAGTAACCCCCATAATATCGTTAACCTTCTGAACTTAATCAATGAACTCCTGAGGGTCCTCGTCTGACTTAGATCCGAGAAAAGATGGAGGATTTATTCAGGTGAAGTCTTGAATCCTAGCTGCAGCTAAATTGGCCATTAGGTTAGCTGGAACGACAACTGGTCGTTCATCTAGAGCAGTAACTGACTGAGCAAGAGTAGTGAGTGCAACTCTAAACTCTGCATGAGAGACATGTTAGCCTAAAGGATCTTCGAGATGAGGGGCTGACTGATTCCCATTTCTTCTTTTGGGAGGCATGTTCTGTAGAAAAAAGGAGGAAACAATTCAACCAGACTGAGAGATTTACTGGAGATTATGCTCACTGGCATTACGTGAATACTGAAAGAAGGAAAACTATTCCTAAAATATCTCATAGCCTCGTGTACATAAATGTGGTGCGCAATACACCCATGTACAAGACTCTACTAGATACGACTTTTAGAATTTTTAGGACTCTATTGAACCTAGCTCTGATACTAAGTTTGTAACGCACCGAATCTGGTACCTGGAATACTACACAGAGCTCATGACCCTGAAGGACCACAAGCTAACCCATGAATGATATTTGTACCTGAACACTGCATAATATACTATATAAAAACGGAAATAAAGGCTGAAAGGCCATATGGTTCAAAACTGTAACAGAGAAAACATAACATCTGGATGGGGTATAAAATACCCAAAATAGCTGAAATAAACTGTCTGAACATGATAGTCTAAAAAGCCTCTAACTGACTGAACTGTATGAATAAGGAGTTGATGGGAAATGTCCCCAACTATCTCCAACTACTGTAATAAATTAATTAATAAAATAATAACAAAATCGTCATGTCCTCTAAGGATGAGGACTCACTGCTAAGTCTGACTGCTGAGACCGAAATACTACTGATGCTTTGGAGCTCGTGCTTCTGAACCTATGGTATAAAACACCATAGCGCAAATGCGTCAGTACGTTTGAATGTATTGGTATTCATGCGAGGTAGGTTGAATAAAAATGGTTCATATACATGAACTATACTAATTGACTGTATAACATGAACGTGAGAATACATGCATTAATAAGAGACTGTAACTAAATTCGTGATAACATGATTACTGAGTCAGAGTACTAATAACCTAAGATACTGATAACTGTATTTCTAAAATAACTGATACTGAGCGACTGCATCTGACAGTCTAGGTTCTGATGGAACTAGCTGAGTTTCGTACTGTTCTGAGTTGATTGTATCTGGCAGTCCTGAATTTTATAAAACTATCTGAGTTCTATTACTGAGACTGAGACTTGGGAAGTAGTCATATAACCGACATGCCCCTAATAGGCTATTATAACTAAGTTGGGGTCCAATCCGTAACCCCAATTGGAAGGGTGTCAATACCGCGCCACTGGTAAAGACCAGTTGTGAGTGACCCTCATCTGGAAGTGTCCCCAAAAGAGAATGGTAGGACCCTCATCTTACAGTGTTTATCCACCTCATCAACCCTCATTTTTCAGTGTTGATATCTCAACCTATGTTGTCTACATAGTTCTGGAACGCAAGGATTGCTTCTAAGAATCACACCCTTATCTGACAGTGTGTGTTCCCATCCTTAGGTTAACTCGATGCTAATTCCTACTCCCATCTGAATAGACACTGAACATAATTAACTGAACTGGACTACACTGAATTTAAGAAGTTTCGTTAACTGATGGAATATTATTGAGATTACTGAATTTCTGAGGTTTCCTGAATCACATGACTGACTGAGTTCTATGGATCGTGGCTTGACTGAGGATATTGTGAAATATGTCACTGACTCAAGGCACACAACTATATTTTTCGGTTACAAGTACCCCCAGGAATCTATAGAAGAAAACTGACAAGACATGACTTTCTTGAGTACATGACCAACATCAACAATACGTAATACAATAAGCTGGGGATTTCATGAAATACATGGTTATCATAAGCTTGTACATGAATAGGCTTGCATGTAAACATGGTATAATTTCATAAGGCTAATTCATGAGCAATCCAACAACATTTACAAGGCATGTTAGTAGCATGGAGGTCATTTGAACAAAAAGGCAAAACATGAATCCACCACTTAAGTCACAATTTAGCTATATTGCATAAGTTATAGTCCCTTAAGCATTTTATCAAACACCTTACATGCACAAATTAAGTTATAGGTATAATCATCAATTAACACATCATGAACCACTCAATTCATGGATTTAAACGCATATACTAACGTAATTTCATAAAACACATTAAGATTCCAACTTGGAAATCATGCAACAACAACAACCTCATAAACATGATAAACACATAGCATGAGTATCATAATTCATAGTTTAAAACTTGATTCTTAGGCTTCATGGACGAAAAGAATCCATGAACGAATACTATACATACCTTAGTTCTTGATTTAGCGAAGATTGATGGAGAGACTCTTGAATTTGAGTCCTCAATTGAAAACCCTAGCTTGTTCTTGAGAGAAACTTGAGAGAAACACTATATTTTGGGTGAAAATGGCTGAATCACGTGTTATTGGGTTTAAATAAGGGTGGGAGATTGACCTTATTAACCCTTGGACGCGTTTTTTAAATTTACAAAAATTACCCGACCTGGAACCCTAGCATGACGCGACGCTATGTCACTGGAATTTGACAACTGGGAAATTGGGGAATGGCGCGACGCGGAGCCATCGTGTTGCCACTTTGTTTGCGACCTGAAAGTTTGGCGCGACACGGAGAAATCACACTAAGACACTAGAAAAAGGACAATTGTCATTTTCTCTTGTGGCGCGGCGCGCCACTGACCAACATGGCGTTGTTTTACAACGGGGACTTGAAATAGTCATAACTTCTTACCCGGTTATCGAATTTAGGCAAATTTTATGTCGATGTAAAGCTTATTGAATTTCCTACATGACAGAAAGTGGAAATCTTGAAAATTCCTCATGGAATAAACATCATTCAATTTAAAATCTAATACTAGACATTCTTGGGATGAAATTAGTTAAGAAACTTCAGGGTATTACAAATATAAATAGAAACAGAAATAAAAACAGAAGCAAAAACAACAATTCTTTATCTTTTGCATGTCTGTTATCACTGTTAAATTTGTCTCATCTCCTAGCTGAAGATCTTCTTTTACAATCCTGATAAACCAACTCCAAGTGGTCTTGTTTTCTATCTCAACCACTGCCCATGCCAGTGGCAATATTTGATTGTTACCATCTTTACACACATCAACTAATAACTGCCCTTTTGTCACACCTTTTAAAAAACATCCATCCAAACCAATGCACTTTCTACAACCAGCTAGGAAGGACTTCTTCGTTGCATCAAAGCATATATAGAAGCCTTGAAACAATTTTCTACCATCTTTAAATGTTTCATCATGAAGCTTCACTACACATGTACTACCTGGATTTGATCTTAACAACTCATTTCTATAATTTAAAATTCTCTCAAATTCCAGATTATAGTCACCCATCAGTTCTGCAATCACCTTATTTTTTGCTCTCCTACACACTGTTCTTCCAACATGTAAATCCAGTTCCTTCTTAATAAGCAGCTGAAACTCAAAAATTCTAATATCCGGTTGTCCTTTTATCCTCTCATTGAAGTGGCTGGCTAAGAACTTGGTATTACAAAGTTTGTTCCTATTGATAGGATCACACTTATGAATTGGATTGTAGGTCTTCACAACAAAGTTCATGGACCTAGAATTAATGCTAGTATAAAGAAGCCATGGACAACCAGTTGTACACCTAACCCTTACCCTTGTAGGTTCATTAACATATTTCTCAATTGCAACATGTTCAACAACAACATATTTAGTAACAACAGCTCTAAATTCATTAACACTTTAAAAAACAAGTCCTAACTCCCAAACAACTTTCTGACAGTCTGAACTATATACAACTCTCTTACCTTTTTTCTCCTTCTAGCCTTATCTCTATGTTCAACCTGTTCAACTTCATCTTCTTCATCAGTTACATGATCTGAATCAGTTTCAAAGCTGGCAACTTCATCAGATAGGTAAAAAGGTTCATCACCAGCTAACTTACCCTCCAAACTATTTCTATCACTACCTATAAATTCATCATAGACAATATTTGGTCCCTTTCCTTCAGTTCCTAACTTAATATGTTTAGGAATTACTGGTCTCTCTCCCCTCTTTTTTTTCTCTTTTATTCCCTAAGACCTCTTAGCTCTTCATCTGCATATTCATCCATATCACTCCCAATCTCTACACCTCCATCAATAGATTCTACATCTGAATCTACAACAGATTCAGAAAGTGCAATATATGAATTAGTAGGAGCAACAGTAGAAGTACTAGGAGCAGCAGTAGAACTACTAGGAGCAGCAACTATAGGCATCTTCACTATTTTTAGATGCCCTGTCAACGCTCCCAATGTCATTTTCAGTGTCTTTATTAAAATACACACCACTTTTCCCCTCCACATGCCCTTCCCCATCACTTACAAATTCCAAAAGTGGGGCCAACTCAGGTTCACCAACCATGTGACACACAAAAGCTTCCAAAACTTTCCCATTACCCAATTTCTTTGAAATGTCAATTGTGTCCTTGTCTGACCTAATTTTTTTAAAATTAGAACACTTAGACAGTCTAACATATAGTACATACTGTTTGGCAATATACCCTAAATACCTTACATTATCCCTAAATTCAAATAAAGACAACCTATCTACATCAACATCTAAAAATTCAGTAACTTGTCTATCCTCATATCTTTTTCCTTTTTTCCCTTCACCTTACCCTTATTAAGTTCCCCACCATGGTAAAATCTCAAAGTGATCAGTTCAAAACTCATTTTATAAACTTGAAATCATTGACCACAAAAACACAATAAAGATACAAGTCTCACAGTACACAAAAACCAAAAAGATACAAGTCTTACAGTACATAAAAATAAAAAAATTATAGTATTTATGCAGCATTAACAAGTATCATATGTTACTTATCACATATTGAACCTCGCAACTCATATTGTTATAGATTGAAGTACATAAACAAACTATAACAGATCAATTTTAAAGATAAACTAAAGATAACAAGAACCCCTAATTCAAAACCCTAATTCAAAACCCTAGTCAAAACCCTAGTACAATCGAACAATTATAAATGTCGAGGGTTATATTATCACATATTTCGCATCTAAATGGAAATAAAATAAATTAATTTGGACAAATTAAAGATGGCAAAATCCTAACTCAAAAAACCCTAGATCTAATTTAGGAACAAAAATAAATCCTAGATCTACTATTTTTAGGAAAGAAAAAAGCTAACCTTTGAACTGAAAATCAGTAGTTCCTACATTAATGATCGTAACCTTTAGTTTTTATCCTAGATCGTACCACCTCCGTTGAAATCAACCCAATCAACTTCAACTGAAAAGAGATAAAAAATATTTTTTTTCTTGTCAACAACGAAAAACACAGCAAAATTATTGTTTATCTCTTCTATCGGGTTGAAAAAAATAGTGGTGAATCTTCTATTGGGGTTTTGCTCTCATCAGATGACTTTTCGTTTGGATGGATGAATGAATGTTTTAATCGGGTTAGGGTTAGGTTAAAATATGAGAGCTGGGTCGGGTCGGATGGGTTAAAAGAGTAATGGATCGGGTTAGGTTTTTAATAAAATAGAAAAATAAGATTAGACATGTGGCACCACAAGAGCGTGAGCGAAGTGCACTCCACTCATTAAACTTGGGCATAGGGGTCGCGAGGAGGTAAAAATATCACTTTTATATAGTTAAGGTGTGTAATAGGTCACTTAGACAGTTTAGGTGTGACTTCAACTTTTCTTGTATAGTATAGGGTGAAAACGATGTCTTTTCCCAAAAATGTATTACATAAGTCTGAAAGAAAGAACATAATATAAATTACAAACAATAATATATCTAGTAAAAATTAACAAATGGAATCTGAGGATGATAGCGTGTATGCAATTCTTTTCAATACCTTGTGAAATAGAGAGTTATTTTCGAAATATCACCGGCTCAAATAACATATTTCAAATAACTTTTTTTAGGGTAGAGGGGTAGTAGGTAGAAGTACGTTCCTAATAGTAGGAAAGAATGCCCAGTTTTTATCTGTGCCTGTAGTATCTTGTAGCCTCTTGTTCGTGGTGTTTTCGTATAGTTACGTTCCGTTTGACCATGAAAATCATAATTTTTCGGAGTTGGAGTTGGAGTTGGAGTTGAAACTGAGCTTGGAGTTGGAGTTGTGTTTGACCATGAATATAAATTAAAGTTATTTTTGAAATTTTATGAGAGAAGTATGAGTGCAAAAAGTGAAAACAAGTAAAACTTGTTTTCACTTCAAATACAATTCCGAAATTGTATTTGAAATTTTCATGGCCAAACACATTTTGTTTTCACTTTTTTTCACTAAAGTGAAATAATTTTTTGAAAAAATATAAATAATTTTCATGGCCAAACGGCTACTTAGTCTACAGTATCACTTTGTGGGTGTTTTGTTTCCTTTACTATATAACGATGCGATATTCCTTTTTTGTTGGTTGCTTTTATGATTTTTTTGGATCATATTGGTTATCTGTCCTGAGTCGGAGGTCTATCGAAAACAACGTCTCTACTTCAGACGAGGTAGTGGTATGAACTACGTACACTTTATTCTCCTCAGACTCCATTTTATGAAAATACACTGAATATGTTGTTATTTTTTTAAGAAAGAAAAAATATAACAAGTAATAGAAAAAACAATATATACCATTTTAAAGCAAGAAAAATGAATTAATAACAATAATAAAAAAATACAACAATCATATCACAAGAAACAACACGTAGTAATAGACATTAAAAGAAAAGACACTATGAAAATAATATCAAACACTTTTGATATAAAAGAAGAAATAGGTGGGTGAATCAAACTACCACCAAATCTATTCCGTAAGAAAGCAAAATAATTTTCATTCTCTACTAATCTTTTACAGTAATCCACGGTCTAAATAGCCTCCTATTTAAGGTGTCTCGACAATAAAAAATAGAATGAAATATTTTTTAAAAATACCGTTAGAATTGGGATTACCAACAACTGAGTTAGGGTTGCTTATCGGTTGGATCGGTTGGATAATTATGCTTAGCGATTTGGTTTATTGGTTATCGGCTTTTAAATATACTAATCCGTTAGCCACCCAATAAGATAACAGTTGGTTCGATATTGGATTAGCAATTAACGGATGATTTTTGGATGGTGTAATGGATTAATTTAAGAGACAATGAAATATCGAGCGATTATTGATAGTTCCTCAATTTCTCATCGACTAAGTTGTTTGTATACTACGAGTGATCTATTTATAAAATTTTTAGGCTTCTTATAGTTATTTAATAGGTTAAAACATAGAATCAAATAAGAATTTTCTTCTAAACCTAAGATGTACGTAGAAATATTTTTAATTACTGGGTTGATAGAAAAATTAAAACTTTAATATTATTTGAATTTTTATATTTTATATCAAACTTTGTGAAGGACACATTTGATTGTTTCATTTTTGTGCGGTCCTTTGTATTGTCAAGAATAATTTATATTTTGATTTAAGAATTATTTTTAGGTTTTCTTTACATTTTGGAGAGTCTGAATGTGCTTTATGATTAGATGTCACAAGAAGTGACATGTTTTTTTTCTAAACTAACAAGTGAATAGAATAATAAATGAAGTTTTATACGTTGAATTGATAAAGATACTTGATATATTTGGGGTAAAAATATAATTATAAGATTACGATTTGTCCTACAAGAAAATTGAGTAATAGACTCCTGCATCAATAAATCATTAATTATAAAATTTTAATTTATTCTTTAACCATTAATCCGATAATTTATTACCAATAAGCCAATAAACTAACTTGGCAATTGAATTAATGATTACGGTTCAGTTTTGAATAGTCCATTCTAAGGGTATCACCGTTCACCATACGCCGGTAGTAAATTCCTTCTCATAAACCGGTCTGATACAAAGGACCGGCTCCATTTCCACCATCCGGTTCAACCATCACCTATATAAATTTTTCATCTCGTTTCCTCTCATCTCGTCACTCCACATTTCTCTGTCATCAACAATCAACAATCATCGCAGCTCCGGTTAATTCCACCGCCGCCAACCGCCGGCGCCGGTGAATCTCCGATCAATACGAATCCCGTGAAGAGTCTCGATGTTAGCTTCATTTGTTCGTATAAATATAAATATTCCTTCCTTGTCTTTTCAGTTAGCTTAGCTTAGCTAAAACCCTAACCCTTTTCTTCCAATTCAATCCCGATTAAATTGAATTTTATCTTAAATTTACCGTTAATCTCGTATTTAAGGTTTATGAAAAGAATTGAAGAGAGGAAATTTGCGTATAGTTTGACTCGGAAGTGAAATTGGGGGACTAGGGTTATCACATCTCTATTCTGAAGTTATTTATATTATTATTGAGATTGAAAGCTTTGATTACGTTGTAATCGAAAAGAAGACTCACAAGAGGGTTTTTGAAACTAATTTGTATTGTTTATTGTTTAAGACGGGACGATAGGTGTGGTGTGAGGATTAGTGGAAAATGTGTATACTATGTCAGATACAAAGATGGTCTAGAGGGGTAGCTACGATGTTACCATGGTTGGTGATTCCGTTGGTTGGATTATGGGCGTTATCACAGTTATTGCCACCTGCATTTCGGTTTGAAATTACATTGCCAAGGTTAATTTGTGTAATGGTGCTTTTGTTTACCCTTGTGTGGTATGAGGTTTTTATGCCTTGGGTGTCAGCTTGGCAAGTGAGAAGAATTGCTAGGAATAGAGAAAGGAAGAGGCTTGTTGCTATTGAAATGGAGAAATTGAGGAAAATTGCGACGAGGAGGTGTAGGAATTGTTTGACTCCATATAGAGATCAAAATCCTGGTGGTGGGAAGTTTATGTGTTCTTATTGTGGGCACATATCAAAAAGACCTGTTTTAGACTTGCCTGTGCAGCCGGGTTTGGGGTTTTTGAATTCCGGGATTTTGAAAGATTTAATTGGGAAAGGCGAAAAGATATTAAACGGGAAGGTTTGGCCGGACAGTAGGTGGATGTGTGGACAGGATTTGTCAGAGAATGGGAATTGGGTAAGGGGTTCTTCTGTTGGGAAGTCAAGTTCTTGGAGCAAGAATTACAGTGGGTTTTTCGATAGGGAGCATTGCTTAGCAGAAAGGTCATATTCTCGTGTTTTTAATTTAGCTTGCAAGGCACTGACTGATTTCTTTTCTAGTATATTATGGCTCTGCAGATTTTTTTTGAGAATTAGTTCCTCCAGAAATGAGGATGCTTCAATGGATGCCGAGCAAAGAGCAATGTTGGATAAGAGAAGGGAGAATGGTGAGAATTGTCAGGAGAGTAGATGGGAAAAATCTCGAAGAAAAGCAGAAGAAAAGAGGCTGGCTAGGTTAGAGAAGGAGCTGTTGGAGGAGGAGGAGCAAAAACAAAGAGAGGAGGTTGCTAGATTGGTGGAAGAGCGCAGGAAATTGCGGGAGGAACTTTCGGAGGCTGAGAAAGAACAGCGTAAAGTGTCACCCTCTGATAAGGTACGAGAGAGTAAAAGAGAAGCAGAAAAGAGGCGTCAAGAGAAGAGGAAAGAAAGGGACAGGGGTTCTAGCAAAAGCAACTCAGATACAGAAGAGCTGGATAAAAGAGCAGGCAAGGGAAGTGAGCGAAATAAGTGTGATGTGAGTGATAGAAAGCAACACCACAAAAATAGGCAAGAAGCTGTTAAAACACATAATGCAGGAGTTATTCATGGTTCTAAGGGTGCTTCCACAAGCATTCACAACCATGGGAATGTTGGAACTCGGTACTTGGATAGTATGAAGGGTACGTTTTTATCATCTTCTAGAGCATTTACTGGAGGTGATCATTTTGGAAAGAGTAATAATTCCTCTACTGTTCCAAGAGAACACAATTCTAAAACTGGCATAGACCATATTCAAACCCATGCCTCGAGGAGGGAACTATCGCAGCCAGATAGGGTATCTGGAGAACTGAACCCAAATGGGGACGACATGAGCATCAACCGTCCTGTAAGTATTTTTTCAAATCTTGTTTTTCTCTTGCTTATATCTATGCCTTTATTTTCATCAAACATCTTTTCTGGTACTTCTGCTAGAATTGAACTCCCCAGCAGCTGATAATTTGGTGTTGCGTTGTCAATTGTTATTTCAATTTTGGGCTGCATCGTTGTCTTGTTTGCTTGATCTATACTTCTGATAAGATAGAATTCACATCATGTCAGGAGAAATATAACTCTTTCAAAAGATAGTACAGTTTTTTCAATGGATTTTCAATAGGGTAACAGTAATTTACACAATTGCCCTATTTATATGTACCTGATCTGTTCATTGCAGGTACTTACTGAATCTCAACCATGTACAGCTCCTAAAAAATCATGGCAACAATTATTCACACATTCAACTGCTGTTTCTCGTACGACTTCAAATGTAATAGGCAGACCGTGTGTTAAGCCACAAGCAGAAGTTCAACCACCAGCTAACCCTTGTCAACCTCCATCAATGCAATCCTTTGACAACCCCATTAACTTTGGACTCCCGTCACCTTTTCCTTTATCTACCTTTGCTTTTGGATCCACAAATAATGGTACAACTCTTCCATTATTATCAGAACCATTGTTTCCTCTAGCTGGAGATGGTGCAGGTCAGTTATTGCCAGAGGAGTCAGAGATTTTTGAAGATCCTTGTTATGTTCCGGACCCAGTATCATTGCTTGGACCCGTATCTGAGTCACTTAATAACTTTCAGCTTGATGTTGGGTTTGTATCAAATGCTGGATTGGACAAACCATGTGCTGCAAAGCATGTTAACGTCTCTTCTGAAGTTATCAGACCATCTCCAATTGAGTGTCCAATATCAAGATTGTGTGTTCCACAGGAGAGGCATGCCGAGTCTTTTCCTTTTCTTCGCACTCCTAAGGCTAAGGATGTACGCACTGAGCCACCAATGACTGTTTCAAGTAATTCAAATGATATGGGAACATGGCAGATGTGGAATAGTTTTCCACTTGGTCATGATGGTCTTAGTTTAATTTGTACTCCAGCCAACTGGCTTTTAAATCCAGAGCTTAACAGATCAAACATGGAAGAGATAATTCCTTCTGCACCTCCAAAGACCATGGCTTCACTGTTTAAAAATGACGATCACATCCTGTCTGTCTCTCATTCTCCACAAACAGTATATAGAGGAAATTTCCAGAATGGTGTGGCACTTGGTCCTAATTTGCCTAGTAGTGCTGAAAATGGGTTCCAAGAAGCAGTCTTTGGTACATATTCTAGACGGGAAAGCCAATTCTCTCCCAATCCTGAGAATGCTGCTCAGAATGAATATGAGAGTCCTAATGCTCCCGTGACAAGCCATCCATTTGAGTTGTCTCCACTTGATTGTTGGGCCAAGTAAGCAAAAGAAAAAATTCTTAATTTCAATTGGTTTAAAAGATTTATGTCCTTTTATTTGTGGCATGATTATGTTTTTGACTTTGTTGAGATTGAAACCCTTTAGTTTAGGTACGTAGTTGCAGCTATTTTTTGCATCAACGTGTCTGATTCCTTTCTGAAAGTTACTCTTGGGAGCATCTCATGAGTCTTGTATGGTTATAATGTGTAGCCACCATTTTTTGTACCTTTTCATCAAAAAATGATATGGTTAGCCACTATTGCCTTTTGTGTTAAAGCGTAACAGTACATGCTATTGGCAACTTGCACATTCATATATTAATGTAAAAGTGAGTAGCCATAATTTCAGATGTACATGTTCTCTGGATGCCTTATCAATGTCAAGAAGTATTTAAAAACATTGAAGTTTGCACATGTTTTTATGTATTTTTTTTTTTGTGTGTGGGTTTTGGGGGGGGGGGGGCAGGGGTGTGTATTAAATTCAAGTTGCTTGAACAGTTTTGCATGAACAGTTTCCAAAGGCTTTCTTGGGTTGATAAAACTGGAAGCAATTTCTCCCAATTCTCTCGCTTATATGTTCTAAATTCTAATCATGACAAGATGATTTAAAGCAACATATAGAACTTGGTTGTCAAAATTAGTGCTTTTTTTCATCTCCTCCATATTTCAATCATGAGAACCTGATTTTGACTAATAAGATCAGATGTGGCTGAAGTCTTTACTCGTACTTGCTTCTGCACTTGATTTAGTAGGCATATCTTGCTTACACAAATGTTTGTGCACGTCTCTATCCTTATATAACGTATCTTTTCCTAGAGATCCTTGATATCTAAGAATTCAAATTATTGCGTTCCACTGAAAGTTACAAAGAGTTTAGAGAAATTGATTGACCATACGTTCAGAAAACGAGATTTCAGATGGTATGATTGTGATATTCTTGAGCTTTCTGATCAATTTTTGCTATCACTTTTGATTCTATGATTCTGTTACAGTCTAGGTCATACGCGTAGCAATAGCAATCCAGTATAGTAGTATCCAATACATTTTCCCACTGTGGATGACCCCAACACAGACTGTACCACTTCAATGCAAGAGGGAATTTTTATTCATTCAGGTCTTTATGACAATGTTATAAGCGTAAATAACCAAGAAAATAAGGTTTTTATTGGAAGACTGTTGTAAAATAATGAGTAAATTACTTCCCTTGAAAGATGCCAGTGTCCTTAATGATAGAATAAAATGACCAAATCACGTTCGTGGAGATTGACCTATCTATAGGGATCGGCACAATCGATGCACTTATTCAGATTCTCCCCATTCAACAAAACTTTTGTGATTTTTCTATATAAACCTCTTTAGCATGTTCTCCTTCTAAGAAGGTATGTTACTACTTACCAAATGATGAAGAGGTGAAACATGGTTTTCATGGAGATTGGAGAAATGCAATTTTTTCACCACAGATAAGTATCAATATATCAATACCGTATATCTAATTTTTTTTCTTTGGCTAGTTGAGGATTTATGATCAGCGTTTCTGTTTGATTATATCTTGGTTGTAAATATTCAATAACATTCAACTGGAGTCGTTCTTTGGGGTAAAGAGGCGTCTCCTAATTACTATTATTGGTGTAGAGCATTCATCTCCTTAACCTCTGGTCACACCACGAGTCCACGATGAAACTTTGCTTATCCTATGTCACAGCCTTAGCTGTTCGAACTGTAGATTATTTCATAACAGACGGTGCGAAGATGATAAATAGTGTCAACTCAAGAAATCGTGTGAGGGTAGCAAGAAAATCGTGTAAACTCTTGAAGGGCAATGGGAAGATAAGTGTCGTTCATTGAGGGCTCAATTGGCTAGAAGATGTTGGAACATTAAGGACGGTGGCTCCTAGTGTAAATGTCACCCAGAAATGACTGGCGCACCCTTTTGGTAATTTGGTCTTTATACAAGCTCAATTTCTGGCCTGTTTGTTGAAGCCTTAAAGTCATGAATACGGAACTGTTTACAACTCTTTAGGGGTAAGTAGTGGAACCCTGACAGTAGAGGATGCCGGAACTGGAGGCCAGATTGCTTACTTGTTGGTCATGAAGTCCCATATCCTATCCTTCTTTGAGATCTCTGCGATTGTACTTATATTTTGGATCAAAGAACCGGAAAAATAATTCAACTATAAAAAGAAACCCTTTTGTGATCAGTAATTTGAATTTGCCAACTGATGATACATTGGTGACATAAACTTTGGGCGTAAGCAATGTTATTCCGACTCTTCAAAAATGCCTCAGGGCATGTGTTGGATCCTCCTACAACAACAAAATACCCAGTATACTTTTACAAAGTGGGGTATGGGAGGGTAGAGTGTACGCAGTCCATACCACTACCTCAGAGGTGAGGTAGAGAGGTGGTTTTCGATAGACCCCCAACTCACGATAAAAAACAGTCTAGGAAAAAACATACTATATAAACACAAGAAACAACAGGTTGTAAAAACTGACCGATAATAACATAAACAAAACTACCACACAGTAATTCTGCAATTGACTAATCGACTACTAGCATATATAACTCAACAAAGCACTCCTCACCACTAGCAAGGACACACTTCTTCCTACTAACATTCTACCATAATTTGCGTCCTCCATACGTTTCTATCTAGGGTCACGTCCTCGATAAGCTGTAACTGCTCCATATCATGTCTAATCACCTCCTTCCAATACTTCTTCGGTCTGCCTCTACCCCGTATAAATCTATCCATAGCTAACTTTTAACACGTCTGTATTGGAGCATCCATGCACCTCTTTATCATATGTCCGAACCATCTTAACCTCGCTTTTCGCATCTTATCTTCCACTGAAGTCACTCCCACTTTGTCTCGAATAACCTCATTTCTAATCCTATCTCTCCTAGTAAATCCACACATCCATCGCAACATCCTCATCTCCACCACTTTCATCTTTTGGGTGTGAGAGTTCTTTATTGGCCAACACTCCGTCCCATACAATATAGCTGGTCTAACCGCCACTCTATAGAACTTGTCTTTAAGTTTAGGAGGCACCTTCTTATCACACAAGACTCCGGATGCGAGCCTCCATTTCATCCACCCTGCACCAATACGGTGAGTGACATCCTCGTCAATCTCTCTATTTCCCTGGATGATAGACCTGAGATACTTGAAATTATCGCTCTTCTGAATGCCTGAGTATCAAGCTTCACTACCTCGTCAGCCTCATGCATCACCTCACTGAGCTTGCACTCCAAATATTCCGTTTTGGTCCTACTACCTAAATCCTTTAGACTCTAAGCTCTGTCTCCAAACCTCCAACTTAGCATTAACTCCTCTGCGGGTTTCGTCGATCAGAACGACGTCATCTTCTGCAAATAAGTACTGCGATTTGGAGGATCCAGCATGGATGCAATATCAATTTTGGAGAGTCCAAGCAACAGAGTGAAAGTGTCAAAACATTTAGATCTCTCTTTATGCATTTTCTTGGTGGTTGTGCGTACTTCTGAACTTGTGATCACATGTTTGGCCCTAAATGCTGTGTATTTGTTTTCTCTTTCCATTCAACATTATTATAGTAAATGGTTGGAAGAATTTGTTTTCACTTATTCTTTAATACAAAACATTGCCTACTTTTTTTTGGATAAAAAGGACTTCTCACCAGAAATTAAACTCCCCCTCCCCCTCGAGGAAGAACAAAAGGAAGACTCAGATTTCAATTGCAATATCTTTATGTTATCACCATGTAAATCTTCTCAATAGCAAAAGGATTTATGTCCTTGCTTCTCATTGACAGTTGTTTGCATTTTACCCTGATAAATAATCCCTTTCTTTTTGCTTTGGGTTGTTACTAGAGAGATATTTAGGTGTAAAGTATGAAACATAGTGGTGATTCTGTTGTTTTTGGTTGCAAAGTTCTAAAACTGGAGGTGGGAGGTGGGAACACACTTTGTGTTGTTTGTACTAAGCATACAACAGCCGAAGTGGTCCCTTACACTCATGTGTCTCTTACATTCCATCATGCAATAGATGACATCACTGCTATATTTACATGATGACCAAGTTACTCCTCTTTTCATGTGAAGTGCTATTCCAAGGTTCAGTTATGTGTGTCTAAGTCCCTTTTTGCCTCTTGGTTAATTTCTTATCTTTAACTAGCTCACTGATGAAGTTTGTGACACTTTTGGTGGAAATATGGTTGATATGTTCACAATTTTTTCCCGGTACGGGGATATATTAAGGTCATACATTATTGAATGTCATTGCGTGTAGTTTATTTGAAGATCTAACATTCGGCTAGGTGAGCTGCAGAATGGTTTATGGGGATAACTGCTTGTGATATATTACAATATGCTAGTTGGTTAAAAGTATTTCAGCTTGAGTTTAAACTTAAGCATGATTTTCAAATACCAGGGAACAACATATTGAAATCTTTTCTTGGCTGATGCAAAAGTACTAGCTCATATCTACACGACATCAATGTGTGATGTCAAATACCAGGGAACAACAATGTATGTTCAGCGTATTTAAGTCATATACAATAAAGAGACTAAGTCATATACAATAAAGGAGTCTCTGAGTGCTGTTAAGCATAACGCTCATTCTGTAGTTAAGCTGAGAGAATTAAGTTGCACCACGTAGTTGTACAGATAAAGTTTTAACTGCATACTTTTGCTTAGTGTTATCAAAGGCGTGCTTAAGCCGTAAAGCGAGGCTCAGAACGTGTTGAGTGCTTCACTTTGCTTAATGTGCGTGGGATAACAATCCCGGGATTATTTTTCTTTGGTATAAAATTATACAAGGACAAAAATACCCTCTTGGGATTGTTGTACATAATTAAATTATATATAATTAAACATAATTAACATAATTTAACATAATATATTATAATTAAATATATTAACATAATATATATATAATTAAACATAATTAGCGTATATATATTCATAATATTATACGTTTGGTTGTAATATATATATATATATATATATATATATATATATATATATATTCATAAATAATAAATTATGTTTAATTAACGTATAATATATTCATTAATTATGAATATAATATATTACGTAATATATGACGTAATTACGTAATATATAACGTATAATATTATGAATATATGTACGTTAATTATGTTTAATTATATATATATTATGTTAATATATTTAATTATAATATATTATGTTAAATTATGTTTAATTATATATAATTTAATTATATATAACATAATATATAACGTAATATATTCCCACACACACATAAATTATGTTTAATTAACGTATAATATATTCATAAATAAATAAATTTTGAACAGTTTACCGTTCAAAATGGTTGTAAAATATATAAATTATATTTATTTATATATTTTAATTTTTCTAAAAAATAATAAAAATTTTTAAGAATGAATATTTAAAGCTTAAAAAGAAATATATATATAAAAATAGTTAAATAAGATGGAAGATATTTTGGTAATCAATCAATTTATTCCTAGAAATTATACCATGCATATTACTTTGAATACAACAAACCAAACACTCAATAAAAACTAATCCCAGCATAACTAATCCCAGTATAACTTATCCCATCATAACTTGTCCCAGCATAACTAATCCCGGTATGACTTGTTTTCAAACCAAACGACCCCTAAAAAGATTATAGACTATAAATAATATAGACTCTAACACTTACAAATTTAAAATTTATACTTCTAAACTTATACACCTTTTCTATATCATTTATACAGCCTTGGAGTAACCGGTAAAGTTGCTTCCATGTGACCAGGAGGTCACGGGTTCAAGCCTTGGAAACAGCCTCTGGCAGAAATGCAAGGTAAGGCTGCGTACGATACACCCTTGTGATGGGGCCCTTCCCCGGACACCGAGCATAGCGGTAGCTTTAGTGCACCGGGCTGCCTTTTTTTTTTTTTAAATTGTAATTAAGCGATAATGCTTTTTTTCTTCCCTGTAATGTACACATCTATTGCTTTTGATTTTTTTTTCCCTTGTAACATAATCTTACTACTGCTTTTGTCCGTTCTATTTTAGAAAGGATTGGACTGTGCCGGGTTCAGGAGAAGATGCAGGCAACCCACAAATAACAGGGACTTCAATTGGCGGCTTATACCACACTCCAGATGTACAGTCTCTTTGGTCATAGAGTTCAATAAAATGAAAAAAAATAGCAAAGGAAAATAGGGGAGAGAGGATTTGAATACACCCTCCTGCTCTGAAGAGGAAAATTGGCCTCTTTTGTAGGAAATTTTAGAATGCTGAACTAGTTGTATTTTCCTCCTCTTCATTAAAAGGGAGATTTTACGTTATCATGATGAGGTTACATGTAAGAGGCATGTTCTTCTGATCAGGAACAATTAATCTTAACATGGCAGATTTCTCTTCTGATCTTTTTGGCGCAGACTGACATAAACATAAACGGTTAGCCTTATTCTCACTTAAACTTGCATGATTAATTTAGAAATGTTGTGTAGCTTGCCCAATTACAAGATATAGTTCTTCCATATGTACCACATAGGGGCAACAAGAAGTGACTGAACAGTGAAGGAAGCCTTCACTTTCTCATTTTTTGCTTGCATTTCATTGAATTGATGTGGGGCAACAAGAAGTGACTGAACAGTGAAGGAAGCCTTCACTTTCTCATTTTTTTGCTTGCATTTCATTGAATTGAGGTGCAAGAAAGAGAGAATTTAAAGGACTCTTTTATCTATCCACGTTTTGCATGGAGTGTTCAGCATGTGCTGTCTTCACCTTCTTAGTGTTTAACATCATCTTCCTCCATGCAATGTTTTCTGCTGATTGTTTTAGTTCTAAGGGAAGCTGTGAAGGCATTTCCTGGGATATACTTTTTGGTCGACCACTTAGAGTACTAGAGTAATATTATATTTTGGTTACTCTAATTAGATTGAGAATCTGGGAAAAGGAACGACTCGCTCTCATGGAGTATTAGTGGTTAGTTCCATAAAATATTTGGGGAAACTAATGTTGAACGTAGAAAGTAAAATGGGAGCTTTAATTGTGTTCTGATACTTAACTGCAGTCTAGTGAGGAGTCACAGAGTGTTGAGGATGCAATTCTAGAGTTATTTCATGATAGATAGGGGTACTCATATTTATTGTAATTTGTTCCTTTATATATAAGTTGATGTCCGATTATTATGATCAAATATGTCTCTTGGCTTGTAACCATTGAGACCTTAAGCAAATCCTGGAACTTATTGAAGATGCTTCATTTGATATCTCTTGATTTCTTACAGACTTGCTAGATCTTCTTGTCCTAGGGATTTGAGAACAAGACTTGAGGTCTAAAAGTTACTGCAAGAATAGGATCAAGAACATAGAAGAAACGCAAAATTGAGTTTTAACTTCTGAGCTGTATAAGTTTTCTTTTCTGGGATGTGGTATTGAGGTCCACGGGAAGTGCGGGGTAGGGCGCATGGACCAATATCTCTCAAATACGATTCGGCTTCTCAGAAACAAGTCATATTTCCGCAAATAATTTGGAAAAAGTAATTCCTTAATTTGTCACCTAAATAGCCTTCAAGTATTAGACATGACAGATTGTTTCATTTAGTCTCACCTGACTTTCTGGTGCTTCAGAAGCTTTTACTTATCAAAAAATAAGAAGCGGAAAAAGGAAAGGTGGATGAAAGGTGTGACAAATAAGAATTCTAAGTTTAGTATACAGAGTAAAAAGGAAAAGTGGATGAAAGGTGACAAATAAGAATTCAAGTTTAGTATACAGATTGATGGTGTAAAAATCATTTACATCCGTTCGGTAATTGACCCATTTTGATAAATTACTCTTGATATATGTACATATACAACATATACATAGGCCCAACACATATGTGGTCCTTAAACTTGTCCAAAATTTCTATTTAGATACTTGAATTTTGCTTTGTTCCAATCAAATACAAAATTATACACAAGTTTGTTCGACACAAGAGACTAAACTTAGCATATTTTTATATCTAACGTTGAAAAAAATCTGCCACATATTTAAAATAATATTCCACATATTAAATATAATATTTCACATATTAATGCCACATAGATGAAAAGTCAAATAAAAAGGATTGAGCATCATTCCTGCACGACTATAGTCGCTCTTTCCTTGATCGATTTAGGGCTCAAAAAATCAGAGAAAATCCATACTTTTCTTCTGTAGAGAAATTACTATCTATAAAAACTTTCTTAGAAAAACAACTCCGTTCAGATTGCACTGTAAACAAGTTTTATGCAGTTTAACACGCAAGGTTAATGCAAAAGATGCATTTGCATCTCCATAAAAATGTGTTGTGGCATCTATGGTTGTACAAAAGTTGCACTACCTTTCAAAATATACCATCGCTTCAACTAATTCCTCAACTCTCACCTCCATCCTTTTTAAAACAAATCTCAAACAAGGCAAAAGAATTGAGAAGTAAATCACAATAATAGCCTCATTGCTGCAGCAATCTGAAAATCAAGTCATAATGAAGGGAACTACGGATTTTCTCTCTAGAGTGGCTGTAGTCGTGCAGGGATGAAGTTCAATCCCTTCTATTTGACTTTTATCGACGTGGCATTAACATGTGAAATATTATTTTAAACATGTGGCAGATTTTTTTCGCTGTCATATATAAAAATATACTAAGCTATTCACTTGTGTCTAACAGGGATAAACTTGTATATGACTTTGTATTTAATTGAAGCAAGAAAAAGTTCAAGTATGTATGCTTTTATTTATATATATATATATATATGTACGTACATATACGTATATATATATATATATATATATATGTACGTATATATATATATATATGTATGTATATATATATATATATGTACGTATATATATATATATATGTACGTATATATATCTATATGTACGTATGTATATATATGTACGTCTATGTATATATATGTACGTCTATGTATATATATCTATGTATATATATATATCTATGTATGTATATATCTATGTATGTATGCATGTATGCATGTATGCATGTATGCATGTATGTATATATATGTATGTATGTATGTATATATATGTATGTATGTCTGTATATATATGTATGTATGTATGTATGTGTGTATGTATATATATATATATATATGAATGTATGTATGTGTGTGTATATTTCACCGTCACTAAATCGTTCTTGTAAGTTTATACTTTTAATTTGTCTGAAGAAGAAAGAGGAAACCAAGAGTTACTTAGTGCTCCCCCGTTCATAAATACTTATCCACTTTTGACTTGACACATACTTTAAGAAACAATAAATAGATGAGTGATTTTACTAAATAACCCTTTTGAATATAATAATTTTTTTATTTTGAAAAATGTAATGAGTGATGTATTGTATTTAATACCAAGGGTAAAATGGATAAAAATAAATAAATAATCCATTGATTTTATAAACTAGACAAGTATTGTTGGATACCCAAAATAGAAAAATAGATAAGTAAAGATAGACGGAGGAAGTAATTAAACTAGAGTGTCTTGGACCCTAATAATTACCTTAACCAAAATCCATGCAGTTTTTTTTTTTTTTTTGGTTTAATTTGGAATTTTATTGATTAATGTAAAATAAAAAATCTGTAATAGTTTTTACAAAACGGACCAACCCATCAGAAATTCTTCTACCCTAATAAAATTAGAAAATAAACAAACAAAGTAGGCCCATTCTGACCCATGTCCAAATCTGTAACTCGATCCATCTTTGTTTATTACATAAGCTAGCTGAGATAGGGTTTTTGTTTCCTATTCTTAGCTCTATCCGCCGCAGCATTGCACACCTGAAAATGTTATCTTCTTCAATGTTTAACCTCATCTTCATCTTGAAGTTGCTTTGGGTTATCAACATTGTGCCATGGATTTGATGTAGAATAGCTACAATTTCAGCTATCAGAAGCAAGTACCATCTTCTCTCCTCAATACTTCTCAATATCAGTTTTAACTCCTCATTCGTGAACCTTGTATTTCCCAGTTGTGCTATCCGATTATTAGGAATATCTAGTATTTTTGGTGATTTATTGATGGGTTTGAACCCCTGAGAGAACATAGACATACAGGTAATCTTCCATCTTTCTTTCAAGTCAATTTTTCTCCACTGATTGCTCTTATTAATCCGCTTTATTCTGTAGCTACTGTCGGGAGGAAGATAACAAGATGCTCGGACCCGCAGGTAGCTGGAATGTGTGTATCTCTGCAGGTGTATGATTGACAAATCTAGTAAAAACCCTCCCTTACACTGCGAGTCCTTTTTGCTGGCTATATTAGAATAGGCTATGTATGTATGTACAACTTTGATGAACCTGTAGTTTTGTAAATACTTGCTTGTGCTCAAGTTAAGCTGTAGCCTATTCAGCCTTGTCACCCTTTTGATGATGAAACTCTTATGTAGTATGGACATTACATCTTATTACTATTTAGAATTCTCTTGCCTGCACTTTCAAGCTGCTGAGAATGTGTGAAAATGAATTCTTCCTTATTAATTGCTTAATTTGCAAGATGATTTGCTAGTTGATTGCCTTCTCTCATGATATGTTATACTTGTATCTGCTTCTGACTAAGTAGATTCCATATTTATTCTAAAAAACCTAAGAGATTCCACAGACATGTCCATTCCTTAGTAATTAACTTTTGCATAAATAGTGAATTTGTTTGAAACACCACTTTATTATATCTTGAATTACTACAATGTCTTACTGCTTCTAGCATAGCCATAGTTTCTGCTTCCACATTAGTTGTATCTTCCATTCTAGCTCCCCATGCATAGAGTAAATCTCCTTGATCATCTCTTAAGTAGAAAGCATATGAACCCAGACCAGGATCCCCCCTAGAATCTCCATCAGTGTTGTACTTCACCCAACTTTCATCAGGAAATCTCCACCATACTTTAGTAATCTTCAACTTAGTTTTCCTCTGCTCCAAATCTTCAACTATCTCCGGCCATGAAGTAGGAAATTGTTGATTTTGGTCTTTTGTCTTTAAGTAACATACCAATGTTTCTAGTGACATTGTATATTACTATGTGTACTGAGCTAGATTTGCCTTCATGCTTTATAGAATTCCTCCTCTTCCAAAGTTCCCCTATAATCATGCTAGGAACAACCTTATAGTAAGCCTTTGCTCTTTTCCTGCTTTCAACATTCCACCATGCAGTTATACATTCCCTGAAACTTTGTCCTGCTATAGAAATACCTGCAAAAGAAGAGAAATATGACCATGAACTGTTAGCATTTAGAGCTCTTAGAAACACATGTGAAATGGTTTCCTGCTCCGGATTAGTACAACACCAGCACCTAGTAGGTCCCTGCAGACCCCATCTTTTCATATTTTCATCCACATGCATTTTCCCTTTCCATACTCTCTACGTGAGGAAAGCCATTTTAAAAGGTAAACCCTTTATCCAAATATGCTTAAAAACACTATTTTTTCCTTCCCTCTATATGACATACTCCCATGCCGGCTTTACAGAAAAATTCCCTTTAGATTCTAATATCAAAATAGGTTTATCAGTTCCTAGACAACTGACTGGTGGACCTATTTTGTCAATAATAAGATCTTTAATTTCCTGGTTCACAACTGATAAAACAACTGTTCATTCCACTTACCTTCCTTCATTACATCCTTTACCTTTTGATATTTGTTGTCCCATTCTCTGCTCAGATGAGAAATAGTATAAAGATCACCATATTCAGTGCAGTTATCAAACTACAGGCTTCCTTCCCAATCTTTAAGTTGCCACATTATCTGATGTTCAATCAAATCTCTTGCCTATAGCATCTTCTCCATACTTGAGACCCAGATCCTGGCTTCCACATGACTTCATTAGGATGATTCTTTTTGCAATACTTATTATGCATATAAGTACTCCAAATTGAATTTTTAGTCCTAAAATTCCACCATAGTTTACAAAAGAGATCCATAGATTCATTTTGAAGTCTTCTAAAACCCAATCCCCCTTTATCTTTAGGTAGACATAAAGAGTTTCACCTAACCCAATGTCTACTTTTTCCTCCTATATGACTACTCTAAAAAAATTAAGCAATATTTTCTGGATAACATTCAAAACATTTAAAGAGGGATTCATCACTGATAAGCAATGCATAGAAATACTTTGAAGAACATGTTTAACAAGTATAGCTCTTCCACCATAAGTGTAACACCCCAATTTTCTGAACCGAAATGCTATACGGTGCTTATGACCCCGAATGACCACAAGCTAACCCATGACTGATATCTGTACCTGTATACTACATAATATAACATAAAAGTACAGAAACATGTACTGAATGACCATAAGGTTCAACTGAATAAACATCTGATAAGAACAATGTTTGAAAATGGTATAACCATACCAAAACAAATCTAAAATAACTGTCTGACATGCTATAGTCTGGAAAGCCTCTAAACTGTTTGAACAAGGAGTTGATGGGCCATGTCCCCAGCTAACTCCAACTACTGAAATAAACTGAAAAATGAAATAGTAATGAAATCATCGTGTCCTCGAAAGATGAGGACTTATTTCTCACTCTGACTGCTGTTACTGGAATCTACTACTGATCTAGAGCTCGTGACTCTAAACCTATGGTGTAACATAAGATAAATCACCATAGCGCAAATGCGTCAGTAAGACTAAATGTACCGAGTATACGACTGAGGTAGTCTAAATGCAAAGGGTTATATGCATGAACAATGCTGAATAATATGAACGTGAGAATACATACATGCATAAGCAACTAACTGAACTCGTGGTGATACCGACTACTAAGTCTGAACACTGACAACATGATCTTACTGATACTGAGATACTGAGTGATTAAGTTTACTGATATTGATATGTAAGTCACTAATAAGTGAGGAGCTGATACTGTATTATTAAATACTAAAGGACTGAAACTATATTACTAATACATGAATAACTATTTCTGACAGTTCTGATTATGAAGAACTGTCCTGCTGGACTGTATCTGGCAGTCTAATTATAAAGAATTAATTTGATTGACTGTATCTGATAGCCATGAATGTGAATACGGGTAATATGAGTTCTGATAACTAGTATAACTAATAACATGAGTGATTGTATCTGACAGTCCTGAATAAGGTGAAACTAGCTGAGTTCCGTATTGTTGGGTGACTGTAACTAACAGTCCTAAGTCTAAAGAACTATTTAAGTTTTATTACTGAAATTGAGACCGAGACTGAAACTTAGACTGTGGGAGATAATCATCTAACCGACATGCCCCGAAACTAAATTGGTTGGGGTCCAACCCGTAACCCCAGCTGAAAGGGTGTCAATACCGTACCACGGGTAGAGACAACATGTGAGTAAACCCTATTCTATTTTGGAGCTCATTTCGTCCGCCCTGCTATCAGGTAAACTCAAATAAGATGCATTAGCCCTATGGGTAGGGACATCTCAACCTATGCTGGCTATGTAGTTCTGGAATGCAAGGATTGCTTCTAGGAATCACACCCTATGACTGTGATAGGTGATTCCCCATCCTTGGGTTCACTCGGTGTTGAATCCTACTCCCAACTGAATGACACTGAACTGATTTATTGAACTGAACTGATTGACTGAACTGAAATGATTAACTGAACTGATGTTAGTGGGATGTTTAGCAGAGCTAAACTGAGTTTATGAGAGCACTGATCTTACTGAGTATTGAGTTCTTGAGATTTCTGAGAGTACTAAATTACGGAGATTATTAAAGTTACGGAGAACACTAGAATTTCTGAAGTTTCTGATATCATTGAGTACTGAGATTACTGAGATTAACTGAGTTACTAAACTTTTCTGAGTCACATGACTGACTAAGTTCTATGGAACATGGCTTGACTGAGAGTATCATGAAATCATGACATGGCTCTAGGCACATTGCTATATTTTTTGGGTACAAGTACCCCCAGGACTCGATGGAAGGAAACTGACACACATGACTGACTTGATCATAAGAGTAGAGTCCAAAATTCACAATATCATAAGTAGGGGATTTCATACTATACATGATGTTCAACTTCTTATACATGGAATGGAATGCATACAACATGTATATACTTGCATAGATTTAATATCATGCTCATTCCATATCACAACAACAACACATAACAATAACGTGAAATTTATGTGAAATCATAGAGCATAGAACGTGGACTTGTTATTTAAGCACTATTGAATCATGGGACATGAATTCTATCATCCTAGGCATTTTATCAAACACCTAACATGCACCACTTTGGGAATAGGTTTATTCATGAATTCAACAACCCATATCACCCAAAGTTCATATATTTCAACTAACATGCCATCCTAGTTTTATACAAACCCATAAAGATTCTATCTTGACATCATTCAACACAAAAACAAGATCAATAATCAAATCAAAACATAACAAGCATGGCATATAGTTTAAAATAAGGTTCTTGGACTTCATGGACGAAAGGAGTCCATGAATGAACACACGCATACCTTAGTTCTTGATTTAGTGAAGATTGATAGAGAGATTCTTAGAATTTGATGGTAGAATTTGCTTGAACTTGAATCCCCCAATTGAAACCCTAATGTGTTCTTGAGAGGATTTTGATAAAAAAGAGTATATTTTGGTGAAATAATGGATTAATTCCGTGTTTAGGGTCTTATATAGGGGTGGGAAGATGACCCAAATACCCCTCTGGATGCATCTTTTAATTTCTGTAAAAATTTCCCGATTTGGGCCCCTGGCGCGATACAGAGACATCGCGTTGCCACTTTTTTATGACCTAGAAACTCACTGCGATATGGTGGAATCGCGGAGAGACACTGTAAATTGAAAAACATCATTTTGGTTTATGGCGCGACGCGCCACTGACTGAAATGACACTGCTGAAACTTTAAATCGCCATAACTTCTTCACCGGGTGTCCGTTTTAGGTGGATTTGGTATCGACAAAAATCTTATTCAATTATATACAATTTGAAGGGTATAAATCTTCCAAAATACCACCTATAACCAAGTTATGCTCGTTCAAAGATGACCTATGTGAAATCACACACAAAAATTTAGTGGATTCAAAAGTTCTTAGCTTGGCTTACTCTAAGTGACTCTTATGAACATGATTAACACATCATAAGCTCTATTATCACTAGGATACTCATTCTAATTCATGTACTCAAACATAAATCACAGGATAGGAGGTTTCATGCGTAGGAACAATGGTTCATTTTCTAGCTTAGAAATGTATGGGGTATTACAATAAGATAAAATCTTACCTTTCCACCCTTGCAGTTTGGAGATTACTTTATTCACTAGGGCTTGATAGAATAACTTATTATTCCTCATATGGAAAATAGGGCATCCAAGGTAAGTAAATGGAAATTCCTTCCTTAGGATACCTATTGACACCTCAACCATTATAACAGTACCATGAGACGCTTCCTTGTGCAAATAAATTACACTTTTCTCCTTGTTTACTTTCGGACCTGAGACTGACTCATACCTCTCCAAAGTTCCAGCCACTGCCTTAATAGTACCCAAATAAACTTTTCATAATATGATTATATCATCTTCAAATGCAAAATGATTGATCTTTAGACTTCCTCTTGGTAGCCCAAACATCTTAAACTCCTTATTTAGGACTAAGGATTTCAATGCTTTAGACATAATTTTGGATACAATAATGAAAAGAGTAGGAGATAAGGGATCTACTTGCTTTAATACCCTTTGAGATCTAAAAAATTCCTTTGGTTGACCATTTATAAAGATAGAATACCAGTTATTAATCCCAAGCCTATACACCAAGTCAATAATTGTTTCACCAAAACCTACTTTCCTCAATACCGTAGTTAGGTATAGCCAGTCAACCCTGTCAAAGATTTCATCATATCTAGTTTGATCACCATATTAGGTACTTTCACCCTTTTTCTTATTTTAGAAATAACTTCCTGGACTACTTAGATATTCTTAGTAATACTTCTACCTTGTACAAAACCATCTTGTTCTTCTGAGATGAGATCAGGCAGGAACCTCTTTATCCTTTCATGAATGAGTCTAAAATTATCTTATTAACAAAGTTACTCAAGGAAATTGGTCTCAAGTTTGAGAAAGTATTAACCACTAACTTTTTAAGTAGAAGTACCAGGTTTGTATGAGTTACAAATCTTGGTAATTCATACCCATAAAAGAAAACAGGTACCATTAGATAAACATCATCCCCTATAATGTCCCAATAATCTTGGAAAAATGCTCCCGTCATACTATCTGGGCCTCCAGTGCTATATCTACCTTAACCCATTACTACTTGCTTCACTTTCATAAGATTATGGATTTTATTCAATTCTGCATTCTGCTCTTGTGATACTACTTTTGGTAGTTCTTCAAGCATTGAAAAATCATTATTATTTCCTTCTTTATCAAACTGTTTTTGAAAGAAGCTAACAACTGCATCATCAATACCTTCTTGATCCTCCATCCACTCTCCCTCATCATTCTGAATCCTCTTCAACTTTAATATACTTCTTCTACCTTTCGCCACTGCATGAAATAATTTAGTATTTCTTTCGCCATCTTTAAACCATTCCAGTTCAGATTTCTGCTTCCAAAATTCTTCCTCCCTTCTAAGTTTAACATTCAATTTAGCTTGAGCTTTGAACAAAGCTTCTCTATTTACTCTAGATGGTGATATCTCAAATTGTGTCTCCCTGACTTTGGTAATATCCTCTAATGTAGCAATTTCTTGAAAGATATTCACGAAACTTTCTCTAATCCATTTTTCTAAAGAAACTTTGACTCTCTTCAACTTATGATGAACCATCATGAAAGGGTCCCATGCAAATTAGTTGACCAGTTCTTCCTTATTACCTCCAAGCATCCCTCATCCTTTAGCCACATATTTAAAAACCTAAAAGGCTTAGAAATATCTTCCTTTACAGTCTTGAAACTGAGCTGTAATGGGGTATGATCAGACCCATTTCTGATAAGGTGCTCAACTTTAACTACTGGAAATAGCTCACTTATTCTATCATTACAAAGCACTCTATCCAATATTTTAAAAATACAATCCTCATCGGTTCTTTCATTTCACTAAGTATACTTGATTTTTTTAAAGCCCATGTCTTCAAATTTACAAACAATAATACAATGCCTAAAATCCTCTATTTCAGACACAGTAACAGGAAGTCCTCCCAAGTTTTCTTCTTAATTTGTTTTAACATTAAAATCCCCTCCAACTATCCAAGAATCATTAATGTTTTGAGCCATTTCTTCCAGCGATTCCCATAACTCCAATCTCTCATTTTGAGAATATTTAATATATACTAAAGTTACATAGACAATACACTTCCTGATTTTGTAGCTTCAGAGTTAATTGCTGTTCTTCATCCCTTACCATTGAGTAATTAATCATATCATCCATGAATGCCTATATTTTCCCTATAAAATAGGCTATAGCATACTGCATCCCTAACTTCCTCTTATACTCCTCAATTGATTGATTATTATGGAATGGTTGCATCAATCTTATAAAATAAAAATGATGTCTCTTCTGAAGATTAATCAATCTTGTGAATGGCTTTTGGGATTAACTGATCTGATATTTCATATAAGTGCATTCATCTGGACTTATTCTTCAAAGAACTTCTAGTTTGCATTGATGTTGGTTTTGAACCCTTGTTTTTCCTTCTTTGCAACCGTTAATTCATCTTCATTTTATCAATCTGCTTAGGAGACAGATTCCCCTCTATTGTAATTTTGTCTATGTTATACTCTAGATCCTTCTCATCCAGACATATCTTATCCTTGTTACTGTACTCCATTTTATTATCAACATGCATAGCCAGTGGTAAGACATCTTATACTACTTTTGTTTCTTCGTCATCTTTTTGAGTTATGAAAACAGCTAACTGCATTAACTCATCTTTACTTGAATTATCATTATGCTACCCTTTCTCGCCTATTTGTTCTTATACCTGATCCACTTGTTCAACATTACTCTCTTCTGGTTGTATTTTGTTTATTTTTTGTTTCTAAAGATTCCTTTTGCTCTCTTTGATAGGTGTGTTCACTCCAAAACTGTTTGTGACCCAATCTTTAGTGCTTTATTTGCCTTGCTTCTGCTTTTCCATATTCTCTACATTATCTTCCTTATTCTTCTCATTGTTGTTGTCATCAATTGCATGTTCCTCAGCTAATGCATCAAATTTGTTTGATGTTTGAATTTCTTTCTGACCCTCTTCTTCTACTTCTCCCACAATATGACCAAACTTATCCTTTTTATACTTGTTCCTCCTGGTAAGCCATTGCTGCTTATAGTTGAATCTCCTTCTTTGATTATTAGTAGCATCTCCTTCCCCTTTATCTCTATCTCTTTCACTTTGTTGAGTTGGATGTCTCCTCTGCTCCTCCATTTTTTCCTCACGTAGTTTAGGATGTTTATTCCAACATGTATCTTCATCATGCCCTTGTCAACAATATTCCTTGCAATATTTCGGCATGTAGTCATATTGAATTTGAATCCATTTAAACTTTATTTCCCCTGTAACATCATCTTCTTGATTTATTCTATTTCTTTGAGGTAATTTTGCTTCCATGCCTACTTCCACCTTAACTCTTGCACAACTTGGTCTTCTTTGGTTCTTAGTGGCCATATCAACTGTTAATAGTTTTCCCACAACTGATGCTATAGAGAAAATGACGTCTTTATCAAAAAAAATTAGGAGGTAAATCAGGCATCGATATCCATGCAACTCCTATAGTAGTTTCCACGTCAGGTTCAAACCAGGGATCCTACTTTAAGGTTCGCATCCGCCAATATCGATCCTTGTCTTTAAATAATATGTAGCTGTTGATAGTAAATTAGCATAATCTTCCATAACTGCCAATCTAATGAGAATGTGTCTGGAATCAAGAACTCCAATATTACACTCTCCCTTAATACCACATTGACACAGGATTAATATTTACAGCTCTATGATATCTGGTTTGCAGTACGAGAATTTACCTATTATAGCATATTGTAAATTCTCCTGCATGATTAAACTTCGAATCTTTGATAATTTCCATATGATACTTGGTTCCCCTTCCACTAATATCACTAGTTTAGGAGGTGCTCGACTTTCATTAACAATAGGAATCTTTGGTTACAACAAATTAGCATAAGATTGCTTATTAGGAGATTCAACTACTGGTTTAGAGTTTTCTGGTAGGGCTAACACACCTAAAGTAGTGGCCATGGTAATCAGCTAAAGAGTAGGGTTTAGGGTTTCAACGCCGTTGAGTCAAAATGTCACTTGATCGAAGTTTGATGAGTGGTGATTTTACCACTCATAATTTCCTACTTTACCTAGATCCATGTAGTTCTTAAACCATTTAGGATAACTGGCTGCTTCCTAAAGGACATTTTGTAGAACAATCAAGTGATACGATACATATACCCCATATGCACAAATATATTTCTTTAGTCATGTGTCTCATATTAACGATCTCGAGATATAAAAATATCGAAACAAGTCGAGCATTTTTTTTCTAGTGTTATGTGAGCAAAATAAATATAAACAATGAAAATATGAATACACACACACACACACACACACACATATATATATATATATGAGAAATTGCATACATAGAATGGAAGTGATTAATTCAGGAGAGTAATCTCGAGCAAGGGGAAAAATTATCTCAGGAATATATTTGAGAAAAGAGTTAAGTGAGAAGAAATTTAGAGACAGAAGAAGAGACTTGTATTGATATGATTATGATTGAATTGTTTATATTATATTATAGCTTATATATTAGAATTGGAGTGAAATTCTAGTAATAGGGACTTAACAGAAAAATGGAAATAACTATAGTGCTAATTATCTATGTGTCATGACTCGAACCCTAGCCTGACCGTGATGGATATCTCAAGCCCACCGTAGATCGGAGACCACCCCCATAGCCTTACCTTAAGAGCACATAAATATATACAACAGAATTTAACCAAAATAGCAATGAGAAGGATAGATAAGTCAAATGAAAATTCTAAGAATTCAAATAAACAACCAACGTAATACTTATCCACAAAAACCTCTAAAACCAGAAATACCAACTAAGTTGGGATATGCCCCCTTCTATGACCAAAAAAAATCCAAAATGAAATACTGAGACAATACTAAAAATAGTGAAATGACTATGCCTTCCGAAAGATGGAGTCTCACCACTTCACAGTAGATCCATAGGAATACAGAATCACCTAACACTGCACAGGAGCAACAAAAAAGCCCTTGGACCCTACATCATAAAATGATGTAGCGTCCAGGGACACTCAGTGGGGCGAGCACTGGCATGTAACTCAGAAGTAGGGATAAAATAATGCAATTACCAAAATCCAGTCATAAACAATATGCACTACATTCATATACATGTATAGAGGATGTCGGGATAAGGACAAGAGCCATAAACATGAGAGTTTAAGATCATTAACCTGAACTGTACAACTCGCTTTGTCCTGAAGGCACCCATGGGCTGTATGGGTCCATCTCCCCCTGTTGGAAGGGCCCTAGTGTGTGTTAACCTCATGAATTGAGGAAACACCAACGAAAGGCTAAAGACACTAAGGCTATATCTCTCCCAAAATATATATAATGTATGCACCAAGTACATGGTCACATGGATCCCCCAACGCCGGCAAACATGGTTTGCAGTGTTGATTCCTCCGGGACCTACACATTTACGATGAGCTACACAATATTCTTTAATCCCAAATTAAAATAATTTCACATGAACCAACCATTAACTCAGGAGTCATTTATTAAGGCATTTACCAACATGTCATTGTCATACCAGTATGCTTGCAAGCTAATTCAATTATGCCAAACCAGTCCATATAATCAAACTGACTCCCAAGTTCTATTTAAAAATCCAAGCGAGGGCCACTAAGGCCATCCAAATCCATTTATATCCATTTATCCTTTAATGTAATGTAATTAGTTCAAAAGATAAGTTAAACCATGCAACTATCCATATTCCAGATCAAGGTTACAAAGTGAGTTGAAGTTAATGCCATTCTAAGCCAAAAATTCATCAATTTGGGAAAATCATGTCCCCAATTCCAACCATTATCATAATGCACCAATTTAGTTCCAAAAACCATAAACTAAAGAATGAATAATCCATTTAAATCATGAGAAAAGCAATTCAAGTAATCATATTCAAAATCCCTCAACCCAATTCCAAATTCGTCAATTAAAACACATGAATATTAATTAAATAGATGCCACAATGTAAAAGTACAAGTTAGGGATGAGAAACATGCATGAGATATAGATCAATTCGAAGAGAATTCAAAGTTTGGAGCTTGGATGGTGAAAAAAATGGACGAATTTGACATAGCGGCGTGGCACGCCGTTATCATGGAAGGTAGTCCTTATCGTGGAGGCTTACTGCCTTGAGGTCCTAATATGACCCTAAACCCCTTCCAAAAATTTCAAAACTTTTCCAAAACACCCTTTTGACATTCCTAAATATAATTCATGTAAAAAATTGACATTACGCACACAAGAGGGTCAAATAAAATGATCAAAATTTTACAGGGTCTTACATTATCCCCTCTTAGGATCATTCATCCTCGAATAAGAAGTTAGGATTTTTTAGTAAGATAATAGCAAAAATACGTCACAATCAAATAACAAATTCAAAATGCGACAAGGTAAAAATGAAATTCATACCTTAAGCACATTCCTCCAACCCGAAAAACAAGAATAGTACTTGACTTTCATATCTTCCTCACCTTCCCATGTAGCTTCTTCCGTCTTTTGATTTTTCCAAAGAACCTTCACTGAAGCTACGTCCTTTGTCTTTAATCTGTGAATTAAATAAAATAAAATGACTTGAAAGATATAAAGCAACAAAGCCATAGTCTATTTTAATTCCATTGAAAGGAAGGAATAAGCTGCTTCCCCCTTTCCTTCACCACCAGCTGGAGCACAGTCTTCGCTGGTCTTAAGGTTATCAATAAAACAATCCCAATAATGTGGATACGAGCTCTTTCCTTACTCAGACCCCAAGAGTGAACAAGGATTAGAATTTTTTTGACTTTTTGGAAAAATTAAGGAAAACAGATATCTCCATCGGGGCCTCCTCATAAGACAACAAATTCAAAACACCAACATCCTCAATAGGCACTATCAAAGAAGGGTAACCCACACACTTTTTAAGCATAGAAACATGGAAAACAAGATGAATAGGGCCCAAACTCATAGGCAATTCCAACTCGTAAGCGACATCTCAATTTTTCTCAAAATCTGATACAGACCAACATAACAAGTACTGAGCTTCCCCTTCTTACCAAATCTCATGACTCCTTTCATAGGAGACACCTTTAAGAATACCCAATCACTTACTTCAAACTCTTGCTCCTTTGACTTACATATGCATAAGATTTTTGGTGACTTTGAACAGTCTTAAGTCTTTCTCTAATCACTTTCACCTTCTTTAAGGCTTGGTGAACCAAGTCAGGACCAAACAACCTAGTCTCACCAACCTCAAACCATCCAATAGGAGTCCCACATCTACTACCATAAAGACCCTCAAAAGAAGTCATCTGAATGCTAGAATGATAACTATTGTTGTATGCAAACTCAATAAGAGGTAAATAGTCAACCCAATTACCTTTAAAATCAATCACATAGGCCCTTAGAATATCCTCTAAAGTCTGAATAGTACGTTCTGCTTGTCCATCCATTTGAGGGTGGAAAACGATGCTAAGGTTCACCTAAGTGCCCAAACCTTTTTAAAATGCATGCCAGAAATGAGATGAAAACTGCACACCTCATTCTGAAATGATGGACATCGGCGCTCCATGTAACTTAACTATCTCTTGAATAAAAAACATAGAATAGTCCTCTTCATAGTAGTTTGTCCTCACAGACAAGAAGTACGCAGACTTAGTCATTCTATCCACAATGACCCAAATAGAATCATACAAATTTCTAGATCATGAAAGACCCATAACAAAGTCCATATTAATCATCTCCCTCTTCCACATGGGCAACTCTATCTCTTGAGAAATGCCACCAGGCCTCATATGTTTAACCTTGACTTACCGACAAATCATACACTTAGCTATAACGTTTGCCACATCTCTCTTCATATTATTCCATTAGTAGATTTCTTTCAAGTCATGGTACATTATGGTCAAACCTTGATGAAATATATATCTAGATTCACGAGCTTCAGTCAAAACTTTTTCCCACAGTCTATCAACATCAGGAACACACAACCTTCCTTAATACCTCAAGATGCCATCTCCCCCAATCTCAAAAGCCATAACTTTTTGCTGACCCATATCATCCTTAGTTTACATAAGTATGGAATCCAAATTCTCTTCTCCTTCTTCTCAATACCAAAAGATGATTTAACCACTTCTCGAACAACCACTCCTCCATCCTCAGAGTCCAAAAGATAAACTCCCAAGTTAGCCAACTTGTGAATATCCTTTACCAATCATATTTTCTCTTTATCAACGTGAGATAGGCTCCCCATAGACAACCTTCTAAGAGTATTAGTAACAACATTAGCTTTACCCGGATGGCAGTGCAAATTCATGTCATAATTATTAAGCAATTCAAGACATCGCCTCTGTCTGAGATTCAATTTCTTCAATGTAAATACGTACTGCAAGATCTTATGGTCCAAATAAATATCCATATGCACCCCATACAAATAATGGTTCTAGATCTTCAAAGCAAAAGCCACAACTGCCAGCTCTAAATCGTGAGTCAGATCATTCCTTTTATAATTATTAAGCTGCCTGGAAGCGTATGCTACAACCTTACCATGCTATATTAAAATATAACCCAATTTGATATGGGATGCATCATAATACATAATGAACCATCATTACCCTCAGGTAGGGTCAAAACTGGCGCAAAAGTTAACTTATACTTCAATTTATCAAAACTACCTTTACAAGCATAGGACTACAAAAACATAAACTTTTTCTGCATCAACTTTATCAGTGGAGCAATAATAGATGAGAAACTTTCCACAAACATATTATAATACCCCTCTAAGCCCAAGAAGCTCCTAATGTCGATCAGAGTCTTGGGTCTAGGCCATTTCTTAACTACCTCAACTTTTTGTAGATCTACCTTGATCCCCTCACTAGAAACAACATGCCCCAGAAAGGCTACAACATTTAGCAAAAATTCACACTTAGAAAACTTTGCATACTACTTATGGTCCTTAAGAGTTTATAACACAATTCAGAGATGATTGGGAAAATCCTCCTCACTGTTAGAGTAAACTTAGATGTCATCAATGAAGACTATAACAAATAAATCCAAAAACTGCCCGAACACCCAATTCATAAGATCCATGAAAATAGCTGAAGCATTAGTCAACCCAAATGACATAACCAAGAACTCGTAATGGACGTACTGGGTTCAAAAAGCAGTCTTGGGAATTCAACCTCTCTAGTTTTCAGCTGATGGTAACCCGAACAAAGATTAATCTTAGAGAAACACCTAGTACCCTGAAGCTGGTTGAATAGGTCATCAATCCTCAGAAGAGGATACTTATTTTTCACTATAACCCTATTCAATTGATGATAGTTGTAATACCCCATACTTTTCCTAGCTTGAAAAGTTTCCTAAGAATATTAGAAGCTTTCTTTGAAAGATGAATCCATTTTTTTTTACACGTGGTATTTTTAAGATTTTCACTATTTGTCATGTGGGGAATCGAATAAGATTTCCATCGATACTAAATTCGCCCAAATCTGACACCCGGGTGAAGAGTTAGAGCCTTTTTAGTGAGATAGTGTATCACCTGAGCCTTCAGCGCGTTGCGGAGATAGCTCAAATGGAAATTGTCAATTACCAGTGTTGCTCCACAATAGTGGCGCATCGCGCCAAACTTCCAGGTCATAGAAAAGGTGGCAACACAATAGCTCCGCATCGCGCCATCATGCAATTTCCCATTTGTCACTTTCTAGTGACTTGGCGCGATAGTGGCACGTTGCGCCAAGGATGAAAATCGGGAATTTTTTTCAGAAATTAAATACGTGTCCTAGGGTTAAAATGGTCAATTTCCCACCCTATATAAGTCTTATAACATGAGATTTGGCCATAATTCAGCAACTTATACTCAATTACTCTCAAAAACTCTCAAGAACAAGCCCTAGGGTTTTCATAGAAGGTTCAATTCCAAGGGAATTCACCGTCAAGTTTCAAGTATCTCTCCATCAATCTTTGCAGAATCACAAGCTAAGGTATGCGTAGTGTTCATTCATGGACTCCTTTCGTCCATGATGCCCAAGAATCTCTTTTCTAAGTTTAAGTTAATGGATTTCTTTTTGAATTTCATGTTGGGTTTGTTTTATTTTTGTTGAAATGATCAATTGAATTCAAATCCATGTTGGGTGATCAATTTTATATGGAATTAATTTGTATAGATGTATATTCATGTGAACCTATAAGTAAACCCTAGGATGATAAAATTAGATATGAATCATGATGTTTGATTGTTGTATAATGTTGTCTACATGTTCTATGCCTATCCTATGTATGATTAAATGCCTAGATGAAGGAACAATGCTCAACTAGTATGATATCATGAAATCCCCATGTATGTACAAGTTTATGCATATCACATGTTTGGTGAAGTTCTTCAATATATGAATTATGAATTATGCTGTTGGTCATGTGTTCAAGTAAGCCATGCTATGCCAGTTTCTTCTCATCGAGTCCTGGGGGTACTTGTACCCGAACATTTAGGTATGTGCCTAGATCCATGTCATGTTTTCACAATCTCCTCAGTCAAGATATGATCCATAGAACTCAATCAGTCATGTGACTCAGGAAATCTCAAAAATCTCAGTAATCTTAGTAGTTCAGTAATCATAGTGATCTCAGTACTCAGTAATCTCAGTAACCTCAGTATTCCAGTCAATCTCAGTAACTTCGGTATTCTCAGTCAGTCCTCAAAACTCAGTACATTCCGTCAGTCAATGAGACTTAATAAATTCAGTTTAGCTCCGCTAAACAATACCACTAGTATCAGTTCAGTGTTTTTCAGATGAGAGCGAGATTCAACACCGAGCGAGCCTAGGGATGGAGACTCACCCGCTAGATAGGACTGAGATCCCTAGAAGCAATCCCTAAGTTCCAGAACTCTGTAGCCAGCGTAGGTATGAGATATCACCCGTTATATAGGACTGACATACTCAGGGATCACCCGTTAGTGTATTTAAATGTATAGGACTGATCCCAGGGGTCACCCGCTAGATTAGGACTGATTCCACAACAGTTGTCTTTACCAGTGGCGTAGTACTGACACCCTTCCATCTGGGGTTATAAGTTGGACCCCAGTTAGCTTAGTATGGGGCATGTCGGTTAGATGAATACATCCCACAGTTTCAGTTACAAAATCAGGACTGTCAGATATAGTTAATTCATCTCAGTAGTATAGATTTAGGACTGTCAGATACAGTCATTCCTTATCATTATAAATAAACTTCGGGATCACCCACCAGACAGGAATAATCTCAACTATGGCCAATCAGTAATGGTATCATCAGATTTAGACATCACCCACCAGAAAGGACTGATCTTAACTATGGTTAATCAGTATCAGTATCATCAGATATAGAGATCACCCTCTAAATAGGACTGATCTCAGATTCAGTTACTCAGATACAGTACGAAATTCAGCTAGTTCCATTAGATTCAGGACTGTCAGATACAGTTACTCATGTTATCAGTTATATCGGTTATTAGAACTCATGTTATCAGTATTCAGCTTCAGGACTGTTAGATACAGTTAACCAGACAAGTTCTTCACAATCAAAACTGTTAGAAATAGTTATTCATGTATCAGTAACATAGTATCAGTCCCTTAGATATCAATAATTCCATGTTATTAGTAAACTAAGTAGTTAGAACTTAGTATTTAGTCCTATCACGATGTCAGTTATAGTTACGTATGCATGCATCTATTCTCACGTTCATGTTAGTCAATCAGTTAGTATTGTTCATGTATATGAACCTATTTCATTCAACCTACCTCACTTGTATACCAGTACATTCAAAGTATTGACATATTTATGCTATGGAGTCTTATACCATAGGTTTAGAAGCACGACCCCCAGAGAACCAGTAGCATCCCAGTTCAGCGATCAGAGTTAGCAGTGAGTCCTCATCCTTCAAGGACATAATGATTTCATTACTAATTCAGTTTTTAGTTTATTTCAGTAGTCGGAGTTAGTTGGGGACATGTCCCATCAACTCCTTATAAAGACCGTTTAGAGGCTTTCAGACTATAGCATGTTAGATAATTATTTCAGATTTACTTTGGTACTGTTATACTATTTTCAGACATTGTTTATCAGATGTTCATTCAGTTTTGAACCTTATGGCCATTCATTTCATGTTTCCGCTTTTTATGGTATATTATGCAGTATACAGGTACAAATATCAGTCATGGGTTAGCTTGTGGTCCTTCAGGGTCATGAGCACCGTGTAGCATTCTGGGTACCAGATTTGGGGCATTACAATAGTCTATACACATTCGAAGAGACCCATCTTTCTTTTGCACGAAAAGTATAGGAGTACCCCATGGATAAACACTAGAATAGATAAATCCCTTATTAAAAAGATTTTTCAACTACTCCTTGATTCTTTTAGTTCATCCAGATCTATCCTACAAGGAGGAATGGAAATGGGATGGGTATCTGGTAGACGATCAATCCCAAAATCTATTTCCTGTTAGGAGGAATTCTAGGAAGATCATCGAGAAAAACTTCAGAAAATTTATTAACCATAGGGACAGATTGCAAAGAGGGACTCTCAGAGTTAGAATCCTTAACCTAAACAAGATAATATAGACACCCTTTAGAAATTATTTTCTGAGCTCTAAGATAGGAAATAAACTTCCCTTTGGGTACTAAGGAATTCCCTTTCTATTCAATCAGTGATTCATTAGGGAAATGAAAACTAACCTTTCGGGTCCTGCAGTCTAGAGAAGCACAACATGAATAAAGACAATCCATCCCCAAGATTACATCAAAATCTATCATATCAAGTTCTATCAAATCCACCAGTGTCTCCCTATGAAGAATGGACACCGGACAACCCCTAAAAATTTCTCTAGTAATAATAAAATCACCTACCAGAGTAGACACAGAAAAGGGGTCAAAAATATTTTTAGGACCAAAACCAAATATACTATCATATAATAGGTTACATAAGATAGGGTAGAATTCGTATCAAGCAAATAATAAATATCACAGAAAAAGAGCTGTAACATACCAGTGACAACATCGGGGGATACCTCAGATTCCCGATGAGTAGCAAGAGCATATAGATGATTCTGGCTGATGCCGATACCTGAAGTGGTTCCCTTAGGTGACAGAGCCAAAGAAGTGGCAACCAGGAACTTATTAGCTCTAGTGACAACCCTGGATGAAGGATAATCTCGCTGCATCTGACCAAGCTGACTGCAATTATTGCACCAATTTCTCCCCTCCTCACAATAGCCACAGTGAATATAGCCATAAAAATAGCAAGGAGGATAAGGTGGGGCTAACTGAGCTCCATTGGCCTGAGACCGAGCACTTTATGCCTTAGGACCATTGCTATCCTGAGAACAATGATCACCCAAAGGCTTAGGATAAGAAGCTCAAGCTGTCCAATAAGAATTTCTCCAGTTTTTCTTCTTAGTCTATTGCCTACTATCTCTCCTATCGTTCTGCTAATTTGCACCCTGCTCTAACTATATAAACTTCTTGTTCCGCCTTTCTCCCATCTCTACTTGCTTTTTTTCATATTCTCTACCCGCTGCATATAAACTACCAGTCTGGATATGTCCATATCATTATTCAACATGGCATCCTTACACTCTAACACCAAATCACGGGATAAACCAGAAGCAAACTTCCTTATTTGGGACCTCATATGAGACATTAATTCTGGAGCATAAAGGTCCAACTGCTATTAGAGCATACTCCTTAACACTCATCTTACCCTACATCAAGTTCACAAACTCTTTTGCCTTAGTTTTCCTTAACTTCTAAGGAAAGAAGTGATCAATAAAATCACCTAAAAAGTCATCCCACATTGATGGTTCAACACCATCACCCCATCGCTTCCCACTTCTCATACCACTAGTTAGCTATATCTTTCAACTAATAGGAAGCAAACTCTATATCCTCTGAATTAGTAGCATGCGTAACCCTGAAAATCTTCTTCATCTTATTAATAAACCCCTGAGGATCCTTCTCAACCTTAGAGACTGTAAAGATTGGGGGATTCAACATCATAAACTATCCAACCCGAGTAACCTTAGACAAACTTACAACAGGACCAACATAATCAGTCCGGTGAAATGCGATGCCACTAATTGAGAAAGCATATGAATAGACTAACGGAAATCCACATTATAGATATCACCTTGAGGTGACTGGTCATAAGTATCACCAATCTGAGAAGCCTAAAGAGGACTAGTAGAGACCAGTGGAACCCTACGTGGATTGATACAACTTGGAGCAAGGACCCTAGACAAGGTCTGCACTCCATAAATGGGGCGAGTTCCCTCCATATTTTCCTTAGGTATAACAAAGGGTCCAACAAAGTTTCTACAATCGCCAGATCTTTGGGGAGGTATGATCTAACATGCGAGTAAGCCAAGATTTAAAGAAGATTCAAGATAACTAGACTCTATAGCTCAAAATAGAACATAAGAAGGAAAACATTCCTAAATGACTTGTAGCCTCCCCCTTATAAGTGTGGCATGCTATACACCCATAAAATACACTCTAATCGATACAACTTTGTGGATACCCAGCGACCCTAAATCGTGTTCTAATAACAAGCTTGTCATGACCCAAACCTAGGCCTGGCCATGACGGGTATCTCAAGCCCATCATGGATTGGAGACTGCCCTATTAGCCTTACCTCAAGAACACATAAATATAAATATCAGAAGTCAACCAAAATAGAAATAAGAAGGATAGATTAGTCAAATGACAATTCTAAGAATTCAGATAAACAACTAACCCAATACTTGTCTGCAAAAGCCTCAAAAACAAAAAATACCAACTAAGTCGGGACATGCCCCTGACTATGACCAAAAAGAATCCAAAATGAAATACTAAGACAATACTAAAAATAGTGAAATGACTAGGACTTTTGAAAGATGGAGGATCACCACTTTACAACAGATTCACAGGAATTTTGAATCCCCTATTGCTGTACATGAGTAATAAAAAAGCCCTCAGACACAATATCATGAAACAATGCATCATCCAGGGACAATTTGTGGACCGACCACTAACATGTAACTCGGGGGTAGGAATAAAATAATGAAATTACCAAAATCCAGTCATAAACCATATGCACCATATTTATATACATATATATAGGATGCCGGGATAGGGACAAGGGACATGAACATGAGAGTTTAGAACCATTAAGCTGAACTGTGTAGCTCGCTCTTTTCTAAAGGTATCCATGGGTTGTATGGGTCCAGTTCCCCCTATTGAAAGGGTTCCAGTGCTTATTAGCCACCATATGAATTGAGAAAAAACTGAGGAAAGGCTAAAGACGCCAAGACTATAGCCCTCCCAATATATATATAATGTGTGCACCAGACATATGGTAACATGGACCCCTACACTGGCAAATATGATTTACAATGTTGATCTTTCAGGGACCTATACCTTCACGGTGAGCTACACGATTCCCTTTAAGCCCAAATTAATATAGTTGCACATAAACCAACCATTAACCCTGGAGTCATACAATGAGGCATTTACCAACATAGTATCATCATACCAGTATGCGTTCAAGAAAATTTGATTATGCCAAACCAGTCCATATAATCAAAAGACAAGTTAAACAATGCAATTATCCATATTCAAAATCAAGTTTACAAAGTGGGTTGAGGTTAATGCCATTCCAAGCCAAAAATCATCAATTTGGAAAAACCATGTCCCCCATTCCAACCATTATTATAATGCACCAATTCAGTTCCAAAAACCATAAATTAAAGCATGAATAATCATTTAAATCATAGGAAAAGCAATTCAAGTAATCATAATAAAAACCCCTCAATCTAATTTCAAACCCATCAATCAAAATACATCAATATAGATTAAATAGATGCCACAATGTAAAATTACAAATTAGGGATGAGCAATATGTATGCAATTTAGAATAATTCGAAGAAAATTCAAAGTTTGGAGCTTGGATGGTGAATTCCTTATAAAACCCTTGAACTTTCTTGGGTTTAGAGTTTGAGAGAAAAAAGGATGGTTTTGATCTTTGATAAGTAAATAAAAAAGGCCAATTGGGTGTTTAAAAGTTGTACAAGGGGTAAAAAGACCAAAAGTCCCTCACCCCAAGTGAAAAAAACAAAAATAGATGAATTTAACATAGCGGAGGATAACCTCTATACCACACCCTTATCGCGGAGGTTAACCTCCATGGCACACCCTTATCGCGGAGGCTCAGTGCTTAGGAGTCTAAAATGACCCTGAACCCTTTCTAAAAATTCTAAAACTCTCCCAAAACACCATTTTAACACCTCTAAACATATTTCAAATAAAAAATTGACATTACGCATGCGGGAGGGTCAAAAAAGAATGATCAAGATTTTATGGGATCTTACACTATGCTATTATTCTAACAAAAATTCCAAACTATAACTACCTAATTGATTCTTCACACCTTACATTAGCAAATATTAACTTGTATTAATATCCCCTCTAAAGAACAGTCTTTTCCTCAAGAATAAAAAGATGGCAACATGTGTTGTACATCAAATAAGAATTCCAAAGTGGCATGTGCAACATCTATATTAGTCCATTTGATGAGAACCTGACTTACAACTTTGTTACCTCTCTTAACCATCCTTCTATCATGAATAACCTTAGGAAAAAATAAGGGCTGAAGAGGTAAAGAGCAAGAGAGTAGGGAACGATACTAGGCACAACATGACACCTTTTAAATGGCGTCAAATGGAAGATTAGGTGTATGAGCACATCAGCAGGTAGCTAAAGTCTATAAAAAACTGAACTAACCTTAGCTTCTACTACTTATGGTCCATAATATGCGATAACTTATTTGTTAAAAGGCCTAGAAGCAATTAAAACATGTCTATAAGGTTGTAACTTCAAATATAAATAATCACCAACCTCAAAATATCTATTATACTTATGCTTCTCATCCACACTTTTATCCTCTACTGAGCTTTAGCAATGTGAAATTTAATCTTCTGGATGGTTGCGTCGCTGGCTGCACAATCCTTATCCACAAGCTCAACTGCACTTTCTCTAACAAAATAGGGTAGGTGTTGATACAAGATTAATAAGATATACTTCTTTAGGATCTATGCTTCAAGGATCACATCTACGAATTCAAGACTTGGTCATTTTTAGATGTCAAATACATGAATGGAGGATAGCTTGGAAAGAAGCTTTATTTGGTGATATCCTCCAAGAAATAAATGGGAGACACCCTATTTGGATGATATCTTAGGATTCGAGAGGGCATGGGCGTCCATTCCATTGTGTTGGGCTTTGGGTCACTTTTGGCCCTAATAGCTTTTAGGGTCACTTTTGGCCCTAATAGCTTTTAGGGTCACTTTTGGCCAATTGTATAATAATTATCCCATGGCTATAAATATCTAGTTTTCTTTCAATTTTAGGCGTTCAATGAATGATGAATTGAGTTGACACTTGAGAGTGTTTTGTAGAAATTTGTTGGGAGTTTCTTGAGTCGTGAGAACGTGGGTGCTCGAAATCTATTTTCATTGTGTCCTCATAAGAGGTTGGTGTTGTCGATGATTAATAGGAAGGTCTAGGGTTTAGTATACCCTTGGTTATCCTCTTGTTATCGGTTTATGTCAATCTATCTATCCCCTTTATTTTCTATCTCATTTCTTTGTTTTTAGTGTTTTTCTTTGATTATCCTTATTTTCGTGTTGTTTCCAATTTTGTATTTTATGTCTCATATCAGGTGTATAGGAGCTTTATACCCATAAAGCACATCATATGGAGTATATTTGGTTGTATATTATAAGTAGTGATATTCCATTATTCTTCCAATAGTATGTAACTAATCCGATCTTTAGCAAAGCCTAAACAAAAACATTTTAAGTCTCTAAAGTTATGTTCATGTCATGACCCAAAAGTTGAGGTAATGATGAAACCCATCTTGGACCAGCCTTGATATGTAAGTCAAGTTCCCAAAATAGAGAAAATTCAAAAACAATATTAAAATAGAACAAGATAAGACTTCTACAACAAAGTCAGGCCATAAATATAAACAAAAGTAAAAGTCTGAACGAAATACATAACTATTCCATAATCTGGTATCATAAGTGCAAAGAGTGTCTAAATATAATTCCAAACATCTAAAAGTATTACATAAGTCTGTAACTGATAGTAAATAAGGACATAATATAGAATAAGAGGAGGTCTAGAATCAACCCCAAACTTTGGAGCACTCGAGTACCTTGTATGTCAACTATCACAACAACAATCAACCATCACAGGTCACACTTGAACTGGGATTAGCACCAAAAGGGCACAAAAGTAGGAGTGAGTATGATTCACTTGTACTCAATAGGAATTATAGCCTACTGAGAAAAGTAGGAAATAAAATAAGTAAAAGATGCGATGGGCATACCACCTGCATATAGAAAAGTTCCCAAATGGTAGCTGACACCGTCTCCACTAGTAATTCTATAATATAAGGTAAAAATGGAATCTACACATAGATATGCACGTTGAAACTATGAACATGGCAACGAACACCTAGAGAAAGTACAAATAATGCGATGTAATGCAATGCAAATGGTGATGGGATGTTTCATATACTCCTTCTAAGCATCAACACTTCCTAAGATAGGGCCCTTAGGGGTTTCACAACCTATATAATTTCTCAATCTCAACTCAACCTTGTCGGTAAATGACCTCAACCTAGGCTTTCCAGAATATCATGACCAAACTTGTCGACAATGGCCAAGGATTTTTCAAAAGTTATTCATTTTCTTTCAAACTGAGTCTTCCTCAATGATACCAATATCTCATAAATATGTATGTATGAAATAAGGATGGTATACTTACAATCACATCAGTATAAAGATAATTGATCCATTCAATATGTGTATAAGTGGGCTTAAAAATCAACTCAATATGACAATAATTCATGATATTAGTTCTAGTTGGCCACCATTGGAATAAATATGCATGTAAGACATTATTAATACCATATCAACCCATAACTTAGGCATTTCTATCATGACAAAGGAAAATAGTACTCAATAAGTCCTATAATATCTATTGCAAGCCCTTGCATGAGTATTACATTAAGGAATAAGGTAGTTAAATACAAACAAAGGCCAATGATGTCAAATAAAGTCCACGCATAGGAAACACATAATACATAATATCATAAGTCAACAACAAAGTATAAGCCTTCACACAGGCATTACACAATATATATAGCTCAACAATCATATCCCATAGTTATTTTCCCCAATCTATAGCATGCTATATATATTATTAACTTCCTAGCCTAGTCTGAAGAAAGTTAAGCCATAACCTATTTTGAAGCGTCAAAATCTAAGGTTGGAGTCCATCAACATGGAGATTTCCTCTTTTGAATGCCCTAAAAATCAACTATAATATTCAAATATAGCATTTACGTGTTAAAATAAAGCTAATGATACCCATATTGCCCATATTTAAGTTGGGTCTAACACTGGTCAAAGAATGAGTTAAAGATAATAAGGGTAAAACTGAAATTTTATTTTATAAATACCTTTCCTGCGTTTAAAGAAAACTATAGTTGGAAACCCATATGAAAAGTTAAAAATGAGGTTCAAATTGAAAAAAAACCATTTTAAAGCTTTTCCAAAACAATCCTTAAAATCCCATGTTAAAACTAAGATTAAAGAGTATTTTAATGATATAATTCAATGTAAAGTAAAGTAATGAAATAAAGATTTTGGAGTTTACCCAAGCTCAAATGGTTTATAAAACTCTAAAAATACTCAAACTTAATGCTCAAAGTCCAAAAATATTGAAAATCACAAAATGAGATTTACATACAGTAGTGGCCGCTTAAGCGACTATTTGCCCGCTTAAGCGGATTGAAGGTCGCTAAAGCAGCCAAGCTACATAGGCCAACCATCGCTTAAGAGGTCAAGTGCCATGATTGATGTTTCTTAAGTGAACCTAACCGCTAAAGTCGCTTACTGGTTAAGTGATACTTTGGCTATTTAAGAGGTTGTATCAGCTATCAGCAAGTGTTGAGTTTGGTGCAAGCGAACAATGCTCCAAACGGACCCTCATAATCTATATGAGACCCTACAGAAATAATTTATATATGCTACTAGCCTAATTTCAATATTCTGAACTCAATGGTGATTTTAGATTTTAAAAAAAAAGACCATTTTCCATAATTTAACCCCTCGAAACCCCCTATAAGGCATATTTTAATAGTTTTTCAAATGAAGGGTCAAAATGCAAAAGAATGAATCAAACCCAAACTAACCTTACCAACTATAATTAGATATTTTAGATCTAATGGAACTCTCCAAATTTCTATTTGGCACTCAGAACAATAAATGGTGATCAAAGTCAACTTAGGAACTTTCAACGCGCTTAAACACCGTAAACTCTCACCAAAACCCTGCCAAAGACATTCGGAGTCATGACAAGCATCCCCACACCCTAAAATCAACATGTATAAACTAGGAAGAATGAAAAATGGTTAAATCACATAAAAAGTAAAATTTTACAAGTAAAATCATTATAGTTCACTACTTTAGTTTGTCCATCCGTTTGATGATGATAATCTATTAAACTCTATAGCTTTAAACCTTGAAGTGTGAATAAATCTTTTCAAAAATAACAAAACTATATAGGATCTCTATCACTGGTCATAGTAACAAGCATTCCATGCAGTTAAAAACTCTATCTAAAAAATATTTAACTATTGACTGAGCTGTATATGGATGCTATAAACTCAAGAAATGGGAATACCTACTTAGACTATCCACCACAAATAATATAACATCCTTTCCCTGTGACTTTGGATGACCTATAAAGTCAATACATACATCAATCCAAACTCCTTTATATATAGGAAGTGGTTGGAGATAAAATGGTGAAGCTGGAACATCATACTTATGTCTTTGATATATGTCACATTGATTAATAAAACTACTAACTTATTGAATGAGTGAATTCTAATGGGACAGTGATTTTAACCTCCAAATAGTGGCATCTATATCAGAATGACCTCCTTGAGGGATGCTATGCCAAAGATCTATAATAGTTTTCCTGAGCTACTGAACTTCGTCTACTACTAGTCTGCCTTTCTACCTTAGTTGATTATTGCACCAAGTGTATAACTTAAAAGGTTGGCTTTACAACTTTTCTCAATCACTAGATACAAGTGCAGGATTGGTGCTCCAGTAATCCTTAATCTTGTTATATAATTCATCATGTGGAGTGAGGAGAGATATAGCTAAAACTTCCACATCAAGCATTCTACAAAGAGAATCTACAATCTTATTCTCAAAACCCTTTTTATATTCAATGGAAAATACAAAATCCATTAATTTTGAAATACATGTCGCCTATAAGTCTGTATAAATCTACTGATCTAAGAGGTGTTTCAAATCCTTCTTGTCAGTTTTAATAATAAAATGATTGTTCGACAAGTATTGGGACTATCTTGTGATAGCAAAAAAAGTGCTAAAAGTTCTTTATCATAAATAGATAAGTCCTGATACCTAGGAGCCAATAATTTGCTTATATAAGCAATAAGATATGCAAGCTGTATAAAAAAACACAAATTTCTTTTTCACTAGAATCTATTTCCACTATGAGAAGTTGAGAATAGTTTGGTAATGCTAACATAGATGCAAAAACTAAGGCTTTTTTGAAAGTGTTGAAAGCCTGTGTATCCTGTCCTAATCAATGGAACCCCTACCTTTTTAAGTAGATCATGAAATGGTCTTAAAATTTTCCTAAAACTTGTATGAACCTAAGAACCCTCTTAACTACTTGAGATTGATAGAAGTAGGCCATTGCTGAACAACTGAAATATTTTTTGGATTAGTTGAAACATCTTTAACAGAAATATAATGTACTAGATATTCTTCTTTATCCATCGCCAAAACATACTTAGACATTTTATCATAGAGTTGATATAGCGTCACTAGTACAAATACAGTTTCCCCAAGAGGCAAATTATCATATAAACTCTTGTTATAAATTAATATATCATAAAAAAACATCAACACTAATTTCCTTAGTAGTGGCTTAAATACAACATTTATGAGGCCTTGGAATAATAAAGGAACATTGGTTTAAGTCAGAAAGCATTACCAAGAACTCATAATGACCGTCATGAGTCATGAAGGTTATTTTGTATGCATCTTCCTTAGCCAATCTAAGTTGATGATACCTCAACCTTAGGTCTATATTAGAAAAAACACAACTCCCCCTATCTCATCAAGTAAGACACTCTATTATAGGAATAAGAAACTTATCTTTAATTGTCATCTAATTCAATCTTCTAAATCCTCGCTTAACCTGCAACTTCTATCTTTCTTCCTACCAAGACTATGGAGAGGAATAATGACTAGTATTTTGATGAATTATATTTTGTTCTATCATTGCTAGTACTATTTTTTCTATGGTATCCTTCTTCTATACATGGTATTTATAAGGACTTTTGCTAATAGGATTAGATACCTCGACTACTGGAATTTTGTGGTAAAAAACACCTCTATGAGAAGGTAGTGTTATAGGCAATTCAAATAGACAAGGTAGTGGTTCAATAACGGCTTCAATACTGATGGTAGATCATTACCTTAACTATATTGTATGTTGAAACACCGATCAATCTCTACAACCTCTAGTGTTATATTAATCATGAAGAACTGAGTTTCCCTTCCCTCCATCTTCTCCAATGTCTTAGATTTAGAAGTCTTTAGCAAACTAGTTGCTCTCATCAATACATGCTTCTTTTCTTGGTACATGAATTTCATACTTTTGTTCTTGAAATCAAACAAGATTCTAGCAAGAGTATTTAACCATTCCACCCCAAAAACTATATCCACATTACCCAAAGGTAGTAATAAGAAACTAGAAGCAGAAGTAGTTCCTTGTAATAACCATTGGAGATTCTTTCACACAAAAGCTATCTGCGCTCTTCATCTATCAGCAACACACATTGTTGCTTCATTATAGGATTAACTTTATACTCAAATTTCTTGGCTATTTTTTGGTTAATAAAACTATGTGTACTACCAGTGTCGATTAAGACTTGTAAGGGTCTTTTTTCATGATAACCAATCACTCTAAGGGTTTGATAACTAGTAACACCAATAAAAACTTGAAGTGTAATTGTTATAAAACTCATGAGTTTCTTCTTGGATTCTTTCTCTTTGACCAACTCTACTTCTTCTACTACTCCTTCCTTCTCTACTACATCTATAAAGTATAGTTTTTCTTGGCATTTCAGTCATGCCCCAACCATATTTTTCATCACAAAAGAAGCATAAACTTTTGACCCTTTTTTTATCCATTTCAGCAGTAGTTATCTTTCTTCCCACTTGGCTACACTATATTTCTTATTCTTATTCATATTTGCATCAATATGATTCTTTAATGCTAGATTAGTATGAAACTTCTATGAAAATTTGAGAACTTATTATTAACTGGAATAGGTAGAAAAGCAGTCTATGACTTATTAGTTTCTCTTAGACCCTATGTTATAGCATGTGACTAAAAAACTTCTTACAATCTAGATATTTTGTAAACTTGCATCAATCTTCTATCTAGGATTCTAAATTCTAACTGCCTTATTCATTTTTGGTTTCAACTCTCCAAGTGACAACTTATTTCATTCTCATTAGATAGATTTACCCTACTTAAAAACCTATCAAACTCTACTTGGTATCCTCTTACTCCACCAGTTTGCTGTAGGTTCTTTAGGGATTCTATAAGATATTCAAAATTATCCAGAATCTTTCATTACGAGCTAAAATATACTCAGTAGGATCTACTACTGAGTTTCTGGACTTAAGGAATGCGCTATGCCATGCAATAGATTCACCCTCCAAATGAACAATACTATTTTTACACTTTTGTTGAAAGGAAATTCATCATATGATAGGAGTTGATCCACCTTATACAACTATGTACGTAAATATTTCTCCAAAAGTTTTAAGAATTCTTATCTAGAATATTGAGTAAAGAAATTACCTCAACAATTTTGATTCTAAGTTTCCCCCATTCTTACTTTCCATAGACATTTATTTTCTCTCATTCTTTCTTTCTATACTCCTTCATTAGAACCTCCTCTACCATTAAAAGACTCGGTTGTGTCAATATTTTTTTTTCCTCTGGAATTCACGTTCCCAATCACACCCTCAAGCTCCAATAAATCCTTTTTAGTCTTATGATTATGATTAAACATGCTTTCTATTCTATCCATCAATTTCTAGAACTCATCCTAGATCTGCCAAAACCTATCATCCCATTCTTTCGTGGGTCGATCTTGTCTATCTTAATTCTTGATTTTTATCATTGAAGTGCTAAGGAATATTTAATACCCCGTACATTTTCCTAGATCAGTTCGGCACATAGTTTATGCATAAGAGGCTAAGGACCTGAAAATTTAACCAAAGTGTTGGGGACTTAGTCTAATTCTTGGCCTCTTAACTTTGAGGATTTTTAAAGTGACCTTCCCGACCCCGAGACGTAGGTTTTTGAGTTAATTCATGTTCAGGGGTGTAAGGATCATGTTTTTGGGGAAGTTTTAGATTTTTCGAACGAGGATTAGGTCATGTTAGATTTCAATTCCCGTACCTCACTGCGATAGTGGCTCGTCGCAGTGGGTATAGTGATGGTGGCCTTAAAGGATTATGGTGAAGCTCTAATCGGCATCCCAGTTATGAATTTAAATCTCTAAGGGGCAATTAAGTCTTTTTCCCGCACCCTAATTCATAAAAAAATAAGATTAAACATCCGTTAGGGCATTATTTGCCCACTTTTCTCCAATTTCTCTCAAGAAACAAACCCTAATCATCCCCAAGATATTCAAATTCTATTACTTTCTCACCAAGGAAACCAAGAAATAAACTTCCCCAATCCAAGAACCTTCAAGGAAGCTTAAATATTTGTATTCTTCTTTCAAGCTTAAGGATTTCAAGGTATATGTTATTTTCATCCTTGGTTCCCTTTCATCATGGAGACCAAGAATCCTATTTTAATGTTAACTTATGAAATTTTACATGTTTATGATGAATTACCTCAACAAAGCTCATATGAATTTCAATTATGTATTGTGTTTTCAACTGTTTTGATGGAATGGGACCTTTACACGTTTAAATGATGATATTTTCATATTAAATTCCTAACTCATGGTTTAGTACTGTAATTGTGTTATTATCTCATGATTTACCCATTCCCATGTTTAAGTTCATGACTTTCGTGTGTTTGATGAAATGCCAAAGTGATGGATTTTGAATAATTATTCCCCATTATGGTTTCAAAGCTTTCATGTGTCCTTATTGTTATTCCCATTTAGTACTGGGAGTTATGAATACTCAAAATTTAGTTTTTTACATAGTTTCAGTATTTACAGAATACTTTCAGATAAACCAGAATCATTATCATTTAGACAGTTATTATGATCAGTTGATTGGTTTAGTTAAGATCAGTTCAGTCTAGTAATCAGTGTCTTTTAGTTGGGAGTAACTCTTAGCACCGAGTGAACATATGGATGGCGTCTCCTCCCTTAGTTAGGCATGGGGAATTTGTCTCCCCATTCAGTTAGGCATGATGCATTTTTCTCCCCCGTCACTTAGGAATGAGACATTAGTGTTATTCCCTAATTTCAAGACCTACGGTGCCACCATAGACAATGAGGGGTCCCCCATTAGTTAGGCATGACACCCTAGTCCTTCGGGACATCAGATTAGTAGATCTATATAGCCAACATTAGTATCCATGGCATGGTACTCACACCCTTCTAACTGGGGTTACAGGTTGGACCCCAACAAAAGATTTAGGGCATGTCGGTTATAGCTAGCTCCCACAGTCTCATTTCAGTATTCAGTACAAAATTTAGTTCAGGTTTTCTTGACCATGGCATACAGTTTATAAGTCATTCAATTACCAGATTTTAGTATTTTAGTTTGCAGACTTCTTCAGTATTAGGTTATATGCTTGGCCATGCATTCTCAGATTTTACAGCTTTCACGCAAGTTATGTATCAGTCATTAACTCATGTTATTTAGTCAGTTAGTATTTTATGCACATGAACCTATGCATTTCATCCTAATCTCATCTCATATACCAGTACATTCAAAGTACTAACTGCATACTTTCTTCGCTCTATGATGTCTTATATCATAGGTTCGGACGTACAATTTCCTGACTGTTCTTAGATAAGTTCAGCACTTCAGCAGCAGCAGTGGTGAGTCCTCATCTTTCGAGGAAAAGTTTATCTTCATTTAGTATTTTAGTATTTCTGTATTTGAGTCAGTTTCGAGTTTGTTGGGGGTTTGCCCTATTAACTCCCCAGTTAGTCAGTTAGAGGCTTTTCTAACATTCAAACTGTTAGTCAGTTGTTTTATCAGTCTTTTCAGTATGTTTTCAAATGCTAAGATTTATAAGTATTTTAGTACTTTTAAACCTTATGGATTTACTCAGTTGTTTTCACATATGTTTTTCATTATTAGTTCACTCAGTGCTCATAATAGGTACCAAATCATGGGTTAGCTTGTGGTTACTTATGATCGTAAGCACCATTATCGTGAATAGGGATAGACTCGGGTCGTGAAAAATCTTGGTATTAGATACTAAGGTCTTACAGTTTCCTAGGGAGTCTGAAATGCTATGTTGAGTCTAGTCTTGTGCATAGGTGTTAAGCGCGCCACACTTATGGACAAGAGGCTACAAGATGTTTTAGTAAAAGTTTCCCTTCTTTTAGTATTTATGTCGTGAGAGTGAGCATGAGCTCTATTTAAACTATCTTTCTATTCTATCCTTTATTCCATTACAAAAAATGCCTCCTAGAAAGAATAACGAAAGAAGAAATGGAAATCAACCTGCGCCTCTGCCTGCTCAGGAAGATCCCCTAAACGAGCATATATCTTATGCCGAATTTAGAGTTTTATTCACTACCTTATCTCACTCAGTAGCAGCTTAAAATAATCCGCAGGCTGCTTCCCTAGCCAATCCAGTCATCAACATTGCTGCAGCTAGGATTTGGGAATTTACCCGAATGAATCCTTCTTTGTTTTTGGGATCCAAGTTTGAGGAGGATTCGCAGGAATGATATGGTTCAAAAAGTGACTAATATTATGGGTGTCACCTCAAGTGAGAGTGCATATTTGGATGCTTACCAGCTGCAGGATGTAGCTCATACATGGTATAAACAATGGAAGGAGGAAGGGGTGCTAAGGCAGGGGTTGTAGAGTGGGAGGAGTTTGCCAAAACCTTTTTAGATAGGTTCTTTCCCTTAGATATAAGGGACGCTAAGGTGCTGGAGTTTATTAATTTGAAGCAGGGTAATATGAGTGTGAGGTAGTATTCACCTAAACTTACTCAGTTAGCGAGGTATACTTCTTCGATGGTGGATGATAATAGATCTAGAATGAGTAAGTTTGTTTCTAGTATAGATGATAGCATGGTCAAATAGTGTAGGACTACTATGTTTAATAAGAAGATGGATATATCTAGGATTATGGTACATGCTCAACATATAGAAGATCAAAAGTTTAAGGAGAAAGAGAGAGAAAATAAGAGGGCCAAAATAGGTGGCTTTAATTTTTCTCAGCCTAGGTCAAAGGGGGGGGGGGGGTAACTATTTTTAGTTTCGTCAAAAGTTTTCATCCGCAGCTCCGTCTTCAGCTAGGGCGCCAGTGCTAAGTTTAGGAATGACAATCGAGATAAAATGCCAAGCTCTAAGTCCTAGGGTAGTGTGAACAGCGGTTGTACTAATCCTCTTTGCCAAAAATGTGGTAGAAATCATCAAGATGTGTGTAGAGATGGTAGTGATGTGGGTTTTGGGTATGGCAATCCAGGACATAGGATGAGGGAGTATCATATAGGTATGTGGAAGGGTAGGAATGATCACCAGTAGGGTCAGACTAACTCTTCAGCGGTGCCAACATGTCACCCGACTCAGTAGGGTGCTACTTCAGTACCACTAGTGGACATCATCAGAACATGCTTATGTACTTTAGTCTCGACAGGATCAAGAAAGTTCTTCTGATGTGGTTACCAGTACGTTACAAGTCTTTCACTTTCATATTTATACTTTGTTAGATCTCAGAGTTTCCCTCTCCTTTGTAACCCTCTATATAGCTATTAATTTTAGTGTCAATTTTGAATCTCTGGTAGAACTCTTTTTAGTGTCTACCCTAGTACGTGTCTCTATTGTATCCATCCAAGTATACAGGAACTATTCGATCACACTAGCTCAGTAAGTCACCTTAGTCAATCTTGAGGAGTTAGAGATGACTGATTTTGATGTCATTCTCGACATGGATTGGCTCCACTCATGCTATGCCTCAGTCGATTGCAGAAATAGTGCCGTTTAGTTTCAGATTCCCAATGAAAGATATTAAATGGAGGGGTAGTACTGCAGTGCTTAAAGGTCAGATTATTTCATACTTTAAGGAAAGAAAAATGATTTCTAAGGGTTTTGTTTACCATTTTGTGCGAGTCAAAGACTCTAGTTCTGCGATATCAAGTCTCGAGTCAGTTTCAGTGGTAAGATAGTTTCCTGAAGATCTTCTCAGAGTTCCTCACAAAAGGGAATTTGACTTTGAAATAGATTTCCTTCCAAATACCTAGCCTATCTCTATTCCTCCCTACAAAATGGCTCCAGTTGAGCTTAGGAAGTTAAAAGAATATTTGAAAGATCTCTTAGATAAGGGATTAATTAGGCCTAGTGTTTCCTCATGGGGCGCTCTAGTCCTTTTCGTGCATAAGAATAACGATTCTCTCAGAATTTGCATCAATTACTGTTAGTTAAACAAAATCACAATCAAGAATAAATATCCACTCCCCAGGAGTAATGAATTGTTTGACTAACTTCAGGGTGTCAGTTATTTTTCTAAAATAGAACTCAGATCTGGCTATCATCATCTCAGAGTTAGAGAATGTGACATTTCAAAAACAACTTTTAAAACTCGATATGGTCACTTCAAATTTCTAGTTTTGTCTTTTTGACTAATGAATGCCCCAACAACTTTCATGGACTTGATGAATAGAGTGTTCAAGCAGTACTTGGACATATTTGTCATTGTCTTTATTAATAATATTCTTGTCTACTCCCATAGTGAAATTGATCATACAGAACCATCTCAAAATTGTATTACAGACTCTTAGATCCCATTAGTTGTTTGCTAAATTCAGTAAATATGATTTTTGGATAAGATCAGTAGCTTTCCTTAGCCATATTATTTCCAGTGATGATATTAGAGTTGACCCTCAAAAGACCAAAGTAGTGAGGAACTGGCCCAGACCCATTTTTCCAACAGATATCAGGAGTTTCTTGGGTTTAGATAGCTATTACAGATGGTTTGTTGAAGGGTTATCATCTATTGTATACCCCATGTCTCTATTGACTCAAAAGAAAGTCAAGTTTTAGTGGTCATATTCTTATGAGAAGAGTTTTCAGGAGTTAAAGACTCGACTTATTTTAGCCTAATCTTGCTTTTCTAGATGTTTTAGATGGGTTTGTTGTTTATTGTGATGCTTCCAGAGTAGGTCTTGGTTGTGTATTGATGCAGATAGGTAAGGTCATAGCCTATGCCTCTAGATATCTTAAACCCCATGAAAAGAATTATCCTACCCATGATCTTGAATTAGCAGCTGTTGTTTTTTCCTTGAAATTTGGAGGCATTATCTCTATGGGGTGCATGTTGATGTGTTCACAGATTACAAAAGCTTGCAGTATGCGTTTTCACAGAAAGATTTAAATTCTTCATCAGATAAGGTGGTTAGAGTTGTTAAAAGATTATGATATGAGTGTTTTGTATCACCTGGGCAAGACCAATGTAGTGGTAGATGCCCTTAGTAGATTGTCTATGTGTAGTGTTGCTCATGTTGAGAATGATAAAAAGAGGTTAGTTCAGAAGGTTCATCAGCTTGCTATTTTAGGTTTTCGGTAGGTTGATTCAGCTGAAGGTAATGTATGGGTGGTAGGGATTCCAACTTGGTTAAGTTTAAGAAGTCAGTTAGAGATCAGAAGGTATAGGTTTTCTCCCAAGGGGGAGATGGTGTGTTGCGATATCAGGGTAGGTTGTGTGTGCCATATGATAATAGGTTGAGATAGGGAATCCTTGTAGAAGCACGTGATGCACGTTATTCTATTCACCTAGGAGCCACTAAGATATATCGTGATTTGCAAGAAATCTATTGATGGAGTGGTATGAAGAGGGATATTGTAGAGTTTGTAGCTAGTGTTCTAACTGTTAATAGGTTAAGGTTGAACACTAAAGGCCTAGTGGTACATTGCAGGAGTTTAGTATTCCCATTTGGAAGTGGGAAGAGGTGAACATGGATTTCGTGATGGGTTTGTCTCGTACGCGTCATCATCATGATTCGTATGGGTTATTGTAGACATAATGACTAAATCATCTTATTTCTTGCCAGTTTATACTTCTTATTCATCCAAGGACTATGCCAAGCTCTATGTTAGAGAGTTTGTTAGGTTGCATGGAGTTTTGTTATTTATCATTTTAGATAGAGGTACTTAGTTTACCTCTCACTTTTGGAGAGCTTTTTAGAAGGGTCTTGGTACCCATGTTCATCTCAATACAACTTTTCATCTTCAGACAGATGGTCAGGTAGGGAGGACTATTTAGACCCTAGAAGATATGTTGAGGTTATGTGTTCTTGATTTGAAGGGAAGTTAGGATGATCACTTACCTTTGATTGAGCTTACCTATAATAACAGTTACCACTTCAGTATTCAGATGGCTCCATTTGAGGCTCTCTCTATGGGAGGAGATGTAGGTCTCCTATTGGTTGGTGTGAGGCAGGTGAGGCTACTTTGATAAGACCATATTTGGTATTTGATGCAATGGAGAAGGTTCAGCTGGTTAGGGAGAGGCTTAAGAAAACCCAAAGTCGTCAAAAATCCTATGCAGATGTGAGAAAAAGAGATCTTGAGTTTGATGTTGGGGATTTGGTGTATTTGAAAATCTCCCCCATAAAAGAAGTGAAGAGATTTGGTAAGAAGGGGAAGCTCAGTCCCCAATATGTTGGTCCTTATAGAATTTTTAGTTATTTTGGAAAGGTGACTTATATGATTGAGTTGCTTGTAGATTTGGATGTTTCCCTATTAAAAAAGTGTATTGGTGACTCAGTTGTAGTTGTTTCATTAGAGGACATAGAGGTTAAAGGTAGCCTTTCTTACAAAGAAGTCCCAGTTGAGATTCTTGATCGTCCTATTTGTAGGCTGTGGAACAAAGAAGTTCCCTTGGTCAAAGTTCTTTGGCGGAATCAGTCCGTTGAGGGAGCCACTTAGGAATCTGAAGCAGATATGCGTACCAAGTACCATCATATTTTCTCCGCAAACTCAAACTCACCTAAAGATAATAGTTTTCCTTAGATTGTCTCTTTTCCATTCTCAGTCCCAGCTATATAAGCATTCTCATGTCATTTGCATGCTTTCATGAATTCAGTCTATCATGTATCATGTTTCAGATTCAGTCAGGTAATCATGTTTTTAGTTATGCATGTTCAGTATGTGACCTCAGTTTTCCAAGTATTCTGAGCATAATCAGCCTCATTCGAGGATGAATATTCCCAATAGGAGATATTGTAATACCCCGACTTTTTTCTAGTTTAGTTCGACTCTTAGTGCATGCATAAGTGGCTTAGGACCTGAAAATTTAACTAAGTGTTAGGGACTTAGTCTTACATAGTTCCGGTATTTACAAAATGGTTTCAGATAAACCATAATCATTATTATTTAGTCAGTTATTATAATCAGTTAATTGGTTCAGTTAAGATCAGTTCAGTCCAATAATCAGTGTCTTTCAGTTGAGAGTAAATCTTTGCACCGAGTGAACATAGGGATGGCATCTTCCCCGTTAGTTAGGAACGAGGCATTTTTCTCCCATGCCAGTTAGGCATGAGACGTTGGTAGAAGTCCCTAAGTTCCAAACCTACGACGCCATCGTAGACTTTGAGGGGTCCCCCGTCAGTTGGGCATGACACCCTAGTGCTTTGGGATATCAGATTAGTGGATCCACACAACGAACATTAGTACCCATGGCATGGTACTAACACCCTTCCAACTAGGGTTATAGGTTGGACCCCAACAATAGATTTGGGGCATGTCGGTTATAGCTAGCTACCATAGTCTCATTTCAGTATTCAGTTTAGGTTTGCTTGACTATTGCATATAGTTTATTAGTCATTCAGTTACCTAATTTTAGTATTTTATTTTACACACTTCTTTAGTATCAGGTTATATGCTTGGTCATGCATTCTCAGATTTTACAGCTTTCACACAAGTTATGTATCAGTCATTAACTCATGTTATTCAGTCAGTCAGTATTTCATGCACATGAACCTATGCATTTTAGCATAACCTCATCTCATATACCAGTACATTCAAAGTACTAACCAAATACTTTCTTCTTGCTATGATATCTTATATCATAGGTTTGGATGCACAGTTTCCTGACCGAGCTTAGATAAGATCAGTACTTCAGTAGAAGCAGCAGTGGTGAGTCCTCATCTTTTGAGGAAAAGTTTATCTTCATTCAGTATTTTAGTATTTCTTTATTTGAGTCAGTTTGGATTTAGTTGGGGGTTTGTCCCATCAACTCCCCAGCCAGTCATTTAGAGGCTTTTTAGACATTCATATAGTTAGTCAGTTTATCAGTTGTTTTATCAGTCTTTTCACTATGTTTTTAGATGCTCAGATTTATGATTTATCAGTATTTCAGTATTTCTAAACCTTATGGATTTACTCAATTATTTTTGCATATGTTGTTCATTATCTGTTCACTTAGTTCTCACAGTAGGTACCAGCTTATGGGTTAGCTTGTGGTCACTTGTGATCATAAGCACCATTATCGCAACTAGGGGGTAGCCTCGGGTTGTGATAGAATGTGAGCTCTGATACCATATGATACACTTAGAATGGAAGTAATCAATTCAGTAGAGTAATCTCGAGAAAAGGGAAAAATGATCTCAGGGAATTAGTTCGAGAAGAGAGTTAAGTGAGAAGAAATTTAGAGAAAGAAGAAGAGACTTACATTGATATAATCATGAATGAATTATGTACCTTCTATTGCATCTTATATACTAGAATTGGAATGAAATACTAGCAGTAACGACTTAAAAAAATGGAAATAGCTACAGTGTTACCTGTCTATGCTATAGTAATAACAAAAATTCAAAACTATAACCGCTTAACTAATTTTTAACAGCTTGCTTCCTAAATTTCCAGCTCACCTGTCTTTTTCCACTTGTATCAGTAAGTTTTAACTTGTGTCATTTTTGTCTAATTCTTTAGATCTTCTAGTACCATTTATTTTTTATTAGAGTAACAAAATTAATTAGAAAGTTTTTTTTGTCCTTTAAAAATTATCGTCGAGATGTTCAGGTTTAGAGAGCGGATCTTGATAGAAATATTTAGGTCAATAATAAACATGTTGTGTACGACTAAATTAAAGCATCATTGTGTTTTTTGTTTTCATAAATAATTGGAGTTGGATCTATGTTGGGATAATGCTATATTTGTTCATTAGACTGGGTTGGTTCACATGTTTCATCATTCGCTTGATGCAATACATGGATTGAGCCACCCTTAATATTATTCAACTGATGGAGTACATGGCTTGAGCCAACCATAACATATTGGCTTTGTCTCAAATTTAGTAAACCCTTGTACATATTATTTATTTCTCTTGTAAATCCTAGGTAAATGTTTTATGTATCCTTATTTAGTAGTGCATCCTACCTTATTTAGAAGTCTACCCCCTTAATTATTTTACACCTTTTACTATTTCTTGAGTTGGTTATATTTAGGTTTGTTTTGTTCCTTTATCTGTATATACAATACCTTGTAACTCATTATTGATTAAAAAAAGAAGAAATTTTCCATAAAACTCTTTCGATTTTCATTCTTACATCATTCTTATATGGTATCAGAACAAGGTTGATTTCAATCGTTTTATCTCAAATTCACATCTTTGTTCTATATTTTCAATCATCTTGTCTTAAATTCTAGTCATTGTTTATTATGACTGATACTTCTCAACTCTCTTGTGCAGCAAGAAAAAGTAAACTGCTCGATGTTACTGTTCCAATGGTTGGAGTTTCCACAATTAATGTAGTCGATCAAAGTCCATACTACCTTTAACCCTCAGATTATCCTGAAATAAATCTCATTTCCACTATATTTGATGGCATAGGGTATGGAGGTTGGAGAAGATTAATAGTAATAATCCTTTTAGCAAAAACAAAATCGTGATTCACTGATAGATATCTGGATGCTTCTTCCTCTGATTCTGATATGTACAATGTTTAGAACAAGTGTAATAACATGGTCCTTTAATGGGTACTGAACTCACTCTCTTATAAAAGTGTTTTGTATTCTAGCAGTGCAAAGAATTTGTGGAAGGACCTCAAGAAAGATTTGGTCAAACAAATGGAGCCAAGCTATTTCAAATTTAATAACAATTAAGTGAAGTCACTCAGGTAAACACAAGTGTTTCAACTTCTTTCACTAAACAAAGAGTTTATGAGATGAGTTGATGTCTTGAATACATTTTTTTATTTATCCTTATATTTGTGAATGTTTCTCTAAGGAAAAGGGACATAAGATATACCAAGATGAAAAATTATTGTTATTCTTGATGGGATTGAATGATGTTTTCACACGTGTTGGAAGCAATATATCGTTGTATTCTCCCTTGCCTTCCATTGAACAAACTTATTCACTTATAATTCAAGATGAGAAACAAAAGAAAATTCATGTTCCATTAGGCTACCCTAGTGATTCATCATTTTTTCTAGTCTCTAATTGTCTAGGAGGAAGGAAATTCAATGATTGCAAGGAACAAAAATCTATTTTTAATCCCAAGAAAAATGATCCAATTTGTTGTTACATATGAAAATAGGTCATATAGTGGACAAATTACAGAATTCATGGGTTTTCCATTGATTTTAAGTTTACAAAGCTAATAAAATTTCAAAAAATACTCTTGTCAACAACTATTTTGGCATTGCGGAGGAGTAAATAGCTAGTAATGGTCAAAATGTTAGGTCCTTAACTTTATAAAATGTGGGAAAACAGTTGGATCTTTTTCAACAACTTAATGCTGCAAAATGAGATAGAACACTCCTGATGTTTTTGCCAGTATGTTTTTTGCAGGTAAGGCTAAGTTTTTCAATTCTTATGCATACCTAGTAATACTGAAAATAATTCTTGGATATTAGATAATTGGACTACTCATCATTTGACTCATTATAAAGTTATTCTTTCAAATTTTAAGGTTTTACCTAGAGCCCTCATGGTGAACCATCCTAATTCATACAAAGCGAGGATAACTAATTTAGGAAATAGTCTGAGCATTACCAAAACCTGTTTTACAAAATATCTTATATATATCTTCTTTCAAGTTTAATCTCTTTTATATAGAAATTATGTAGACAACTTAATAATTATGTGTTATTTAGTACTACTTATTGTTTCATATTTTAGGTCCTTTCTCTGGGGAGCGCACTGGAAATTGGTTGAAAAAAAAGTACTCTACATATTCAAATCAAGCCAGTTGGATATTTTTTCAAATGCTCTAGTCAAGAAAATCTCAAGTCCTAGTTTAGGTTTTAATTCAATTTCTAGTAATATGATTTCCTATTCTAATTCAGCTTCTAGTTCATGTTTTACTTTGTTTGATTCCAAAATAAAGGAGAAATTATGGCATTATTGATAAGAATTTAATTCAAGAAAAGAAAATTAGAGAAAAGGGATACGTGGGTTAATTACTCAAGCTATTAAAAATATGGGCAACAAGGGGCTAAAACCCTCACCTCCTAGTTGATTTCAACAACTCAAAAGCCAACCCTACTCAAGAAATCAAAGTAAACAAAATGAACCATAAAAGAATAACACTTTGATTAATCCAACCAAAAAGTTAACTAATAATTCCAAGAGTTCACCAATAATTACTCACCAATCCTTAAGGGAATTACACTAACTAGCAACTAAAATTTTAAGAAAGTTCAATATTCAACACAATCTAAAAATCTTCCAATGACAAAAGACCCTATTTATATAAAGAAGACAACTAGCTTGTACAATTTTTCCCTTAATGAGATAAGGGCCTTGTTTGGTTGCCTCATTTTTTGAATTCTTGAATTTAAGAGTGGCCACTTGCACACATAGCTTATTTCCTTCCTCTTCTTCACTTTAACGGGCCTTCCACACATTATATGTCTTCCGTTGGCATCCTTCATGCTCTTTCAAAGTTTTATTTCTCATGAATATCACTTGTTGGTCTTGGAGATATTTTGCTTTACTTTGTCTGAATGGTTATGAAGGGTAATCTATGCTATCCATCTAGTATTAATTATATATTGGGGAATATGCCTTTTAGTAATATGAATACTGTTTCTTTTAATTTCATCTCTTTTTGTCATAAATTTATTTTTTCTTGTGTAATTCTCCTATGGAATGACGAGGTGAACTACCTTTTCAAACAATTAACATCTCAACAAAAGATATTTTTGAGTTAATACATATTTACACTTGGGGACAATATAAAGAACCAACATGTGATGGATAGAAATTATTTCTTACCATTGTGGATGATTTTAACAAAGGGACATGAACTTATTAAGTTATAATCCAAATACTTTTACATTTCTCAAATCTTTCTTAACTAAGTCAAAAGATAATTCCAAAGTAAGGTCAAAATAGCAAGATTAGACAATTCTCTTGAGTTATAAGTGTCACAACACTGTCAGAATATTTTATTTCTAAAGAAATCCAACATTAAACATCCTATATATTAACTCCACGAAAAAATAGTGTTGTGGAAAAATAACATAGACATCTGCTAGAGACATATAGGGCTTTTTTGAATTAGTCATATCTACCCATTAAATATTAAGGTGAGTTCCTTTTAGCTACAATTGATCTAATCAATAGATTTCCTTTAAAAATTTTAAAAAATAAATCTCTTTTGAAGTCCTTTTTAAGATCACATCGAAATATTCTAATCTCAAATGCTTTGGATGCCTATGTTTTGTTTCCACTTTTTCATCTCAAAGATCTAAATTGGGAGCAAAGGCCTGTTGTATATGTTTTTTGGGATATCCACATGGGAAGAAAGGTTACAAGGTTTTGATTCTTCATACTAAGAAAATAATTATTTCTAGAGATATTGTATTTCATGAAAGTATCTTTTCTTTTTCTTCCTCCTAAACCTAATGGTTCTTTCTTCCCCATACCTATATTAATCCCAACTACCAATTCTAGGGATAATTCTAACACCTATGAGAATGTCATATCTCCCTCATCTATTACTTTTACTTTACCTTCTACATCCACAACTGTGGACCAGGTAGAGCTTCATATTCCTCCTACTGGCATGAACCAAATACAACCTTATGTTTCTACTATAGATATGAACTAGGTACATACTCTTATTACTCCCATAAATAATGTTTCCTCACTTAGGATATCAACTTTTATCTCCACAGTCTCTTTATCTATCATTATCAATAATTTATCTTCCACTAATCAACATATATTGGAATCATTGTCTAATATCTAAGAACCTACTAATTATAATCAGGTTGTGCTGCATAAGGGTTAGAAAAAATCTATAGACAAGAGCTTAAGTCTCTTTTGTAATGCCCTGAGTCTACACCCTGGATATCACACGGTGCTTACAACCCTGAAGGATCATAAGCTAATACATGACTGGTACCTGCTATGAGCACTGAATAATAATACTACTGAAAATATATGCAAAAGTATAACTGAATATGGCATAAGGTTATCAAAATACTAAAATAATAACTGAATGTACTGATAATAACTTCTAAAAAATTGAATATCTGACTGTGCTAGTCTGAAATCCTCTAACTGTCTGAGTATGGAGTTGATGGGACAAACTCTAAACTAACCCCGACTGAAATAACTACTGAGCTAACTGAAATATTGATATAAATAAACTCTATCCTCGAAATTTGAGGACTCACCACTGTATCTACTGCTGATAGCCTGAGCTACTAAGTACGATCAGGACCTGAGTGTTCGAACCTATGATATGAGATATCATAGCACAAAGAAAGAGTATGCGTCAGTACGTGGAATATAATGGTATGCTAAGTGAGGTAGGCTGATATACATGGGTTCATACGCATGAGACGATACTGATTGAATGAACATCATAAAGTAACTAGATGAGAGTACATACAATACTGCAACTACTGAACATGCTGTAAATGAATACTGTGCATATAACGTCTGGCTGAATTAGATTGAAATTGAAATACTGAGTTCTGATAGCTGAATACTAATAGCTAAAAGTTTAGACTAATACTGAAGTACTGATTTCTGATGGCTAAGTAACTGATAACTGATAGCCATAATTCTGTAGAATTGTTTGAGTTCTTTACTAATACTGGGACTGAAACTATAAATGTGGGAGTGTTCATCTAACCGATATATCCCAATTATAAACTGAGTTGGGGTCCAACCTGTGACACCAGTTGGAAGGGTGTTAGAACCTTGCCAAGAGATAATAACAATTCTATGCCAACCTTAATCTGGCATGAAGACTCATGATATATATAGATAATTGCATCAACCCTAATCGGGTAGGAGGACAACTTACCCTACGCTAGCTACGTAGTTCTATAACACAGGGATTGCTACTAAGGGTCAAACCCTCTGCTGGCAGGAATGCCCCCATCCTTGGGTTTGATCGGTGATAAATCCTACTCCCAACTGAATTGACACTGAATTGATCACTAGACTGTACTAGGCTTGATTGAACTGACACTGATCGTATTGACTGACTGAACTGGACTGAGTTCACTAGGTTCTGTTAACTGGTCGAGTACTACGGTATATGACCTTTACTGGGACTATTCTATATCTACTACCACTAAGTAAACAACTAGATTTCGGGTAATAATTACCCCTAGGACTTGATAGCATCAATAATAAAACATAACAAATCTTGCAAACATAGCAATAGTCCATTGTTCATAATTCATTCACTGAGGCATTTTATCAAACACTTGGAGGACATGGACTTGTACATGAATGAAAACACATGCTAACATGTCATGATTACACTATTCAATTTACATGGACATTCTATCAAACGCTTGGGGAGAATGATTGTGATACATGAAGAATAATGTATAGGGCATCATAACTTCAACATGTAATCTTGTAATTCAAGGGTTTTGACATGAAGACTCATAATTCAACACACATGCTAAAATAACTTCATGGAACTCATAAAAGATCTTAACTGGAAACCCATACAACAATACAATCATGGACATAATTCAATTCATAACATGGGAATCATAATTCAAGTTTTAAAAAGGGTTCTTAAACTCCAAGGGTGGAAGAAAACCCAAGTATGAACACCTAACATACCTTGATTGTTAATTTCGTAAAGATTGTGGTGAATTCTTGGGTCTTGATATTGAGCTTGATAAAACTAGGTCTTGTTCTTGAGAGAAAATTGAGAATAAAGAATAAAATTTTCCCTTTTAAGAGTTAAATCTCGTGTTTTAGATGAATTGGGTGAGGGAAAAAGGACCTAAATGCCCTTGGAAACTTAGATTTAATACATAAAAAATACCCAGCAATGTGATTGGTGGTGCGCCACATTGATGGGATCGATGCATCGCATCGATGGGTGCAATGCGATGCGACGCGTCAAGATCACGTTGGCTGGCTATTTTGCCCATCCAAACATGACTCAAAAAATGTCCAAACATTTTGAAACTCACCCAATGGGACCCATTGACATCCTTGATCATGAATCAATTTAAAAATCGATATTCTAAGGTCGGAAAGACCGAAAACAAGATCATCCAATTCCAAAGGCTAAAATTGCTTCTTAGTCTTAAGACTTAGCTAATTTTTTCTAAGTCTAGGAACCCTTTTTGGCATGCTGTATAGCACTATAATGATTAGGATTTTTTGGGGTCTTACAACTTTATTGGAACAATACCTGGGATGTGGTACGACTCCTCCCCAGCAAGAAAGTCTTTGCCTTGTAAGTTGGTTTACAAATTCAAACAACACAGTTATGGAAACATTGAAAGATTAAAGGCTAGGCTAGTCATTCGATGAGACATACAAAAGACAAGTATTGATTTTGGGGAGTCTTTTTCTCCTGTTATCAAAATAACGTACTATCCAATGCCCTCAAGCTACAACTGTTAAAAGAGATTGGGGGTTTTATCAATTGGATGTTAGTAATGTATTTTTATATGGAGATCTCTATGAGGATGTCTACGTAAAGTTCCCTATTGGGAAAGTTTCATCATCACCATATCATGATTGCTAGCTTAAGAAGTCTATCTATGGACTTCGTCAAACCTCAAGGCAATAGTACTCAAGGATCATATTTGCTCTTAATTTTAAAGGGTTCACTCATTCTTTTAATGATTATTCTCTATTTGTGAAGAAATCCGACTCCACTATTTTAATAATAATAGTATATGTCAATGACATTGTTTTGACAGGTAATGATAACACAAAACCACACTCATTGAATCTATTTCTACAAAGGAGTTTAGAATCAAGGATTTGGGGGATTTATAATTTTTCTTAGGCATGGAGGTATTGAGGGAACCTCATGGAATGATACTCTCATAGAAAAAGTTCATATTTGATCTTCTAAAGGAATTTTTTGTCACACATATGTCACTTGTTTCATCTCTTAGCAATCCTATAGTAAAGCTATATCTAAATGACAGGGATGCTATTCCTAATCCCATTGTATGTAGATATCTTCTTATTATGTTGAATTACCTCACTCACACAAGGCCAGATATTTCCTTCATTATTAAACATCTTAACCAATTCATGTAATATCCTTGCCTGTCTCATCTCACTGTTGCATTATGGTTTTTACATTATTACTCTTCATTTGAGCTGCTTTATTTTTGTGACTCAAATTGGGGTACATATCCAAATTCAAGGAAATCTGTTGGTGGATTTTAGATATCACTTGGGGGGGGGGGGGGGGTTCTATAATCTCTTAGAAGTCAAAAAAGCAAACCTTTATTTCTCTTAACTCCATAAAGGCTGAGTATCATTCTAAGAGGTGCATCATTTACAAACTCACATGGTTGGTTTGTACTTTTCAAGATCTCTCTATTCTAATGTCATTGCCTATGTCTCTTCATTCAGATAGTTCGACTACAAACACATTGCTAAGAACCCTATCTTTTATGAGAGTACAAAGCATGTTGAGCTCAATTTACATTTAATTCAATAAAAGTTTTTATATGGACTTGTTTCACTTTTATTTGTTTCATATTTCTCTCAATTAGATTATATTTTCACAAAGTCACTTATTGACCCTATTCATCATAATATTTTGTGGAAGTTGGGTGTGTTTTCTTCCTCTCTAACTTAAGGAGAGGGTGAGTGTTGAGATACTTCTATATTTATTCATTGTACCAAGTTGGTTTGCTTGTTTCATCATTTGCTCGCTATAGTACATGGATTGGTCCAACCTCAATATTATTCGACTGATGGAGTACATGGCTTGGGCCTATCAGTACCTAAAAGTTGAGGTCATGATGACACATATCTCGACCTAACATTGATAAGTAAGCCAAATTTACAAGTTAAGAAAAATTGAAAACAATAATAAATAGAATAAGATAAGACTTCTATAACAAAGTCATGCCATAAATATAGAGAAATGTTGAAGTTATGAACAAAACACTTAACCATCCCAAAACCTAATATAATAAGTACAAGAGCATCAAAAAACCATATTCAAATATGAAATAATACATGAGTTTGTCTCTAAAATACATAAAGACATCAAGTAGATGAGATAAGGCTTAGAACTAGCTTTGAAAGCCTAGAACGTGCTAGTATCTCAAAATCTCCAACTGATCAAGAACGAACTCAATCACTATGTGTTGTACTTGTACTAGGATATGCACCAAAAGGGCATAGTAGGAGTGAGTATGGTCCACTTATACTAAGTAGGTACCATAGGCTGACTGAGAAAAGTATAAAATAATACAAGTAAAGAAAACACTATGAGCACACAACCTACAAGTAGAAAAGTTTCCAAAGGGTAGCTCGCACTATCTCCGCTAATAGTTTGAAAATATATATACATACATACACATATAAAATCAAATAGAAATAGAAATTCATAAAAGTACATACAAACCAATTTCACTTCAAGATAACACATAAAGGAAACACTAATAAGCATATGCAATGAAATGCAATGAATGATGAAGTGAATAGTTGAAGTCATTGCATGACTTATTGTTTACACCTATAGAGCCCTAATTCTCCTAAAATAGGATATAGGTGGGGGGGGGGGAATTCGAAACCTGTATACTATCTCAAAGTTTCCACCAATCTCAATCTCATATCTCAATCCACCCGACCGATGCTTTCCTCGGTTTAGGCATTTTTAAAAATGTCTCATTTTCTTTCAAAAAAATAGTGTTTCTCAATGGTTGAAATATATCATGAATGTGTATGTATGAATTAGAATATATTGCTCACAATTAAATAATTATGAAGATAACAAATCCATTCAATACGTGTATAAGCAAGTTCATAAATCAACTCAGTAAATCAACATTTCATGAGATTAGTTTTAGTTCGACACCATTGGAATAAATATGCATGTAAGACATTATTAATATCATATCAATCCATAATTAGGAAATCTAGGAAAATAATGCTCAATAAGGCCTATAAAATCAATTCAAGCCCCCACTCGAGCATCACATTAAGAATAAAGGCATTCAACTGCACAAATAAGGACAATGATGTCAAATAAAGCCCCCCCACATGGGAAATACACTCAATAATATCACAATTTAACAAAAATAGAATATAATCCTCCACTCGAGCGCTACACAATATATAATAACTCAAAAAATAATTTATGAAGTTATTTTTCCCGACCCATAGCATGGTCTGAACATTAATTAATTACCCAACCAAGTTTTAGAAAGTTAAAAAGTTAAGCAATAACCTAACTCAAAGCATCAAAATCCAAGCCTAAAGTCCTTCAACATGGAGCCTTTCCCTTTCAAACCATCTCAAAATCAACTAAAACATACAAATACAACATCTACACAAAAAAATAAGCTAATATACCTATAATTCCCATATTTAAGTTGGGTTCAAAATATTTCATATATTTTTGTGATGATGAGAAACTAACTTCAAGGGATCAGGTCCATGGATGTTCAAGGGTACTGTACAATTGGCACACATCTACACAGTTTTGTCCTCTTATGTAACAAACTGTGCCGGTGCTGCTTGTACTACTTAGGATACCTGGTCCAATTATATTTTAATCCTAATCATCACTCCACTATAAAAGAAAAAATATGATTCTTCATTAATTAGTTTTTGAAAAATTCAGAATTAAAGAGGCAAAAATTCCATATTCAACATTGCTCAAGCTCTTAGATGTATGTGTGTGCTGAAATAGAAAGTGTTCTTGAGTGAGTCCTGAATTGTAATTGAATTACTTAAGATATAAGAGTAATGATCTTTTATTTTTAATTTGAGAGAACTTAGGTAGAGTTACCTAAGGTTGATATTGGTTAGAGTTAATCAATATCAAAGTGTGTTCTTAGAAGAGTTGCTAAGGTAGGCTTTTAGTAGAGTTATTACAAGCACGAGGAACCTAGAGTTAGGTTCATTGAATACTGTAATTAAGAGTTTGATTATAGTGAAGTTTTGGGTGCTAGTGAGGGCAAGCTATGGTTTTTCGTTCCTTGAACAAGGGGGTTTCCATGTTAAATCTTTTCTCCTTTACGTTTCCTGCACTTCTTTGTGTTCCTAGTTGGTTTACTGTGTTTTTACCTATGATTAATTCTAAGGGACCCGGTCCCTTACAGTGTGGTTCAACCCCCAGGGTTCTACCAATTGGTATTAGAGCCAGAAAACTCTAAAAAGTTCATACCTAGAGTGATTTAGTTAGCATGGATTCTCCCCCTAACCTTGAGGAAGGGTAATCTACCACTAGTCCACCTAAATTAAATGGGAAATATTATGGGTGGTGGAAAACCAGGATGTTTCACTTCATTATGGCTGAGGACAGTGAACTTATGTACATAATTCTTGATGGTCCTCATGTTCCAGTTAAAGAAGGAGTAATAACAAGAATGGTAGTAAGAAGCAGTGATAATGAATACAGAAAGAAAATTGAAATGAATTACATGGCCAAGAAATTGCTAGTTTGTGGTATAGGGCCTGATGAATACAACATGATTTTTGGATGTGAAAATGCTAAAGAAATCTAGGACTACTTGAAAATATCTCATGAGGGAACTACAGATGTGAAGGATTCCAAAGTTGACATACTAACTACCCAGTATGAAACCTTCACAATGAAAGAAGGAGAGACAATACAGGAAATGCATATAAGATTCACTTCCATCACCAATGAGCTACGTGGCCTTGGAAAAGTCATTCCACTATATAAGAAAGTAAGGAAGATTCTTGGGGTTCCTCTCAAATCCTGGGAAAGAAAAGTAGATGCTATTACTGAGGCAAGGAACCTGGAAACTCTCACTAAGGATGAGCTTATTGGAAATTTAAAGACTCACAAACTCAAGAAGCAGCAAGAACAAGAGAAGAAGGAAGGAAAAAAGAAAAATCTCTGGCACCGAGGGAACTAAAATTAGACTCTAATGAATAACACACTGATGTTGCCTTTTTGGAAAAAAAGAATTATGAGAGTTATGAAGAGAAGTAGTCAGTCTCAAAGAAGTGGAAGTAGAAACAAAAAGGGAGGCACTATGGATGTTTGTCACAAATTTGGAAGTCCTGAGCATTTCATTAAGGATTGTCCAATGCATAAATTGGACTATCAGGAATATCTCAAGACTGGAGGTGACAGAAAAGAACAGGGACTAGGTCCCTGTAAAATTAAGCAATAAGGTTGTAGCTGATTATGCAGTATGGCAGGCTCTAGCAGTGTGGGGAGATTTATTTAGTAAATTTGAGGAAGATGGGAAGCTTAAGATGTCGCCGTTCTAGCAGTAGAGGATGAGAAAGTGACCTTTGTCTCCTTATTTGCTTTTATGGTAAACACTGAAGATGAAGAAGAAAATGAGGTAACACTTTCTGACATTTAAGAAAACTTAGAGAATTACTTTTCTAGAAAAATAAAAAGGCTTGCCAATATGTTGATTGATTCTAGGTGTGAAATGACTATGAAAAAAATTTCCCTAAAATAAAAGGTAGAAAGTCAAGAGCTTGATTTAATTGTTTTAACTCTCCAAATATCTAAAACTGAGGAACTGGCTACTAAGATAAAATTTGAGAATCATAGATTAGTTAGTTAACTGGAGAGATCTAATAGTTCTTGTAACAAAGAGAAGAATAATGCTGTAGAAGGGAAGATAGAAGATCAAGAACTTGAATTAATAGCCTTTACTCTTTATATATCTGAAACTAAGGACCAAGTTGCTAAGTTGAAATCTGAAAATCTGAGCTTGGTGAGTCAACTTAAGAAAGTAAATGACTCAAATGGTAAATAAAAGTAAGAAGTCTTAAAGTTTCAGCTAGAGCTTGAAGAAAAATTGAAGGATTCACAAAAGCATCTCATGATTGCACTCTAGAAGAATAAGGAGTTGGAGAGGGACCTGGTTCGTCTAAGGGAAGAACTTAAAAAATCCCTATAATGGACTATATTCTCTCAGATCCTTTTCAACTTAACTAGTCAAGGAGCTAATAATGGGAAAGGTCTTGGTTATCAAGAAGAAATCTAAGTTCGTGGGTGATAACGCTTAACTTACACGTCAATTTAAGTGCAAGGCGGTCATTGTCATTATATTTACCCAACAAGAGTAGGGGTTGAATCCATGAGGAACAATGTGAGTGGAAATTGAGTAGGTTTAGAATAAAAGTTACTAACTAAATACAAACCTATACTACAAATTGTTTTTTTTTTTTGATATTTTCAAACATGAATGTAATTTTTGGGATTCTAAGGGACTAATTTAAGACTAAGAATAATTAGAGTGTAATCAATTATGAATGGATCTTGGAACTATGCTATCTTATGGACAAGATATGCATGGGTATGTAATGATTCAACGCAAATTTTAGTTGTTGATGATATGGTAGGCTAGGTTTAAAGTCGTTGAGCCTAGTTTTCTAACAAATATACAAAGATGTCACTCGTTGATCCTTTCGAGTACCTAAAAAGTGTGAAATAAATGCCACCCAGTACCTCAATTAGGCACTCCTATTTCTAGGATGGAACCCGAGGGATAGTTAACCTCCTAATCACCCTTATGTCTAAGATAGTGAAAATTTAACAAATAACACACATAATTGTCTATCATTGCTTTGGTTTCCACATCCCTCTTTCAAGAAAAATATGGATTCCTAAAGTACACTCAAAACCTTTCATTCGAAGACGACCGTGAGCTTTCTAGAGTTTGGAGCTTTCACCTATCAAACCCATTTAGGTATTTGGGTCTTTTACCTATCAAATCCCAATCAAATTATTCAAGCAATAATAAAAACCATCATTAACAAACTCAAATATACACAAAATTATCACAACCCATACACAATTACACCTTAATCAAGCATAATCCCAAGAGATAGATCTAGCAACAAATAATGATAATAAACACTAATTAATCAAGATGTCCATTAAAGCTATTCAAAGGAGAAAATAAAGAGAGGGCAAACCATAATTTAGGCTCAAATGAATCTTTAATAGGCAAAGAAAAATCTATACTTGGAAGTTACTTTAATGTCTTCTTAGCTCAAATTAGTACAAATTTGAGCTCCAAGCTCCAAGAAATTACAAAAAACCTAGAATAAGGATGGGAGGTAGGGTTGTGGAAATATGGATGATGACATAAATGAAGGTTTTGAGCCTTTAAATAGGAATTTGGGGTCAGCTAGCCAAAATTACGTTTTTGCCCTTGGGCTATTTTCTGCTCTCACGCGATCCCAGCAGCTTGATTGTGATTGCACTCACTGTGATCATGGTTAGTCTATCGCAATCGTAGTTGGTTGACTATTTTGACTCATCTCAATCATGGTCTAACACCCGCGATCGTGATAACTGTGGCCTAGATCCTGATCTTGCTTCAGCTTGTCCAGCTCTTGTACTTTAATTTCGTTTTTGATCCTTTTTAGCTCAAGTTTGCTTCTTTTATTCTTCAGCACTTGTACACCTACAAAATATGAGAATGAGTACATTTAATAATAAGGTTGTCTCATTTAGACATTCGAATCATAATAGTGTGCATGAAAGTAAACTGCAAATGATTGGTAAATTCCCCACTCATCAACACCCCCAACTTAAATATTTGCTTATCCTCAAGAAACACTACCTCTTATCATGAGACAATGCACATTTATGCCCACTTAGATGACATAATGATTTCAATCTTAGTCACTACCACAAGTAGTTCATCAAACATAGGCAAGGCTATTCTTACGACACCTCTCAACATAAAATGCAATATTCAAGGGTGAAAAAGACTTCAAAGATCAACCATGCAACAATCACTAATACTCTAGAAATGACTCCTCTTTGACCTCAACTACATTATACTCCTTTTACCTTATTTTTTGAGAGATAACAAAATCACGCACCTCGACTTGTTTACATGCCTTCTCACAAGAAAAAAATTTCCACACACCAAGTTATCAAATATGCAACGAGGAATTTAAGTGTAAACCTCTCTATCTCTCTCAAGAACTCTCAATGTTAACAAGTGCCATGCCATAGGCTTTCCCTTATTTTCAACCGCCACTATAATGAATATACTTGGTTGGAGATCTCAAAGGACTTTATAGGTTTGGGGAGAAAGGGTAGAATATCATTTCAGGATGAAGTTACTACACCCTCCTTGAATATCTACATCACTTTTCACACTATTCAATCAACCTTTTGATCATGGGAGACATATTTTAGCATGTTTCGTGCATTTCTTTCGCTTGTTAGGTCCTTTCTTTTTCTTCTACACTTTTTCGCAATGCTTAAGGTCTTAGGCATTCACTTATAACTTTGTAGCCCAAAGTTACCTCTCCCAAACATCACCACCCCCAACTTAGGCTTTTAGCCTCAATTTTTACTATTACATTCAAGGAGGATAGGGTTCAAAAGAGGGTCAAGAATTGAAAGGCTCACAACTTGTAATGTGTTTGCCGAGGAATGGTCCAAAGGCTCAAAGTGGGTTACTAGGGTTTACATTTATGCACGGGTAGACTTTTTAAGATGAAGCGGCTTCCAAAGTCACAAAGATGGCCTAAGATCATTTCTCTAACAAAATACAATCAAAATTAGCTTTGAGAGACTAATGGGGCAAGTTATAGATGGTACGAGTATACATTAGATTCAAAAAAATAATATCACCACACATGACATGCAAATTCACCAAGGAGGATAAATTGCCCCTCCCACTAGAGACAAAAAAGGATTATCTACCAATTTTTACAGGTTAAAAATTTGAAGTGACCAAAAAGAGAAAAAGAATTATTATAATGCCTCTAACGTCTATGCCCTTGATTTTTGAAAAAAATTGGATTGAGAGAGGTGTTTTCTTTGCACTTACACCATGCACAATTTGCAAACTATGGCAATAACCTAATCCTTTGTCTCACATTTGGCTTTCATATGGTCCACCATATAGTTACTCAAATTTTGCCATGGGTATACAATGCGATCCCAACTTTATAATGCCACAGGTACTCAAACTTCCCTTGCATTTATGACCTTGATGCCACAGGTACTCAGAATTCTCTTGCATCTATGGCTCAAAACCCAAACATGATCCTTTCCCTTAAGAATGGCATCACTCAATCTATCATAGGGAAAGGATCGTCCAACATTATTATTAAAAGAAATAAAAAAAAAGTGAAAACAATCTCCTTCACAAAATTTCCATGTTTCCCATCAACTAAGATCCAGTATTGCAAGACACTATGTAAACACAAGGGTAGGGCCACACCTCTAACAATAAGACTTATAGTGACCTCACTACATAATATATAAAGCATAAAAAAGGTTAAAGAGCTTCCTGAAACCGCATTAATAACCATGTCAAAAGCTGGATAGAGAGGCGTGATCACGGACTAATTGGTACAATCGCAGTGTCGCGATAACGGCCTATGGTCTTCGATCGTGGTACCTGAGGCCATCTACTCCTTTATTTTTCCCTGTTTTCCTACATGGTTGCCACACTTCTAACTTGTTATTTCCCCTGTTTTTGGCTTCTAATCTTATCTAAATCACCTACAAAACAATCAAAATTATGAGACTTATTCCAAAAACATATAACTAAGAATATGAAAATGATGGGTTGCCTCCCATCAAGCGCTTGATTTAACGTCGCGGCACAACGCCTTTTTATTCCTCATTTGTGTCTCCACTTAGAGGATTTGAACTTCTTGGCCAATTGTTGATCATTACATCTTTGAGGTGCATTGGGAAAATGTAGAGGGTATGATGATGAATTTTTTATCATTCCACTTCGAAGACTTGAACCTTTTACCCAACTTTGCATCCGTTTTGAGGTTTGGCTCCTTGGGTAAAAGAGTGTGGATCAATAGGCCATTCCTTATGCTTGGAAATTTGAGTTCCTAGGCCATTAATGTATAGGGATCCATATGATCCATTGGAGTGCCAAATTCTGAAATATAATGGTGGAGTTCCCTCTCTCCACAGTTCATCATTAACTCGAGTAGATAATTTTCGTCCAATCCAACAAGCATAATGTTGAAAAGTGGTTAGAATAGGGTCCCTCTCTTAATTTAGGAATTACATACAACTTAGCATAGACACCCCGACATGAACTAGAGTCATCATAAGAGATTTTCTTGGCTTCTTCTTTGGACTCTAGCCCCATTTCCTTTATTATGGCTTCTTCTTCCTTGAATGAGTCAAATGATTGGGAAGTCATTGAGGACTCTTTGCTACCAAGCTTATCATCATAGCTTGGTTTCTCTTTTTTTATAGCACTCCTCTTGAGTATTGGGAAAGGTAGTGATAGTTTTAAGCTTTTCTTCTTTGCCCAATAACTCTTCCTTGAGACCCATCCATTTTTTGTATATGTATTCCACATTCTCCCCTATTGCATCTACCCGATCCAAGATGGCTAGTAACCTTAGGTCATAGCTACTGGACTCGGTGCATTGCTCTTTTGAATTCTCATCATCAAACCTAAGAGATTCATAATAAGAACTAGAAATTTGATTAGTATAATAGGGGGATAAGGTGTTTGGACACTCATCCCAATGTCCTTATAGACTGCCACACATAAGGAAACCATACTCCCAATCAGATTGAGATGATAAAATCTCTCTCCGAGGAGCATACTTACAATCTCCCCTAAAGTGTGGTCCATAACAATACGAACATGGGGGGTCACAATATGACTTCCAATCATTAAACTCATATTTACAAGAAGATGCCATCAAGAAAAGTAAAAATATAATAAAATCTACCTACAAAGAAAAATCACATGAAAATATTTTCAAGCTTGAATTCAAGCAAGTAACTAAGATTCCAAACTAACTTAATACGCCAAATTGTTCCCCAGCAACGATGCCATTTTTGATAACGCTCAACTTACACGTCAATTTGAGTGCAAGGTGATCTTGTGAATATATTTACCCAACAAGAGTAGGGTTCAAATACATGAGAAACACTGTGAGTGGAGATTGAGTAGGTTCAAAATAAAAGTTAGTAACTAAATTCAAACCTATAGTATAAAATGGTTTTTTTTTTATGTTTTTGAAAATGAAAGTAATTTTTGGGCTTCTAAGGGACTAGTTTGAGACTAAGAATAATTATAGTGTAATCAATTAGGAATGGATCTTGGGACTATACTATCCTAGGGGCAAGATATGCATGGGTATGTAATGATTCGATGCAAATTCTAGTTGTTGATGATATGGTAGGCTAGGTTTAAAGTCCTTGAGGCTAGTTTTTCAACAAAGCCACACAGATGTCACTCATTTACCCTTTTGAGTACCTAACGAGTGTGCAATCAAACCCACCCAGTACCTCAATTAGGCACCCCTATTTCTAGTATGGAACTCGAGGGATAGTTAACCTCCTAATCACCCTTTTGTCTAAGATAGTGAAAATTTAGCAAACTACACACATAATTGTCTATCATTGCTTTTGTTTCCACATCCCTCTTTCAAGGATAATTTGGATTCCTAAAGTTCACCCAAAATCATTTTTTCGAAGATAGCCTTGAGCTTTCTAGAGTTTAGAGCTTCCACCCATCAAACCTATTTGGGTATTTAGGGTTTTCACCCATCAAATTCCAAGTAAATTAATCAAGAAATAATAGAACCCATCATTAACAAACTCAAATCTATACAAAAATATCACAACCCACACACAATTGCACCCTAATCAAGCATAATCCCAAGAGATATATCTAGCAACACATAATGATAATAAACACTAATAAACCAAGATGTCTATTAAAGTTATTCATTGGGAAAAATAAAGAGAGGGAAAACCATACTTTAGACTCAAATAAATCTTCAATAGGCAAAGCAAAATCTATACTTGAAAGTTACTCTAATGTCTTCTTAGCTCAAATTAGTACAAATCTGAGCTTGCTCCAAGAAATTACATAAAACCTAGACTAAGGATGGGAGGTAGGGTTGTGGAAAGATGGATGATGATATAAATGAGGGTTTTGAGCTTTTAAATGGGAATTTGTGGTTAGCTGGCCAAAATTACATTTCTTCTCTTGGGCTATTTTTTGCTCTCGAGCGATCACAATAGCTTGATCGTGACCACACTCTCTGCGATCAAGGTTAGTCCATCACAATTGCAGTTGGTTGACTAGCATGACTCACCTCGATCGAGGGCGTTCCGATAACTGCGGGCTAGATCCCGATCTTGCTTCAGTTTGTACAGCTCTTGTACTTTAATTCTCTTTTTGATCCTTTTTAGTTTAGGTTTTCTTCTTTTATTTTTATCACTTATTCACCTGCAAAATATGGGAATTAGTACATTTAATAGAAAGGTTGTCTCATTTAGACATTCAAATCAAAATAGTGTGCACGAAAGTGGACTACAAATGAGTGGTAAATTCCCCACTCATCAGTGGGTCTCAAGGAAAGGTTTCTCATGATACTAAAAACAAGGTCCACAAGCCTCTATGTACTCACTGTTGAAGAGATGTACACATCAAGGTAGACTTTCAAAGCTGGCTCAAATCAAGAATGATTAATGTTAGACATATCCCACAGGGGAGTACCTATTCTAAAGGCTTAAGGTCTTTAAAAATGTGAAGAAACTTCTATTACCTAGATGGTCAAAGAAGGATTTAGTCACACCTCTATCCTCCTATTAGGAACTCAAATTCAAATGGGTTCCCAAATAAAATAAATGATTTTGACTGTAGGAGAGAGAAAAGGTTTGCAGTCAGAACTATCTTCTTGATATGCTATGATTGAAAGATCTAATTGTATTCTCTCTCGCAAGACACTACAAGGTGGAGATGTCTTATGTAAGAAAAAATATATAAAAAAGGATCAAGAAAAATCCTCATGAATGAGCAACTCCTAAAACAAGGAGGATGTTGGTGAAGATGAGGGTCAAGGATAGAGTTGATCCAAGATCTCAGTCACAACTATTAGCTCAAGCATAAGAACCTCAATAAATGTCTAGTCAATATTTCATAGGGACATAATCCCAGTTGAATTCATCTCAGAGGGTCAAACTGGAAGCTTATATCTTCTCATCCTACTGGATATTCTAACTTTATATTTGGAGACAAAAGTACAAACAAGAGACTAATTCAAAGATCTCATGGGTTTATCAGCATTCCTATCCCAATAGTGAGCTCAAAAGGGTGAAAGAGAATTTGAAAGATTCTGGCTAGTCTAAAGTAATGCAACAGGAACCCTGAAAATTCAAAAGGATGCTAAGTCATGGACCTGGTCCTCAAACTTATTTTTAGGAAAACTTCTAGATTGAAGTGGTGTTTTGAAACTAACAAGCTATGACTGTGATTGATCAAATTAACCTGACTTACTATTTGGATCGGGTTCCCTTTTAAAATTTTGCTATGTTTAGGAGGCAAGTATCCTTGGTAAAGTAGATGCGTGTTGGTCCAACTCAGTATCATACCTTTGCAGGTACACACCCATGGTAACAACCTTGTAGGAGGAAAATATGACATTCACAAATTCAAGGCTTCACTCAAAGAAAGAGAGGGACCTAGTCGCATCTCTTAGGCTAGTATCATGCATGTGCATTTTTTGTCTGTTCTAATTGATAAAGCCACATCCTCTCTCTCTCTTCCTGTGTTACAAAAACATTATTGTATTCTAAAAGAAAGGATAAGTCATCCCAAAATTGAAATTGACCACATCCTACTATTTCAAAAAACCTTTTCTACGCACACTTTTCATTTTTAGCTAAGCTTATCCATTCCTTTTCTTGTCAAAATGAAAAATCCAGTCACAAATAGTTCTCCTATGAAAAGGACCTACAAATGGATACAAATTCCTCATTTTCATGTCTTCTAAAGAAAATTGAACTTTGCAATAGTAAAAGTCCTTTCTCAAAACCTCTTGGAAAACACCCTTTGTCTCTTACTCTTCCAAAGCCAAACCCATTCTTCACTCAAATTGTTGATAAATAATCATCCTCTGAGTCCTCAAAACTTTTTGATAAACCATTGATGGATGATGCCTGGGTTTCTAAAAAAACTCATCTTACTATTAGCCCAAGAAATGGTATATTTTCTCCCAAAAACCAAAATATTATTACAACACTAAAATATTTTGGATAAGAGTCTGAAAGTATTACTAAAAAGAAGGATACTTCTGAGTTACCTGGTCCCAAGAAGAGAAAAGTAGATGAAAGAGAATTTGTGATCACCTATACTAGAAGGAATATTAGGGAGATAAGTAAGGTTATGTTTAAATACGTGAGAAATAGGTTCTTGAAAAATCAAATTGTGTTAACTAGAAGGATTTTTGATACAAGTGTGTTGATAGAACCTGGAATATTGTAGTTAGTAGAGCTGGTAAAACATCAAGGCTGGATGCATCTCCTGAAGGGACCTATTCGCATAGTCTTTATGAGGTAGTCAGGGAATTCTATTCCACATTGGAGTTCTCTGAAGATAAAATGAATATGCAGCAGTGAAAAAGCTGAATATTGATATTGATTTGCTTGGGAAAATTCTAGATGTTCCTATTTGCAGTGTGAGGACTGTCCCAAGGCAAAAACCATCAATAGAGTTCTTGGTAACTGCATCAAAGGTTAAAGGTAAATTAGTAGCTAAAGTGAATAATAAGTAACTCAAGAGTCAGTTGCAACTAGTCTTTGATTTTGTAAACAAAGTTATTTTGCCCAGATCACAAAAAAGAAACATTGCTTTAGCTATTGACTTGTATGACATGGAATTCCTTAGTAATTTTGAGTTCATCAGTTTGCCTGCATTTATGATAGAACATATACACAAAGTGTTTCTTAGAAAAATGACAAACATGACATGCTTTATGGTTACTAGTTAAATTAAGTATTTAATCACTTTGGTATAGTGTGTGAGAATGGAACTCCTGGGACTATATTACAAATGCTTCTTATGAAGACACTGGTCAAAACTGAGTGTGTGAAGAATAATTCAAGAACTAACTACCAAAGGGAATTCAACAAAGAGATAGATGAGTTACAACTCAACATAGCTGATAAGGAAGGAGAGATTAGCAAATTGAACATGGCAATTTAGCATCTGAGTGTAGAGAGTCCAAGTGTCACTAATAAGCTTAAAACTAAGAATGATGATCTATATAAAAGAGTCTCAACCTTGATAGATGAGGTTCTCAACTTGAATGCAGAAATAAGGCATTTAACCAAGAAATTATTGTAATGTCATGCTACAAAAAACAATAACCTGACTCTACTCCTTCAAACTATCCTTCTAAGTCCCTCCCATATTTACAGTTTCTTGATTCCTGAGGTTTTTTCTCTAGAAAACTTAAATTATGCGTTGTAATGATACTTATCCTTTACATATGAATGAATCTTTGCTTGTGTGATGCTTGTATTTCCTCTTTCTTTTAAAGTTGTTCTTCATGTTAGTATTTCCCCAGTGGCCATGAGTTAACTAACCCTTATCCTTACTCTTAGTTTACTATTTTCACTTTTTAATGACACCAAAAGGGGAAAATTAATTTCATATGGAAAGGACCAGGAAGGGACCAAGTACCAAGTGTGAAAATGTAAATTTGCAGACATGATGGCATAATGATAGGGAGAAGTATGCAAATACACTAAATGACCAGTGGTGCATGATGACAGAGAGGAAAAATTAAAGTTTGATAGCAGTTGACAACAAGGGACCTGGTCCCTAAGTTATGGAAGCATGGTGTTGCATAATAGGGTGGACATTTATCTTTAGTAGTGGTAATTACACTGAGTAAATGTGATGAATGAATATTTCTGCTCAAAACTCTATGGTTTGTTTGTCATCATCAAAAAGGGGAAAATTGATTTATCTTGTTTTGATGATGACCAACTGACTTCAAGGGACCAGGTCCCTAGATGTTCAAGGGTACAGTATAGTTGGCACGCGTCTACACAGTTTTTTCCTCTTATGTAACAAACTGTGCAGGTGTTTCTTGTACTACTTAGGACACCTGGTCCAATTATATTTAAACCCTAATCATCACTCCACTATAAAAGGAAAAGGATGCTTCTTTATCAATTGTTTTTTTCAAAATTCAAAATTAAAGAGTGAAAATTAAAAGAGGCAATAACTCCATATTCAACATTGCTCAAGTTCTTAGCTGTATATGTGTGCTGAAATAGAAAGTTGAGTGAGTCCTGAATTGCAGTTGAATTACTCAAGTTATAATAGTAATGATCTTTTTTTTTACTTTGAGAGAACTTAGGTAGAGTTACCTAAAGTTGATATTAGTTAGAGTTATTCAATATCAAAGTGTGTTCTTAGCAGAGTTGCTAAGGTAGGCTTATAGTAGTGTTATTACAAGCATGAGGAACCTAGAGTTAGGTTCATTAAATACTGTAATCAAGAGTTTAATTATAGTGAAGTTTTAGGTGCCTGTGAGGGTAAGCCGTGGTTTTTCCTCCCTTGAGAAAGGGGGTTTCCATGTCAAATCCTTTGTTCTTTGCATTTCCTACACTGCTTTGTGTTCCTGGTTGGTTTACTATGTTTTTCCCTGTGATTGATTCTGAGGGATCTGGTCCCTTACAGTATGGTGCAACCCCCAGGGTTCAAACAGGTTAGAAAAATGAATTCAAAAACAAAAGGAGAAAAATCAGAATTTTATTTTTTGTGGTATGGGAATTCTTTGTGACAACCCCGATTGTTACTTATGTAATGCGGATGTATTGGAAGATGCAAATCACTTGTTTGTTGAATGCCCATGGACAAAAGATCTATGGAACCTGGTGCAATAATGGATGGGATTATGGATATATCAGGGAAGGATAAAGGACACTCTATTGCATATCAATCGCAGACGCTGATGCAAAGCAAAGAAAGAGATGATGGTTGTAGCTTAAGGGGCCTTCATATATCACATTTGGAGAGCTAGGAATCTGAAAATATTTACACAACAGGCTATACCTCACAGCATAATTATACAACAAGTCAACTTTGTTCTCACGGAGAGACTGAATATGTATAGAGATGAAAAGAGAGCTAAATATGTCAAATACTTAGGAGACAGTACTTGTATATAGAACTCTAAGGCTCACCCAACCTAACCTCCTTACTAGAGGAGGTGGGGTTGTAAGTGATCCCTAAGTGTATCTCTGATTTTTGTTTTTTTGGTATGGTAATACTTCACTATTCATTGCCAAAAAAAACAACTTTAAAATTTTCACAACCTGAACCAGTACCGGGCATGACGGGTATTTCAAGTCCAACAAGGACCCGAGACCACCCCTACCTCTAACCAAATAGAACACAATACCCCCAACACTGGACGAATTTCAAACATATAACAAGATGGCATAGGATAAGATCAAAGAAATTTAAAACATGTCTATAACCAATTACAATTAACCGGCCAAACACAACCAACCACCACCACAACCTAAGTCCATAGTAATCCAACAAAGCCTCTATACAAGAAGAACCAAAAAATAGTCTTGAATTGGACATACCCCCGACTCTGACGATGACAATGACAATGTTGATGATAATTTATAATCTTAATTCTAATCTAATAAATCTTTCGGAGAATGGAAGCTCACCACTTCACCACAAGGAATCGAGCCGATCTACCTAACACTACGCATGAAAAATAGAAGTATCTCTGGTACCTACATCACGTGGATATACAACATTCGGAAATGGTTAGTGGGGTGAACACTAGCAGGAAATTCAGGGATAAGGGATAAAATAATGTCACGTGTAACTATTTCAAAGACCATATGAACCACATCATAATATATATATATATATATAAATAATATGCCTGGATAGGGAACAAGACATAGCATGCACTTTAAAACTTTAGCATGAATTGTGTAGCTCAACGGTCATAACATAAGAAGGCACCCACGGGCTATATGGGTCTAATTGTCCCTTAGCTAGAAGGGCCCTAGTACGTGTAGCCGTATGAACCAGAGGATGTACATATACACCATGGGGAACTCAATCCATCCGGCATACGAAGGTGATTGAAACACCCAATAATGTAATATAATATGGGGACTCGAATCTCCAAATCATGTGTAATAGTTAGGGGGACTTGAACCACCCGGTCATATAGACCCTCGTGTCGGCAATTGCTATTTCTAATACTAGTCCCTAGGGACCTCCACATTCATGACTCACCTACATAACCCTCATTAAAGCCCAATGAAAATATGTAACACACATTCCCATTTATTGACCCATGATACACATTTAGGCATACATTGTTGGTATTGTCATACCAGCTACACTTGCAAGGTAACATCAACATGCCAAAACAATTATCATCACTAGGGAAATTCTCAACCTTTTTGGTTCAATTATACATTAGAAGCTTGGGGAACTACACATCCCCATAAGGTTTAATTCAAAATCATTATGCTTCATTATCTTTTCACATTATGCAATGGTTCAAGAGCAGTTCAGTGTGCATACTTTTCATATTCAAAACAAATTTCACTATAGGGGTTGAGGTCATTACTGATTCAACCGTCAATATTCACAAAATTTGGGGAATTTATAATCCCTTTGTTTATTCACCATACCATGCATCAAATTGGTTTCAAAACCATTATTTAAAAATAACCAATACATATACAAACATGAAACATAACATAAACAATGATCATTTAAAACCCTCAACCCAAGTTCAAAACCCAACATCATATGAATAGCACTTTAAACACATTCTTTTAATAAAATATCAATTTGGGAAGAGTAATATGCCTGGGATACCCAGGATTATGGAGAGAATTCAACCCTTGAAGCTCTACTTGACCCTCTTTTTAGAAACACTAAGTATGAATGCTTGAGAGACTTGAGAGAGAAGAAAGAATGTTTGGAGTGTGTTATCGATGAAAATAGGTCCATAAGTTTGTTTATCGGTCATGGGTTAATATTGGGATAAGAGGAAATTGTATAAAATACCCCTTTAAAAATGATGGAAAATAAACCGTTAGTCATGACGCGTCTCATACCAACTCATCACGGCTCATATCTACAAGTCGTTGTCAACACAGTGTCACCAAGAACACACACCATTTAACTTATGACTCTTATACCATGGCTCGTAATGGGACCCTACGACTCATAGGGTCTAGTCGTTGTCAACATAAAAACCATTTGGGTATACACTGGATATCCTACGATTTACAAATAATAACCCGTAATGAGTCCTCAGGACTCATAGCAAGCCACTAGTACTTAGAGTAGAAGACTTGTACACACACCGGTCAAGCCATGATTTGGGTCCAATGACTCGTCAAGACTCCCTACGACTCATAGGGTAAGTTGTAGTCTGGACAATGAGGATAAAATTTTAGAAATTTTTAAGAACCAAAAATCCGTGGTGTTACATTTTGCCCCCTTAAGATCATTCATCCATGAATTATGGGTCAAGGCATACGTTAGCATGATTTCACACATAAATAGTCCCACACTTACCTTTAACAATGACTAAAAACAAGGATGTTAAGATCACACATAACTTAAGCATGATTTTCCAAAATAAGGAATTAGAATGGATACTTGGACTTCATGTCCTCCTCGGCTGCCTAAGTATTTTCCTCAAACTTTTGGTTGCTCCAAAGAACCTTTACCTAAGCTACGTCTTTCGTTCTCAACCGACGGACTTGCCGATCCAATATCTCCACCAAAACTTTCTCATAAAGCAAGGAATTCAAAATGCCCACACCTTCCAGAGGAACAATCAAGAAATGATCACCCATGCACTTCCTCAACATCAAAACATAGAAGATCGTATGAATGGATCTTTAACTAGAAGAAAACTCCAATTCATGTGCAACATTTCCAACCCTACTCAAAACCAAATACGAACGAACATAATGGGGTCTGAACTTCCCCTTCTTCCCAAACCCTATGACACCCTTCATAGGAGACAGCTTTTAGAACACCCAATCACCAACATTAAACTCCAACTCTCTTCGTCTCATATCTGTATAGGATTTTGGTGACTTTGGGCAATCTTAAGCCTATCCCAAATCATACTTCTCCATGGCTTGGTAAACCAAATTAGGACCAAATAACCTATTTTCAATAACCTCAAACTACCCAATAGGAGAACGACACCTCCTTCCATATAAAGCTTCAAACGGAGCTATACCAAGGCTAGAGTTATAACTGTTGTTAAATGTGTACTCTATGAGAGGTAAGTGATCAACCCAACTACCACCAGAATCAAATACACAATACCCAAGTATATCTTCCATGGCCTGAATTATCTTTTCTGCTTGCCCATCTATCTGTAGGTGGAAAGTGGTACTAAGGGTTACCTTAGTCCCCAAACCTCACTGGAACTACCTCTAAAAGTGAGATGAGAACTGGGTACCATGGTAAAAAATTATAGAAACTGGAGCACCATGTAACCTCATGATCTCTTGGATGTACAACTTCGCATAGTCCTCAGCAGAAAAATTAGTCCTCACAAGCAAAAAATGAGCAGACTTAGTCATCATATCCACGATGACCCAAATAGAATCAAACTGATGGCGAGACCGCAGAAGAACTGTAAGAAATCCATATTAATTGTTTCCCATTTCCACATCGGCAACTCAATATCTTGAGTCAACCCATCGGGCCTCAAGTGATCCACCTTCACTTGGTGACACACCATGCACTTAGGCATAAAATTGGCCATATCCCTCTTCAAATTATTCCACCAATAAATCTCCTTAAGATCATGATACATCTTCGCCGAACTAGGATGAACAGTATAACGTGACTCATGGTATTTGGACAAAATTCTTCCTCACAACCCATAAATATCAGGAACACATAATCCATCTTGGTACCTCAAGATACCATTACCACTAATCTTGAAAGCCATTACTTTCTGCCTACCTGCATCCTCCTTGATTTGGATTAAGATAGGGTCCAATACTTGCCTTTCCTTTACCTCAGCACCAAGAGATGACTTTACTACCTCTTGATAAATCACACCACCATCCTCGAAATCCAAGAGATGGAATCTAAGATTAGCCAAATGGTGAATGTCCTTCACCAAATCTCATTTCTCCTCGTCGACATGAGATAAGATTCCCATGGACAACCTTCTAAGAGCATCAACAACCACATTAGCTTTACCTGGGTGATAGTGGAGACTCATGTCATAGTTCTTTAGAAAACTCAGGCCACCTCTTTTGCCTTAGGTTTAGCTCTTTCTTAGTAAATAGGTATTGCAGGCTCTTATGATCAGAATAAATATGCATATGGACCCCAGATAAATAATGTCGCTAGATCTTCAATGCAAACAACAAAGTTAATAATTCCAAATTATGAGTTGGATAATTCTTCTTATGAACCTTAAACTATCTAGAAGCATATGAAACCACTATGCTATGTTGTATCAACACACAACCCCGTCCCACTCGGGATGCATCACAATAGACAACAAAACCATCAGTACCCTCAGGCAGAGTCAAGACCAGAGTTAAAGTCAACTTATCCTTTAACTTCTTGAAACTACCCTCACAAGCATCAGACCACAAGAACATTACCTTTTTCTAAGTAAACTTAGTCAATGAGGCTGCGATAGAAGGGAAACTTTCCACAAACCTTCTATAATAACTGGCTAAACCCAAGAAGCTCTAAATATTGGTTCAAGTCATGGATCTAGGCTACTTCTTAACCACCACAACTTTCTATGGATCCACAATAATCCGTTCATTAGAAACAACACGACCTAGATAAGTCACAATATTTAACAAGAACTAACACTTTGAGAACTTCGCATACAACCGCTGATCTTTTAAGGTTTTTAACACAAGGAGGAGGTGATCGACATGATTTATCTTACTCTTAGAATACAAAAAAATATTATCAATAAACACAATCACAAACAAATTCAAGAACTGAAAAAATACCCGATTCATAAGATCTATAGATTCTGCCGGGACATTAGTCAAACCAAAGGACGTAACTAAAAACTCAAAATGACCATACTGGGTTCAAAAAGCTGTCTTAGGGATATCCACCTCTCTAATCTTCAACTGATGGTAACCCAATCATAGATCAATCTTGGAAAAATACTTAGCACCCTAAAACTGATCAAATAGATCATCAATCCTCGAAAGGGGATACTTATTCTTCACGGTCACCTTATTCAAATGGCGATAATCTATGCGTATTCGAAGGGACCCATCCTTTTTACGCACAAATAGAACTTAAGTACCCCAAGGAGAAATACTAGGGTTAATAAAACCCTTATCTAGAAGATATGTCAACTACTCCTTGAATTCTTTTACCTCGCCCGGAGCCATTCATAAGAAGGGATAGAAATAGGATGAGTGTTTGGAAGAAGATCAAACCTAAAATCAATTTCCCTATGGAGGGAAATACTGGAAGATTATCAGGGAATACCTTAAGAAGCTCACAGACCATAGGGATAGATTGAAAGGATGGACCTTCCGATCTAGAATCCTTAACATGCACTAGATGATAGAGGCACCCTTTGGAAATCAATTTTTGGGCTCTAAGATACGAAATGAACCTTTTCTTAGGCACTAGGGAACTACCTTCCCACTCAATCACCGACTTATTAGGGAAGTGGAAACTGACCCTTTGGGGTCGACAATCAAGAGATGCATAACACTAATGCAACCAATCCATCCCCAAAATTAGACCAAAATCTAATATGTCCAGCCCTATTAGATCCACTAGGGTCTCCATACTATAGACCAACATCACACAACCCCTAATGACCATTCTAGCCATAATGGAGTCACCCACTGGGGTGGATACAAAGAAAGGATCCAAAATACACTTAGGATTAAAACCAAAATAAATGGCCACATAAGGGGTCACATAAGAGAGGTTAGACCTAGGATCAAGTAGATAATATATATCATAAGAGAAAATTTTGAGCATACCAGTAACAACATCAGGGGGTGCCTCATAATCTTGGCAGGTGGCAAGAGCATACAAACATTTTTTATCAGTGTCAGAATGAGAACTAGATGTAACATTCTTTGGTACAGGAGTTGATGAAGTAGCAACAACAATCGTATTTGCCCAGAAGCAACCCTAGAAGTACAATCCATTTGCATATGACAAATCTAACCATACTTAAAATACTTGTTCCTCCCCTCTTCATAAACACCACAATGCACCTGACCATAAAATCTATAAAGTGGATATGATGGAGCTTATTAAGACCCACTAGCCTGAGGTTGGGCACCCTGTAACCTGGGACCAACATTATTCTAAAAAAGATGATCACCCGATGATTTCAGATAAAGAGCACTAGCCGAAGAGTTAGAACCAAAACTACCCGACTTCTTCTTAGACCATTTTCTATCATCTCTACCACTTTGATGCTGACCTCTGCCCTATTTAGAGTATTGAAACTTCTTATTCTACCTTTATCTCATCTTCACTCTCTTTTTCTTTTCCTCTTCCACCTATTGCATATACACTACAAGTATTGAGATGTCCATATCCTTGTTCAACAAGGTGGCCTTTCTTTCCAAGATCAGACCATGTGACAATCTAGAAACAAACTTCCTCATTCTATCCCTTATGATTGACACTTACTCCGAAGCATATCGTAATGGCTGATGAAACTTCAAGGAATACTCCTTCACTGTCATCCTGCCTTGCTTCAAATTCACAAATTCCTCAACCTTTGCCTTCTCCAACTCCTAAGGAAAAAATCTATCAAGAAAAGCACTGGAGAAGTCATCCCATAAAGAAGACTCAACATTATCACCCTTAGACAGGTCCCATTCCTCATATCACTGATATGCCACTTCCTTAAACTAATAAGTAGCGAACTCCACACCCTTAACATCAGTAACATGCATCACACAAAAAATCTTTTCCATCTCATTAATGAAATTTAAAGGGTCTTTCTCTACTTTAGATCCAGTGAAAGTCAGAGGACTTAACCTCATAAATTGACCAACTCTAGTGGGCTTAGAAGATAGATCAACATAAGCAATATTCTCAGTCTGAGAGGCCACCATCTAGGTAAGAAAATAGATCGACTGGCTAAAATCAGCATTAGATACACTAGCTTGAGGTGTTCGAGGAGGGCTTAAGGAACTGGTGGAACTCCACAAGGGAAATCAGAAATAGTAAACCTGGACCGGGTCTAAACCCCTTGAGTAGGACGAGATCTATCCACATTGTCGTCAGATGGAACATAAGATTTTCCATGAGCATCAAATCTTCTAGAAGGCATGATCTAAAAAGCAAATATATGGGGATTAGAGAAGATTTCAAGATCTTAGACTCTATATCCTGAAATAGAACAACAAAAAAAGGAAAAAGTCCTAAAACACTCATAGCCTCTCTCTTATAAGTGTGGTGAGTTACATACCCATAAAAGAGACACTACTTGACACGACTTTGTGTACACCTAATGACACCAAATCTAGGCTATGATACTAACTTTTTCATGACCCAAACCAGGTCTTGACCATAACGGGTATTTAAAGTCCAACAAGGACTAGAGACCACCCCTTACCTCTAACCAAATATAATATAATACCCCCAATATCAGATGAATTCAAATAAGATAGCATGGGATAGAATTAAAGAAATTTAAAACATGTCTATTACTGATCACTGGTAATCAACCAAACATAACCAACCAACACCACTACCTAAGTCCACAGTAATCCAACAAAGCCTTTATGCAAAAAGGAACCAAAAACTAGTCTTGTTTGGGATATGCCCCCAACTCTGACAATGAGATTAACATTATTAATGATAATGTAAACTCTCAATTCTAATCTAATAATGGAAACTGATGAAATATCCAAGTCTTCTAGAGAATGGAACCTCACCACTTTACCATAACGAACCAACGAACTGATCCGATCTACCTAACACTGTGTAGGAACAATAAAAGTATCTCTGGTGCCTGTATTGCATGGGAAAACAACATCCGGAGATGGTTAGTGGGGTGAAAACTATCATGGAACTCAGGGATAAGGGACAAAATAATGTATTGTCTAACCATTTAAAATACCATGTGAACCACATCATAATATATATATATAAATAATATATCGGGATAGGGAACAAGGCTTAGCATGCACTTTAAAACTTTAGCCTGGATTATGTAGATCAATCATCAAAACATAAGAATACACCCACGGGTTATATGGGTCCTCTCCCCTAGCAGGAAGGGACTTAGTGCATGTAGCCACATGAGATAGAGGATATACATATGCACCATAGGGGACTCGAACCACTTGGTATATCAAGGTGACTAAAGCATCCAATCATGTAATATAATATGGGGGACTCGAACCTCTAAATCATGTGATATAATAAGGGGGACTCGAACCACCCCATTATGTAGACCCTCAAGTCGGCAACTGCGGTTTCTAATATTCGTCCCTCGGGCCTCCACTTTCATGATTTAGCTACACAACCCTCATTAAAGCCCAATTAAGACATTTAACTTACATTTCTATTTATTAACCCATGATACACAGGCATACTTTGTTGGTATCATTATACAAACTTTACTTGCAAGGTAACATCAACATGCCAAAACAATTATCATCACTTGGGAAATTCACAACTTTCTTAGTTCAATTATACATTAGCTTAGGGGATCACTCCCCCCCCCATAAGGCTAAGTTCAAAATCATTATGCTTTATTAAATTTTCACATTATGCAATGGTTCAAGAGCAGTTCAATATGCATACCTTTCATATTAAAAGCAAATTTCTTCACAATAGTGGTTGCGATCATTACCAATTCAACCGTCAATATTCATAAAATTTAGGGAATTTACAATCCTCTAGTTTATTCACCACACTCATGAATCAAATTGGTTTCAAAACCACTATTTAAACATAACCAATGCATATACAAATATGAAACATCACATAAACAATGATCATTCAAAATCCTTAGTCTATGTTAAAAACCCAACATCAAAACCAAATGAATAGCACTTTAAAACACATAATTTTAACAAAATAACAATTGGAGAAGAGTAACATGCCTCAAATACCCAAGATTATGGAGAGAATTCAACACTTGTAGCTCTACTTAACCCTCTTCTTGGAAACCCTAAATATGAATGCTTGAGAGACTTAAGAGATAATAAAGAATGTTTGAAGTGTGTTATATATGAAAATGGGGCCCAAATTATGTTTATATGTTGAGGGTTATTTTTGGGATAAGAGGAAAATGTCTAAAACACCCCCATAAAAAGGGCTGGAAAATAAACCGTTAGTCGTTACGGGTCTCATAATGACTCATCATAACTAATTATGAATTATCTCCATGATTTGTTTTCAAGATAGTGTCACCATGTACACACACTATTTTCCTTACGACTCTTATACCTTGACTCATAATAGGACCCTACGACCCATATGGTCCAATCATAGTCAACACAAAAATCATTTGGGTATACACTGAACATCCTAAAATTTGCACACAGAAACCTATAATAATTCCTCACGACTTGTAGTAAGACATTACTTAAAGCAAAAGACTTGTCCACTGATCTAAGATGTATTTATCCACCTTAGTATTGTTATCCGAAATTATAGAGCTTTATTTTGAGGACAACTTGTGTGCTTAATATGTTAATGATGATATAATTAAGCATATAAGTGTTTAAGTATTTGATTACAATGTTTATAGCGTCTTTGAAAAAAGTTTGTACTTAAATTGGTCACGTAATGTTCAAATGAGAAAACTACTGTTACTAACTTGAGGTAGGTGTTATGCTAGTGGATCTCGATGGATTCTAACGTGTTTAATGAGTTCCTAAGGTTATTATTGTGTAATTATGGGTGGAAAAACTTATTTATAGTGTTCAAAGTTTAATTGAATCAATCCAAGATTCAAAACTAAGTTAAAGATCAAAATGGGCAAAACTAGTTCTTAGCGTAAGTTTCTAGTTCGTCGTCTAGGATGTTGTGTTGTTTTGAGCTCTAATATGTGGTGTTTGATGATATATGATGCAGGGTGAGTTGATTATGATGATAAATGGATGATTAAAAATCTGTAAATAATGTGTAAACAGCACCAAAAGGATTGGGATAGAAGGCTAAATGCACAAGACAAGTTTAAATGTCAAGGTGAATTTCAGTGAGGGTATGGGAAAAGCCCCGCGGCGCAACCCCTACTACCATGTACTGATAAATATGGTGAACACCCTATTTCCATGGTAGTGAGTTCATTGGAGTGACCCCCATTCCCAGGGAATGGAAGGGGCGACGCACACTTTATTTCCAACACGGCCAAAATCGTCCTCTTATAAATAGGACACTTGAACACATTGCAAAATACCTTGGACGACTTTGAATCTTGGAATGGGACTATAAAACACTTCAATTAGGGTTTTTATATTTTTACTTTAGTTTATTTATGAATTTTAATATGTATTCATTCATCGTGATTACGATTATATCCATGAGTGGCTAAACTCCCCCTTTTTGGGGTTAAGGCCAAGAACATGATTACTATGATTTGACTTGATTTGGTTTTGATTGATTATCATATTTGGTTATTTATTTATACTTGTTATAATTATTTTAAGGATTTGTGACCCTTGTAATACATCCATTGTCGTCTTTGTGAGCACGGGAGATGGAATAAGAGGATAGAACGTGGGGATAAATAGAGAAAGCTTCTTATCTATAATTTATTAAAAGTGTGAAGACCCTTAGAAAAGTGATTCGAACTTTTTGACCTTCGTTAAAAGTTTCTTCTTTAGACAAAATCGTCTTTTCAATATTTTCTTAAATTATTATTTAATTATATTCATAATATTGTCTCCTAAAATATATGGGATCAGAAGTTTAAAATATATGGTAAGACTTTTTCTTAAATTAAAAGTCCTAAAATATATGATAAGATATAATTTTAATCAATCATAATTTACCTTAAATAAAAATTGTATCTTATTAGTCTAATTGATAACGACACCCAAAACAACGTTGTTGTATAGTTTACCTTAAATAAAAATTGTATCTTATTCGTTCAATTCATAACGACACCCAAATCCACGTTGTAGTATCTTGCATATAATTTTCATTTTTTTAACTAAAAAAAATCTACTCTCTCACGTTAGCAGCATATATAATATTTTTCTTAAAGTTTAATGTTATAATACAAGTTGTAGATGATCCTTCATCATTGTGTGGATCTTCACTTAGTGGCTTCTTTGGATTGTATCTGGGCAAGTATAAAGATCCAACCATCATTTTATGCATAGCAATTTGTTGCTATAAATATTATTTGACAATAGATCATTAGTTTCGTAGGAACAAAAAATTAAAATACCTCTTATACTAGATGGAGTAACGTACACACAAATTAATGGTCTTTTTCATATTGTCTTTTTGGTATTAGGGCTTATACTTATCACTGGGATAAGTATTTTATTATGCTCGTATATGCGCAAAACTAACGATGCATGAGTATTACTTATTGTTTGCATTCACAAAAAAGTAGGCTTATATAAATAGCCTGAAGAAAGCTTTGAGAACACAACTTGATGGCCAGGAACCGGAGATAATATAGACTTTGAGGGATCTTGTTAAAAAGGTATGACTTTTGTTCTATATGTTTGTTGTCTTAAATGATTTGTTTTCTCTGTTGTATTTTCTTTTTTTTCATAACTACTTTAATTTGTTATATTTAAGCTGAAGATCTTTTGAAAACAACTTCTTTATCTCCCCAGGTAATGGTAAGGTTGCATTAAAATTGCGTATATATGTCCCCGAGTGCTACTTTCTATTCGATTTTTTTTTAATTTAATGACTCGAACCACAAAGCTTTTTTTTTCAAGTATAATGATGTTGTGGATGGAGAAGAGTAAATTATACAAGACAGTTATGTAGAAGTCGGAAAAAGGGGCAAAGTTGGTGGTAGATGAATACAGAATTTTTCCTTCACACGAATAATAACTTTGGAGTAGAATCTTTACTAATATTCTTATATTAATATAAAAGAAGAGACCTAATTAACATAGGATTAAAAGGAAAAAATAATAATAGAATAAGTAGGAAACTTATTATATTAGTATTTATATTAGAAAAGATTTAAAACTTTATTAATATCTTTTTTTTTTGTTTTCCATACAATTGATTGTTCCTAATCAAGTGAGTTATTTAAGCTATATTCATATTATTTTATAGTATGTGGTAATTTTTTCTTGATTTAGTTTATTGTATATTTTGTTTGATTGAAGAGAATTGTTTTATATGATGACAATCCTATTAGTATTTATAATCAAAGAGATGAATTTGTTTGTGATTTGAGGTAGGTTTTCTACAATTTTAGTATATTCTTGAAGTTTACAATAATAAACTATCATGTATTCCTGATCTGACAATTGCTTTCAGAGAAGTTTTTTTTAAATATTGACGATATCTATGATTGAAGAGACAAATTTACTTGTGATTTGAGGTAAACTCTCTAAACAAATTATATTTTTTTATATTTACAAAAATATCATGTATATTTTATAGATAATTGTTAATTGAGAAGTTTTTTTATATGATTGTCGTATGTTCTTGAAGTTTGAAATAATAAATTATCATGTATTCTTGATAGATAATTGTTAATTAAATTTTTTGTCTGATTATTATTAATAATGAAGCATTTACAATTAATAATTTGAAATTGATTTATTTATAAATTTGAACAAATACTTTGAATCATACATTCCGTCATAAGAAATTGGTTAGCCATTCTGATTCTATATGAATTCTGTTTTAAAATTTATTCATATGCAACTTTTTCAATTGTGAATAAACTATGAGATCTAACATATGGTCATTATTGTGTAACAATCGATTCTTTTGGTTGATTGGTAAGAGCTATATAGATATAATGAACATTTTGATTGACAAGAGAGACACGTGCAAAGTATGTATACCACTCTTAGAAAAGTGATTTAAGAGTTTTGTAATTCATTAAAATTTTGAAATTGATAAAATAATTTTTTCACCCTTTTTCTTTAAATATATTACTTATTATATGAAATATTAAAGAATTTGAAATAAATTAAAGTTTTTGTTGATTTAGGTATATCTTATATAGAAAATAATTTCTACAAACCAAATAGGGATTCTATACAAACAACTATCGAAATTTGCCTAAATTGACTATATTTTAATATAAGTTAATTTGGTTTAATACTAAACCCAATAAATTAAAGTTGCAAATTTACCGTAAATTAGATTAATAATTTACTCCAATTTTTTAAAGTAGATTAATAATTTACGCCAGTTTTTTAAAGTATGTACTTAATAATATAGGTATACTCGTGAATTTATTTTGTATATATATTTATTGTTAATTAACACGATACTCTCTTATGTCTTTTATATGATTTGTATGAATATATTAATTTTATATTTAAATGTTTTTCATATTAAATAATTAAAAATAAATAAATTTCTTAATTCAAGCCTATTTTCTTTTACCATATCAAAGTGATTTTGTTAACTGGATTCCTTAAACGAGATACACGTGCGAGGCGCGTAAGATATGACTAGTTCTTTTATAAAAAAAAAAGGATTTGAATTGACATCTTGGATAGGGATATGCCTATAAGCCTTGTTTGGTTCACTTGCAGGATGACATCTTAATACATCTAAATGGATTATTGCATCCCAGCTCAACGATGTAGTTGTAATGTCCAGTTAGGTAGAAGATTAGAGGTCGGGAGACCATGATCATATAATAAACCCTACAAATCAACAACCAAGATAAGTAATCTAACCAATAAAACTTAATATCTTAATATGATTGTTTGCAGTGACTTAACCCCGGGTTTCTCCTTATTGATTGTCCTCCAATATACTTTTATGCTCTATTTACTTTATTTTTAGTTTATAAATCAAAAACTCTTTTGGTTACTTTGCACTGGTTAATCTCAAATTGTGAACTAAAATTCTATAGTTGCTTAACACTAGTCCCTGTGGGATCGATACTTGGCTTTTAAAGGGCTACTTTACTACTTGGTGAGACCACGTACACTTGTGTGTGCACTTGGGCACAATAAGTTTTTGGCGCCGTTGCCGGGGACTTGTAAATTGACAACTATTTTAGTTTTAGTTTTACATTTTACATTTCTTTGGTTCTTTACGCTTGGTCTTGGTATTTAATTTGTAGGAAATAGGTTTGCTGACTAGTAAGCTAGCAAGGGATAGATAATTGGTTGAACCAAGCCTCGAACCTGAGAAACACTTTCACCAATTGAGGAGAAAACCAGCACTCTTCTACCTCATCCTACCAATTCAAGAGGAACAAGACAATCCTGCTCTCATGGCGGAAGATCTACTATCCCATAGGAACTTCGCGAAGTGGTAATCCCTCTTTTGATGAATTTGACTTCCCCTTTTCAAAAATTGGCTGTTGGAGGTAACTTTGAGCTGAAATAGAACATGGTGCAGCTTTTGATCAGTAGTGGACAGTTTATGGGGGCTTTCACATGAAGATCCATAAGTCCACCTATGGAATTTCTTGGAGATTAGTGACACATTCATTCCTAATGGTGTGTCAACTGACTGTGTTAGGTTGATATTTTCCCCTATTTACAATTGGAGAAAGCAAAGAAGTAGTTGAACGCTGAGCCGATAAGTTCAATAACAACCTGGGATGACTTATCCCAGAAATTCCTCATCCGATTCTTTCCATATATCAATACTACGAGATTGTGCAGTGGGATTGTGAGCTTCAAATAAAGGCCAAATGGGAACTTATATCATAGGTGTGAGAGGTTTAAAGATCTTTTTCGATACCATCCACATCATCAGTAGTCCAATGAGGTACTAGATCACACTTTTGTTGAGGCACTTGATCATAACACAAAAATTTTGCTAGATTTAGCTGCAGGTGGTCAAGCGTTGGAATTGACATATGATGAGCTATACACTTTGTTTAAATGAATTATACAAGGGAATCCTGAGTGGCATGCTGACTCAAGAAGTGCTCTAAATGAAGTTGCAGGTGTGTTAGAGGTGGACCAATTTACTTCTATATCAGCTCAGTTTACTACACTAAAAATTTTGTTAAATACACAGATCAACAATATAAAATTTGGAGTTACACAGCTTGCAGTAATAACTAATGAAATTCATCAGACGAATACTTGATGTGGGGTTTATGGCAATAGTGGTCATTCTGCAACCATGTGTGGTGAAAATCCTTAGTTAGTGATGTTTTTAGGCAATGATCAAAGGCTAAATTATGGGAACGACTACAATCAAAATTGAAAAACTCAACCACCAGTTCCATCATGGAACAACCAATAACATCAGTTTCAGCAACAACAGGTTCAAGGGAATCAGACCATGACTTAAACTAGCAATATGAAAGAGATGCTGAAACAAATTATAGCTAATAAAGCATAGTTAGCAGTAGATATGAAGATCCAACATATGGATATATGTGTTTTCCAATGTTCTATTCAACTGTACAGTTGAAACTTATACTATCTACCAGTTGTATAATAGGGAAACTACAGTTCTATATAGCAACATCCAATAGTAGGTGTCTAGGTTTTGTCTTGTCTTTTATTAAGAAGAAATCATACAAGCAAATCTAGTTTTTGAAAGTATAAATATTGATATTTCTCATCAAAAGTTGTTGCTTCACTATAGTGCCTCAACAACAAATACCTATTCCAAGAATGTTTCTTTGTTATATTTGATGTTGAGTTATTGTAATGTTCTTTATATGGAAAACCTACTCTTTTGTGTTAGGAGTATTGTATAGGTACTTTGTGATTATTATCAATTCATCACTTTATGTCTAGATAGATAAAGCTAGTTGTTATACTGATTGGAATAAAATTATTATAATGAAGGCACAATAGAGGTATTGTGTAGGTTGAGGATTAAGAGTTGCATGAGTTTCTAATTCTAAAGTGTCTTTAGTTTAGTAGAATGGTTAATTAATCCAATGAGGTAGATTGTGATTTTTTCTCCATTGAGAAAGGAGGTTTCCATATAATATCATATGTTTCTCTAGTTGTCTTGTTTTATATTTGTTGTTGTTTAATTCTGCACTATTACTTGTGTCAAGAACCTGGTACCTTGAATGTTATGGACTCATACATGCCTTCAATTGGTATTAGAGTTGGTGATTCCTAAATGTTTAACACCTAAGAAAGATCTTGCGTTTATGTCTGTTTCACCATGTCTGGAAGAAGGTTAATTGACAACCTGGCCACCTCGCTTAATTTCTCAGTACTATGGATGGTGGAAGACTCACACACACAACTTCGATGAAGATAGTTAAATCTAGCATGTCTTCCTCGATAGGCCTTATGTACCAATGAAAAAATTTAAAATAAGAAAAGTCACTACTTTTGTTCATAAAACCAAAAAAGAGTATAATGAAGATGATAGAAAAAAGATAGAAAAAACTATCGAGCTAAGAAGTTGCTGGTGTATGGTATAGGACTAGGCAAGTATAATAATTTTATTAAACCAATGAGATATGAGAATGTTTACAAGAGTCACACAATAGAACTAGTCAAGTGAATAAGTCCAAAGCCGATATCCTTACAACCCAATATGGAACCTTAACCGTGAAAGAAGGATAGTCTATTCTGGAGATACAGATAGAATTTACATCTCTCACAAATGAACTTTACTATCTTGGTGAAGTGATAAAACCAAGAAATCAAGTTTGAAAGATTATCAACATTTTGCCTAACTCTTGGAAAATCAAATTTGATGCAATCATTGAGGACTATGATCTCAAGACTCTTACCATCGATGAACTGATAGTCAATCTGAAGACTCATGCATTGAAGATGCAACAAGATTAAGGTAGAAAAGAACCCTAGAAGAAAAAGATACTGGCATTCAAAGTTGTAAAAGGTGGTTTAACTGATGAATATTAGGAATATGAGAAGGCATTCAAAAGAAATATAGGTTTCTTTAGAAGAGGGAGCACCATTAGATCAACTAAAGTAAATGGCTTATGGTACAAATATGGAAAACCAGGTCACTTTATCAAGGATTTTCCTTAAACAAAGTTGAGTACAAAGAATATGAAAAAATTGAAATGAAAGAGAAAAGAATAAGGATCGGGTCCCTAATAAGTCAAAAAGACAAACAATTGCTAATCAGGTTGTTAATCAAGCTCTGGCTACTTGGAGAGGATCCTTTAGTGAATTAGATACCTCTGGACATCCTAATATGCCTCAATGATGTTGATTAAAGATGAAAATTTTCATAACCAAAATGATCATAATTACTACCCACCCTAATACTATGGAAGGATAACCATCTAACCCAACCTATGCTAAGTCAGTCTAATACTTCACAAGGTGTTTTCATCAAGGTTTTAATTTCAAAGTTACTAAAAACATTAATAGTTAACTTAATTGAAATCCAACTTTATCAATATAATAGCCAAGGAATAGAGTATCAAACCTCTCTATTTACTAGAACCCTAAGACCTGAAGTCACCATAAAAGAACATCAAAGAATATCCAAAGACTATAAATGAAATATTATTCAAAAATATCAAGAAAGTAAGACAATGTCGTAGTCCCAAAACAAACGACGTGAGCAAAAGTAAGATGATTTAGTGTCTGCCCATCCGTGGTGCTCACTTTTGAATCGAAGTTCAAAACTACTGTCTAGAGTCAAGGCCTTGTCTTATAGACTAGAACACGCTTTATGGGTTCCATCCCAAAAGTAGCGGTAGCATTCCAGTCGCAGAGACACAGTGAGTCCTCATTGATTCGAGGAAAATATGATTTGACACATTTATTTATTTCTTCAGTTTATTTTTACGAAGTTAGTTGGAGACATGTTCCTTCAACTCCTTATTCAGATAGTTTAGAGGCTTTCAGATTTATGTTCAGATTTACGTTCAGACTTAGCTTTCAGATTGAGTTGTTTTGGCTATTTTTACCCACATAGACGTTATGATTTTCAGATATGGGTTTATTCAGTTGAACCTTATGGCCTTACAGTTTTATGTATTCTGCATTATTATGTCATGATTTGCAGTATACAAGTATAGATATCAGTCATGGGCTAGCTTGTGGTCCCTCGAGGTCATAAGCACTGTGTAGCATTTCGGTTCCGCAAATTGGGGCGTTATAAAATTGGTATTAGAGCCTAAGGTTCAATAGAGTCCAAGGAAGTCTGAAAGCCACATCTAGTAGAGTCTTGTACATGGGTGTGTTGCGTGCCATATTTATGTACAGGAGTCTATAAGATGTTTTAGGAACAGTCCCCTTTCTTCAGTATTCATATCATGCTAGTGAGCATAATCATAAGTAAAACTCTCAGTCTAATCCATTCTTCTATTATTCCAGACCATGTCCCCAAAGAGAAGAAACCAGCCAACTCCTCAGCCCAAAGATCCTTTGGACAAACATGTTTCCCATGCGAAGTTTAGAGCCGCATTTACCACACTTGCTAAGTCCGTGTCTACACAGAATAAATGGCCACCAGTCATTCCAATGAATCTTGTGGCCAATCCCATAGAAGCTAGGGTTCGGGACTTCACCCGGATGAACTCTCTATCTTTCCATGGGTGTAAGTCTGATGAGGACACTCAGGAGTTCATTGACCAAGTCCAGAAGGTCATTGACATCATGGGTGTTGCTTCTATTGAGAGTGTTGAGTTAGACACCTACCATTTACAGGATGTTACTCATGATTGGTACAAACAGTGGAAGTCTGAGAGGTTAGATGATGCAGGCCCTATCGAGTGGGAGGAATTTGTCACGGCCTTCTTAGACAGATTCTTTCCCCAAAAGCTGAGGGAAGCCAAAGTTCTTGAGTTCATCAACCTCAGGCAGGGGAATATGATGGTTAGGGAGTATTCTCTTAGATTTACTCAGCTAGCCAGGTATGCTCCTCGTGTGGTTGCAGACAATAGGGCTAAGATGAGCAAGTTCATGTCAGGGGTCAACGATAGTATGGTAAATGAGTGTAGGTCTGCGATGCTGATCGGTGATATGACCTTAGCCAGACTCATGACCCATGCCCATCAAGTAGAAGAGAAGAAGACTAAGACTAGGGAGAGGCAGAACAAGAGAGCAAGGTCAGGTAACTTCAACTTTGCTCACCCCAAGTCAGATGGAGGAAACCGTTCACAGTTTCACTCCAAGTCAGTCGTTCCATCCCCTTCCTCTGCCAGCACTCCAGTTCTGAAGTTCAGAGACGGCAACAAAGACAAAGTGCCAGGCTCTAAATCTCAGGGCAGTATTAGCAGTTCCCGAACGAATCCCCTTTGTCAGACTTGTGGTAAGAACCACAAGGGCATTTGCAGAGCTGGTAGTGATGTCTATTTTGGTTGTGGAAAGCTAGGCCACAGGATTAGGGAGTGTCCACAGTCAAGTCTTCAGTGTCAGTAAAATCATTCTGCAGCTCAGTTTGGTCACCTGAACCAGTAGGGTGCCATTTCCAGTGCTACCAGTGGGCAACGCCCAAACAAAATCTATGCTCTTCAGTCCCGGCAGGATCAGGAAAATTCTCCTTATGTCGTTACTGGTACGTTACAGATTTTCCATGTATGCTTTGCTAGACCCAGGTACATCCTTGTCTTTTGTTACTCCATACATAGAAGGCAATTTCGGAATCAGTCCCAAAATTCAAGCAGAGCCCTTTTCAGTCTCTACCCAATGAGTAAAACCATCATACCCTGGCGGGTATACAGGAACTGCCCGGTTATGTTATCTCAGAAATCCACATTAGCATATTTAGTTGAGTTAGAGATGACTGATTTTGATGTCATTTTTGGCATGGATTGGCTTCATTCCGTCTATGCCACAGTAGACTGCAGAAACAGGATAGTTTAGTTTTAGTTCCCGAATGAGCCCATCCTAGAGTGGAAGGGTAGCATTTCAGCGTTCAGGGGTCAACTTGTTTCCTACCTTAGGGCAAGAAAAATGATTTCTAAGGTGTGTGTGTATCATCTCGTGCATGTTAAAGATTCCAGTTCTGAATCTCCCAGTCTTGAAATAGTCCCAGTTATTAATGAATACTCAGATGTCTTTCACGAAGATCTTCCAAGCATTCCTCCCGAAAGGGAAATAGACTTCGACATAGACCTTCTTCTAGATACTCAACCTATTTCTATTACGCCATACAGAATGGAACCAGCAGAACTCAAAGAACTAAAAGATAATTTGAAGAATCTCTTAGATAAGGGATTTATCATACCCAATATTTCCCCATGGGGTGCGCCAGTATTATTTGTGCTTAAGAAAGATGGTTCTCTCAAGATGTGTATTGATTATCGTCAACTCAACAAGGTCACAGTCAAGAACAGATATCCTCTTCCCAGGATTAATGATCTATTCGACCAACTTCAGGGTGCTAGTTACTTCTCCAAGATAGACCTCAGATCAGGCTATCATCAGCTCAGAGTTAGAGAATGTGACATTCCGACAACATCTTTCCGCACTCAGTATGGTCACTTTGAATTTTTAGTCATGTCATTGTGTTCAAGCAGTACTTGGACATGGATTTCATAGTCTTTATAGATGATATTTTGGTCTATTCTCGCACAGAGCGTGATCATGCAGACCATCTCAGGATTGTCCTTCAGACTCTCAGGGATCACCAGTTATTCACTAAGTTCAGCAAGTGCAAATTTTGACTAAGATCAGTAGCATTCCTTTAGCCATATTATTTCTGGTGATGGCATTAGAGTAGATCCTTAGAAAACCGAGGCAGTAAGAAACTAGCCCAGACCCGTATCTCCATCAGATTTCAGGAGTTTCTTGGGTTTAGCTGGCTATTATAGATGGTTTGTCGAGGGATTTTCTTCTATTGCATCTCTCATGTCCAGATTAACTCAAAAGAAGATTAAGTTTCAGTGATCAGATTCATGCGAGAAGAGCTTTCAAGAGTTGAAGACTCGACTCACCTCAGCTTCAGTTCTCATTTTTCCAGATAGTTCAGACGGTTTTGTAGTCTATTATGATGCATCCAGAGTAGGTTAAGATTGTGTCCTCATGAAGCATGGTAAGGTCATAGACTACACCTCCAGATAGTTAAAGCCACATGAGAAGAATTATCCTACTCATGATCTTGAGTTGGCAGCGGTAGTTTTTGCCTTGAAGATTTGGAGGCATTGTCTCTATGGAGTTCATGTAGATGTCTTCACAGACCATAAAAGCCTCCAGTATGTCTTTTACCAAAAAGATATCAATCTTCATCAGCGAAGGTGGTTAGAGCTCTTGAAGGATTACAACATGAGTGTTCTTTATCATTTGGGCAAGGCCAATGTTGTGGCTGAAACTCTTAGTAGACTCTCCATGGGTAGTATTTCTCACGTTGAGGGTAGCAAGAAAAAGATGGCTCAGGAGATCCATCAGCTTGCCAGACTAGGCGTTCGCTTAGTCGATTCTTCAGAGGGTGGTGTATATGTTCACAGTAGTTCATAGTCATCTGTAGTTTCCGAGGTGAAAGAGAAGCAAAACAGGGATCCTAGCCTTTTCATGCTCAAAGAGTCAGTTTAGAATCAGAAAGTCAAGGTTTTCTCCCAAGGAGGAGATGGTGTTATTCGTTGTCAGGGTCGTCTATATGTTCCAAGTGTAGATGAATTGAGGCAGCAAATTCTTGCAGAAGCACATAGTGCGCGAAACTCTATTAATCCAGGGGACACTAAGATGTACCGCGATATGCGGGAGATTTATTGGTGGAGTGGGATGAAGAGAGATATTGCAGAGTTTGTGGCTAAGTGCTATACATGTCAGCAGGTTAAGATAGAGAATCAGAAACCTAGCGGTTCCATGCAAGAGTTCACCATTCCTACTTGGAAGTGGGAAGAAGTGAACATGGACTTCGTGATGGGTTAGCCTAGAACTCGTCATCAGCATGATTCAGTCTGGGTTATTATAGATAGAATGACCAAGTCAGCTTATTTCCTTCCTGTTCGTACTTCTTATTCCGTTGAGGATTATTCCAAACTCTATATCAGTGAGTTAGTCAGGTTACACGGTGTTCCACTATATATCACCTCATACAGAGGTACCCAGTTCATCTCTCACTTTTGGAAAGCATTCCAAAAGGGTCTCGATACCCAAGTCCATCTCAGCACAATGTTTCATCCTCAAATAAATGGTCAAGCAGAGAGGACCATTCAAACTCTTAAAGATATGCTAAGGGCATGTGCAATTGACTTCAAGGGAAATTGGGATGACCACTTTCCTTTGATTGAGTTTGCATACAACAATAGTTATCATTCTAGTATTCAGATGGCTTCATTCGAAGCTCTCTATGGCAGGAGATGTAGATCTCCGATTGGTTGGTTCAAAGTTAGTGAGGCCTCAGTCATAGGTCCTGACTTAGTATTCGATGCCTTAGAGAAAGTTCATTTGATCAGAGAGAGACTCCGGGCTGCTCAGAGCCGACAAAAGTCCTATGCAGATATTCGTACAAAGGATCTCGAGTTCGAGGTTAACGACTATGTCTTTCTTAAGATCTCTCCCATGAAGGAAGTGAAGAGGTTTGGCAAGAAGGTCCCTTCAGAATTCTCTGTCGCTTCAGCAAGGTAGCTTATGAGTTTGAGTTGCCTTCAGATCTAGCCTCAGTCCATCTAGTCTTTTATGTCTCTTTGCACAAGAAGTGCATAGGTGACCCAACAGTTATTGTCCCTATTCAGAGCATTGATATTTAGAACATCCTCTCTTATGAAGAGATTCCAGTCAAAATCTTAGATTATCAGACTCGTAGATTGAGGAACAAAGAAGTCCCTCTAGTCAAGGTTCTTTGGAAAAATCAGTCTCATGAGGGAGCTACTTGGGAAGCAAAAGCAGATATGCGTACCAAGTATCCTCATTTCTTCCCTGCCAATTCAGATAAAACTCAAGGTAAAAGTTCTCCTTAAGCTTATTCAGTTTCATGTTCATGTTTCTAGTATAAAATTGGTACCTATTACCCATTGCATACTCAGTCATGCATTCATGTATCAGTTGTCTGTGCATCAGATATGAACGAGTTCAGTATGTTTAGCATGCCAGTCATGAGATCAAGTTTCAGTTCTTCATGTTCATTTAAAGTTCTTTTGTCTTGTATCCCTTCTAAGTAAATTCTCATTCGAGGACGAATGTTTCCAAGGGGGAGATATTGTAATACCCCGCATGTTTCTAAGCTAGGAAGTGAATAAGTTTTCCTACGTATGAAACCTCCTAACCTGTGAGTAGAATTTTAGTGCATTACTTACAATGAATATCCTAGCTATAGGATAGCTTGCGATGTCTTAAGCATGCTCATATGAGTCTCATAGAGTGATGCAAGCTAAGAGTTTTTGATTCCATCAATTCTTAGTGTTCAATTTTTCCAGGGTCATATTTGAACAAGAATAACGTGATTTATATGTGAAATTTTGGCATATTTATACCCACCAAATTGTAGATAATCGAATTATCTTTCCAATGATACCAATTTCGTCAAAATCCGACACCCGAGCAAGGAGTTATGGCCTTTCAAAGTAGAATGTGTCACCTAACCAATCGCACAGGGCCACTGGAAAGCATAGGCGATATCATATGCGGTGCCTATGTAAGCATAGGCGATATCATATGCGACACCTATGTAAATATAGGCGATATCATATGCAGCGCCTATGTAAATATAGGTGATATCATATGCGGCGCCTATGTATGATTTCAGCCACGAAAACACTTAGTTTTTGAGTTATTTCGAGGGTAGTTAAGTCTTTTAACACTCCTTACATGCCCCTAAACCTAACCTCATGAAATTTATAGCTTCTAAACACATTACAACCCTATTAACATCTTAAAGTTCATTATCCAAGAGCACCATAGGAGAAAAACAACTAGGGTTGCACAATCAATCTTGAAGATCAAATTTCATGGAAATTCCTCCATCAATCATCAAGAACCTCCCTTCCAAGGTATGCGTAGTGTTCATCCACGGATTCCTTTCTTCCTTGGAGTTCAAGAATCAATCTTTAAAATACAAAAATTTGGTTGGTTTTGGTGATATTATCATACCCATGTTGATGCTTGTTTGTTTTGCTATATAATAGTATCGTGACTGTATATCTCATGAAAGTTATGTTGTTAGTTGAAAAACATGATCTTTAGATGGATTGATTGAATACAAGTATGAAATCCACCTATTCCTTAAAGAATGCATGAAAGGTGTTCGATAAAATGCCTAGTATGTTAGAACTTCATATTTACATGATTTCATGATATCTAAATAACAAGTTCATGTTAGCCATACACTCCACTATGAATTTCCATGCAAATTATGTGTTGTTATTGTTGTGGTATAAAGCATGTAGGATAATGGAGATATAAATTATGTACAAAAAATATATCCATGCTTTTCCTATCATGTTTGAAATGTTGAATAAATACATGAAGTATACTATCCCCTGCTTATGATATTGTGAATTGTGGACTCAAATCTTGTGATCAAGTCATGTCATGTGTGTCAGTTTCCTCCTATCGAGTCCTAGGGGTATTCGTACCTGAAAACTATAGTTGTGTGCCTAGAGCTATGTCATGTTTCACGATATCCTAACTCAAGATATGATTCCATAGACATCAGTCAGTCATGTACTCAGGAAATCCTCATGATTTCAGTCAGTAGTCAGATATTAGTAACATTCTGCCAGTTAGCAGAATTCAGTAAGATTAAGTCATTTATAGTCAGTTATTCATGTCCAGTCCCTCCAGATGGGAGTAGAGGTTAGCACCGAGTGAACCCAAGGATAGGAGCTCACCCGCCAGTTCAGGGTGTGATTCTTAGAAGCAGTCCTTGTGATCCAGAACTACGTAGCTGGCGTAGGTTGAGACATCTTAACCTGTTAGATTAGGGTTGATGAGGTGGCTTAAATTGTTAGTTTAGGGTTCCCACCATTCTCATTGAGTACCTTCCAGATAAGGGTCACTCACAAGTTGTTCTTACCCATGGCATGGTATTGACACCCCTCCAGTTGGGGCAGAGATTGGACCCCAGCTTAGCGATAACGGCATACATAGGGCATGTTGGTTAAAAACTACCTCCCACAGTTTCAGTATCAGTCTCAGTAAAAGAACTCAGGGCGTTCTTCAGATTTCAGTATATACAGGACTGTCAGATACAGTCGTTATGTTCTTCAGATTTCAGTATATACAGGACTGTCAGATACAGTTGTCCATGTTATCAGCTTGCAGTATCATTCATAATAGTTATCAGTAAACCATGTATTAGCTTACAGGTTTTGTTATCACGCATTCATGGTCCCAGTTTCTATAAATGTATGTTTGCACTCCCAAATTCATATTAGTCAGTCAGTGTTGTTCATACATGAAACCCTTTATGTTCAGCCTACCTTCCTCGTATACTCAGTACTCCAATTGTACTGACGCATTTGTGCTATGGTTCTTTCTTTTCATGTTACACCATAGGTTCCGAGACACGGGCTCCAGCCCAACTGTAGCGGTAATATTCCAGTTGCAGAGACACAGTGAGTCCTCATTGATTCGAGGAAAATATGATTTGATACATTTATTTATTTCTTCAGTTCAGTTTTACGGAGTTAGTTGGAGACATGTTCCTTCAACTCCTTATTCAGATACTTTAGAGGCTTTCAGATTTATGTTCAGATTTACGTTCAGACTTAGCTTACAGATTGAGTTATTTTGGGTATTTTCACCCACATGGACATTATGATTTTCACACATGGTTTTATTTAGTTGAACCTTCTGGTCTTACAGTTTTACGTATTCTGCATTATTATGTCATGATTTGCAGTATACAAGTATAGATATTAGTCATGGGTTAGCTTGTGGTCCCTCGGAGTCATGAGCACCGTGTAGCATTCCAGTTCAGCAAATCGGGGTGTTACAAATGACAAGTCAATATTCCACTATCTACTTCACACAGACATTTTAGCAAACACTTGAGGATTTTGGAGTATTTCACATGATGATGGTCAACACATGTGATCATGAATACAACATTCAATTTCAAGTACAATGTTTAAGCATGAAATTCATAAAATTCACCACATAATTATCTTGATTTCATGGAAACTTATAATTAAACATTTATTGGATCCTAATTACTATCATGAATATGAATACATTCAATTTCAAGCATGACAATCATAAATCATAATTCGTGAAGTTTTAAAAATAGATTCTTGGACTCTATGGGTGAAAGGAACCCATAGATAAACACCTAACATACCTTGGGTTATTAGTTCTTGAAAGTGCTTGAAGAAATTCTTGAGTTTTGACCTTGATTCTTAAAGCTAGGGTTTGTTTTCTTGAGAGAGAATCTTTGATTTTGGGGAAAATTCAAAAATAATGATGTAACTAGGTTAATTTAGGGTAATTTACGTGTTAAAGGCCGACTTAGGTCATGGAAAAATACCCAATTACCCCTAGGAATGATTTAAAATTATTACTGAAAAATTCTTGATTTGGGCACCTAGTGCAACGCGCCATTATCGCGCCAAGCCACTGAAAAATGACAACTAGGAATATGAATGGTGGAGCGATGTAGTGGAATCGCATTGCAATACAGGATTGGACCTAGAAGCTTGGTGCGGCGCAGTACAATTGTGTTGCTTTACTGGAAATTGACAATTGTGGATTAGGGCCTTGGTGTGACGCGCCAATATCATGGTGCAATACTGGATTTTGACAATTGGGAAATTAGCCGGTGGCGCGATACGCCGGTATCGTGGTACCTTACTAAAAATTGACAATTTTCATTTTGACATACTCTGCGACGCGCTACTGGCATAAATAACGGTGTTTAACAACTGAATCTTAAAATATTCATAACTTCTTACTGATAACGCTCAACTTACACTTCAATTTAGTGCAAGGCGGTCGTCATCAATATATTTACCCAAATTTTGAAATCAGGGTCGAATCCACAGGGAATAATGGAGTGACGATTAAACTAATTTGAGACTATAGCTACAAGTTGAATTCAAGCAGATGATACGAAAACATAAAATGGGGGTTTTGGAGATTAGCCAATAAATTTTTGGTCACTTTAACTTAAATGTTCGTAATCAAGAGTTTATGGAAAAAACAGAATTATGTTCACTAGGGATTTAGGTACTTGACAGATGCTACTAGTGGTTTAAGATTCTCACGGCAGGTAGGACAACAAGTTATCTTTATCGAAATTATGCTTAAATGTCTCTCGTCCTACTTAAGCATTTAATTACCTAATCCTCTCGGACTTAGGGAATTTATATTCACTGCCCACATTTTACCTCAGGTTAACCAACCTTGTTACAACGCTGATTATTAAACGAAAGTTTAGTGTTTCGAAGTCCCTGTTGATAATTCACTTCCCACTATATTTGATTTCTTTCTCAAGCAAATCAAAGAAGGTGTTATCTATCATTTGTAACCAACAGACAATAATTAAAACATGAGAATTATCAAGAAGTCCTACCACCTTTCGAATCCTGGAAACTCAGCACCTTATCAAGACCTAACCCTAGATCTCATAATTCAGGTTAAAGTAATTTACCCCCTCATGACGTAATAATCGAAGAAACTAGATGAATTCATGCTTTGAAAGATAAACCTACCACAATATGAATAGAAACTAGAGATTCTCCGATTAAATCACAAAGGAAATCCCAAAATAATGATTAAATTCTCTTCCAAGTAATTTCTTTTTCAAGCCAAGAAGTTAGAGAGAGAAAATATCAAAGTATCGTGTCTCAAAACTCAAGATGCGGGCCTCTCCAAGAAAACCCTAAACAAGGCTTTAAATAATTCACCCTAAATAAGGAAACAAAATAATAAAATTTCATAAATCCCTCAGATTAGGAGACGACATTTGTGATAGCCTATCAGGAGGCTGACGACTTATCACAGATGTCGTCAACTCCTTCTTCAGTTTTGGCTCTTCCTGCTTAAGGTTGACGACAATCTTGATGACTTATCAGCTTCTTGATGACCTATCACAAAATGTCATCAAGGCTCTGCTTCAGTTCTCCTATGCTGCCTTAGGCCGACGACATTCTTGGCAGCTTATCAGACCCTTGATGACCTATCACAAAATTTCATCATAACTTTCAACTTAGGTCAATTCTCTGTCTACTGCTGACGAGGAATCTGATAGCTTATCACGGGGATGACGACTTATCACAAATGTCATCAGCCACACTTTTCTTCAGATTTCTTCAGATTTTAACTTCTGTACTTCCATTCTTGTTGGTTCTCTATCATATCAGCTTCTACTGCAAAATCAAATATAAAACAATCAAAAACGACAAAAGTTGCTTAAGACTTTGCAATTATTCTTAGTTAAAAGCCTCAAATTTGTTAGCATTTGCTCGCACATCAACACCCTCAACTTAAAACAATTACTTCTCCTCAAGCAACTAAAACACAACATTAAGATTCTTAACCTAGAGACACATAAGATACCTATGATAGATGATCATCAATTTTAGTTCAAAACCCATTACCCTCTTCATTTTCAATCACTTAAACCCATCTGTGTATATCCATGAAGATCAACAATATGCCAGAATGGAATCAATATATGTCATCAACTTAGCAACAATAACCATGCCTATATACAAATTGCACTACCCAAATAAGTAGGCAACTAGCAATGCAACCGATGTGCCCTTACAACAAAGAAGTCCCTCTTCACTCATATATGAAATCAAACAAGTAAATGCAGGGACAGTCAAGAGACACTCACTCTCTGTAAGAAGTTCCAGTCAATGTATGCCAAGTACCATAAGTTTGCCCTTATTTTCATTACCGAAGCTTTCAGACAGTTAAGTTAGGATCACTATAGGACATTTCTTCAGTTTGTAATGGAGGCTTGGGGATGGTATGATACGCAAGGATATTTAAAGTAACTAAGCCTCCTTGGCACTACACTATTTTTTTGGGGTCTCACTTATCAACCTTTACCTTATTTCTCCCTTTCTTGATTAAGCAAATTCAGGATGGGTGTGGTCATTTAATCAATCATTTTCTCTTTTGCACAACTTTTCTTTTCTCATTCTTTTTCTACCACACCTAGCCTTGCATATATATATATACATATATATTTTATTACCCTTTTTTATACTCACTTTACATCAAGCACCCCTATGATAACCACCCTCAACTTAGGCTATTTGCTTAATGTCAAAGTGCACAATATCCAAGAAGGATCAGGACCAAAATAGGTTCATTGTGATACAAATGGGAAGGTGATAGGTATAATAAAAAGAATAGGCACTCAGGCACAAAATCAGGATCAAGGGATATTATTCACACATGGAAGGTCATTTAGGCTAAAAGTGGACTAATATCAACAACAGCCTATGATCCTTTCCTAACCGCTATCCTAAAACCAAGGCAAGACCAACCAGACAAGTTCTGGATTTAACACACAATGGGAACTAGGTAGCATTTCACACACACATAGCATAAAGGTACATCACAAGCTACTACCCATTCGGTTAATGCAATTGTTAGCAGTGATTATCATGTCCCTAATACTAATGCCATAAAAAGATCACAATAGTTACATATAGATGCTCATCATACAGTTACCAGATAGACAATTGGAGAGGTATTTATCATTCCAAGAAAAATCAACAAAAATATGTCAACTGTCCTAGATACTTATTTTTTCCCTAGTTAACCACAACACATAACAAAACAAACACAATACGCCTAAACATTCCGGCTCTACTAGGAACAAGACTCCGGGGAAAAGAGGCACAACAACAAAAACCCCAAGAGGACATCAACACCCACAAGTAGCTCCACCCTCAACTTAAAATTATGCAATGTCCCCAACGCATTAAACCAAAATGATAGAGTTAGAAACATACCGATGGCACCATGGGTGCGAAGAGCTGATGTCAATAATATAATGTGAATACAAATAATAAAATACCTTGGGTTTCCTCCCAAGAAGCGCCTAATTTAGTGTCGTGGCATGACAACATTTAGTCATCCTTTATCCCTCCACTTTGATGATTTGAATTATTGACCCATCTTTCTATCTTTACATTTTTTAGGTCCGTTGGGCAAATGTGAGGGCATGATAAGGAATGTTCTATCATGCCACTTCGAAGACTTGAACCGCTTGCCAAATTTTGCATCAAACTTTCGTGTGGGCTCATTGGGCAATAGTAAGGATCTTAAAAAGCCACTAAATTGACATCTATCTTTAAGTTTCTTGACCTTTAAGATTGGGGTTGTAGTATACCCTTTTGGAATGATAAACTCCAAAATGTAAGAATTTTCTTCTTCATTTTCAAAATTCATCATTTTCTTGGGTGATTCGACTTTCATCACATCCACCAAGAATAATGTTGAAAAGTGGTTTGAATGAGGACTAACTCTCAATTTCGGAGTAGCATCCATAATAGTATATTTACCCCGAAATGGACTAGAATTTTCACAAGAATTGTGCTTGATTTCTTCTTTCGACTCTAGTACCATTTCCTCATCTTTGGCATCTTCGTTCATGAATGGTTCGGTTGGTTGGGAAATCACCAAGGGTTTCTTAACATCAAGCTCAACATCACTATAGGATTCTTGCTCCTAATCTTCACAATCTTCGATTAGTCTATATGATTCCACATACAAGATATCATCTAAACATAATTTAGAAGAGTGCTTTCAATGATTGACCTTGATATCCATCTCCCCTATCCTTTCTCTTTCCTTGTTAAATGCCCTAATGACTTTAGGTATATCACATATGATATCATTCATTGTGTCCATACGATCCAATATTATTAGAAGCATAGCTTCAATGCCACTATTTTCGGTGCTTCGTTCTTCCTTTTTTTGACCAAAAGACCTATCAAAATCATAAGAAGAACTAGAATTTGGGTTAGCACAATGGGGGGAGGGGGAATTTGGGAAATCACTCCAATGTCCATCTTGACCACCACATAAAGAACAACCATACTCCCGGTAGGATGGAGATGGTGCACATATCTCTCTCCGGGGAGAATATCTATATTCTTGCCAAAAGTGAGGTTGATCACAATATGGACCATCAAAATAAGATTTTCAACCACCAAGCACATATTCATTCCACGATGCCATAGTAATAAGTAAATTAAAATAAAAATCTACCTAACACAAGAAATAAAAGAAAACTAAAAATAAATATTTACAAGTTTGAATTCAAGCAAGTAGGCTAAAATTCCAAACCAATTCAATACGCCAAATTATTCCCCGGCAACGGCGCCATTTTTGATAACGCTCAAATTACATTCTTGAATGGGTGTAAGCGATCGTTGCCAATATAATAACCCAACTTTGGAGTCGGGGTTGAATCTACGAGGAATAATGTGACTGGTGATTAAACTAATTTGAAATTATAGCTACAAGTTGAATTTAAACAAATGATAGGAAAAGATAAAATGGGGGGTTTAAATGGTTGAACAAAAGTTGATAAACACTTAGATTTAACAATGTTATGGGAAACCAGAGTTCTGGTTACCAAGATGCTTAAACAGAGCTGGTTGTAAATAACTTAAGAGTTCCAATTGACACTTCAATTTGCAAGAAGAGTTGAATCCTATTATTTACCCATTCGTCTCTCGACCTCAGTAGGTAGTGCACCCGTTAATTCTCTCGAACTTAAAGGATGTGTTTGCTATTCAACTATGTTCTCATTTAGGCAAATCCGGTTATGGCATTTGCCATTAAACTAAACATTAAAATCTTTCGAGTCCATGTAAACTCTTTATTTTCCCACATACACTTTCCTCTCGAATAAGTAATGTTGTTGGGCTTACCTTTCAAGTAGCAACTAAGAGAGATCGTTACATTGCTCAACAAGTACTTTCCTCTCGGACAAGTGATTGTTTCATTTAAGTAACCTAACAACACCTACCTTTCAGACAAGTGATGTTCTAGTGATGACTCTTCTAATTTGCAGCCAAGAAAGATCATTAAAGTGAAGAAAGGTTTATACAATATCAATTACTCACGGAACTTAAGTAGATTCACAACCCAAATTAGATATTTAAATCAAGGTTCCCATAACTCAAGTAAAGAAAATTAGCTACTCATGATATACAAATCAAAAACATATATTGAATTCATAATCAAAAGTAAGTAATAAATCATACCCAAAACAAATCTTCAAATGAAAGATGTTTACAAAGGTGCTAAGAACCCTAAATGAGAGGTTTATCTCATTTTCCGCCGCTCCTGAGCTTTCCCCAAGTCCAAGATTAAAGATACCCTAATTTTGTCAACATTTTTTTCTTTTATATCTGCTGAAAATCCCGCTTTGTATGGCCATTGCGATGTGGTAACAAGCCAATCGACAATTTTTAATTTCCAGAATCTCTTCGCGATTTCACCGCGTCGTGGCGCCTTCTCAAAGTCAACCACATCTTACACGCGCCTATGTGCCTCAAAATTGGACCTCTTTTGATTACAGTGTTCTTCTGTACGACCAAATTGGACTGTTCATGAGACCGTAATGGACAAATACATTTCAGGTATCTAAATGGAGTCAGTTTTTGCATTTTGGTGTCGTTGAGTCATTCTGAGCCTTATTGAGTTGTTTCCACTTGATTTGAAGCTTGTATATCCTTCATATATCATCATGATCCAATAACCACTCATCCTAAATCATTAAACACCAAAAACTAGATCTCAAAACAATTCAACTTCCAAGACAGTGAACTCAAAACACGAGCTAAGCATAGGCTAATTTCACTTTGATCTTTAGCGCATTGTTTTGACTCTTTTCTTGATCCAATTGACCCTTGAACATTATAACTAAGTTGTTTCACATATAAATACATAATAACAACCTTAGTAACTTATTAAAACACATCAGATCTCAACACAATAGACTAGACAAACACCTAGCTCGACTAGTCACACTAGTTTTCTCGGTTGAACTCTAAATGTTCGAATTGAATCAAAACTCATATGGAAACACCATTAAGCATTGTAAAAACATATTGAAAATATAAATGCTCATTTATATCATTATAAACACATATATCATAAGAATCATCCTCAAAATAAGGCTAAAAAGGATAGAATAGTAATGCTAGAATGCATAAATACACCCAACATCAAAACCCCACACTTAAAACCTTGTTCATCCTCGAACAAATCTTCACTTTAAGTATCATGAGATGGGGAATACACTCTTATACTATATGCAAGACATTCAGATAGTACTATAATAACTACATAAAATGCAAGTTTCTACACTAAGCATGTCACAAACATAATGGAGAGCTCATGACTCCTACTTCCAAAACATCCTAGCCTTAAGAATGGACTCCACAAGTAGTAAACTCATGGACATAATTCAGTTAAAGACATCTTACAAATTACCCATATTAATCAAAAATGTGCCCTCACAATATGAGAGTTACCCATAAATACTCACAATAATGAAATTTATAACAATGGGTACAAGAATCAAATTATGCTCACTCTCACAGAATTCACAAGTTACACATAATGAACCATAGGCTTGCCCTTAGTGTAATGCTCTACTAATATTCGAATGTAAAACTTAGGATCAGGTAGGTCTTTTCCGGATTGTAATGTAGGATACGGGACGGGTAGGAACTATTTTGGCCAAGAATAGTGACTATCCTCTCTAACCGCTTCAATACACTATATTATACATTTAAAACAAATATTCAACAACCAAATTACACCATATATTTTTTTCTTTACCCCATTTCTTTTTGTTTTTGCCCAACTTTATTCAAGACATTAATAACAATTATGGTAGGAGTACTTCCCTTTTACATCACAAGTCAATTCTCAACTCTTCTTCATACACCAGTTATTGTTACGCACCCCTATAGTAGCCACCCTCAACTAAAGCTATTCGACTTGGTTGAGGTGGACATTGTCCTGAATGGACCAGGGCCAAAACAGGTTCATTGTAGCAAAAACTGAGCAACAATAAAAAACTGAAATTGCTTTCATATTTTATATAGCTCCTAAACATAACAATTTGGACACATAATGAACACTTCTTTAGAGCTTTACTTTCACCTTCCTCCTTCATTTTCACAAACCTTTCTACTTAGTCCTTTATATTAAAGCACTTAGAAGATTTGGATCAAATTAAGGTTAATCAAGAAAGGGATTAGGCTTCACATGAGGTTTCCAAAGAGAAGGATAAAGGCTCAATAGGGTTAACTAAGATAATGCACAAGGGTAGGTAAAAAGAAGGTATAAAACAAGGCTATCAAAGAAATGCCTATATCATCTCCTAAACCCACATTCTTTATTTTGCTTCACACACACACCGGGCAAGTTCTAGACATCACATGCAACAAGGAATATACAAAATACCTTAGACGCACATGGAACATGTTCAACTCAATAGGATCTTCATAGACTCTCAACCAAATAATAGCACAAATTCAAAATTAAGCCAACACTTACAAGAGTCACAAACATGAGCCTAAGAGTCTCAAAAATAGCATTTCACACAGTTCAACATGCTTTTACAAACAAACCCACTTGCATCATGTAATGAAAAATAGCACCAACAAGAATACCTCACTTATTCCAAACCTAAAAGAAAAAAAATTGGGCCAAAATTTGGGAATTTCCCCACCCCACTTAAAAATTTACTTTGTCCCCAAAGTGAATTTTTAAACGAAGAAATAGAAGTACTCCCTGAGGCCTCTGGGCCTAGCTAGATGCATTTTCACATAGAGGAGATCTTTAGAACCCCACACATATTTTATGCCATGCTCCTTAGCGCAATATTATGGTACCCAGACTTCCCATTAACCTGTGACTCAACCAAAAATAAAACTACTTGAAATAAAACTAAAGACTTAAAATTAAAAAAAAAATACCTTAGCTTTGGTTGCCTCCCAAGAAGCTCCTAATTTAGTGTCGCGGCACGACTTAATCATGTTTTTTCCTCCATCTTGAGGATATAAATTTCACCCCCAACTTAGCAGCCAACTTTTTGACTCGCTCATAAGGAGGTGGTACAAATATTAAGAAGCCGAGTAATGGATGATGCATGGTAAACAACTCGATCTTAAAGTGAGGTGTGTTTTAATGTTGCTTATCAACTGTAAAATAAAGAATATAGGATTCTTGTTCCTCATCTTTACACTCTTCCACTATTTTAGATGATTCCACAGACAAGATATCATCTAAACATAATGTGAAAAAATGCTTCGAGTGAGGCCCAACTAATTCTACTTCAAAATTTATACTATCTAATACACACTCACTTTTATTCACCTTTTCAATGTCAGTCTCAAGATCAAGATGACAATCAAGTGGTTGTGATTCTTGACTTTTCTTCTCAACTTGGCTAATGTCCTCCACATATTCTTCTTTGTTTAGCCACTGTAAACATGGTGAGAGTGGTGACTCCTTTAGCTCTGCCCATAACTGTTCTTGATTCTCTAAATTTCATTTCATCAATTTTTTTTGCTTGAATTGTGGAAGCACACATATCTTTATAATGATCACTTTGACCATAAATTAAACACCAAGTTACAGTTCCATCTAAATATGGACCGTAAGCCTCATAATGTGGTCCCACACAATAATCACAAGAATCATCATCAATCCAAAAACCATCTATCCAGGTTGACATCTCAAAAAGGTGTAAGAACAATAAAAATAAAAGAACAAAAAACAAACTAAACAAATATTTACAAGTTTCAATTCAAGCAAGTAAACTAAAATTCCAAACCAACTCAATATGCCAAATTATTCCCCGAAAATGGCACAATTTTTTATAACGCTCAACTTACACTTCAATTTAGTGCAAGGTGGTCGTCATCAATATATTTACCCAACTTTTGTAGTCGAGGTCGAATCCACAGAGAACAATGTGAGTGGCGATTAAACTAATTTGAGACTATAGCTACAAGTTGAATTCAAACAGATGATATGAAAAGATAAAATAAGGGTTTTGGAGATTATCCAATAAACTTTTGGTCACTTTAACTAAAGTGTTCGTAATCAAGAGTTTATGGAAAAAAATAGAATTATGTTCACTAAGGATTTTGGTACTTGACAGATGCTACTAGTGGTTTAAGATTCTCACGGTAGGTAGGACAACAAGTTATCTTTATCAAAGTTATGCTTAAATGTCTCTCGACCTACTTAAGAATTTAATTACCTAATCCTCTCGTACTTAGGGAATTTATATTCACTACCCAGATTTTACCTCAGATTAACCAACCTTGTTATAGTGCTAATTATTAAATGGAAGTTTAGTGTTTCCAAGTCCCTGTTGATAATTCACTTCCCACTATATTTGATTTCTTTCTCAAGAAAATCAAAGAAGGTGTTATCTATCGTTTGTAACCAACAGACAATAATTAAAACATCAGAATTATCAAGAAGTCCTACCACCTTTTGAATCCAGAAAACTCAGCACCTTATCAAAACCTAACCCTAGATCCCATAATTCAGGTTAAAGGAATTAAGCCGCTCATGACGTAATAATAGAAGCAACTAGATGAATTCATGCTTTGAAAGATAAACATACCACAAGATGAATAGAAACTAGAGATTCTCCGATTAAATCACAAAGGAAATCCTAAAATAATGATTAAATTCTATTCCAAGTAATTGTTTTTTCAAACCAAGAAGTTAGAGAGAGAAGATATCAAAGTATCATGTCTCAAAATTCAAGGTGTGGGCCTCTCCAAGAAAACCGTAAACAAGGCTTTCAATAGTTCACCCTAAATAAGGAAACCAAATAATAAAATTTTAGAAATCCCTCGGATTAGGTTATGACATTTGTGATAGCCTATCAGGAGGCTGACGACTTATCACAAATGTCATCAACTCCTTCTTTATTTTTGGCTCTTCCTAATTAAGGATGAAGACAATCTTGATGACTTATCAGCTCCTTGATGACCTATCACAAAATGTCATCAAGGCTCTGCTTCAGTTCTCCTGTGCTGCCTTAGGCTGACGACATTCTTGACAGTTTATCAGACCCTTGACAACCTATCACAAAATGTCGTCACAACTTTCAACATAGGTCAATTCTTTGTCTACTGCTGACGATGAAACTGATAGCTTATAACGGGGCTGGCGACTTATCACAAATGTTGTTAGCCATAATTTTCTTCATATTTCTTCAGATTTCAACTTCTTTGCTTCCATTCTTGTTGGTTCTCTATCATATCAGCTTCTACTTCAAAATCAAACATAAAATAATCATAAACGAAAAAAGTTGCTTAAGACTTTGCAATTATTCTTAGTTAAAAGCCTCAAATGTGTTAGCATCCGCTCATACATCATTTACCCAGCTATCGAATTTAGGCTAATTTTATTTCATTGGAAAGCTAATTGAATTTCCTACGTAATGGCTTGCTTTAAACTGAAAAATACTGAGTATTTCAAAAAAATTGTCTTAGATCACTCATCGAATGAGAATTAATTTAGGTTAAGGAAATAAGGGGTATTACAATATCTCCCCGTTGGGAACATTCGTCCTCGGATAAGAATGATTAAGCTGAGAAACACTGATAGACTAAGCTGACACACTGAACATGCATATATAATACATACCTACATGACTGAACTACTAAAAAACTTAATTCGTATACTGAACATGCATATTTGATATATGAAATACATTACTGAAGCTACTGATAATCTGAATTTTTTAATGAACATGCTTATCTGATGCATCAGTACATGTCTGAACTGATTCATGAATGCATGACTGAATATGCAATGGTAATGGATACCTAGTTATAATTATAGTTGAACATGGAATTTGAGTAAAGTTAAAGAAGACTATTACCTTAAGTTGGATCTGAGTTTGCGGAGAAGAGGTGAGGATACTTGGTCCTCATCTCTACTTCTACTTCCCAAGTATCTCACTCTACGGACTAATTTCGTCAAAGGACTTTGACTAAGGGAACTTCTTTATTCCTCAGTCAGCGAATATGATGATCGAGGATCTACGATAGAACCTCTTCGAAAGAGAGATATTTCTGAATATCTACGCCCTCTAAGGGAACTATGACTGTTGGGTCACCAATACATTTCTTTAGCAAGGAGATGTGGAATAATGGGTGCACTGAATCTAGGTTTGAAGGTAACTCGAGCTCAAAAGCTACCTTTCCAAAATGACTTAGAATTCTGTAAAGGCCGACATATTGGGGACTGAGCTTTCCCTTCCTGCTGAACCTCTTTAACCCCTTCATGGGAGAGATTTTCAAGAATAAAAAATCACCGATATCAAACTCGAGATCCTTTCTCCACACATCTGCGTATGATTTATGTCGGCTCTGGGTAGCCCTAACTCTTTCTCAAACTAACTTAAACTTCTCAAAGGCATCAAACACTAGTTCAGGACCTACTACTTCGGCCTCACCTACCTCAAACCAACCAATTAAAGAACTATATATCTTATCAAAGAGAGCCTCAAATAGAGCCATCTAAATATTTGAATGATAGTTATTATTTTATGCGAACTCGATCAAAGGCAAGTGGTCATCCCAACTACCCTTAAAATTGACAATGCATTCTTTTACCATATCTTCTAGAGTATGAATGGTTCTTTTTTCTTGACCATCTGTCTGAGGGTGGAAGGTTGTATTGAGATGAACTCGGTTACCAAAATCCTTTTACAATGCTTTCTAGAAATGATAGGGGAATTGGGTACGTCTATCTGAGATGATGGATACTTGGACTTCGTGTAACTTGACCAACTCTCTAATATAGAGATTGGCATAGTCCTCGGCTGATTTGGTCATCCTGTCTATGATAACCCAAATGGAATCATGTTGATGACGAGTACGAGGCAAACCCATCACAAAGTCCATGTTCACTTCTTTCCATTTCCATATGAGAATACTGAACTCTTACATGGACCCACTAGGCTTCTGGTGCTCAATCTTAACCTGATGACACATAGAGCAGTTAGCTACAAACTCTTCAATATCCCTCTTTATCCCAATCCACTAATAGATCTCCCACATATTGAGGTACATCTTAGTGGCCCCTGGATGAATCGAGTATCCTACACCATGTTCTTTTGCAAGAATTTGTTGCCTCAAGTCATCTACAACTGGCACACATAAATGACCGTGGCAACGCAATAAACCATCTTCCCCTTGGGAGAAAACCTCTACTTTCTGATCTCTGACTAACTCTTTCAACTTAACTAGACTGGGATTTCTATCTTGCTTTTCCTTCACTTCAAAAACTAGAGATGATTCGGAACTGATCTACACCCATACACTACCTTTTGCTGAATCGACTAAGCGAACACCTAGTCGGGCAAGCTGATGAACTTCCTAATCTAACTTTTTCTTACTGTCCTCAACATTAGCAACATTACCCATAGACAGTCTACTGAGAGCATCATCCACTACATTGCCTTGCTCGGATGATACAGAACACTCCTATCATAATCTTTTAATAACTCTAACCACCTTGTTTGATACAAATTAAAATCTTTCTGACAAAAGACATACTGTAAGCTTTTGTGATCTCTGAACACATTAACATGCACCCCATATAGGTAATGCCTCCAAATATTTAAGGCAAACACTATAGTTGCTAGCTCAAGATCATGAGTTGGATAATTCTTCTCATAGGGCTTAAGCTGTCTGGAGGCATAAGCTATAACCTTACCTCTCTGCATTATGACACAACCCAAACCTACTCTTGATGCATCATAGTACACAACAAAATCATCTGAACCATTTGGTAGAGTCAAAATTGGGGCTGAGGTAAGTCGAGTCTTCAGCTCCTGAAAACTCTTCTCACAGGAATCTAACCACTGAAACTGGACTTTGTTCTGAGTCAATCTGGACATGGGGAATACAATAGATGAAAAAACTTGAACAAACCAATGGTAATAGCAAGCTAAACCCAAGAAACTCCTGATATCTGTTGGAGAGATAGGTCTAGGCCAGTTTCTTACCGTTTTAGTCTTTTGAGAATTAACTCTAATGCTATCAGCAAAAATAATATGACCAAGGAAAGCTACTAAACTTAGCCAAAATTTTCACTTACTGAATTTGGTGAACAACTGACGAGTTCTAAGAGTCTGAAGTACGATTCTGAGGTGGTCTGCGTGATCGCACTTGCTACGGGAATAGACAAGAATGTCATCGACGAAGACTATAACAAATATGTCCAAGTACTTCTTAAACATACAATTCATTAAGTCCATGAAAGTTGTTGGGGCATTAGTAAAACCAAAGGACATGACTAAAAGCTCAAAGTTACCATACCGGGTGTTGAAATCTATTTTTGGAATGTCACATTCTCTAACCCTGAGTTACTAATAGCCTGATTTGAGGTCTATCTTAGAAAAGTAACTAGAACCCTAAAGTTGGTCAAACAAGTCATCGATTCTAGGAAGTGGGTATTTGTTCTTGACTGTGACTTTGTTCAACTGACGGTAATCTATACACATTCTAAGATAACCGTCTTTCTTAAGCACGAATAAGACTGGTGCGCCCTATGGGGAAATTCTGGGTATGATGAATCCCTTATCTAGGAGATCCATTAACTATTCCATTAACTCTCTGAGTTCTGCTGGAGCCATTCTGTATGGAGGAATAGATATAGACTGAGTATCTGGAAGAAGGTCTATTCCGAAGTCTATTTCTATTTCGGGAGGAACTCTGGGAAGATATTCGGGAAATACATCTGGGAATTCATTTACTGCTGGAACTGACTCAAGAGTTGGAGTTTCTGAGTTAGAGTCTTTGACTCGCACAAGATGGTAAAGGAGTCCCTTGGATATTATTTTTCTCGCTCTAAGGTATGAAATCAACTGACCCTTAAGAGTTTTGGTACTACCCCTCCATTTAAGGACTGGTTCATTTGGAAAATAAAAATGAACTATTCTGTTTCTACAATCAACTAAGGCATAACATGAATGGAGACAATCTATGCCGAGAATAACATCAAAATCTTCCATCTCTAGCCCTACTAAGTCTACTAAAGAAACTTTCTGAGATATCAAAATCGGACAGTTCCTGTATACCCGTTGGGCTATGATAGATTTACCCACTGGGATAGAAACTGAGAAAGACTCTACGAGGATTTCTGGACTGACTCTAAAGTTAACGACTATATAATGAGTTACAAAAGATAAAGAATCCCCTAGATCTAATAAGGAATAAAAATATAAATGGAAAATCTATAACGTACAAGTGACCATATCAGAGAATTCTCCTGATTTTGTCTAGACTGTAGAGCATAAAGCCTGTTTGGGAGTTGCCCAGTGGTGGCACTGGAGGTGACACCCTGATTTGGGTGACCTGACTGAGCTGAAGGATGATTATACTGACCCTAAGAACCCGATTAAAGACAATCTCTAACTCTTTGGCCTAGATTTACACACCCAAAACAAACATCACTGCTAGCTCAGCAGACACCATGATGGTTCTTGCCATAAATCTGACAAAAAAGATTTGTTCAAGCACTACTGACATTGCCATGAGATTTAAAGCCTGGTGCTCTATCTTTATTACCATTTCTGAACTTAGGAACTGGAGCACTGGCTGAGGATGAAGATGGAACTAAAGATTTTGGGAAAACTGGGAACGGGTAACGTCCTTTGACTTAGGCTGATTAAAATTGAAGCTACCTTTCTAACTCTCTTGATCTACCTCTCTCTTTCTCTCTGATCTTAGCCTCTTCTATCTGCTGAGCATGGACCATGAGCCTGGATATGTCCATCTTCTTAATCAATATTGTTGTTCTATACTTCTTAACCACACTATCTGACACCTCAGATATAAACTATCTCATTCTGGACCTACTATCTGCTACTACATGGGGAGCATACCTGTCTAACTGAGTAAACTTGAGGGAATACTATTTCATACTCATACTACCCTACCTGAGATTGATGAACTCTAACACCTTAGCTCCTCTTAGCTCTAAGGGAAATAATCTTTCTAGGAAAGCGGTAGAAAACTCTGTGCCCCTGTCTACCTTCCACTACTTAAACCACGTATGAGCTACATCTTGTAGCTGATAGGCAGCTAGATCAACACTCTTACTGGAAGTCACTTCCATGATGTCTGTGACTTTTTGAACCTGATCGAGGAACTCCTGTGGATCCTCTTCAGACTTAGATCCTGAGAATAGTGGAGGATTTATTCGAGTGAAGTCCAGAATCCTGGTTGCAGTAGTATTGGCCACCGGGTTGGCTAGAACAACAGCTGGCCATTCATTCTGAGTTGCTACTAAATTAGCTAGAGTCGTGAATATAGCTCTAAATTTTGCATAAGAGATGTGATCGTCTAAGGGATCTGCCTGAACAAGCTGAGGTGCTGAGTGATTTTCGATTCTCCTTTTGTAAGTCTATTTGGGAGGCATGTTCTATAAATGAAAGGAAGAACAGATTAGACTAATATATTAAAATTGAGCTCATTCTTACCCGCACGACATGAATACTGAAAGAAGGGAAATTGTTTCCTAAAACATCTCATAGCCTCTTGTCCATAAGTGTGGCGTGCTACAAACCCATAACTAAGACTCTACTACATTCAGCTTTCAGACTTCCTAGGACAATGTTAAACCTTAGTCTATGATACAAAGTTTTTAACGCCCCGAGTCTATACCCTAAATTCTACACGGTGCTTACAACCCCAAAGGACCATAAGTTAACCCATGACTAATATCTGATGTGAGCACTGAATAAAAATACTGTAATAAATGTAGAACAATAGGCTGAAATGCCATAAAGTTCAAAACATCTAAAATACTGATAAATTACATCATCTAAGATAATATCTATAAAACCAAATACTGATTGAAAACTAGTCTGAAAAGCCTCTAAACTAAACTTTCTGAATGTGGAGTTGATGGGACAATCCCCCAACTAACTCCATCTACTGAAATACTGAATCTACTGTAATAATGAAATGAAAGAATATCCACGATAAATGAGGACTCACTGCTAAATCTACTACGGGTGGAATCTGAATCTATCAATGCGTGGTCAGAAACTTGAGCATCCAAACCTATGATATAAGACATCATAGTGCAAAGAAATAGTATACGTCAGTACGTGGAATGTATTGTATGCTAAATGGGGTAAGGCTGAATGAAAGGTTCATATGCATGAACAATAACTGACTGTATGATATACAGTAACTAAACATGAGAGTACATGGATAACTGATACTACTATAAATACTGAGTATGCACTACTATGCATAAAAAGAAATATTGTGACTAAGATTATCTGAAGCTAAGTCCTTAGTTTTGATACTGAGTAATAGATATCTAAAGTTTCTGATACTGGTTGACAGTATCTGACAGTCCTGATTCTGTAAAACTAAACTGATTTCTATTCTGAAGACTGAAACTGAGACTGTGGGAGGTAATCATCTAACCGACATGCCCCAAATAAGATAAGGTAACTGAGTTGGGGTCCAATCTGTAACCCCAATTAGAAGGGTGTAAATATTATGCCACGGGTAAGGACAAAATGAGAGCTACCCTCATCTTCCAGGTACTCTAATGAGAATGGTGGAACCTTCATCTGGCAGGTTAAAACACCTCATCAACCCTCAACTGGAAGCTTTGATGTCTCAACCTATGCTGGCTACGTAGTTCTGGAATGCAAGGATTGCTTCTAAGGATCCCACCCTCTACTGGCAGGTGAGCCCTCATCCTTGGGTTTACTCGGTACTGAATCCTACTCCCAACTAAAAGACACTGAACTAAGTATACTAAACTGGACTGAACTAATACTGAGTTTACTGAATTTTCATGAGTTCTGTAACTTACCGAGTTCTACTGAGTTCTATAACTGACTGAGAGAACTACTTATCATCATAAGACTGAGACTATATTGTAACTAACACTGGATCTTGGTAAACATCTAAATTATTTGGTATTAAATACCCCCAGGACTCGATAGCATGAAAATTAAAAAATAGCAAGATCTTGAGATACACAACAATGTACACTTGTCCATAATTCATTCATAAAGAAATTTCATCAAACACTTGTAAGGAATAAGCTTATACATGATTGGGACCACATAATGACATGTCAAGATTCCACTATCTTCTTTACATAGGCATTTTAGCAAACACCTGGGGAGAATGGAGTATTTTACATGATGATGGTCAACACATGTAATCATGAATACAACATTCAATTTAAAGTTCAAGGGTTAAGCATTAAATTCATAAAATTCACCATATAACTATCTTGATTTCATGGAAACTTATATATAAACATGTATTGGATCCCAATAACTATCATGAACACGAATACATTTAATTCCAAGTATGAAAATCATAAATCATAATTCTTGAAGTTTTAAAATTGTATTCATGGACTCTATGGGTGAAAGGAACCCATAGATGAACACCTAACATACCTTGGGTTATTAGTTCTTGAAGGTACTTGACGAAATTCTTGAGTTTTGACCTTGATTCTTGAAGCTAAGGTTTGTTTTCTTGAGGGAGAATGCTTTGATTTGGAGAAAAATTGAATAATAATGATGTAACAAGGTTAATTTGGGGTAATTTATGTGTTAAAGGCTGATTTGGGTCATGGAAAAATACCCAATTACCCCTGGGAATGATTTAAAATCATTACTGAAAAATTCCCGATTTGGGCACTTGACGCGACGCGCCACTATCCCGCCAAGCCATTGAAAAATAATAACTGAGAATGTGGCTAGTTGCGCAATGCAGTGGAATTGCGTTTCAATACTGGATGGGACCTGGAATCTTGGCGCGATGTGGTTCAATCGTGTTGCTTTACTAGAAATTGACAATTGTAGATTGGGTCCTTAGCGCGATGCACCAATATCGTAGAGCTACACTAGATTTTCATAATTGGGAAATTAGTTGGTGGCACAACACACCGGTATCATGGTACCTCTCTGAAAACTGACAATTTCCATTTTGACATACTCCGCGATGCGTTGCTGGCTTGAATAATAGTGTTTAAAGACTGAAGCTTAAAATAGCCATAACTTCTTACCCAGTTATCGGATTTAGGCGAATTTGATATCGTTGGAAAGCTAATTGAAGTTCCTATGCTATGGAAGGATCTAAACTAAAAAATACTAAGTACTTCAAAAATTTATATTAGATAACTCATGGACTGAGAGTTAATTTAGGCTAGAAAAATATGGGGTATTACAAAAAGAAAAGACAATAGTAATTTGGGAGTTAATTGTTGATCCATTACGCACAACAAAATATAGTGACTGACATTTAGCTTTCATCTAATAACTTGAGATTCAAAAGGTAATATTTAATTGGGATCAGGATAAAGTTTAGTAACGCGACACCCTAGGACTCAAAAGGTAAAGTATGAAATCCACCTACTCGTCCAAAAGACTATAAGAGGCATATAACTTATTGATTCTGCATGAAATGTATTTGGTTGGTTCAACAATGCACGATAAGCCTACATAGTTGATATTCCAGGGGAACACAATACTAGTGTTTACCTACGACTAATTTTCAACCAAGATTAATATTGTTGTTTGCTCGAGACTACTACAAACAAAACCACTATTTACTTTTGTTGTTTTCCCTATTTCTTCAAACACTGAGATCTGCGAAGCCACGTGTTCCCTTGGGATTCAACCATAAACCTAGTTGGGTTACTATATCTTTACAACAACCGTACCATCATCTAAAATAAGGTATTTCTTGGGCATCATAAACAGGTTGGCACCATTGTCGGGGTATCACGCTGTTGATTTATGGATTGAAGTCATTGTAATTTTTAGGTTTTTCGTTCTTCCTTTTTTTCTTACTTTGGCATACGCCGATGTATGTCTAGCATACGGAGTAGAGGAAATCCCTTACTCTCAGTCAATCCAAATCTAAAAAAGATCCTACAAATACCTGGTAGGATGTTTGAGCCGAAAAGAGTTGAAAATCCTGAAGGGGTTCGTGATATTGTATCTCTTATCGAAAAAGTACAAGATATTATTAGTCATCAAACTGGTGAGGTTTTATCTCAAGATAAAGTAGAGAAAAGTGAAACAGAAAAAGCTCAAAGATTACCTAAAAAGACAGAGCTAGCTAAGTAAAGAGAGCGCAGAACACCGACCAGCACTCGGTGGAAACCAGAATAGTACTAGAGGTGCCCGTACTCAAGTGATCCTAGCATATCAGTACATGAAGCCATACATATATGATGAAGAACATCTAGGATATGTTAAGCTAACCGAGACTGGACGAATAACACCTCATGTTTTGCCCTCAGGCATCAAATTTAACATTACGAGTGCCATGATCCAACGTGTAAATTGATAGGGTGTGTTTGCAGTTCTACCCACCAATGATGCAAACTTGTACCTCATAAATAGTTTTTTCCCTCCATAACGGATATTGTAGCTAAAGGATGAGATCTATAATTTTAGGAAGCTACAGTCATAGTCCATGTACTAGGCTTGGTTCTGGTTTATGAAGAAGTTGATCATGGTCCCAAATCTTAGTTATTAGGGACGAGCTTATCAGATATATTCTGTAGAGCCTTGACCATCAGCTTTTGATCTATGGAAGACATAATATCTAGAAGAGCTTTTATGAGATTATGATAGAAGACAGCGTCAGAGATGTTAGATCGAATCTTACTTACTAACCAAGGGTGGAAAACGTAGGAGGCTGAGAGAGAATCTGTTACTTATGCTATTGGTGCTTTGTGCGACCAAAGAGCAGCTGATGATACAATAGCGCAAGAAATTTTATTACAAATAACTGATTTAGGGGTTCTAGCAAAGCAGTTTAAAGTGGCTAATTCTGAGAAAGTGAATGTGATAGCAACCCATGGGTCAACTTCCAAAGCGTACGAGACTGAATTAGAAGAGGAAGCAAATTATCTGGATCATCAAATGGCAGGTTTTCGATCCCAAAGGTAATGGAACCAAGGTGGGAACTATTATGACTGCAGAGAGAGAGATGATGACTTGATGATGAAGAATGACTGCAGAGAGAAAGAAGATAGGTATATTCCACCTGGTAGATGCGATGCAGAATCCAGAATAGAAGAGATACTAGATAAACTGTTTAAGGCTTAAGAAAGTCAGGAGTCCAACCTTAAGGAGATTAAGGATGATATTTCAGGGTTAATTCAGAAAGTCGAGTCATATGCCACTATTATCAAGCAATTGGAGTACCAGTTTGGGTAGATGTCAGCAACTCTAAATTGGAGGCAGTCAGATACCCTTTCAAGCAATATAGTGCAAAATTCAAGAAACAACGGTCACGTACTTGATATTACTATAAGGAGTGGTGCCACTACAATGGATCCCCCACTACCTGTTGTTGAAGCTGTTGATGATGAGATACTTGATACTGAGTCTGAGAAGTAACAAGTGATCAAGGAACAGTTGCTTAAGAAAAAAGTAAGGGTCCAGTCATTGAACCAGAAGGTAGACAAATTCTGAAACCTCCCCCACCTTTTCCTTAGTGACTAAGGCAGAAGAAAAAAGAATATAAGTTCAGGTGGTTCATTAAGATGTTGAGAAAAGTAATCTTGAACATACCTCTTCTTGAGGCGTTAAAGCAGATGCCTGATGGGTGGTGACTTTACCACTTAATCTAACTCAACATTCATGTACATTACCTTGTTTTGAATGAATACATGAGAAATATTCGTGAGTAAATGCACTAATATCCACTCTTTTCTCGTAAAGAGTTTAAAAGATAGGTAGCTATGGTTTGGAGCTTAAAATAATCAAAAGAGTGAAGGATAAGTACAGCCGAAGACCTACAACCGAAGCACCTCAGGTACCACAGTCGTGGTATTTTGACCACGATTACAGTGGTCAAAGATAGTCAGTCAACTGTGGTCGCATATGATTGTCGTGGTCTCGGCTAAGTGGTGCGATCATAGCTTAGAAGAAGTATTCGGCCTAAGGAAAAAACTGTAATTGCACGTGATGATTCTAATTTGACAAAAAGACTCAAACCCTATCCTAAAGGGTATCATAATTCATCTTCCCCATTTCTTTAGGTTTTAGATCTAGACTTCATCGCCTTCAATTTTGGAGAAGAAAAATATTGTACAAATTTTGGGTGATGAATACATTGGAGACTTTTTAAGTGGAATATTTGCTCACTTCTATTATTGATATTGTAGGAGAACCAAGTTTGATGTAACATTAGCTTAGTTCTTCAAAAGTTTATTTCAATGGAGATTATGGGTTTATCTATGCTTATTTATCTTATGTGTAGCTAATTTTCCCTCTTGGGTTATGTGTGAGTAGGGGTTTAAGTGTGTGTGAGTTGTTATTGTTAGCATTTATTTAGTAGTTCATGTTTATGGGTTTTATAATTTCTATGCTATTTAGGTTGGGATTTGATGGGTGAAAGCCCCAAATACCCACATAGGTTTGATGAGTGAAAGCCCCACGCTCAAGAAAGTTTAAGGTCATCTTTGAAAGAAGGGTTTTAGGTAAAGTGTAGGAATCCAGGTCATCCTTGAAAGAGAGATGTGGAGACCAAAGCAATGATAGACAATTATGTGTGTGGTTTGCTAAATTTTTATTTTTTTAGACATAAGGGTGAATGTGAGGTTGACTATGCCATGGGTATCATCCTAGAAATAGGGATGCATAGATTGAGGTTGTGGTTACCAATTGTTGAACACACCTATTAGGTATTCAAAAGAATCAATGGGTGAAAGTCTGGTGTTTTGTCGAAAGACTAGCATCAAAATCTATAACCAAGCCTACCCATATTTGATTTACTATATTAATGTTTATTACTAACTCCCACATGTCATTCCCTTAGTAATATATAACCCCAAGATCCGTACATAATTGTTAGAACTCTAATTATTCGTAGCCCTAAATTTATACTAGAAATACCCAAAAGGAAACATTAGTGTAGGAACCTATCCCCCCATTTTATCTTTTTGTACCATTGGTTTGAATTTAACTTGTATCTATCATTTCTAATTAATTTGATCGCCACTCACATAGTTCCTCATTGATTCGACCCCAACTCAAATATTGGGGAAATATATTAACGACAACTTCCTCGCACTTAACTTGACGTGTAAGTTGAGTGTTATCAAAAATGGCGTCTTTGCCAGGGAACAATTTGGCATATTAAGTTAGTTTGAAATTTTAGTTTACTTTCTTGAATTCAAGCTTGTATATACGTGTTTGTGATTTTCTTTATAGGTAGATTTTACATTATTCTTCTTTTCTCTATGGCATCTTCCACCAACCATAAGTTAGATAGTTGGAAGTCCTATCTTGACAACCCATGTTCATATTATGACGGACCATACTTTAGGAGAGATTGTAACTATGTTTCTCGGAGAGAGGCAGAATCACCATCTCGATCTAGTAGGGAGTACGGTTGAACCTTGTGTGGTAGTCAAAATGGACATTGGGATGATTGTCCAAAGGCCCCTCCCCCTATTATACTGATCAAATTTCTAGTTCTTCTTATGAGATTAATAGGTCTTATAATAAGAAAAAGGATGAGCAACACACCGAGTCCAATAGCTATGACTCAAGGCTACTATCCATTTTGGATCGGTTGTATATAACGGGGGAAAACTAGAACACATACATCGAGAATGGAAAAGTGTCAAGAAGGAGGTAATGGGAAAAGAAGAAAATCTTGAAACTATCATTACTATGCCCATTACCCAAGAGGAAGCTTGTTAAGAAGAGAAACCAAGCAATAATGATGATCTTGATAGAAAAGAATCTGCGGTGGCTTCCCAATCATTGAACTCATATGAGGAAGAAGAAGCAAAAATAAAAGAAATGAGCTTAGATTCAACAGAAGAATCAAGGCAGATCTCTTGCAATGAGTCTAGCTCATTTAGGGATGAATATGCTTCGGAGGAGGCTAACTCGAAATTAGGTGTTGGACCTCGTTCAACTCACTTTTAAACATTAGACTTAGAGGATGTGATGAGGATCTATTCCCTTGAACAAATGGAGGATTGTGTGGATGTGGAGTTTGACTCTTATATTTTAGAGTTTGAAATTCCAAGGGAACCAATGGAACCCCATCCATCAATGGCCAAGGAACTCAACTTCTGATGTACAAGGAATGGCCTATTGATGAACACTCCTTTACCCATTAAGCCAATCCAGAAGATCGATGTAACATTGGGTAAAAGTTTTAAGTCTTCAAAATGGTGAGATTGAGGCTTGCTGTCTATTTCCTCACATTTTCCAAGTTTAATATTGGAAAATTTAAATTTTCTATCCCTCTGTCGCTTATTGCATATTGAATGAAAGATGGGATGGAGATTCAAGTTTTCTAAGTAGAAACATAAAAGGAGGGAGTGGAGGCATCGTGCTACGAAGTTAAACTAAGAGCTCGATGGGAGTCAACCTACCATGCCATGAAAAGTGGCACATATCCTTTTTCTTTATGCAGGTTAGAGTAGAAATGAATTTTATTCTTGTTTTTGTTCATACATAGTCCATAAAATATTGGTGCTTAAGAGGCATTTTGGTTGAATTTGAAAAAGGAATATGTGAAATTGGAAAATGGACTGAGCAGGGCATGCAGGAAATTCATTTGTTGGTCTAAGTTACCGCGGTCCATGCCTCCATGATCGTGGAGGCTGCGTGACCGCATTCGCAAAACTATGACTGTGATCGCGGCTTTATTAGCTTAAAAACCATTCAAATGTCATTTTCCCCACTCAATTCTTCCAATTTTATTATCAAAATACTCTTAAATTTGTGTCTTTTCATTGCATTTTCAAGTACCAACTCATCTCGTGCATCCTCTAATTTGGTAAGTTGTCTCAATTTCCTTGGTTTTGTTATAATCACATGCTTCGAACCCGTAGTGTATAAATTGGCCTAAATTAGTGTTTTCAAATGCTAAATACATTTATCGTTTAAATTTTTGTTTTGGTTGGATGTTATAGTATGAGTGCACGTTAATGTGGAAGTCTTGAGTACCCAAATTTAAGCTTTAAAAGGTTGAAACAATCGTGTACTCCATCTATTCGATTGAATGCCCCAATGAATTTAGTTTGAATTCTTTAAAGTTTAAGGGATACAATCACACATTCTAGGCTTTAGTTAAGTGTTTATAATGTTGCCATGCCTAGTTGAAACAAAGAATTAGGGTTATAATCTCATTTTGAGCACTATGCAGAAGCTGTCAATTCTGGTATCAAGTACCACGATCGCGGTCCTGATGACTGAGATTGCATCACCGCAGTTATGTTCAACATTCTGCATTCACCATACCTGAGGGATAACTCAGGCAGACATCAAAATTTATGTACATCCTTAACTGCCCCGGAGCATTCCATAACACTACCATATGTTCTTATTTGTTTGTTCTGGCATGGTTTTTGGTTTGATAATTCTAATATTTGCCTGAGTTGCATTGCTTAAAGGTTCTAAGTCACTCAAAAATGGGATATTTCTATGACACCTAATTCTTGGCCGCAGAATACAAACACCAATATGATGTGAGTTCCACAGAAAAAAGCTACTCCCTGAAAGAGGTATCAGCCTAGACAAGGTGGAAAAAAAATTCCCAGAATTCCATGGCAGTCTCTCTATTACCTGGTGGATGTGTTTTTCCCCTGAACCCTACATTACTAGTGAGCAATGGGTGCGTGAGTTCTACGCAAACCTCAACATAGTTTCCCTCGTAAACCCAATAATGAAAATTTAGGGTAAGCAGGTAAACTTCAGAGGAGAGCAGATTAATGTAGTGTATGGGCTCCCAAATGTTGACATGGGGAATTTTCGTGCCAAGGTATGCAAGCTAGGAACTTGGATAGATGATATCATATGCCCTAGAAAAGCTATTCCCTAGGCCACGACCAAGTGAGATATATTTTTGAAGGACTTTAAGGCTGAATCTAGACTGTGGCTGAACATCATCTGTAGCAGAGTTTCACTATACACTTATATAACCATTATTACAGACATGAGAGATCGGATGGTAGCCTGTATCCTATCTGGTATTTCTCTAAAATTGGGAGGAATTTCCCTCTCCGAGTGGCAGTACTTCAAGAACCATGAAGGTACTCATTTTATCCTTTCTTCCATCATCACTGAGTTATGTAGAAGGGTAGAAGTGGAGGAATATACTACAGACACTTGGCTCGCCCAGGCTCCCTTATCTGCCCACTCAAATTAAGAGGCGATGTCAGCCTGGGTCAGAGTAAAAAGAGGAAGATGGACCTAGGAAAATCAGTCCAAGAGGACACAGACTCTGGTAGACCCTCATCAGCACTGCCTTTGATAATATATCTATTTAGATGCAAAGGGTGAAGGAATTATTGTCCAGATTTCCTCAGGAACCAAAAGAGTCCTCCACTAGTCGCCATTGATATGTGGCCCAGTTAGATTATGAGGAGTACATTGCAGAGTAGAATAAGCAAAGTGCCACAATGACCAGTCTAGAGAGATCCTATTCAGCCTTAGTTTCTTCTCACAGAGACATCAAAGACTCGCATGAGAAGATAGTGATGAGAGAAAAAAAAGAGACAAATTTTCCAGAAAGATATGGAAGGGGGTAAAAGTCATATTCAAGGTGCTCAAACCCAACCATCCACTACCTTCAATGAGATTAGATAGTGAGGATAAGGAACCTACAGAGTGGTCAGCTGATAATGTGGGTGGTGGTAACGCTGATTCAGCAGGATAAGATAGCTCGTGATGTGGATATATGGAGCCCCTTTTACTCTTGTCTTCTTGGACATGCAGTGTGGACACTGCATTCTTTTCAGTAAGGGTGTCCCCAAATTTATTTATATTATTTTAGTGCCGGATATTTCTTTTTATGGTTGTATTGGGATGATATTTTGATCTTTGTGTTATGGATTCCATATTTTTGGGTACCCGATTGGTGCCCTCGTTTTATGGATTATGATGTCTTTTAGTTTTAGTTTCCTTTTTACCTTAGCATTTAGTTTGATTTTTACTGAGACATAGTGCGGGGGAATTTTGAGTACCCGTAGTATGAGTTTCAGGAATGCAAGCGAAGTCTGAGTATATGTGGCATTTTATTTTGTAAAGTTGGGATAACTTTTTAAACAATTGGCTAAATCTGAGTAGCCATATGGGTAGTTTGTCAATTTTGAGCCTAAATGTGAGACTAAGGCTTTAGTTCCAGCCATAGTTTAGCAAAATATGCGAGAGGCTAATGCAAAATCAATTAACCCCCTCCCCCTCCATCCAAAATTTCTTTAAGAAGACTAACAAATTAAGGGCATGGACGTGAGCAATATTGTAACAAAAAATTTTCTCTTTTCATGGCTCCACAGATTTTTAGCTTGTGAATAATGATAAATACTCCACTTGTGTCTCTAGTGGGAGGGACATTTGAGCTCCCTTGGTGAAGTTTGCATGCCAGGTGTGGTGAGCCATTAGCTTTCATCTCTTGTGCACTTGTGTTATCTAGAACTTGCCCCGGTAGTCTTTCAAAACTAATTTTGATTGCATGTGGTTGGTGAAATAAACTTAGTCCATCCTTGTAATTTTGGAACCCACTCTAACCTAAAAAGCATTCCTATGCATAATTGAAATCCTTAGTTGCCCACTTTGAGCCTTTAGACCTTTCTTTGGCAAACTCATTACAAGCGGTGTTCCATTCTTTTTATCCCTGTTTTGAACCATACACTTCTTGAACTTAAAAATGTAACTTTGTCTTATAGACTAAGTTGGGGGTGGTAAAAGTGATGAAAGGAAGTTTGGAGACACAAAGTATTAGTAAAATGCCCTATGTGCCTAAGTGTTGAAAACAAATGTTTAGAAAAAAAGAAAAGATCTAACAAAGGAATGATTTGCACGTAAGTTGCAAGAAAAAGAAATTAAAGTAAATTAGTTAACAAAGAAAGCTAATTATAGCCATAAGAAAAGAAAGAAAACAAAGAAGAGTAGCCCTTAGTCAAAAAAAAAAAGAATTGTAAAGGGTGATGTAGACGTTCAAGGAAGGGTGTAGCCATGTTATTCCTAAATGGTATCCTGCCCTAACCCAAACCTACATTACAAGCTTAGAAAGTCCTTTGAGATCTATGACCTTTTACTTTCTTTGTAGTGGTGATTTAATATAAGGGCAAGTCTATGGTATGACACTTGTTGCTTTGAGATTTCTTTCGTGAGAGAGAGAGTTTGTGAACTTAAAAATACTTGTTACATAGTTAGTCATTTGGTGTGTGTAAATTCTATTTCTTGTGAGGATGGAATACGAATAAGCTGAGGTGGGTGATACTTATCACCTCACGAGAAATGAGGCAAATGGAGAATAACTTAATTGAGGTAAAAAAGGAGCCACCTCTAGAGTATTGGTCGTTGTTGCTTGGTTGCTCTTTAAAGTCTTATACATCATTGAGTATTGTTTATTATGATGAGGGGTGTTATGAAATTAGTCGAGAACATGTGCATAGAGCTACTTGTGGTTGCAACTAAAGTTGAAGTCATTATGGCCTTTGAGGCATAATGTTTGGGCATAAATGATTGTGTCTCATGGTAAGGGATAGTGTTGCTTGAGGACAATAAAATACTTTATGTTGGGGGTGTTGATGAGTGGTGACTTTACCACTCGATCTCACTCAACATTCGTGTACATTACCTTGTTTTGAATGAATACATGAGATATATTTGTGAGTAAATACACTAATATCCACTATTTGCAGGTAAAGAGTTGAAAAGATAGGAAGATATGGATTGGATCTTAAAATGATCAAAAGAGGGAAGGATAAATGCAGTCAAAGACCTACAACTGAAGCACCTCCGGTACCACGGTCTTAGTCTTCTAATCGCGATTGCAATGGTCAGAGATAGTCAGTCAACCACGGTCGCATGAGTTTGTCACGGCATTGTGCGGTCGCAGATCAATGAAAGTATTTAGCCCAAGGCCCAAACTATAATTGCACAAGATAATCCCAATTTTTCTAAAAAGACTCAAACCCTATACTAAAGGGTATCATAATTCATCTTCGTCATTCCTTTAGGTTTTAACTCTAAACTTCATAACCTCCAATTTTGGAGAAGAAAAATATTATATAAATTTTGAGTGAAGAATACATTGAAGACTTTCTAAGTAAAAGATTTGCTCACTTTTATTGCTGATATTGTGGGAGAGCCAAGTTTGAAGTAACTTTCGCTTAGTTTTTGAACAAGTTATTTCAATGGAGATTTTGGGTATATCTATGCTTATTTATCTTATGTGTAGATAAATCTCCATCTTGAGGTTATGTGTGAATATGGGTTTAAGTGTGTGTGGGTTGTTATTATTAGCATCTATTTGGTTGTTCATGTTTATGGGTTTTATCATTGCTATGCTATTTTGGTTTGGATTTGATGGGTGAAAGCCCTAAATACCCACATGGGTTTGATGAGTAAAACATCCAAGATCTAGAAAGTTCAAGGCCATCTTCGAAAGAAGGGTTTTGGGTGAAGTGTAGGAATCCATATCATCCTCGAAAGAGAGATGTAGAGACCAAAGCAATGATAGACAATTATGTGTGTGGTTTGCGAAATTTTTTACTTTCTTTGACATAAGGGTGAACGTGATGTTGACTATGCCATGAGTATCATCCTAGAAATAGGGATTCCTAGATTGAGGTTGTGGTTACAAATTGTTGAACACACCTATTAGGTATTCGAAAGAATCAATGGGTGAAAGTTTGGTGTTTTGTCGAAAGACTAGCATCAAAATCTATAACCAAGCCTACCCATATTTGATTTACTATATGAATGTTTATTACTAACTCCCACATGTCACTCCCTTAGTAATGCATAACCCCGAGATCCGTGCATAATTGTTAAAACTCTAATTATTTGTAGCCCCAAATTTATACTAGAAATACCTAAAAAGAAACATTAGTGTAGTAACCTATCCCCCTATTTTATCTTTTTGTACCATTGGTTTGAATTTAACTTGTATCTATCATTTCTAATTAATTTGATCGCCACTCATATAGTTTCTCATTGATTCAACCCCGAATACAATGTTGGATAAATATATTAACGACGACCACCTTGCACTTAACATGACGTATAAGTTCAGCGTTATCATGCATGGATATGCCAGGTTCATAAAATAGTTTATCAAAAGAAAGAAAGGAGCAAGTTTTTACGATGTTGATGGTGTGCACCATTGCAGTGCAGTCATGACTATGTCCTTAGCAAAGAAAAATGTTGATCCTGGAGCGTTCACTATACCATACACTATTGGGTCATTCAGATTTTCCCTAGCCTTGTTTGATTTAGGAGCCAACAATAATTTGATGTCTTTGGTTATATTCAAGAAACTAGGATTGAACCCTCCAGAACCGACTTTAATGCGACTATTGATGGATGTCCCTAAAGTGAAAAAGCGTGTGGAAATCTCTTTTGATATGATCGTGAGGGTGGATAACATCATCTTTACGACTTACTTTGTAATCTTGTAATATGAAGTTGACACTGAGATGCCCATTATTTTGGGAAGACCATTCATGGACACAAGTATATCTATGGTCGACATGGAAAAAGATGATCTAAAATACAGAGTGAACTGTGAAGAGGTGATATTCAACATTTAAAAGTTAATGAAGCAGCCAACCGACATGAGGGTAGTGTCGGTGATTAATTGTATTGAAGACCCTGAAGGATATTCCCATGCGTATATTGATAAATTCTAAGTACCTAAGATACCTATGTCGTTTCACGATGTTAAATTAAGTGTTGCATGAGAGGCAACCCATGGGCTTATTAGGGAAGTCTGAGTAACCAACATAGCCATGATATGCTGCGACATTAAATCAAGCACTTAGTGGGAGGCAACCCACTATTTTAGTGTTCACATTTTTGTCGATTTTATATTTTTGTAGGTTTGTAATTTTTCAACCTTAGGTAAACATTGCTACATTCATCAATTTCCAGGTAAGGGGATTGTGTGATCAGCCCATCATGGAATCAAGTCCCACACAATAAGTAGAATTATTCAATTGAGAAGTTGAAATTTTGAGGATGAAAAATGTTAAGTTGCAGACTTTGGCATCTAATTTTACTTTTGGGACCTAAATCCTAGGTTGCAAGACATCAGTATTTGGAAAAGAGTCAATATGCCAAGTCCGGGTTATGGAAAAGTGGGCCAAAAATTTTTGACCGGCACCTACGCCCAGCACCTTGGCCTGCAGGCACCACCTGCACCCAGGACCCGACTCTGGGTACAAAGAACGAGTTCGTGCCGTGGGTAGGTCAAGTTCTGGGCCCACTTTTTAATAAAATTTCTGTCCCACCAACATTTAAATATGAACTAAAGTAGCCCCCCACCTATATAAAAGCATTCTTACCCTCATTCTAACTCATTCTAATCCTCAAAACTCACTTTTCTCTTTGAATTCAAACTTCCCACTTAAAACATAACCAAACCCAAACTTAAGACAGGGCTAATTTGACACTTGTTTGAGATACCAACTTGTCCCTTCATTCTAAAAACAAGTTTTAACCTTGGTTTTGCTTGAGTTCTTCATTATTCTCCTCCAGATTTTCATATAAGAGGTAACTTTCTTGGGTCCTAATGGTTATATATTGGTTTATCTATGGTTAAAAAAGTTAATATGTGTATTTCATTGCAAATTATATAAAAATATCATACATATTTGAGGTATCCTTGAAGTAGCCTAAAATCATAATGTAGGGCCTTGTTTTGAGCTAAAATTCTAAGTTTATACCCTAACCTAAAGTTGAACTTTAATAAAATAAAGTAATACCACGGGTTGAGCATGTTTTCTTGATCAGAAATTCATGATTATTGATTAGTGTGTATACATTGGACTTGTTGGGATTTCAAATAGGTTATAGGGGTGTGAAAATTAAGGAAAAATTCAAACTTTTCAAATTTTGGGTTTTTCTTCAACTTTTCCTATCCCTCACTTTTGTTGGAAACTGACAGCTAGTTTTTTCAGGTTCATATGACATCTAAAGAAAAGAACTCCAGTACTTCAAGAAGAAAGGAAGAATCTCCCAATCTTAGTAGTTCATTGGAGGAGTATCTGAGGTAACATCGTATGGATGTTGTAGTTGCGGTGAGACGTAGAGTCACGAGAAGACAGACTTACCAGTCTGCTCAGTCAGTTGTTTCCCGACTGAGGATGAAGTCATCTAGGATATCACCATCACATACTCATCCACCTTATAATGATTAGAAGGAGGAGACAAAGTCTGAGGATACACCACAGGTTGCTCAGGACCCTCAGTCTAAGGAGGGGACCCAGGAATCTTCTAATAAGGTTGAGCAGGAGCAGTCATCAGTGGTGCCCTAGTATGAGGAGGGTACCGCCATTCATTCACAGCATATAGAGGTATGGAAATTTGGTAAGGGTACATCACAGGCTTTCCATGATGCATAGTAGGAGAAGACACTCATACCCGCATATGCCCCAAATACCCTTCCTGAGAAGGGACATCTGAGGTGGTGTGTGGAATAGATGTGGCATATGTATGATCTTGATATCTATTTGTGGGATCTAGGAAACACTAAGTGATGTATTTATGAGAATTTTTGGATTAATTTATCAGGGCTAGAGCGACCACCAAAGCTACAGGCAGTATTTGATAGATATCATCTAGGGTAGATGACTAGGCCACTTGGTTCTTATAGCTCGACTATGGTTTGGGAATTTTATACATCTAACAGATCCAACATATTCCTTCCCATCCACCATCATGCAGTCTTTATCAGATTTACACAATAGCCACAGCTTGATCACACACTAGTTAGAGGGGTCAGAGTTGATATCAGAGATGAGCCTATCCAAAGAGTCATATTTGGCCTAGATTATATTAGTGATACATCTACAGCTAAGTTCAATAATAGATTGAGGATTATATGTTATCATCAAATTATATGGGATACTGAGCATAGAGCTGAGAGGGTTGAGATGGCTAGGTGGATAGTCGATTAAATTTCACCATTGGGTGATAAAACCCCATAGATTGAGGGGCAATCTATTATTAAGAAGGGCCTATTGACAGTGAAGGCCAAATTCTGGTGGTTGTTGATTGGATACCACCTTTTACCCACTGCTTTAGAAAATACATTGATGTGGAAGAAAGTTGCACTAGCTACCTTCTTAATGGCTAGTTATGATATTGATTTTGCTTTCACCCTCAGGTATAAGTTACATGATCGATCCTTTGGTGAGCTAACCTGCTATTTCTTTGTATAATCTTGAGGCTATGAGATGAGGAAGGTGTGCCTGAGTCACCAGTTATTGATGAGAGGATAACTGCGACCGTAACTGCACAAAAAAGGACCATGAAGATGTCTAGGTACTTCAAAGAGATCTAGATAGCACGAAGCAGTACCACAGGCACAGTCTATGGACCCGACAGTTACCGCAGAACTTGATAAGGCATATATAGATGATGCAGGTGTTGTAGACATGGATATATGGGAGCAGATAGATTCTCTGGACTTGAGTACACATGGCGAAGGGACATAGTCTATTTCTTCTTCAGCCCTAATTTTGACCTCAAAGTCGATTGGTGCATCTACAGAGACTTCCCTCCCATCAATGAAACACCCAAGATTTGGACCATAGGAGGAGTATCTTGAATGGTACATTCTGACCAAGGTATGGTTAGGTGTGTCACTTATACCCTTGGGTATGATTGTACTATCTCTCACCTCTTATTTAGTACCCTAGGTAGTATGGTGAGGGCTACTCACTATCCTAGGTAAGAGTGATACCCTACTCAATTGTACCTTAAGGTATGAATCATACTAAATGAGTCAAATAGAGTTTGGACTTAAAGTTTGAGTGGACTATTTTTGGTACTGTTGATGTATACGAGTTAGTGATTGAGTCGTACCCATTGGATACGACTAAAGGGTGTGTGTTCATACCCTTTATAGTTTAGGTGACCTAGAAGAGTCCTATCATACGAATTAGGGTACAACTCATACCCTAGGGTATGACTCATACCCTAGTGTACGGTTCCTTAGTGAGTCGCACCCTTGGACGGGTCCATTTTCTAGCTTTAACTAAGGGCCTTGTGGTTATTTCCTATACCAAAAACCCTAAGTCCCCTCACCATATAAGTGTGTACTTATAAAACACATTTTGAGTGGATCAAACATACACAATATACTCTCATACACTTTGGAAGATTTGGAGGCTAGGGTTTCAAGGGAGTTCACCTTGGGGAAAAGAGGAGTCAAGTATTTTTTTGGAGGGCCATCTTGTTTAAGGCATGTCCCTCTCTCACTTTTTAAATAACTCTAAGCCCAAGTATTTTACACTTGGATTAGTAAGTGTACATGGTGATTTTGAAATCAAATGAAAAGGGTTTTGTTGCCTAATGATGAATAATGTTGACTTTTGCTTAGACTTGTTTTTATACATGTTATTGATGATGATTTACACATGTGGCTGCTTTTTGTATGTGGTATAACATGTGAATCTTGATTAACCTTAATATTAATGAATTCTAACATGAACTTGACATTGATAAAGGTATGCACACAAGGAGTTTGTGAAAATGTCTAAATATAGTGTCTAGTCATATGTCATTAGTGTATTGAACTATGACATTGGTCTAGTGAACATGAATGGGATATGAAATGGTTATAATGAATGTAAACACTTGATAAGTGGTTCGTAAAGGCAATTTTGGCCATGTATTAAGTCGTAATGAATATGAATATTTGGTAAATAGTTGGTAAGAGCCTTGTTAATCATGTAATGGATTAATTTATTACTTTAAATGGTGTGATGGCCCAATAAGTATGAATGGTTGAAAAATGTTATTGTTAGACATTTAATTAGTAAAATTATGACCATGTCAGTTGATATCTAATAAAGGAGTTCATTTCCCTAAACTTGAACATGAATTGTGTGTGGAACTAATGAGTGGTATAGAAAGGCTAATGAAGCTTGGATGGCTTGCAAGGGTCTTGATGATTATAATTTGAATTGAATGATAATTTGAATGAAGGTATTGGCCTAATAAAGTGTTTAATCGATGAATACTTGCATAAAGACCTTATTGTCCCGTATGGTGTTGATGTGTGTAAATGTTTCAAGTCCTTAAAAGTTGAAGTGAATTGTATGAATGTTAATGCATCGACTAAAAGGCATTGAGAGTCCAAATGTTGACTAATAATGTCAATAAAATGGCTTGTGGTTGAAGTCCCTCACCAAATAAAATGGTTTATGGTTGAAGTCCCTTGCCCAATAAATTGGCTTGTGGTTGAAGTCCCTCGCCCATTGAAATGGCTTTTCCTTAAAGTCCCTTGCCCAATGAAATGTCTTGTGGTTGAAGTCTCTTGCCCAATGAAATGGCTTGTGGTTGAAGTCTCTCGCTTAATGAAATGGCTTGGTGTTAGGGTCCCATTCCTAATGAATTTAGTTAAATTAGTTGAGTTGGTTTGAGGATTAGATCCCCTTGACTAATGTAATGGAGAAGTTTACGGTTCTCGAATTGGTAAGGTAAAAGGTTTAAAGTTCTTCACTCCATTTCTTATGAATGAATGCTTTTAGAATGCGGTTCTCGAATTGGTAAGGTAAAAGGTTTAAAGTTCTTCACTCCATTTCTTATGAATGAATGCTTTTAGAATGATTGTTATTACTCTTTCCAAGACTGGGTATGCTATTTATATAAACATGTGTATGTGTTTCTTCATATATGCCTATGTTAATGTAAATGTGATTTAATGTGATAGTTTGACTTGGATTGAACTAATGTGATATTTTATCCTTATCCTAAAGATTCATGTTAGTGCTCCAACTGCTAATCATCTCTAGATGCTATATCCCCACATGACATAGGTTTCAGAGTTTCTTCTTCTTTTTCAAAGTTGTGACCAAGTGTTTGGGTGGGTCGTATGTTTACATTGAAGTGGTGAGCTTCAATTCTTCGGAAGGCATGCATTTCACAGTCTTTTACTTTAAGTCATAGACTTGATTAATTTTGGTTTAGTATTGGCTATTGTCGGGGGCATGTTCACATAATTTAGACATCAAATTTGAAGAGGTTTTGTGGATTACTATGGCTTGGGTTTATTGGCAGGATTTTTTCCATTAATAAAATGGTATATACTGTCTAAGAATTGACTATTAGCTTTATTTTTCTGCTTCTTTGATATTTAGTCGGAGTTCATCCGACACGTATGAATTGGATAGAGGGTTAGGTTGGGTTGATGGGGCGATCTCCGATCCAAGTTGGACTTGATATGCGCACACGACATGGATTGGTTTTGGGGCATATCAAGTTGTTATCGGATCCTAGGTTCATGGTCAGTTGGGATTCCAAAAAGTCGGGTCAAGTAGTGTCTCTTTTATGGGTGTGTAGCATACCATACTTATAAAAGAGGGGCTATCAGATATTTTGGAACGTTTTCCTTTCTTGTATTTCAATCTAAATCTATATAGAGTCTAAGGTCTTAGATTCTTCTGATTTTGCTTGCTTATCTTTATCATGTATACAAAGGGATCTGATGTTCAGGTGAGCTCTTCTATCCCAACTGAAGGTAATACGGACAAAGCTCATCCAATTTTTGGGATTCAGACTCAGTCAAGGGTTTTGACATTTGACTGTACTTGAGGGGTTCCACTTATTCCCACTAACCCTACTTTTAGGGGGTGACACTTCTTCTTAGTCATCTCAAGATGTTGGGTTCTGTCGCTCCTTTTCTCGATTGGCCCAAGTTAGTGGAAAGTGATCCAAGAGAAAGTATTGGATGGGCCCTAGCCTCCATTCCGCGGATAGTGCTCCCTACCCAAACCCATTGGGAGGCATGCATTTTTAAATTGGCAATTCCCATCGGGCATAAGGTGTCTAATATTAGGTCAGAGGGGCCTAATCCTCACTCACCTATCCTCTTTGTTGGTTTTATGGTCGATCACACCATGGTTGATATAAGGAAGGAAAGAATCAGTGTTTTAAATGTGGTCAATTGGGTCACATGCAATCGAAGTTTCCTACAATGATTGCCTCTTAGGAAAAAAGGGTACCAGTTGCCACTTATCTAGCTCTTGCACCTAGAGGTGTCACTTCTAGCTATGATATTTGTTGAAACTGTCTCAATTCTCTTACTATCCCTCAGGAGCTCAAGGAACCTTCTGATACTGATGAAGGTGATGTTGGGCGTATTTATACGTCTAAGAACCATAACTTACCCATGTTTTAGTTAAGTTTTGAGGATAAAATACATAATTCTTGCACTTTTAGTCTATTTTTAGTTAAGTGAGCTGACCTATGTGATTAGCATGTTTTTCAGGTACTAATAAAGAAGATTTCAGCACTTTGGGGACCTGTGGACAGCAAAGGAAAACTTCACATAAAAGGAAAGCAGCTCTTGGACTGAATGTGATGCATGGGAACTTTTTCCCGGGCAAACTCAGTATTTTTAAATAGTTAAGGATGCAGTAGCAATTTATTAGAGTAGGATGTTATTAAAAGCATTATTGCTGAAATTTTAGGGATTATTATTCACATTATTCACATTCTGTATTTTTTTTGGAAGACAAGAGACGCTTAGCTTGAGGAGAGAGAGAAACACGTTTCTCTCTTATTGTCGCTAGTCATCTTCATCACAAAATTCGTTCTAAGTTTTGGTATGATGAATATTTTGATGTTGATTTTTGTTTTATTCATGAGTAGCTAAGCTTATCTGTTAGGGTTATGAAAACCTTGTAGTATACTCTCTATTGCTATGGGTTCGTGAATTTATGATGTGTAATCCACTTATATCATTACTCTCTTCATTTTGATTGAATTCTCGTGGTTGCAAACATAGGGAATATGCCATTATAGCAATAACTTGTTCGATAGAAAAGTTACTGTTTGGAAAAGAGAGTGTGACAAGAAATTAGGGTTTCTAACCTCTAGTTTACACGTTAATGCCCTAGCAGGATTAATGTCTTGGAGAGTTCGTATAATTTGTTGTACACTTTGGGTTCGAGAGAACTAAGGTGAATAAATCCTTGATGGTTGAAAAACACTTGGATTAGAATTAGAATACGCCTCTCTATAAGTGCATGCATGTATAAAATCCATATTACCCATAGTTAATAGAGAAGTAGAATCTACAAGGTGGACATAACCCTAACTTGTCATTCTCTGTGATCAAATATAATTACACATATCATCTCATTGTTACACTGATAATATTACTGTGCACTTAAACCAAACCCCCCTTATCTTGGAACCTTCGACAAACAGTCTAATAATAATCGCAATACTTAGTGATCATAGTATTCCTTATGGGATTTGACACCCAACCCAGTTGGGTTCTATATTTGACAGCGACCGCTTACACTTTCTAACGAGAGTTGTAATTTGGGCGTATCAGAAGGTATATTGAAACTTTTCTCTCTTGATGTGTAATATTTTGCTTGACCCAAGGTCTACTCTTTCTTATGTGACCCTATATGTCACTATTCAGCATGGTTTTTGGTCCTGAGAGCTTGTCAGTCCTTTTTTTATTTCTACCCTAGTAGGAGACTCTGTGGTTGTTAAGAGGGTCTATAGGGAGTGTATGGTATTTGTTAGAGGTAGAAAAGCTCTTGTAGACTCGATAGAGATGGGCGTGGTTGATTTTGATGTTGTTCTGAGAATGGATCAGTTACATTCATATTATGCATCCCTATATTCTTGGACCCGTAAGGTCATGTTCATATTCCCTAATGAGCTGGTTATTGCATGGGAAGGTGGTCCTTTGGTGCTTAAGGAGAGATTCATTTTGTATCTTAGATTCCATAAGTTAATCTCAAAAGGGCATTTGTATCATTTTGTCCGAGTTAAAGGTTCTAACTGGGAAGGTTCTTCCCTAGAACATGCTCTTGTGGTTTATAAGTTTCCTGATGTTTTCCCTTATGATCTTTCTGGTATTCCTCTCAATAGGAAAATCAATTTTGGGGATGATCTTGTTCCAGACACCCAACCTACTGTGTTTCCTTGAAATGCTCTAGGTTTGTTCATGCTCAAGAAGGATGCTTCCTTTGTATGTGCACTGATCACTGTCCGTGGGAAAAAGTGACCATAAGAAATAAGTATCCTCCTCCTAGAATTGATGATTTGTTTAATCTAATTCAAGGTGTAAAGTGTTACTCTAAAACTGATCTTAGGTCGGGTTATCATCAACTTAAGTTTGGTGGAAGAGGATATCTTTAAGGCCACTCTTAGAACTCGGTATGGTCACTATGAGTTCTTAGTCATTACCTTTGGGTTGGCCAATCCACCCATGGCATTCTTTGATTCGATTATTAGGGAGGTTGACTATGGGATTGGTCTTATTTTGGATGCTTGTCCAACTCTTATTCCTCATTTATAGAATGGTTTTGGGTACAGAAAGACCAAGTTTCCTTAGCGTACCTCCCCAGTAATACCCGTTAGAGTAGAGTGTTATGCTCATTGGCATAATAAGAGGAAGGTCAAAGGTTTATCTTAAATTTTCATCTAGCGGTGGTCCCTAATAGAAGGTCGGTTGCGTACTCTAGTAATTGTCTTCTATCTCGGTCGAGAAGGCGCTCCACTAGTGTGGAATGCATTCAACGAGAACTTACGCCTAAGATTCATACCTTACAAAGATTTTGTTCCTCGGATATGAGTCCTGACCTTATATTTGATGATAGGCGGATTTACACGCCTATATCAATATATTTTGCCCATATTTTAGCCTAGTTTTGAGAACAAATTATATATTTCATGCACTTTTAGTCCTTTTTCCTGTAAATGAGCTAACGAACATGATTAGTAAAGTTTCAGGTATAAATGATGCATAATTCAGCATTTTATGGCTTACTTGACGCTAAAGAAAGTTCACGAAGGAAGGGAAGGGAGTTTACACGCCTAAGGACCAAAACTGCTGCATGGAAAATCTGTCCCGGGCTAAAACAGCATTTCTGAAGACTTTGGGGGACCAAAACTGCTGCATGAAAAATCTGTCCCGGGCTAAAACAACAATTCTGAAGACTTTGGGGACTTACAGACACAAAGCTGGATTTTGACAATGATACATTAACCTAGTACAATTAGGTTATGTATTTCATTATTTTATTTGGATTATGATAATGTTACATTAACCTAGTACAATTGGGTTAAGTATTACATTAGCCTAGTAGGATTTGGTTAGATATTTTATTTATCTAGTAGGAGTAGGATATGGGTATTATAAATACCCTATCATAATAGAGATTTTAAATAAGGAGGGAGGAAGGAGGGAGAACACAATACTTCCTTCCATCCCTCACATCTTCACACATCTGCTACTCCTCTATTATTCTACACTACAAACAATTCTACAACTCTTCTAATCTTTCCATCAATTCTATTTTTCGTCTATTCTTCTATTCTTAAATTCCGCAACAAGAGAAACGTTACTTTGCAAGAAATCACACCTAACGCCTACCACTCTTGTGCTACACGAAATTGATCATTATTGTGGTATAATAACAATGTCAATTGTGGTCTTCTTCGCATTCATGGGTAACTAAACTTCTTTGTTGGGGTTATGGAAGCCGAATGAGTTACTATCTATTGCTGTGAGTTTGTGAGTTCGAGGCACGTATATTGCTTATATCATTATTCTCTTCATCTTAATCTACATTCTTTGCGGTTGCAAACGCAAGAATACGCCAGTCTAACATTTAACTTGTTCGAGAGAAAAGTTATTTGTCTGGAAAAGAGATAATGTCAAGGTAGTAGGACACCCTTTCCTATTAAAAAGCTAGTGTCGTAACTGGACTAACCTCTTGGAGAATTCGTACCGTTAGACACGCTTTAAGCTCGAGAGAGTTAAAGTGAAATAGTCCTTGTTTAGGTCGAGAGACGCTTGGATTTACCATCGACTACAATCCTCTATAAGCAATTGCATGTCAGAATTCTACACACTCATAGCCAATAGAGACGTATACCTCAGAAGGTGGACATAACCCCAACTTCTCAATTCTCATTGTTTACATCTCACCAAAACATTCTTTCTCTTTTTACTTTGCTATTTCCGTTTTTAGATCTTATTTTGGTTACATTACTTGCACGACAAGACTCCCCCCCTTTTTTTACGAGACTTGCACTAAAAGTCTAGCAATCTTTACTTACTTATTGACCAAGCTATTCCCTGTGGGATCGATACCCAACCCAGGTTGGGTTCTATATTTGCTAACGACCGTTTTACACTCCTACGAGAGCTGTAGATTGAGCGTTATCAAAAATTGGCGCCGCTGCCGGGGAATACAAGTGTCAATCAAGTTCGTGAAAATTACTAGACCCTTTGGTCAAAGATTCTCGTACTTTTACTTTTAGTTTTTGTTTTTGTCTACTGCAGGTTTTTATTTTAGTGCATGCCCCATACTCGAAGTTCTGGCCAACCGTTATTACCAATCAATCCTGAACCACAACGCATTGGTAGAATGGAAGCACAAGCTGAAATCGCAAGGATGGCTGCTCAACAGGAACAAGCAAGATTGGATGCCCTTGCCGCAGCCCAGGTTCAACAGCAGAACATTGATAACCCAGCACGAGCACCAAATCCTGACGATGAGGATTTAGGTGATGACGAGTTACTAAACCCTAGGCGTGATGTTGAAATCATAACACCTGCCAACAGAAGAGGTCGACAAGCTCGGTATAGATATGATCACCAACCTATGCAGCCAGCTTTCGACGATGATGATGATGATCTTGATGGTGCCGGAGCCACTGGAGCTATAATTCCACCACCATTAGCGCCCGGAGCCAAGTTCAACATCACAAGCACCATGATTCAGTTATTGCAACTCAAGGGATTGTTTGGTGGATTAGCAGGCGATGATCCGAATATGCATCTCATCAACTTTATTTCTACATGCAAGTCTTTTGACAATCCTGGTGTTGGTCAGAATGCAATTCGATTACGTCTATTTCCATTGTCTCTGTCTGGGGAGGCAACACTATGGTTGAATGGGCTGACTCCTGATTCAATTACAAATTGGAGGCAATTGAGAGACGCTTTCCTAGAAAGATTCTTTCCGCCTTCCAAAAGGGCACAATTAAGAGATGAAATCAGCAACTTTCGTCAGCTTCCCACTGAAGCTCTTCATGAAACATGGGAGAGGTTCAAGACAAAGCTAGAGAGATGCCCAAACCATCACATGACTAATGTTCACCTCATGGAGATACTATACAGAGCCTTGAATTCAATAACTAAACCAGTGGTGGATAATGCGGCTGGAGGATCATTTATGGACCTCACCTTTGGTCAAGCAAGCAATATGCTAGATCGCATGACGAAACAAAGTAGAGCTTGGCATACCAGGGATTCTGAGGTAGCAAGCCCCACTTTATCTATAGGCATTACTGCAGACCAAAGAAGAAGACAAGAAGAACGTGATCAAGATTTAGCGCACATGAAAATGCAAGTGGATCTTCTGAAAAAGCATTTATTATCGGGGAAGACCGAAAAAGTAAAAGCTGTGGCGCTAAAAGGAAGAGACGAATCTGATTCGGAAGAGGAGGCCAACTACTTGAACAATCAGGGGGGTTTCCGTGGGAATACCCAAGGAAACCAAGGTCGGAACTATTATGATAATTCTGTAAACAAGGACCAAGGTAGTTGGAGAAAAAACAATGAAAAAAGTGGTGTATATGTTCCCCTGGTAGACGTGATACCACCACATCTAATTCTAGAAGTATGGAAGACATAATGGCTAAATTATTGAAAGGAGTGGAAACAACGAGCGCGGGAGTTACTGAGGTAATTAATGATTTGTCCTCCATGAAACAACTAGTTGATTCTCATTCCACTTCAATCAAGCAAATAGAGCAGCAACTAAGCCAACTTTCAGCAGCACTCAATCAAAGAAAGGTTGGCACTTTACCTAGCGATACTGTACAAAACCCAAGGAATGATGGGTCATGCATGGCCATCACTACCAGAAGTGGTAAGGTGCTGGAACCTTCAGCAAAAGGCAAGCAAGTGGTTGAAGAAGTTGCGGACATGGATGATAACGCAAAAGGAGAAGATGCCGCAATAACCAGTCCTGACGTCAAGGACATCATGCCCAGTGACGTGCAGCCTGAAAAAATAAAAGAACGGAAGCAAGAGGAGAAGAAAGCCATGGAGAGAACACTTCCATACCCACTACCACCTTTTCCTCAAAGATTGAAGAAGGTGGCTGAGGACACGAAGTTCAGCAAATTCATGACTATGTTAAAGCAGCTGACCATTAATGTTCCATTGGTGGAGGCACTTGAACAAATGCCTGGGTATGCGAAGTTTATGAAAGATCTTTTGACTAAGAAGAGGGCAGCAAGTTATGAGCTGAAGGATGATGTGCATCATTGTAGTGCAATTGCTACCCGATCAATAGTTCAGAAGAAGGCCGACCCCGGAGCTTTCACTATTCGTTGCACTGTCGGATCTTTGAACTTTGCCAAAGCATTATGTGACCTAGGAGCCAGCATCAACTTGATGCCATTATCGATCTACAAGAAGTTGGGGTTAGGAGATCCTACACCAACTAACATAAGGCTTGTTATGGCAGATAGGTCGGTAAAACGACTGGTTGGTATTCTATGTGATGTCTTGGTAAAGGTTTCTTCATTTATCTTTCCAGCAGACTTTGTCATCTTGGATTGTGAAGCAGATTCAGAGGTTCCCATAATCTTGGGACGCCCTTTCCTTGCTACAGGAAGTGTGCTCATTGATTTGAGAGCTAATGAACTTTCATTCCGAATAAATGACGAAGTGGTTCGATTTGATGTTTGCAAATCAATGAAGCAACCCAAAGATCTGAGTGTATTTTCTGTGGCTGATGTTGTCCTCGATGATGAGAAAGAACGCCTTGAAGAAGAGAAAATTCTTGATGATCCTTTGGAGGTTTTTCTCATGAAAGGAGAGAATGAGGATGCTGAAATTTCTGAAGAAGCTGTTTGTGCGCTATCGGGATTAGGGACATATCGCTATACTCCCAAGAAGCTGGATCTTGATCTCAAGAATCGACCCACACCACCAGCCAAGCCATCTATTGAAGAACCACCCACACTAGAATTGAAGGAGCTGCCAAGTCATCTGAAGTACGCATTCTTAGGAAGCGAAAGCACACTTCCAGTCATAGTGGCAGCCGATTTGGGTGAGCAACAAGTTGCAGCTCTTATTTCGATCTTACAAAAGTATATTAGAGCCATTGGATGGACCATTGCGGATATTATTGGTATTCCACCTGGGATTTGCACACATAAAATTCAGCTTCAAGAAAAGTGCACACCCACCATTGAACATCAAAGGCGTTTAAACCCACCTATGCAAGAAGTGGTGAAGAAGGAGATTATAAAGTGGTTAGACGCAGGAGTTGTATATCCTATCTCTGATAGTACGTGGGTAAGTCCTGTACAATGTGTTCCCAAGAAAGGAGGAATGACGGTGGTCGCAAATGCAAAGAATGAACTTATTCCACTCAGGCCCGTTACTGGATGGAGAATATGCATGGACTACCGCAAGCTGAATTCGTGGACACTCAAGGATCACTTCCCCATGCCATTTATGGACCAAATGCTAGATCGATTAGCGGGGAAAGGATGGTTTTGCTTCTTGGATGGTTATTCAGGTTATAATCAGATTTGTATTGCTCCCGAAGATCAAGAGAAGACAACGTTCACATGCCCATATGGTACGTTTGCCTTCAAACGCATGCCATTCGGGTTATGTAATGCACCAGCCACCTTTCAACGTTGTATGATGTCTATTTTCTCTGATATGGTTGAAGACACTTTGGAGGTATTTATGGACGACTTTTCAGTTGTCGGTGAGTCTTTTGAAGCATGTTTGGCAAACTTGAGCATGGCATTGCAAAGATATGTAGAGTTCAACCTTGTGCTGAATTGGGAGAAGTGCCACTTCATGGTAAAAGAAGGAATCGTTCTTGGGCACAAGATCTCTGAAAGAGGAATAGAGGTTGATCGAGCAAAAATAGAGGTAATTGAGAAGCTACCGCCTCCAATTTTGGTGAAGGGAGTCCGTAGTTTTCTTGGCCATGCTGGTTTCTATCGTAGATTCATCAAAGACTTTTCCAAAATTTCTAGTCCATTGTGCAAACTACTGGAGAAAGATGCGAAGTTTGACTTCAATGACAATTGCTTAAAGGCATTCGAATGCCTTAAAGGAAAACTCATTGAAGCCCCTATCATGGTAGCACCAGATTGGACGCTCCCATTTGAGGTCATGTGCGATGCTAGTGGTGTAGCCGTTGGTGCTGTTCTTGGACAAAGAAAGGAGAAACTATTTCATCCTATCTACTATGCGAGTAAGGTCCTAAATGAAGCCCAAAGGAACTACACTGTTACTGAACAAGAGCTCCTAGCGGTTGTATATGCGTTTGAGAAGTTTCGTGCCTATCTATTGGGTACCAATGTGATCGTCCATACAGACCATGCAGCTCTTAAGTATCTAATGACGAAGAAGGATGCCAAACCAAGGTTGATTCGATGGGTACTGCTACTGCAAGAGTTTGATTTCGAAGTCAAAGATAGAAGAGGTTGCAAGAACCAAGTGGCTGATCACCTATCTAGACTTGAGAATGAACATGTGGCGCAACCTGAAATTCAGATTGATGATGCATTCCCTGACGAGGAGATATTAGCGACAAAAATGGAGAAAGTACCATGGTATGCCGACTTTGCAAATTTCGTAGAGAGTAATGTGATACCTGCCAACTTATCTTACCACCAAAGGAGGAAGTTTATGCATGACGTTCAGCACTACTATTGGGATGAACCTTATTTGTTTCGAAGATGCGCGGATGGGATCATTCGATGATGTATATCCCATGAAGAAGTACCTGCTATATTGGAAGCATGCCACACTTCGCAAGTTGGAGGACATCATGCAGGGAATCGAACGGCAAGAAAAGTATTGCAAAGTGGTTATTATTGGCCCTCGATATTCAGAGATGCATACGACTATGTGAGAAAGTGTGACCAATGCCAACGTCAAGGTACTATTTCAAAACACCATGAAATGCCCATGTCCAAAATTATGGAGGTAGAACTTTTTGATGTGTGGGGTATTGATTTCATGGGTCCATTCGTGAATTCGTTTGGAATGAAGTACATCTTGGTTGCTGTGGATTATGTTTCGAAATGGGTTGAAGCTGTAGCATTGGCCGACAATGAAGGAAAGCGTGTTGTAGCGTTCTTAAAGAAGAATATCTTCTCTCGCTTTGGGGTACCTCGTACTATCATAAGTGATGGAGGATCTCACTTTTGCAACAAGCTATTCAAATCTGTATTGGCCAAGTATGGTGCCAAGCAACACAAGGTAGCTACGCCTTATCATCCCCAAACTAGTGGACAAGTAGAGGTTTCCAATCGCGAGATTAAGCAAATCCTTGCAAAGATGGTTAATGCAAATAGGAAGGATTGGTCTCGAAAGCTAGATGATGCACTATGGGCATATAGGACTGCATTCAAGACACCCATTGGCATGTCTCCTTATCAACTAGTTTATGGGAAGGCTTGTCATCTACCCATCGAGCTTGAATACAAGGCATTGTGGGCATTGAAGCACTTGAATCTGAATTGGAATGATGTGAAGAATCTGAGGTTGGAGCAGCTGAACGAATTAGATGAGTTCCGTCTCCATGCATATGAAAGATCGGATTTATACAAGGAGCGGATGAAGAAGTATCATGATCAGCGGATTGTTCGACGAAACTTCCAAAAGGGTGATATGGTACTACTCTTCAACTCCAGATTTAAGCTCTTCCCAGGTAAGTTAAAATCTAAGTGGTCTGGTCCATTTAAAGTTATCCAAGTCTACTCGTCTGGAGTAGTCGAATTGGAAGACAATAAGGGTGTTGTCTTCAAAGTGAATGGCCAACGTGTTAAGCCGTATATCGATCCTCTTGACTCGATGAATGACATGGCCATCACTTATCTCGACGAAGTCTAAGTACTCGAGATTACTACGTCGAGCCACGACAATAAATAAGGCGCTAGATGGGAGGCAACCCATCGTTTATCGTTTATCGTTTATCATTTTTCATTTTTCATTTCAGTATGTGTTTTGCTTTTGATAAATAAAAATCCAAAAATAAGAGTCGTGCCACGACCAAAACTAAGGCGCTTGGTGGGAGGCAACCCATCGTACTAATCGTTTTCATTTGTTTGAGCGAATATAGGTGCAAGAAGTTTTCAACGAGGAGATTGATTTCAATTGACGATTTGGACGCATTGTATGGTAAAGTTGGTAAATTAGGAAGGGTGATGCATAAGGCTATGGATTGAGCCTTTCCCACGCCAAAATAGGCTTCGAGGAAGGCTAGGCCTTGGTAAAACTAGGCCACAAACGATGCACAACCTATCCTATAGCCTAAGGTCTCGGAATCTAGTGTGCTATACACTATGCGCCGCCTATTCCTAGGTATGCTTTTGACTATGCGCCGCCTATGCTATGGCATTTGGTCTCAGTATCTCATATGCCATAGACTATGCGGCGCATATGTCCCATTATGCCATAGACAATGCGCCGCATATGTCTACAAATGCCATAGACAATGCGCCGCATATGTCTCATTATGCCATAGACAATGCGCCGCATATGTCTACAAATGACATAGACTATGCGGCGCATATGTCCCATTATGCCATAGACAATGCGCCGCATATGTAGCATTTTTGTCTCCAAAACCGATTGTAAATGGGTCAAAACCTGACCCATTCTCTTCCTATATAAAGGAGACTTAGTCTTGAAACACAAACACATTGAAAACTTGACCTAGGCGCCGCATATACTCTCCAAATCATCTCAAAACTTTTCTTTTTGCTCTCCCACTTCACAAGAACATCTCCAAAGGCTTCAATCACGTAAGTACTCTCTTGTTCTTCATCTATTTTTCGTAAGTGCTACGTTTCTATGTCTATTATGAATTGCTACATCTTGAAGAAATATTGGTGATGTTAATGTGTTTGAATTGTTGATACAAAACCAAGTGAGTGAACATGAACGTTAGGATACTCTTAACTTGTTTCCAACTAGAAATTGATTTTGATGCATTGTTATACTACTTGCGGAATTGCTATAGTCATGAACATTGCATGCTCTTGTCACTTGAATACTTACATGTTGGGATGTCTCGCTCATCGGAATAAGACTTATAGTTGCCTACCGACATAGGAGATTGTGATTATTGATAGAAACTATACCATGATGTAATCCCTATGAAGAAGTCTTGATATACCTAACATGAAAGTATTGCAAAGATTGCAAGAAGTGTTACATATCTTAATTTCTTGTTGGAATATAGCCCCTAAAACGTATGTCGATGAAGTCTGAGTAATCGACCACTTTCACTTCACTAGTCTGTACCAACAAACTAAGTGTAGGGTGGTGCCAATACTGCTTGTTTATAGATTGTATCCATCGAGATGATGCTAACATGAACATTTTTTTTAAGTCTCAGGTACAATGGCACCCAAAGCAAGACCACTTCACAAAAAGGCAAGAAAAGAGGCCGAAAAGAGCAAGGAGAACCCTCCTCGCTGCAAATACCTCGACTCACTCTTGGAATTAAGTGGGATACTTATGAGGAACTTCTGAGAATGACGACTCTGATGATGATTCCGATGCAAAGGGTATGACCCTTGACATTGAGGACGAGTCCGACTGACCAGGTTCTTCATATTTATTCTCCACTGAGGACAGTGTCCCGACTAAGTGTGGGGTGGTGGTATTGCATGCTATACTTCTCTACTCGCATCTATGTTTGTTTGCTTTGTTGTTGTTTCATTTTTTTAGTAGTAAATTTTTTCTAGCTTCGCATGAAATTATTTTGATAGGCAGCATGAGATTATAACAAGAGTATGTGCTACAATTGTGACTATTGAGACGTTTAGGCTCTAGTTGTGACTCATTATGTGATATTGTGATTCAATTCCTTCACTTGTTGGGTCGAGAGTCTATACTACTCCCAATCAAGTCGACCATGTGCCTTGTGTGTGTGAGATAATAGTATATTCTATGTATGTGGCTGATGCTAGAACTTGCCTGGTATGTATGCAAAGCGAAAATAAGGAGTGTAAGTTTAGGATATGATTTAGGCATTTCTTTGACAACCTATATTTGTTTACCTTCAGTTTTACCTACCCATGAACATCATCCTAGTTAACCCCTTTTGAGCCTTTAGCCTATTTCTTTGACAACCTTGTATGTAAGCCTAATCCATTTCTTTCAAGACCGTAATTTGATCCCAAAATCCCTAAGTGCTTTAAAGTGAAAAAGTCATGTGACAACATAAAAGGAAATTGGGTGAGTATGATGCTATAAATTGTAATGGTGCTTGAATGTGTTATGAAAAAAAAAGTGCTATCATAAGAGGTATGTTGTGAAAAGAAAAAGGAAAAGAAAGCTGAAAAGCGAGTTGTGCTTAAAATTGAAAAACAAAAGAGGAGAACAAGGGTGGTATAACAAAAGAAAGAAGAAAGGTTGAAAGAAAAAAGTGTCAATGATACAAAGTGATGTATTAAAGCGCTTAGGAACTTAGTCACTATTCCTGGCCAAAATAGTCTTACCCGTCCCTTAGCCTACATTACAACCATCAAAAGACCTACTTGATCCTAATCTTAACATTCCAACATTTAGTAGAGTATTACATTAAGGGCAAGCCTATGGTCATCAGTCGCTACATATGAATTCTTTGTGAGAGTGAGAGCAAGGACATTTTGATACCCATGTTTGAAAAATATGCTATATTTGTGAGTGATTATGGGTACTATATGGTGAGACACACATGGTTGATGAGTTTTGGATAGTTGTATATGATTCTATGCACTTTAACGTTTGCATGCGAGTTGATCACCATCACGAGTCTATACTTGAGGTTAAATTGTTTCTACTTATAATCGGAAAGCTACTCTTGGTTGATAATTGTTGTGCTTGTCTTGACGAATATTTTGTGTTGTTGCTGTGAAACCCTAAGTTGATGTTTAGAGGGACATGATATTTTGTTCGAGGACGAACAAAGCTGTAAGTGTGGGGTGTTGATGATAGGCGGATTTACACGCCTATATCAATATATTTTGCCCATATTTTAGCCTAGTTTTGAGAACAAATTATATATTTCATGCACTTTTAGTCTTTTTTCCTGTAAATGAGCTAACGAACATGATTAGTAAAGTTTCAGGTATAAATGATGCATAATTCAGCATTTTATGGCTTACTTGACGCTAAAGAAAGCTCACGAAGGAAGGGAAGGGAGTTTACACGCCTAAGGACCAAAACTGCTGCATGGAAAATCTGTCCCGGGCTAAAACAGCATTTCTGAAGACTTTGGGGGACCAAAACTGCTGCATGAAAAATCTATCCCGGGCTAAAACAGCAATTCTGAAGACTTTGGGGACTTACAGACACAAAGCTGGATTTTGACAATGATACATTAACCTAGTACAATTAGGTTATGTATTTCATTATTTTATTCGGATTATGATAATGTTACATTAACCTAGTACAATTGGGTTAAGTATTACATTAGCCTAGTAAGATTTGGTTAGATATTTTATTTATCTAGTAGGAGTAGGATATGGGTATTATAAATACCCTATCATGCTAGAGATTTTAAATAAGGAGGGAGGAAGTAGGGAGAACACAATACTTCCTTCCATCCCTCACATCTTCACACATCTGCTACTCCTCTATTATTCTACACTACAAACAATTCTACAACTCTTCTAATCTTTCCATCAATTCTATTTTTCGTCTATTCTTCTATTCTTAAATTCCGCAACAAGAGAAACGTTACTTTGCAAGAAATCACACCTAACGCCTACCACTCTTGTGCTACACGAAATTGATCATTATTGTGGTATAATAACAATGTCAATTGTGGTCTTCTTCGCATTCATGGGTAACTAAACTTCTCTGTTGGGGTTATGGAAGCCGAATGAGTTACTATCTATTGCTGTGAGTTTGTGAGTTCGAGGCACGTATATTGCTTATATCATTATTCTCTTCATCTTAATCTACATTCTTTGCGGTTGCAAACGCAAGAATACGCCAGTCTAACATTTAACTTGTTCGAGAGAAAAGTTATTTGTCTGGAAAAGAGATAATGTCAAGGTAGTAGGACACCCTTTCCTATTAAAAAGCTAGTGCCGTAACTGGACTAACCTCTTGGAGAATTCGTACCGTTAGACACGCTTTAAGCTCGAGAGAGTTAAAGTGAAATAGTCCTTGTTTAGGTCGAGAGACGCTTGGATTTACCATCGACTACAATCCTCTATAAGCAATTGCATGTCAGAATTCTACACACTCATAGCCAATAGAGACGTATACCTCAGAAGGTGGACATAACCCCAACTTCTCAATTCTCATTGTTTACATCTCACCAAAACATTCTTTCTCTTTTTACTTTGTTATTGCCGTTTTTAGATCTTATTTTGGTTACATTACTTGCACGACAAGACTCCCCCCCTTTTTTTACGAGACTTGCACTAAAAGTCTAGCAATCTTTACTTACTTGTTGACCAAGCTATTCCCTGTGGGATCGATACCCAACCCAGGTTGGGTTCTATATTTGCTAACGACCGTTTTACACTCCTACGAGAGCTGTAGATTGAGCGTTATCAATATTGCATTACCAATGGTATATGAGGTGGTGTGTCATTTGGTGTCTAGTCCTAAGGACTCCTCCTTTGGCATGTTGTGTTGGGATGGGTATCACTTATCGCTTAGGTGGTTGCTTTTAAACCCTTCGTGCCTATGGTGTCGTGTCTTATTTCGGGGATCTCTGTCTTTCCTTGAGTGGCAAAGATAATTCTTGTATTTTAGTTCCTTAATGATTTTCTTGAGCTAGGATAATAGTGGCTTGGAGAATGTGGTGTTTCTTTGAAATGGGGAAATGTAAAAGTCCCTATGCAGGGGAGATTCTAAGGAGATTTCTAGAACTAAGGTTTTGGAAAGGAGTGGTGGGTGAAAACCTTTGTGGAAATGATAAAGGGTGCTATATCTTGGGAATGATAGATCGTACCGCAGGTATAAAAATGGTAGGATTGAGTGTTGCGGTTGGTAGATATACCAATAGTCATGTTGGGTGCTTAAAAGGTTTGGGAAGGCATGTGCATGAATTGTTTTATGGCATAGTTGTGTTATGGTTTTGGATTTTCAACCATCTGTTGGTGATTTTGGATATAATAGTTTGTTATAGTTTTCCTATGTCGTCTACTTGTGATTTTCATATAATAATGGTAATGGAGCAGAGTAATGTTTGGGATGGATGTAAGGAATATAGCCTGGTGGATTAAGGTAATTCATTCTAAGTTTAGGATAGGCTTGAATATAGAAGTTGTGTATGGCTAGACTTAGGCCCGTAGTGGTGTGTCTTCAGGAAACTATAAGTTGAATCGGGATTGCACTTTAGTATTAGCACGGCCTCTTTTGAGGCGTTGTATGGTGGGGAGGTGTCGATCTTCTCTTAGGTGGTACAAATTTGGTGAAGGTAGGTTGCTTGTCCCCGATCTAGTTCACCAAGCCTTAGAGAAGGTGAAAGTGATTCATGAAAGGTTGAAAACCACTCAAAGTTGCCAAAAGTCCTATGCAGATGTGAGGTGAAGAGATTTAGGGTTTAGTGTTGGAGATTGACTATTCTTGAAGGTGTCTCCCATGAAGGGAGTGATGCAATTCAGTAAAAAGGGAAAGCTTAGTCCTCGTTATGTTGTTCCCTATTTGATATTGAAAAGGATTGCCAATGTTTCCTATGAGCTGGAGTTTTCTTTTTGATTGAACTTCATCTCCCTGGTTTTCCATGTCTCTACGTAGAGAAAATGAATGGGTAACCCTTCCTTGGTTGTTCCCTTGGAGAACGTTAGTAGTTTGGACTCCTTATACTTTTAGAAGATTTCAGTGAGGATATTGGATTGGCAAGTTTTCCGGTTGTAAACAAAAAGATGGCTTCGGTGAAGGTCCCATAGAGGGACCAATCGTTCGAGGAAGCTACTTGGAAGGCAGAGGAGGACATGAAGTCCAAGTATCAACATTTGTCTTCCATTCTGGAAACTAGTGATTGAGATATGTGTTAATCTTATTAATTTGATGTATATCTTTGATAGACAATGGTTTCAAGACCCTAATCTTCGAATTGATCAAGTATTTTTGATAAATGATGGGTTTGAATCCCAAAGACAATGAAATGAATAGTAGATTAATGATAATCGTGATAAATTTTATATACTTGTGGAATGCCTTGTTCTAACTTGTTTAAAAGGTTGGTTTGATGTGTAATAATGTGTTAACTTGTATTTATGCTTGCCTTACCCATCATTCACAGACAAATGATCCAAGTGGGGGAAAATTGAAACACCTGGGCTTTGGACCTTAGGAGAAGTCTCTTGAATGATACATTCTAACTAAAGTACGGTTAGGTGTGTCAGTCGTACCCTTGGGTATGATTCATAACCTCTATCACCTCCTTTATCATACCCTAGGTAGTGTGGTGAGGTCTACTCACTATCCGAGGTATGAGTGATACCCTCCTCATTCATACCTTAAGGTACGAGTCGTACCTAGTGAGTCGTATGGAGTTTGCACTTGAACTTCGAGTGGACTATTTTTGATACGGTTGAAACATATAAGATAGGGGTTGAGTCTTACCATTTGGATATGACTCAAGGGTGTGTGTTTGTACCTTTAAAAGTATAGATAACCTAGGACAGTCCTAGCATATGAGTTAGGGTACCACTCGTACCCTAGGGTACGGTTCCTTAGTGAGTCGTACCCTTGGACGGGTCAATTTTCCAAATTTTAACTAAAGGCCTTATGGTCATTTACTATGACCAAAACCCTAAATCCCCTTACTATATAAGTGTATATTTCCTCTTAAAACACATATTGAGTGGATTAAACATCGATAATACTCTCTCAAACACTTTGTAAGATTTGGAGGCTAGGGTTTTAAGGGAGTTGACCTTGGGGGCAAGAGGAGTCAAGTATTTCCTGGTGGATCATCATGTTTAAGGCATGTCTATCTCTCCCTTTTTAAAATACTCTAAAACCATGTATTTTACACTTGGATTAGTAAGTGTACATGGTGATTTTGAAATCAAATGAAAAGGGATTTGTTGCCTAATGAGGAATAATGTTGACTTTTGCTTAGGCTTGTGTTTATACATGTTTTTGATGATTATTTGCATATGTGGGTTCTTTTTGTATGTGTTATAACATATGGGTCTTGATTAACCTTAATATGAATGAATTCTAACATGAACTTGGCCTTAAGTTACATGTGTTAGGTGATGCAGTTTCTAACTTGAACTTTTACTCCTAGAAGACGTACTTTCTAGTTGAGTCATTATATTTAACTCCTAGGAGATGCACTTTTTTGTCTGGGTAATTTAAGTTTCATGTGATAGGTGATGCACTTCCTAACTTGAACCTTCACTCCTAGAAGATGCACTTTCTAGTCGAGTCATTCTATTTAACCTCTAGGAGACGCACTTCCTTGTTTGGGTAATTCAAGTTTTCTTTGTTAGGTGACGCACTTCTCAATGTGAACCTTCACTCCTAGAAGACGTACTTTTTATTTAGAGTACTCTACATTAACTCTCAGGAGATACACTTCTTAATTTTGGTCATCAGTTTTACTCTTACGACTGGGGCAAAATTTTGTTCGTGTTTAATAGGAATTTATTGTATGCTCAGGACCCTCTAGGATAATGGGAATTTACTTTCAGCTCATGACCCTCCTAGATAATGGGAATTTACTCTCTTCTTAGGACCTCCTGGATAATAGAAATTTACTTTCTGCCCAGGACCCCCCTAGATAATGGGAATTTATTTTAGCTCAAGACCCTCCTGGATAATGAGAATTTTATTTAAACTCAGGACCCTCTTGGATAATGGGAATTTACTTTTTGGTCAGATCCCTCCTGGATAATAGGAATTTACTTTCTACTCAGGACCCTCCTGGATAATAGGAATTTACTTTCTTCTTAGGACCCTCCTGGATAATGGGAATTTATTTTGTGCTCAGGACCCTCCTGGATAATGGGAATTTACTTTCTTCTAGGACCCGCCTGGATAATGGGAATTTACTTTCTGCTCAGGAGCCCCCTGGATAATGGAAATTTACTTTCTGTTGTGGACCCTCCTGGATAATGGGAATTTACTTTCAGCTCAGGAACATCCTGGATAATGAGAATTTATTTAAGCTCAGGACCGTCCTGGATAATGGGAATTTACTTTCTACACAAGACCTTCCTGGATAATGGAAATTTATTTCAACTCAGGACCCTCCTGGATAATGGAAATTTACTTTCTGATCAGGACCCTCCTGGATAATGAAAGTTTATTTCAGCTCAGGACCCTTCTGGATAATGGAAATTTACTTTTTGCTCAAAACCCTCCTAGATAATAGGAATTTACTTTCTACTCAAGACCCTCCTGGATAATGGGAATTTACTTTCTACTCTGGATCCTCCTAGATAATGGAAATTTACTTTATGCTCAGGACCCTCCCGAATAATGAGAATTGACTTTCTTCTCAAGACCCTCTTGGATAATGGGAATTTACTTTCTGTTCAGGACCCTCCTAGAAAATGGAATTTTATTTTTCTATTTCACTATTTACTTTGAGTTCACAAACACATTTGGAGAATAGGGTGAAGAAATAGCAAGTCAGGAGCCTGCCTAAAGAACAGAGTAAAGAAATAACAAGTTAGGAGCCCATCAGAGGAATGGGGTGAAGAAATAACAAGTCAGGAGCTCGCCTGGACAATAGAGTGAAGATTATCAGATGCAAGTTAAGGAACCCGCCTTAATAATAGGGTGAATACATTCAAATTCAAGTCAGAAGAAAGTGTGAAGAACAAGTCAATTTTCAATTTTTTCTCCAATACCAAGAATCAAAAGGGAGGAACATTTAATTTTTCAAGATTCAACTCAAAATAACGACTTCTCACAACTTGAGAAGTCATGAAGATTCAAGTCAAGATTCTAGAAAAGCTCACCTGTATCTTCATTTTATTTTTTATTGTTCATTTGAATGTAAAAGCAGAATGTGATAAAGCGGAGACTCGACGGAACCTTACTCGACCTCTAACTCATTGTCTCACCAATTTACCTCTTTGAACTAAACGTTACCCGATTCCCTTATAACCCGAGATATATAGGCTGTCCAAAACAAGGACACAATCATATTTTATTTATCCTACCTTTTCAAATAATCGGAGGGTCAAAATTTATCTCGGCGTCTGCTTCTTTGTATGAAAACTCTCTGAGATTTCAAATAAAGAGGAAAAAAATATAGACACGTGATTTTTGACCCTCCCCGAATTTTAATCTATTTTACGAAATTAAATATTTATATTTTTGTCCAATATTTATTTTAGCTCTTGTTTTATTTTTCTAGGTTTTATTTGAAATAAATAAATAAAGTTACATATTGGGATATTTTATTTTATTGTTATGTTTATTTTTAAAATAATATGAAAAATTTTAAAAAATCTATTTCTCTTTTAATATTAATAAATAAGTTAGTAGTTTTAATATTCTCTTAATTATAGTATTTTAGGCTATTTATAAACTTTCATTTATATATATACCTATATATATATATATATATATATATATTCTTTTATTATTATTATTATTATTATTATTATTATTATTATTTATTTTAAATTAAAAAAGGAGGATAATAATCCTAATAAAACTACCCTCAACTTCCCCACCTATCCGACATATCCCATTCTCCCTCAACTACCCCCCGCATTCCCTTTATAAGTGGAACTCCTCAACTCCCAAAGGCAAAAGTTACGTACATTGAGAGAAAAAATCAAACAGAAAAATTGACAAGGTGACCATCAGACAAACAGTGAATAGAAGCAAAAAAGAAATTAAAAAAAAGATCAGAAAGTGAAAAGAAAAGAAAAGAGCCACAACCTGAGTTTGAGTTCAGAGTTCCGTTAGAAGTTTTCGGTGACGATTTTCTTGCTTCATTATTCGTTTTAACTCATCATAGGTTCTTATTTGATCTTGTACCATTTATGTTGCAAGTTTATTTATTAAAAGGTATGAATAAAAATGTTCAAGTGGATTCATGCATTATTTAATCCGTATGATTGATTGATTATGTGAACTTTCTATTATTATATGTTATACGATTAAGTTATCGAATATTTGTATGTTTGTACATAGATATGTTAAGTATTAAAATACTGTTTGTTAATACTGTCAAGTTAAAAATTTGTAACAAAAAAAAGAAAAACTGAGAAAAGGGAAAATCACGCACATACACGCAATTCATTGTACACACTCAACACAAACACAAACACATACACACACACTTAGATTCACATATACAGACTGATGTACGAACTCACCCAAGAAAAAAAGCAAAACCAGAGAAAAAAATAGAGTGAAAAGCAGTAAAGGAAATGGGGAGTGAACGGAAAAGGCAAAAGTCGACTTTGACCGAGTTTTTCTAGCGAAGTTTTTCTGAAATTGCCACCCCATCATGAAATTCAATCACCACCTCCTCTTTCTTTATCTTTTTTGTTGCCTCTCACTACAAATGGTGATCGACGAGCTTCTGTCGGCAATTACTGCCGCCTCCACTTCTCCACAGTTGCTTCGCTGGATTTTGTCACCGGTAAACAAACCAGATAGACATCCACGTACAGCTGTTCTATTTTGGCCGACAAAATCGCCATCAGTCAGACAACAACAGCTGGAGAACTTTTCTGCTGTCGTCGGTGGATAGCAATAGTTGCTCCCTTTTTCCCCCTTTCCCCATGCTACTATCTTATCGGATTTAACCATCGACGAGCCTCTAACATACTACTCTGTGAAACCCACCGAAAAAACCCAAAATCTCAGTCAAACTCCGCCACTGAAAATCTCAACCCCAACCAAGCTTAGAAAAATTTGATTCAATGAATTCAGTTTCGAATTTCGAATGTTCCTTTTTGTTTGATCCAAAATTCTCTGGTTGTTCAACTCCCAAAGTTACTTCAAAACTCGGATCCTTTAATCGAGTCAATCTCGGTTCGAGTAAAGATCCAAAATCTGAAGAAGCAGATCTTAAAGAAGAAGGAGGAAAAACGGATGTTATTGTTGAGAAAAAATCAATTGTGTTTGTTTTGAAATATTCTTATAACATATTATTAGTCACATAATAACAAGACTTGAATTAATAGCATGTAGGTTTAGCTATTGTCTGTTTTCTTTTTATCTAATCTGCCTTGATCTTTAAATTGATTTATCCTTACTCATATGTTTAATAAGTTGAGAGAGGGATTTTGGTCTTAGACTAATACTACATAGTGTCTGGGTAGTTTAATTGTATGGATTGAGCAAGACAGACTGCGAATTTATCTAAAATTCATCATAAATAATAAAAAGGAAAATATAATATTTGTAAGGGAGCGAGATGGGATGCGAATTTATTCTAAACCCCATCGCATAAAAAAGGAAAAGAGAGGAAAAACTCATTTTTAAGGGAGAGATACAAGTTGCGGATTCATCCAAAACTCGTCACAAATAATAAGAAAAAAGAGTGAAAATAAGTAGATAAGATAAAATTGTCTCGAGTTTACAAAAAATGAAAAAAATGCATTTAACGCTAGGTAAGCTTTAGGAATGTTTAAATCTTTAGGAAAATATAAAAATGAAAAAACTTTGTCTCGATTAAGAATGAGGCATACGTATATTTTTTTAGACGTTTAAAAATAATTTGAGGATGCAATATTGCACCTCGACAAAGATCGTCTTAAAAATTAATTAACTTTCACCACTTAGTACAAGAGGTATAGGTAGATTTTAGATATTAAAAGTGAGCGAACCTAGGCCCTAAAATAATTTATCAAAATAGTTCAATGAAGATAAGTTGATAAAAGTGACTGTGCTAGAACCACGGGGCTCGAGGGGTATCTCATACCTTCCCCTCGGTCAATAAAATTTCTTACCCAGTCTTCTATTTTTAAAGACCAAAATAAAGAGTCATTTTCTTTTGACTAGGGATTTAAAAAGGTGACTTGTAACACCATAACTCAATTCCAAGTGGCAACTCTGTAAATAAAAATAATATGTATTCAAAAATGTCACTTTAATTGGAAAAACCCTTCGACTTTGACCTTTCTAGCGAAAAGGTGGCGTGTCACCTATACAAGATCATCAAGTTGTATATGATCATGATGCAATTCAGCTTTACACTACTGATCTAAGGAAATCACGAAGAACATCTAAGCCACCTGGTTGGATAAGGAACTACGTTGTTCCTAAGAAAGCAAGAAGTTTGTATTCTCTCATTGATCATTTATGTTGTGATCATTTTTCAAAGTTTATTAGGGTTATCTTGTTGCTCTCTCAATAGATATAGAACATCAATCATTTAAAGAGTCTTATCAAGTTGATAGGTGAATTTCATCCATGCAATAAGAGATTAAAGCACAACAAAATAACAACACCAGGTATGTTATGGATCTTCCACCAGGGGAGAAAGACATTGGATTTAAGCGGGTGTATGAGATTAAGTACAAAGCTAATGGTGATACAGATGGATGCAAGGAAAGATTTATTACCAAGGTTTTAATCAAAGAGAAGTTCTTGATTATCATGATATTTTTTCTCCTGTGGCTAAAATAATTATAGTTAGAACTATTATCAGCATTGCAACTTCTAATGGTTGGGATATTTACTAGATAGATATGAATAATTCACTTTTACGGTGTGATATTCATGGAGATATTTATATGGATATTCCTTTAGGCTTTAAGAGACAAGGGAGTTCAAGTTGTGCAAATTAAAGTAGTCACTTTATGGATTGAAGAAAGCCTCTATGAGTGAAACATCAAACTTACTGATACCTTATTAGCAGTTGGATACACTCAGAGTATTCATAATCACTCTCTATTCATCATAAAACAAGGAGATACAATTGTAGTCATTTTGACTTATGTAGATGGCTTGCTGATCAATGGAAATAATTTTCATATAATTCAAAATACCAAGAACACTTCTAATTAAAACTTCAACATGAAGGATCTGAGAGACTCGAGGTTATTTTTAGGCATAGAAGAGTTGAAATCTAAAGAAGGGATACTTCATAATTAGAGGAAGTACGTTTTGCAACTTCTGTCAGAAACTGGATTAAGTGGAGCAAATCCAGTCAGCACATTACTTGAATTTAATCATAATCTTACTATCATGAAGTATGATCAACATATAAGAGACTTTTCTTATCCTGCATTGAAGATGTTACTGCTTACCAAAGACTAGTTGGCAAGATTGTTTATTTGACAATCACCAAACCAGATATTTATTCTGGAGTTCAAGTGTTAAGTCAATTTATGCAGCACTTCAAGGTTTCACATTGGTAAGTTACACTAAGGATTTTAAAGTGTATTAGAAACTCTTCAAGTCTTGGCATTTTCATGAAGAGAGGTTCTACAACAGAATTGTAACTCTAATTTAGCTTCTTATCTAAATGGAAAAAGGTTTGTCACTGGTTATGGTGTAACACTGGGAGGTTCTTTGATTCATTGGAAGTCCAAGAAGCAGCAAACAATGTGCAGAAGCTTACGAGAGCCTGAGTTAGAAGCATAACAGCAATAGTACCTGAACTAATTTTGTTAACACGTCTTATGAATGAATAGCATATTTAATTTCCCATCAACGTGTCCTCAAATAGTAAAGCAGACATACAAATATCAAATAATTTCATGTTTTATGAAATAACTAAACACATTGAAATTGATTTTCATTTTATCTGAAAAATAGTCAAGTATGGTTTCATTGATCCCCAATATCTTTGTTCTTTCATGTTACTGGTTGATCTTCTCACCAAAGTACTTGGCGTTGTCAAACATGATCTTCTTATTTCCAAATTGGGTGTGTTGGATGTCTTTCACCCTCCAGTTTAAGGGTGAGTTTTAGTTTAAAAATTAGTTAATCATTGTTTTAGTTATTTATTACTATTTAGGTTGGTTAATCATTGTTTACTTACTATTTAATGCTAGTTAAGTAGAGTTACTTAGGCGGTTATTTGTTAAGAGTTGGCTACAACCTTCAGTCGACTAAGAGGATCTATAAAAAAGCATAATGATGTGTCATGGCTTCATGGCACTTTAAACGCTTAAAACTGAAAAATATGCAAGTACTTAAGTGTGCTTTTTAAATATGTTGTGTTTTTGTGTTCATATTGTTGAGAACTAGGTTTTGGAGCTTAAATACAGAAAAAAGAGTTAAAGTTAAGTGGTAAACCCAACCTGAAATCCTACCCACGTGGTGTGGCTACTACTTACGTGGTGTGGGTGGCTTTAAGGGTCTTAGAAAATGATGAATCAGAGAACCTGAAAGTTGAAATTTTCTCTGAAACCCATAATTGAGGCACTTATGGGGTGTAGGTGGAACTTGTTCCATGTAAGTGACATTGTAGGTCACCTACTGAAGCTGATCAAGAGCTCTGAAATTTCTCTACTACCCACGACATCAGCCACGTGGCGTGGGTGCCACTTACGTCCCGTAAGTGGCCACCAACTCAAGTTTTCTTGTTCGTTTTAGATTAAATTCTTAGGGTTTTTATGTAATCTATAAATACTTTTTGATGTTTTTAGTGGGTTTATGAACTTTATACTTTCTATATATTGCTATCAAGATTCGAATTTTGATCTTGAAATTTGTTTTTCTTAATTATTTGATTAATTATTAATCTGAGCATTTGGTTTTTTCTTCTTCAATTATTGTAGGATTCAACTTATTCATTCTTTATTGAATTTCATGGATGTTTTTGCAAGCATGAGTGGCTAAACCACTTACTTAGGGTTGTGGTAATCCCAGCAAAATAACAAAGTAGAGGGAGTATAGTGTTGTTCATGATCAATATTCTTACATGTATTGTGATCGTCTTCGGGTTAATTGATTTCTTAGCAGTGGACAATGTTGAGAACTTTCCTGTATTCACTATTTACTTGATTTCTTAGCAGTGGCCAATGTTGAGAACTTTCCTGTATTTACTACTTACTTCAAAAAAAGAGGTCAAGATTAGGAAAAGAAGATCACAACAGTAATTTAATGCTACCAACCCTCATCAGTTAGCTTTACACTCAAAAGATAATAGATAATCTGGCATCTAGGATAAGGGTTGGTAAGGAGACACTCTGATACTCAAAAGGTAAAGAGTGAAATTCACTAAAGGTGTTCACAAGATGGTTAATGGTACATAACTTATCAGATTCTGCATGAAAGATATTGGAATAGTTCAACGGAGAACGATAAAAACCTATGGAGTTAGGAAGACGGGGGCACACAGTCCTTGTGTTTATCTCAAATTGATTACAATCGAAAGAAATCAAGACTTTTTAATCTTTACTGTTTACTACAAATTCCCCCCATTTACTTTTGTGCACTTCTAGATACTTAAACTATTTCATGAGAAATATTCGACCTATTCCCTATGGATACAGCCCCAACCTAGTTTGGTTACTATAATTTGACAGCGATCATATTGTACCTTCTTGGAGGGTAATAAAACCTACAACAAAATCATAGGATGTCGGAGCATGGTCATGAAGCTTATCATGAGGAGCTTAGAGATATTCCACTTAACTTGAATCCCCCACCTTTGCATGGTGTTTAGAAGATAGCCAAGTAAACCACTGTGCAGTTACTAATGGAGGAAAATATGAGGAAAGATAATAAGACTTCCCAACATCTAGCTCTAGAGGTGAGACAGAGGTAGAAAGTTGATCGTCGAGTAGAACTCGATCGAGCTAGAAGAGATAGAGCTCTCTTACGCCCAAATTATTAGTACGTGCAAGCATATGATTATCTAGAGTATGACTTGGGATATGTTAAGACCATAGAGATAGGATTCATCATTCATCTCGATTTTTCCCAGGGGATAAAGTTTGATATCATATGTGCTCTTTAATTTAGCTATTAAATTTAAAGTATGGGTTTGTGGGTTTGCCAACCGAAGATGCAAAATAAATTTTATTGGAATTTGCACTTCACATAGCATTCCTGGGGTGAGTCAGGAAGCTTTGAGACTCAGGTTTTCCCATTCTTTCTAACTGGTGAAGAGACATTATGATTAGGCAAACTACCTCACGGGTCAATCACTACATAGAACAAGTTGTGAAAATAGTTCTTAGACTGATTCTTTCCTCCTTCAAGGATGTTGCAATTAAAGGATGAGACATATAATTTCAAACAACTATAGTCTGAACAAATGTATGAGGCATAGTTTTAGGTTTATGAAGAAGTTGATTATGGTGCCAAATCATTGAATTTTGGGAAAAAATTTGCTTGAAATTTTATATCATGCCCTGAATATCAGTTCCAAAGCTATTGCAGACACTATTACTGGTGGAACTTTCATGATCCTACTATAACACCCCATATATTTCAGCATGTATATGACTAAGTTAACATTGATGAAAGTAGTTAAACTTTAAAAGTAAGGTGGTTTTTGAGTTTAAACGTTAGAGGTGAGTGTTAAATTTAACTAAAAGGATTAAAGTGTCCAAGTCAATATAAGAATTAAGTTAACATAAAGGATTAAGACTTAGGATATAGAATAAAATAAGTAAGTTACTTGCTTGACTTAAACTAAGCTAGTAAGAGACAAGTAGGTTCATCACCTACTTTGACTTATTGACCAATCTAAGACCTAAGCAGGTGCATCACCTACTAGAAATACTTTGATCAACTTATTAAATACATTACCACCTACTTGAATTAATTTTGGCCCAAATAAAAGGAGAAAAATTGGCAGCCAAGGCCATATTGTTTTAGATTCATAAGGCCCATGTCCAATAGCCAAGGATGTGCATAACCTAATTAGACTATTTGACCAAATTAAGAGAAAAAGTAGTTGCATCACCTACTTAAGGTAAATGGACCTTTTGGCCAGCTGATTAGAGTAAGTAGGTGCATCACCTACTTGGACTACTTGACTAGCTAAAAGAACCAATAGATGCATCACCTACTTAAACTTTTTGACCAAAAGAAAATATCTGGTCCAAATTAAAGAGAGATAGAGAAAGTCATAAAGGGTCATATATAGACCATGCTAGGCTCATTTCACTATTATCTCATATGAAGAAAATTAGATTTCTCTCCAACTCCTTTCAACCAAAAACAGTCTCTTTATTTTCTTCTAGGGTTCTTGATAAACTCTTCTCATTTCCAGCCAAGGTAAGTGAAAATAACTATGGTTTATATTTAATTCTATAATATGAAAATCAAGTTATTTTTGTTTGAATTGTAGGATAACCCCTTTTTTTCCAGGCTTGGCAGTTCACTTCTCTTTAATTTCTAAGATATTTCCAATAGTATTTGGTATAACCTAAAAGAAAACATAGAGTCTTGATTGAGTACAATTTAAGAAAGCAAATTTAAGGAATAAAGGTAAGGTTACTGCCCTAATTTGTCCCTCTTTATGTCTAGGTCTTTATGGATGATTATATATATATATATATATATATATATATATTTGTTAAGAACTCATGGGATGGTGATCGAAAGCCTTGAGTTCAATATCTTATATTGTGTTGAAGGATTTTAAGATTATTTAGGTGTTGTCTATATGTGTTGTTGTTGGAGGCAGTGGGTGACCTTCTAGAATAGTTAAGCAGAGTTATATTAAAGTATAGAAGGAGGTTGTGGTGATACACCAAGTATTTGAGAGGTTGAATAGTCTTACTACCCGTTAGGGGTGTGCAAAAATCGAACCGACCGATAAACTGAACCGATAAAAATGTTATTGGTTTATTTTTATTGGGTTATTAGGTTAACAGTTTTTTAATGGTTTTATAAAAAAATATTATTGGGTTATTTATTTGGTTTGGTTTTTTCTTATTGGGTTATTGGGTAAACCGATAACCCTGTAAGAACATATATATATATATGACTTATTATATATTTCTCTTAATTTCTCTTTAATCTCTGTAAATTAACAAACCTATTATTTCAATTATACAAACTCTTAATTTCTCCTAACAACATTTAGTTCAAACTTGAAGATTCTTGTAAATTAAAACACATTATGTAGGATTTTTGTTTGCAACTAAGATTCAGTTTTTTCATGTTAGTTACTACTATTTCTATTTATGAGTATTTTCTTATCGGTTAAATTGAAAACCGAACCATTAAGGACTAAAAAATGATACACCAAAAACTGATAAAAATATCTTATTGGTTTGGTTATTGGTTTAGCATATTTAAAAACCGATAAACCAAACCGATAATATATAAAACTGAATCGAACCGACCAATGCATACCCCTACTACCCGTCAACTATTTAGCTACTATTTCACAAGAATTACATTATGATTAGTTGCTTATTTAGCTCTATTATATACTTATATTGTAGATTAACACCTAAAGGGAAGAAGGTTAATTCATAGTAATAATCAAGTTGCACAACAAGGTATGTAAGGCAATTCTAGTTCATATTCTTTGGTGTGATGTCTTATACTCATGTACCAATAAAGTGAACTTCGTATCTTTCATGGTAAAAGATACATTGTGATGGTGTACAATCCCTACTGTAGTTAATCAACCTTTTATTTACTTCCTATGGTCTAAAAGTATGTCAAAGTGTCATATGTTTATCTTATATGAGTCAACAAGATCCAAGATAAGACAAGTTAAGAGTGTCACATGTTGGATATACAATTTGTCCAAAATTGCTTTGATTGTCTAATTTATCATATACTTCTTTTGGCTTACATGTTCACATGTTACTTTCTTTGAATATCACTCCTATGGTTTTTGGGTATAAGGTGGCTTTATCGAGTCCTCACCAATTCAAAATATAGTATATTGTCCATAATTAGGATGCGCATTTATTCCTAATTGGAATCTGCCCAAGTGCCTCAATAATTTCGATGTTCGTGTACCTTTTTATTTGTTATCACTACAGTATGAACTTCTCCATTGGAGGAACTATATGTCTCCACTTGGTATGTACATATCCCCAGTTTTAAATGTTTAGATTCCTATGTTTGAATCTGCAATAATTGTTATATGCTATGGAAGATCACTGAAATCTACCACAACTAATATATGTTATGTAATATCACTTGTTCACTGATTATACACCTTAATAGCATATTTTTTGCATGTATTCATCTCTTCACTTGTCACATGTATTAATGGCATTGGTGAATGTCTTTTTTTCCCAGTGAGGTTCACGGTTTCATATAAGTTTCAAAGTATTACTACATTGATATTACACTTGTTTCCTATATCATTGTTATTGTCTCAATCATATTGTTCACATGTCTTCTTCTACTGTTCCATAGGTCCAGAGCTCAATAATGTTATGACCACCAAAAAGCAATCTCAAAAATTAAAGAAACAAGGTAAAGTGAACTTATACATTTATGGGTGGCAGCTCGGGGGTTATAATACCTAGACTAGGCCGATCCCAATCTATGTATTAATCAGTGGTATCCCAGAGGTGGAAGAAATACCTAGCATGGTTCGATCCCACTATTACGGGTGGTATTCAAGGGGTAAAAGGAAAGCTTAGCATGAGTTGATCCTAATTTGTGTATTAAAGAGGACCGTATCCCAAGGGTTAAAATGCCTAGCTTGGGTCATCCTCTTTAACCACTGATCAGCTGGTCATTTTTATCACATGTCTTACAAAGTTAATAATGCAAAGAATAGTAAATCAAATCAAAAAATGTAATGTAAATGATTCAACAAGTATAAGAAAAGGTGGTCTTCTATCATTATACATATAGTTGTACCTGGTTTTATTTGAGCTCTTATTTTACATATGGTTACTTTATGCCTTACATATTCAGTACATTCTTTCGTACTGACATCCCTCCTGGGAGGACACTATGTTTCATGTTGCAGGTACATATATTCCAGCTAATAGATCTCCCTAAAAGAAGCATATTTTACTCAACATTGGTTGATGAGCTCCATATTGATTCAGGGATTTGTCGAGTCTTTAACATGTATTTGATATTGTATTATAGGTAAGGGTATTATGGGTCCTTTCCCGACCTAATCTAAAGTTGTCTATCTCTTAGAGGCTTTTGATAACGCTCAAACTACAGCTCTCGTAAGAGTGTAAGCGGTCGTTGTCAAATATAGAACCCAACTGGGTTGGGTGTCGAATCCCACAGGGAATACTTGGTCACTAAGTATGCAACGATTAGTAGACTGTTGATCGAAAATTCTACGAAAAAGGGGGAATTTAATTGTAGCGTGAATTAAGAGTATCAAAGTAACAAAGAAAAATGGAATGTTTAGTAGGTTTTAATCAATGAGAATTGTAAGTTAGGGTTATGTCCACCTTATGAGTTTTACGTATCTATTGGCTATGAGTTATGCGGAATTCAGACATGCATGCGCTTATAGAGATTCGTATTCTATGGTAAATCCTAGTGTCTTTCGACCATCAAGGATTATATCACTTTAACTCTTTCGAGCTTAAAACGTATACTAATGGTACGAATTCTCCAAGAGGTTAATCCAGTTACGGCACTAACTTTTAAATAGGGGTTGGTAGCCCTATTTCCTTGTCATTCACTCTTTTCCAGACATGTAACTTTTCTTTCGAACAAGTTAATGCTATACTGGCGTATTCTATATGTTTGCAACCACAAGAATTCAATTAAGATGAAGAGAGTAATGATATAAGCAGCATACGTATCAAGAATTCACAAACTCATAGCAATAGATAGTATCTCATAAGGCTTCCATAACCCTAACAGAGAAGTTTAGCTACTCATGAGCGCAACGGAGATCACAATAAACATCATCATCATATTAAAACTAGAATGATCTCACGTTGGAGAGGAGTGTGGCGTCACAACAAGGTTGACGTTTTTCCTCTTGGTGTTTCCCACGAGTTAGCGTTTTATCTGTTAACAATTGTAACGTGAATTAGGAGCGGAAGTTGAATGAAAAAGACTTGAATTAATGAATGAGTGAATAATAAAAAGCTTGCTGAAAAATTCAGCAAATAGGGTTTTTATAACATCCTTGTCCTAGTCCTACTGAAATAGGGTTTTTATCCTTGTCCTAGTCCTACTGGGTTACTGCATACTTGTCCTAATCCTACTAAGTTACTGCTGATCCCCCAAGTCTTTAGAAATGTTGTTTTTTCCCGGGACAAGTTCTCCATGCATCACTTTCAGTCCACAAGTTTCCGGAAGCTGCCTTCCTTCTTATGTGAAGTTTCCTTTGGCGTCCAACAGTCCATAAAATGCTGAAATCTTCATCATTTATACCTGAAAACTTGCTAATCACGTTGGTTAGCTCACTTACAGGAAAAAGGACTAAAAGTGTAGGAATTATATATTTTGTCCTCAAAACTTAGCTAAAATATGGGTACATTAAGGTGCTTTAGGCGTGTAAATACGCCTAACATCAACACCCCACACTTAAAGCTTTGTTCGTCCTCGAACAAAATATCATGTCCATATAAACATCTACTTAGGGTTTCACAGTAACAGCACAAACTATTCATCAAGACAGGCACGACAATTATTAACACAGAGTAGTTTTCTGATCACTACTAGAAACAATTAAACCTCTAATATAGACTCGTGATGATGGTTAATTCGTATCCATAAGTTAAGGCACAAAGAATCATACAAGACTACCCAAAACTCATCAACCATGTGTGTCTCACAATATATCACCCATAATTACTCACAAGTATTTCATTTTTCAAAACATGGGTATAAGATTATCCTTGCTCTCACTCCCACAAAGAATTCATATGTTGCAACTGATGACCATAGGCTTGCCCTTAGTGTAATGCTCTACTAATATTAGAATGCTAAGCTTAGGATCAAATAGATCTTTACAGGTTGTAATGTAGGCTAAGGGACAGGTAGGACTATTTTGGCAAGAAATAGTGACTATTTTCCCTAAGCGCTTTAATACATCACATTATGCCATTAACACTCTCTTTTAAACAACCCTTCTACCTTTCTTTTCATCTAACACCCCTTTTTACCTATTTTTTAATTCAATTATAAACACAAAAATGAGAATATACAACTTATTTTTTTATTTTTCTATTTCTATTTTTTTCTTTTTTTTATAAAGCACCTCTATGATAGCCACTCTTATTCACAATAATTTCAAGTACCAATACACTCTGAGGCGTCACTGTCACCCAATTTCCTCTTATTTTGTTACATGACTCTACAATTTAAAGTGCTTAGGAATTTGGATCAAATTATGGTCTTGAAAAAAAAATGGATTAGGCTACATATGAGGCTGTCAAAGAAAATAGCTAAAGGCTCAAAGGGGGTTAACTAGGATAATGTCCACGGGTAGGTAAAAAGAAGGTAAACAAATACAGGTTGCCAAAGAAATGCCTAAATCATCTCCTAAACTTGCACTCTTTATTTCGCTTTACATACACACCAGGCAAGTTCTAGCATCAGTCACAAACACAGAATATACTATAACCTCACACACACAAGGCACATGGTCAACTTTATTGGGAGCAGTATAGACTCTTGACCCAACAGATGAATGAATTAAACCACACACTTATCACACAGTGAGTCACACTTAGAGCCTAAACGTCTCAATAGTAATGATGATTTTGGCACAAACTCTTGTCATAATACCATGCCGCCTATCAGAACAATTTCATGCAAAATCTAAAAAATCTAAAATTAAACTAACTAATTACGACTAATTAAAACAAACAAGAACTAGAATAAATGTAGGCAAAGCAGTACAAGAAACATACAAATACCAGCACCCCACACTTAGACGGGACACACTGCCCTCAGTGGAAAATAAATAAGGAAAACCTGATTAGTCGGACTCCTCTTCTATGTCTGGGGTCATACCCCCTGCGTCGGAATCATCATCAGAGTCTTCATCCTCAGAGTTTCCTCAAAATGTACCCCACTTGATCCCAAAAGTGCGTCGAGGTATTTGTAGAGAGGAGGACTCATCTTGCTCCTTTCTTGACCTTTTTTGTCCCTTCTGTGAGGTGGTCACTTTTTCTTTTCCTTGTCGTCCTTTTGGGGCCATTCTACCTCATTCAAATCACCAACATCACTTCAAGCTTTAACAAATCATTATAGGCGTAGTATTGTAATAACTACGGAATATAAAAGAAGAACTTACTTGGTGATGGATCCGGAAGATGAACTCACAAGACTAGATGAGCAAAAAGAAAAGTTTTGAGAGATTTAGGAGGCAAATGCGGCGCCTATGCTATGGCATTGTAGATTCAGAGAGCAAAGGCAATGGCTCAACAATAAGCTGCTTCTCTATAGATAATCCTTTCTCATCCTCATAGTAAACATCAGTTACAGAGAACACATCCATATCTCTAGGCTGCTTCATCGATTTACATACATCAAAATGGACCACTTCGTTATTCAGCCGAAATAAAAGCTCATTAGCTCTTAAATCAATCAGCACACTTCCAGTTGCGAGGAAAGGACGCCCCAAGATTATGGGAACTTCAGAATCCACCTCGCAATCCAAAATAACAAAGTCTGCAGGAAAGATGAAGGTGGAAACCTTCACCAACACATCATATAAGATACCAACAGGCCGTTTTACCGACCTATCTTCCATCACGAGCTGCATATTGGTTGGTGTAGGATCGCCCAACCCCAATTTTCTATAAACGGATAACGGTATCAAATTGATGCTAGCCCCCAGATCGCACAACACCTTAGCAAAATCCAACGATCCAATCGTGCAAGGAATAGTGAAAGCACCAGGATCTGCCTTCTTTTGTACTAAAGACCTCGTGGCAATTGCACTGCAATGATGAACATTATCTGTCAGCTCATAGCTTACTGCCCGCTTCTTTGTCAAAAGGTCCTTCCTGAATTTAGCATACCTAGGCATCTGTTCCAGCGCCTCCACCAACGGAACATTAATAGTCAGCTGCTTCAACATGGTCATGAATTTACCACACCTGGTGTCATCAGCTTTCTTCTTCAGTCTCTGCGGAAAAGGTGGTGGTGGAAGGGGAATTGTTTTCTCCACCACTTCTTTTTTATCTTGCTTCCGATTATCAACCTTTTCAGGAGTGTCGTCAGCCTTCATCTTCAGTCTCTGAGGAAAAGGTGGTGGTGGAAGGGGAATAGTTTCCTCCACCACTTTCTTTTTACCTTGCTTCCAACTATCAATCTTTTCAGGCTACAGACGTCTAAGGGTGACGTCATGAACACACTCTTCAGCTTCTTCGGCCTCTACATTCTGCATCAATAACATTATCCGTTATATCATCAACTACCTTCTTGCCTTTAGATGGATTTTCCAACACTTTACCACTTCGGGTAGTAATAGCCATACACGATCCATCATTCCTCGAATTTTGCACTGTGTCGCTGGGTAGTGTTCCAGCTTTTCTTTGATTGAATGCCACTGAAAGTTGACTCAATTGTTGCTCCAGCTGTTTTATTGAAGTGGAATGTGAGTTAACCAATTGATTTATTGAAGACAAATCGTTCTTCACCTCATTCACTCCTGTATTATTTTCCTCCACTCCTTTCAGCAGCTTTTCCATCATATCTTCCATAGACATCTTCCCCGAACCAGATGTCGCGGCCTCACGATTTCCAGGAGGAATATACAAACCACTCCTGTCAGTCTTATTCTTCCAACTACCTTGATCGCGGTCCTTGTATCCAGATTTATCATAATAGTTCCGACCTTGGTTTCCTTGGGCATTTCCTCGGAAACCCCCCTGATTATTTAAGTAGTTAGCTTCTTCCTCAGAATCGGATTCGTCTCTTCCTTTTGACGCAACCGCTTTTACTTTTTTGGTCTTCCCTGATAATAAATGCTTGGTAAGAAGATCCATCTGTGTTTTCATGTGCGCCATATCTTGATCACGTTCCTCTTCTCTTCGCCTTTGTTCTGCAGTCATGCCAATAGATATGGTAGAGCTTGCTACCTCTGAATCCCTGGTATGCCAAGCTATACTTTGCTTTGTCATACGATCTAACATATCACTTGCCTGAACAAAAGTAAGGTCCATGAATGACCCTCCTGCAGCATTATCAACCACTGGCTTAGTCACTAAATTCAAAGACCTGTATAATATTTCCATCAAGTGGACATTGGTCATATGATGATTTGGGCACCGCATAAGCTTCTTTTTTAACCTCTCCCATGTTTCGTGGAGAGCTTCAGTTGGAAGCTGTCGAAAAATGCTGATCTCATCTCTCAACTATGCTCTCTTGGATGGCGGAAAGAATCTTTTTAGGAAAGCGTCTTTCAGTTGCCTCCAATTAGTAATAGAATCAGGAGTTAGCCCGTTCAACCATAGAGTTGCCTCCCCAGATAGAGACAATGGAAATAATCGTAGCTGAATTGCATTCTGTCCAACGCCTGGATTGTCGAATGACTTGCATGTAGATATAAAGTTGACCAGATGCGTATTCGGATCATCACCTGCAAGTCCACCAAATAAACCTTTGAGCTGCAATAGCTTAATCATAGTGCTAGTGATATTAAACTTGGCTCCAGGTACCAAGGGCGGAGGAATAATGGCCCCTGTGGCACCAGCTCCATCAAGATCGTCATCATCATCATCAAAAGGAGCCTGCACAGCTCGGTGGTCAGGTCTCATTCTAGCTTGATGATCTCTCTTGTGCATAGGTGCCGCCACCTCATCAATACGCCTAGGATTCAGTAACTCATCATCACCCAGGTCCTCATCATCAGGATTTGTTGCTCGACCTGGGTTATCAATATTCTGTTGATGCACTTGAGCAGCTGCCAATGCAGCTAATCTAGCTTGCTCCTGTTGAGCAGCCCTTCTTTCAATGTCACGTTGTGCATCCATTCTGCCAATAAGTTGTGGTTCAGGATTGAGAGGTAATAACGGTTGACCTGAACTTCGAGTGTTTGGCATGCACTCAAACAAACCTGAATAAAACAAAAACAACAACTAAAAGTAAAATCTGAGAATTTTTTACCAAAGGGTCTAGTAACTATCACAAACTTAGTTGACAACCGTATTCCCTGGCAACGGCGCCAAAATTTGATAACGCTCAAACTACAGCTCTCGTAAGAGTGTAAGCGGTCGTTGTCAAATATAGAACCCAACTGGGTTGGGTGTCGAATCCCACAGAGAATACTTGGTCACTAAGTATGCAACGATTAGTAGACTGTTGATCAAAAATTCTACGAAAAAGGGGGAATTTAATTGTAGCGTGAATTAAGAGTATCAAAGTAACAAAGAAAAACGGAATGTTTAGTAGGTTTTAATCAATGAGAATCATAAGTTAGGGGTTATGTCCACCTTATGAGTTTTACGTATCTATTGGCTATGAGTTATGTGGAATTCAAACATGCATGCGCTTATAGAGATTCGTATTCTATGGTAAATCCTAGTATCTTTCGACCATCAAGGATTATATCACTTTAACTCTTTCGAGCTTAAAGCGTATACTAATGGTACGAATTCTCCAAGAGGTTAATCCAGTTACGGCACTAACTTTTAAACAGGGGTTGGTAGCCCTATTTCCTTGTCATTCTCTCTTTTCCAGACATGTAACTTTTCTTTCGAACAAGTTAATGCTATACTGGCGTATTCTATATGTTTGCAACCACAAGAATTCAATTAAGATGAAGAGAGTAATGATATAAGCAGCATACGTATCAAGAATTCACAAACTCATAGCAATAGATAGTATCTCATAAGGCTTCCATAACCCTAACAGAGAAGTTTAGCTACTCATGAGCGCAACGGAGATCACAATAAACATCATCATCATATCAAAACTAGAATGATCTCACGTTGGAGAGGAGTGTGGCGCCACAACAAGATTGACGTTTTTCCTCTTGGTGTTTCCCACGAGTTAGCGTTTTATCTGTTAACAATTGTAACGTGAATTAGGAGCGGAAGTTGAATGAAAAAGACTTGAATTAATGAATGAGTGAATAATAAAAAGCTTGCTGAAAAATTCAGCAAATAGGGTTTTTATAACATCCTTGTCCTAGTCCTACTGAAATAGGGTTTTTATCCTTGTCCTAGTCCTACTGGGTTACTGCATACTTGTCCTAATCCTACTAAGTTACTGCTGATCCCCCAAGTCTTTAGAAATGTTGTTTTTGCCCGGGACAAGTTCTCCATGCATCACTTTCAGTCCACAAGCTTCCAGAAGCTGCCTTCTTTCTTACGTGAAGTTTCCTTTGGCATCCAACAGTCCATAAAATGCTGAAATCTTCATCATTTATACCTGAAAACTTGCTAATCACGTTGGTTAGCTCACTTACAGGAAAAAGGACTAAAAGTGTAGGAATTATATATTTTGTCCTCAAAACTTAGCTAAAATATGGGTACATTAAGGTGTTTTAGGCGTGTAAATACGCCTAACATCATCTTTGTAGACTATTATTAAAGTAAAGTGTAGTGGTGTCTTATTCTCTAGTAATCTAGTCCCCAATAGCCCAGCCATGTATATCCATTATGGGCCTATCTATGTTGGTATTTTATTAACGAGTATTATCTATACTTGTCAAAGCCTTACAATTATCACAGTTATATGCAAAACAATCATAAGGTATAAGTTAGTTCTCTCGAGCCTTTAGGGCATCGGGTGCCTCTTCGTTTTAATGGGATATAAGGAGTGACACCAGCGTTGGGATGGAGCATCAAAAATCTTTGATCCAATCTCTCTTACCAACCTTGGGTGGCATACTCAGGAGGCAAAGAGAGGTGTCAGCACTTATGGTATTAGTGCTTCCAGCGAGCATAGAGTTATCGATAATACAGTAGCTCAAGAAGTTGCACAGCTGAGGACAGAGAATGGGTTATTGACTAAGCAATTTTCCACAATGAATATTGAAAGCGTAAATGTGGTTGGCTCACAAGGTAAAGCTCCTAGGTCATATAATTCTGATTTTGATGAAGAGTCAAAGTATCTGGATAGAGAGATGGCAGATTTTAAAGCCAAGGTCCAAGGGTCTACTCAAGACTCTTGGAACTCGAGGCAAGGAAACCAAGGTTGAAACTACTATGGGGACCGATATAAGGAACGTAGAAAAAAAAGGGAGATGGTGTTTAGAGATGAAAGAATGACTACGAGGAGAAGAGTGGTGCTTACGTTCTACCAGGGAACAGAGATGTTGATTCTAGAATAGAGGCTATGTTGTCAAAGTTGGTAAAGGGTTAGTAAGGTGACACTCTAACACTCAAATGGTAGAGAGTGAAATTCACTACAAGTATTCAAAAGACGGTTAGTGATACATAGCTTATCAGATTCTGCATGTAAGATATTGGGATAGTTCAACGAAGCAAGATAAACCTACGAAGTTAGGAAGCCAGAGGGACACAGTCCTATTGTTCATCTCAAATTGATTACAACCAAAAGCAATCAAGACATGTTACTTTTTACTGTTTACTACAACTTCCCCCCATTTATTTTTCTACACTTTCGGCTAACTTTAACAAGTTCGTGAGACATATTCAACCTATTCCCTGTGGGTTCAAACCCAACCTAGTTGGGTTACTTTAATTTGAAAGCGACTGCATTGTATCTTCTTGGAGGGTATGGTTTGGGGAATCACATGTGTTGTCCTTCTTCAGATTCATTCAGATATTTTTCATTCAATGAGAATTTAGGAGCTTTTAGCCTTAAATATTTTCTCTTTATTCGGATATTTTTTGTTCAATGAGAATATAGAAGCTTCTGGGGTAAATATTTACTCTGCTCCTCTCTTCTCCTCCTTTTCCACTTCATCCTCACTTAGTTTGTACTATTGTACATCCTAGGTTTTCATACTTACACAAAAAATAATCTATTTATTTTTTATTACTCAAATTTGCCTTTCGGCAACTTTTATTACCAAATTGGACCTTCGGCCATTTTTCATTATCAAATTTGATCATTTGACCTTTGTTTTTCTTTTTCTCTTCCTTCTTCTTCTTACTCCATCTTCTGCCATTCATGACTTCTCTTTTTTCCTTATTCATTGTTTAATGGTTATTTGTTGTTTAACGTACGTGGTTTAATGTATATTTCATATAAAAATAATATGGATAAAAAATCATACTAACAATATAATGTATCAATATTGTATAAACAATGTATAAGAATGTATATACAACTTTGATAAATAGTTATATATTATATATCCAAGGATATATATCGATACATTACATAATTACAACAACAACAACATACCACTGTATTCCTACATAGTGGGGTCTGGGAAGGGTAGAGTATATGCAGACCATACCACTACCTCAGGTGAAGTAGAGAGGTTGTTTCCGATAGACCCCCTATTGAGGAACGATAACAGTATAACAAACTCAAAGCATAAATGCATATAAACTAATACAGTATACAAAATAAACTAACACTGCTAGCTAATACTAGAAATAATATAGCCATAAGATAATACTATAAACTAGCTATTGTAAATCATAGACATCACTCCAACACCACGAACAAGAAACTCCAGACACAAATAAAGTACTCTCCCTTATTGTTACCGACGCACTCCTAACCCCTATCCCTCTACCCTAATCCGCATCCTCACACCTTTCTATCAAGGTTCATGTCCTCCGTAAGGTATAACTGTTTCATATCATACCTAATCACCTCCCTTCAATATTTCTTCGACCTGCCTCTACCTCGCCTGAAACCATCTATAGCCAGTGTTTCACACCTCCGAACTAGAGCATTTGAGCCCCTCCTCAACACGTGCCCGAACCAATGTAACCTCACTTCTCTCATATTGTCCTCCACCGAAGCCACTCCCACCTTCTCCTGAATAATCTCATATATTACTCACCCTATCTTCCTTGGTAAAGCCACACATCCATCGCACCATCCTTATCTCCGCCACCTTTAACTTTTGAATGTGGGAGTTCTTAACTGGCCAACACTCCGCTCCATACAACATACTCGATCAGATTGCCACTCTGTATAACTTACCTTTAAGCTTCGGAGATACCTTCTTATCACATAAGACTCCCGATGCAAGCCTCGATTTCAACCACCCTACACCAATCCGGTGTGTGACATCATCATCAATCTCACTATTTTCCTGAATCATAGACCTAAATACTTGAAACTTTTCCTCTTTTGAATGGCCTGAGAATCTAGTTTCACTACCACGTTAGTTTCCTGCGACAAATCACTAAACTTACATTTCAAGTAATTTGTCTTGGTCCTGCTCAACCAAAATCCTTTAGACTCAAGGATCTGTCTCCAAATCTCCAACTGATCATTAACTCTTCCCCAAGTCTCGTTAATTAGTACCACAGCATCTGCAAATAACATAGACCAAGGCACCTCCCCTTGAATAGGTCGCGTCAAAACATCTATCACCAAGGAAAATAAAAATGGGCTAAGAGTCGATCCCTGGTGCAACCTTATCATAATCGAAAAGCGTTGTGAATCTCTATCTAATGTCCTCATACGAGTCTTCGCGCCATCGTACATGTCCTAAATCGACCTGGTGTACGTCACGGGCACCCCTCTAGTCTCCAAGCACATCCACAGAATCTCCTTGTAAACTCTGTCATACGTCTTCTCAAGATTAATGAACACCATGTGCAAGTCTTTCTTCCTCTCTGAAAACTGTTCCACTTGTCTCATCACAAGGTAAATGGTCTTTGTAGTCGAGCGACCTGGCATGCAATTAATTTTGTTATTTTTTATTTGTCGCTGATACATTTAGGTAAAAGCCCTTTTTCTTATACTAATCTGATTTCTGAAGTATTAGCCTGATTAATTTAAATTTGTATCATATGAATTTCATTTAAGTGAAAGTACTATTTATACAAAAAAAAATTCTATTTTTTGAATTAATCCTCCTGCATCTTTTGTGGTACCCTCAAATAGGTTGAGCGAATTTCATCTTTTGTTCAGTTTTTGCTAATACCAAAATTTGAGCATCATCGCGGCCGTAAAAGTCAGCACAATTAGGAATAAGTCAATAAGTGCTACTGTTTTGTTACAGACAATCTCAAACATAATCATAGATATTGGTATGCCATCTCTTTAACTTTTTGATAATTAGGCCATTAAGCTTTAAACAAATATCAACTTGGAAAGACCATCAATCCCCTCTCAACATTTGGGGCCCATTTTATTTACTTTGTGACTCATTTTTCCTCCTCCTGGCCCCATTCAAGATGAGCCCGGGATTTGAAGTTTATAGGTTTCTATCACGATGTCAAATAATATTAATAATTAATAAGTTTGTATTTAAATATTTATAGATTTATTATTCCTTTTTTGTCCTACTTGTCATTTTAATTATTTAAAAAAAAAAAAAAAAATTGATAATTTTTTAATTTTAATTTCTCACATTATATTTATAAGATTAGGAGATTAAAAAATTAAGTACATTTAACATATTTTTAATTTAATATCATAAAATATAAAAATTATTATTATCTTTTTAAAATTCTGTGCCAAATACATTTTTTTAATTATATATATACAAAAATACGCAAAAATTAATAGGTTCATGTGAACACGTATTCACCCACCCCACCTCATCCCCCACACCGATAATCACTATTCTTCTCTATTTATCAACCTTTACTAACTCCAATATTTCCCACTCTTTTTAGCCACCCCTTAGAGAAAAGAGACACACAAGCAACTCTTTTACTCGTCATGGGAAATTATAGATTTAGACTATCAGATATGATGCCAAATGCTTGGTTTTACAAACTCAAGGATATGAGCAAAGTCAGCAGCAAAAGCAAAGGCCATAGCCACACCACCTCATCTTCATCGACATCATCACAACACTCATCATTAAATCTACAACCAGACAAAAAAAGACAACCACCCCACAAACTCTGTTGCCAAAGAAAATCATATTACATTTCAAGAAACCTCAATCCATCTGAAACACTCCCACATAATCCTGTCTCTTCTAACTCCCCAAAAGCCTCTGACAATTTCCATTTCACTGAGCCACCCAGACGATCTTCCACGAAAAGGCGCAGTGTCAATAGGAGGAGAAACTCAAGTTCTCCCAAACTTGTCACTTCCTCTGTATCAGCTAGTTGTAGTGGCAGCGCGTCTATTGAATCTGTTTGGACTAAAGCTGATTCTAACACCCCTGAAGAATATCCAAATTCACCCCATTCCTCCTCGTCCTCGTCCATGTCCTCGTCCTTGTCCCCATCCTCTGACAAAATCCAGGCACCCGAAAAACTAGACCCCGTGACATCAATTTCACCGTCTTGTATCAAAGATACTGACAATCTTGATCAGGAGTTTCATTCAATTTCCAAAATTGATCTCCCCCCTATCATAACCAAGTCTGAAAAAATCGACGAAAATCAGATCATCATAAAACAAGAACAGAGGATTGCGCGAAGAGCATCAAGTGGCGTGAAGCTGAGAACAAATTCACCAAGAATAACAAACAGCAGAAAAATTCAAGCAAGCAGGAAGAGTGTTTCATCAAGAAGGACAAGCGTTACAGAAAGTTTTGCAGTTGTGAAATCGTCACGAAATCCACAAAAAGATTTCAGGGAATCAATGGTGGAAATGATAGTGGAAAATAATATAAAAGCATCAAAGGATTTGGAAGAACTTCTTGCTTGTTATCTTTCATTAAATTCAGATGAATATCATGATCTCATCATCAAGGTGTTCAAGCAAATCTGGTTCGACATCACTAAGTATTAGTAATTAATTTCATTTTATCGTATATAGTATAATATGTATGTGTATAATTAAGTTTTTAAAAAATCCACCACTAAAGAGCATGGTGGACGTCTGAATGGGATGGCGTTTCTTGACCCGTAATCAAAGGTCTCGAATTAGATTTGCTCAAACTGAGGTTCGGACAATAAATGCCAAAGAAAAGGTGTATGCATGACATATGTGACGTCTCTAGGCCCTTAATCAAGGGTGTCGTATGAATGACATATGTGATGTCTCTAGGCCTTAATCAAGGGTGTCGGATTAGACTTGTGCAAATTGAGGTTCGGACATTGAATGCGTGAACGAAAGAAAAGTACAAAATCCAAATCTTGTTGTAATAAAAAGATTTGTTATGACTATGACGTGATTTTGTACGTGTATGGATGGGTTAGTGTTTGTCTGTTGGAGATAAGTGGTAAAAGTTTTGGTGCAAACGAACCTCACCTTCGTCGAAATAGTTTATTACATTATTTGGTCAATTATGATCACCTATTGAATGCTATTAATTGTTCCAATATTCTTGTTTTCTTTATATCAGAATCAGAATGTTTATTGCTATTAACTTTCAATTCTAGCATTGATAATATATTGGGTCTACTGGTAAAATCTAAGCAGCGAATATACACTTCACTACATAATAAGTCTGTAACCAACCAACCTACACTCAAGGGTGTGACCTAGTGGTCAATTTCATTCTTTTGCCATAGCTTTAGTGAACAAAGTTATCTGATACTTGTTGCTACTAGGAGGTGACAGGTATTCCGCGAAATTAATCGAGGTGTGTTAAAATTGGTTCAAATACCACGAACATAAAAAAGAATCTATAACCAACTACAAAGATGAAAAAACCTAGAAGCTTGGTATCAGGTATGGTACCAGAAAATTTTCTTCAACAAAAGTTGTTACCTAACAGTCAAAAAATTGATGTAAATGCAAATATTTTTTCCAGTATTTTTCGCATATATCAATGTGCTATTCTGATTTACGATTCAGATACAAGCATTCTACCAGATATCAGATTTTGCTACAGAGGAAATAAACCTTATTTGAGGAGAAAAAAAAGTAAGCCCCTTGTTTTAGTAGTGGTGGATACAGCTAACTCTCAACGACGAGTTCATCCGGATTACAGTAATACATTTGACACAAACCATAAATAAATGTATGAATAAATTTACTAAAATTTCAAATATTATATTTAAACCATAAATTTTAAGGCTCGTTTGGCTAAAAAAACAAGTTATCTCAAAATTAATTATTCGCGGATTGTTATTCTACCTTCAATGTGAAATAAAAGTAATGCTACAATATCGAAATAAGTTATCTCTCAATTTTATCCCAACCAAACAATAGATAAAGTTAAACTTATCCTAAAATTAATCATGGGATTAGTTATCATTTATCCCTCGCACCAAACAAGCTTATTAGGAAATTAAAAATAATACATGTATTAGCTTTGGTATTATTTAATTCCTTGTTTATTACTATAGTATTTTCAACTTATGGCTCATTCAGTACTATTCTTATTCATAATAAATCATAACATTAACAATACTACATAGCGTTATGCGTATTCTAATACATTCTATTCAGTATTATTTCCGGTTCTATTACACCTATTTCATTTAATACGACAAACCAAATAAATTAGTGTCAGCATGGCTAACCCGAGAAAATTGAAGGAAATGTGTCTTTTAAGTCTTGAATGAAGGATTGGTGACATTGACCAACTTAAAGGGTCATTAGAAAACTTGATTAAGTTAATTGTGGACTTGATTAATATTTTCAAAACTTTCTAATCTTTTCAAAAATACAAATCAACCCACACCCCCCTTCAATCCAAATCAACCGTCTCTCTCCACTATCTCTCGACAGTTTCTCTCAACTCTATCCCAATCAACAATTCTGCAAAATTCTCTCTTCAATCCCCAGCGACTTCAACCTCCGGCGATAAATAGTCGAGCAAGTTCCCTTTCGACTTTCAACCATCAATCGATGTGAAGACTTCTTTGGCGACAACAACTTCGAGTTGTTCGTCGTCCCATTTTTTTTTCACAGGTAAAAAATTATGAAGAAACAGAAGAACTTAACCCAACTACTCTTCTAGTATTGGTTAATAATTTCAATATTTCTAACTTAAACTTGAAATGTGGACTGAATAAAACCTTAATTTCTGACATTTTTTCTTGAAGTTGTTGAACTGTTGATTCAAATTTGTTGGTGATTTTTTGTCACAGTTGATGTTCTTAGTATATGTGTGTAATGTGTTGGTGTTACTGGGTTGATTTGTTGTTTGTCTTGGTAAAAATGGTGTTGCAACAGATGAAACATCTGATGCGACAGATGAAAACATCTGATGCAACAGATGTAAATCTGATGCAACAGATGAACAATCTAACAAATTATTCATCTGTTGTGACAGACGACTCTTCTGTTTGGAAGAAATCTAAACAATATCAATCCAACAGATAACTCATTTTGCAACAGATGAGTGATATATTTCAATAGATTAGTGATTTATTTTATCGTTTTCAATGGATTACTCACTCGTTGCAACAGGTTAGTTATATGTTGCAACAGATAACCTATCTGGTGCAACAGATCAACGATCTATTTTTACTATTTTCAACAAATTACTCATCCATTACAACAGATTGGTTATATGTTGCAACAAATAACCTGCAAGGTACAACAAATCAGTTATTTATTTTTACTATTTCTGATGGATTACTCATCCGTTGCAACAAGTTGGTTATATGTTACAACAGATAAACTACCTGGTGCAACAGATAAGTGATCTGTTTTTATGGTTTCAACGGATTACTCATCCATTACAATAGGTTGGTTATATGTTGTAACAGATAAACTACCTGGTTCAATAGATGAGTGATCTATTTTTATAATTTTCAACGAATTACTCATCTGTTGCAATAGGTTGGTTATATGTTACAACAGATAAACTACCTGGTACAATAGATGAGTAATTTGTTTTTGTGGTTTCCAACGGATTAATCATCTGTTGCAACAGGTTGGTTATATGTTGCAATAGATAAACTACCTGGTGCAATAGATTAGTGATATGTTTTTACTATTTCCAACTGATTACTCATCCTTGCAACAAGTTGGTTATAAGTTGCAACAAATAACCTTCCTGGTGCAACAAATAAGTGATCTATTTTTATAGTTTCCAACAGATTACTCATCCATTGCAATAAGTTGGTTATGTGCTACAACAGATAAACTACCTGATGCAACAGATTAATAATTTGTTTTTACTGTTTCCAATGTATTATTCATCCTTGCAACAGGATTAGTCATATGTTACAACAAATAACCTTCCTGGTGCAATAGATGAGTGATATGTTTTTATTGTTTTCAATGGATTACTCATCCATTTCAATAAGTTGGTTATATGCTGCAACAGATAAACTACCTAGTGCAATAGATTAATGATCTGTTTTTATGGTTTCCACCAGTTTACTCATCCATTGCAATATTTGGTTATATGTTGCATCAGATAAAATACCTGGTGCAACAGATTAGTTATCTATTTTTATTATTTCCAACGGTTTATTCATCAGTTGCAACAGGTCTGTTATATGTTACAACAGATAACATATCTGGTGCAACTGATCTGTGGTCTGTTGGAACTGTTATTTTACTGTTGTGCATGTTAGATATACTGTTATCCTTTTTTAATGATGCATTAATCAACTATAATCTATTTTATGTTCCTGTTAATTTAAGATAATATGGCTCCCAAAAGAAAAAAAATTGAATCAAGTCCAAGTAAAGGAACAAGTGAAGCAGCTCGGCTTCATTCACCACTCTTTGAGTTTTCTTTACAAGTGTTATCTCAATAAGGAGCAGAAGATAATGAACACGGGGAGGATGAATATTTCAAAAGAGATGATCCAAATGCTAATAGCCCTTTCACCGAAGAGTTGGTCAAAACCTTCAACATTAATCGTTATCCTGTGAGGATGCAGTGCGATGGTGCCACAGATTTAAAGGGTGATTTTATGGTGAAGTAATCCATGGAAAGATCTTTCGACGCTTTCAGAAAAATACTTCAAGAACAAAAAATAGATTCTTATTTCAGGGAAAGCTGCTTGGGGAAATATCTTGATTTATCGGAGGACAACAATGCTCATTTCCAGGTGAAAATGGTATATGATATTCTCAAGCGCTAGTTTATGTATGAAAACAAAGATAAGATGGATGAGGTGTGGATAAATTACTGTGGCATGCTTGTTTGTTTTTGTTGGAAGGAGTTTGCCATAGTTATTGATTAAAATGTTATCCTCTTTCTCCTTCTCAAGTTATACCTACACTAACCCAAAAAAAGCACCCCGCACACCCCAAAAAGGCAAAGGCAAGTCGAGTGATCATGATGACCTGGTGTCCATTGTTGGTCCAAGCTTCAAAAATAAATATTTGATAGAAGCGTTGAAAGGTAAAGGACTTTCAAAGAAGCACAAGAAATCATTGTGCTTGGTGTGGTTTGTACATAATATTCTTTGGACGAGAGACGTTAACAACAACATAAGCCTCGGTTTAATAAATCTCTCCAAGGATCTTGAGGCATTTAACAACTATCCTTGGGGTTATAAAATCTTCAAAATGACTGTAAAATATTTGTTGACTCCGTTAACGCCAAAGACAGTCAACTTATATGGCTTTCCTTGGGCCTTCATGGTAAATATTTCTTTTATCATGATATGATTCATCATTTTTTATTCAATAATGCTTTTGATTTATTGGCGTTATGTTATAGGCTTGGTCATTTGAAACCATTCCTTATTTAAGACAACAAGTGAACTACCAGGAAGAAGTTTTTTGTCCAAGAATACTGAGCTGGTTGTCGGCATAAACTAATAAAAATGCAAAATTTATTGATCTTTTTAACCCCCCGAAGGAAGCAGTAAGTTTAATTCTAATCAAGTTTTTTTTAATTAATGATTATTTTAAAAAATTTCATTATCATTCTAATATATGCACTAATTTATTTTAGATTGTCCATCCGTGGCTTGTTCCGACCAACCGAGAGTTGAAGATACTATTTTTTCTTACTTTACGATCTATGCAAACTTTATCGGACTCTAAGGTCGTTGATGGAATAAAAATGGAATTATTTGGAGCAACAGCCATCATAAAAAAATAATTTTGGAGGGTGGGCTTGTTACTATTGATGATGGTAGTCGTAGTGGTAGTGGTAGTGGTATTGTTGTTGGGGCTAATGATGCTCCTCTTACAGTTTTTGAAACAACAAGCCATTATGATTATGATCATACTGGCTGTACAGATTTCTCTCTAGATTTTGCCACATCTAGCAAATGTTCTGCATGCAAATGTCAATACTGCAAGGCGAAACATGATGGAGGGATTAATGTTGTTAATACACTAATTGCTTATATAAAGGAAATGACATCTAAGAGGGGTATCATTGCATTAAAGAGGATTTCATATTCATACACTCCACTAGAGATCAAGGTGTCTAAGAGGAGAAGGAAAGATATTTCCAAGGCATCACCAAGTATCAAAAAAAGCAAAATTGTAATGCCTCTGTCTTTGTCTTGCATCGAAATTATCGTATTGTTCTGTTTTACCTGTTTGAATTTATCCCAACAAATGATCCATCTGTTATAACATAAGACTCATTTGTTGTAATAGATGGACAATCTATTGTATATCTGTAATTAACATTGACAATTCTGGATTTTCAGGTGAATGTCACAGCAGAAGCTACTGCTGAAGAGCATAATATCACAGTTGATAATCTATCAACTTCTTCCAAAGAAGAATTCTTCCAAAGAGAAGAAAAAGTAGAGTCTGTCAGTTCGGGAGAATGGAAGAATTACCCGTTTGAAGAGTTCAACATCTCGGACGAGGCTCTAAAAAAACTAACAAAGTTGATCAACGACTATTCAGAATGGATTGTCGATGGGTTGTTAAAGCATTATGCCGGCAGGTACATAAATCAACTTTAAAGATATTGATTTATACAATTATTGTAGTAAGAACATAAAATTAACACCTCATCATGTAGAAAATAAAATGACGAACACTACAAAGTGAACGAATCGAGTCTTGGTTTTGATATGTTTGACATTGTTGTTGCACATCTCAAAATGAAGAATTAGTTCTATTTGATGTCACAGCCCTAAACTTGTTTGAATAATGAGGTTTAAATGCTATACATATTACTATTAATTAATACTTTATTTAATTGCATCTGCACATTAATTTTTTCATCACATAATCTGAAATGTTTGATAATATGTGCAGCACATCGATGTCATTTTTAACTACCTCCGAAAGAAGGCCAAGTTGCAAATACCAAAACAATACAGATATACGACAGGCAATTATTTGTACAAATCTTACATCAATAGTTCCTATGATAGGTATTGTCAACAACAGCCAATAATTTCCCGAAATGAGGAATACTTAATCAACATCATCAAAGGTTTTAGCATTCCCCCCTTGGCATTTGGTCGACGAAGTGTATATCCTAATTAATTGTGATGATGAATTCCATTGGGTATTGATTGTCGTCATTCTAAAAGAGAGGCGCATCCGAGTTTATGACTCGGTGTCGCAAAGGAGACGTTCTAGGCCGTCTTCTAAGATACAAAAGCTGGCCAAAATATTTCCTACTTACCTTGATATGAGTGGCTTTTTAAATCAAAAGGTTCATACTGATTGATTGACCATTGAAGCATACTGGGATAAAATAGGTAATCCATTTGATGTACAATATGTTGAAGGAATTGCTCAACAAACCATTGGTAGCTAGTAAGTACAAATATCATGATTTAGATTCATTTCATAAATTTCACAACACTTATATGAAATGTAAGATATAGATTATCTATTTTTTTTAAAACACAGAGATTGTGATCCTTTTGTTGCCGCTTACGCCGAGTATTTGAGCGATGGATTACAAGTATCAAATGATGGACTTGATGTTGAATTACTCCGCAAAAGATATGCTGCTCTTTTACAGAAATACAGAGAAACAAAAGCTCAGAAGCCATACGCAAGAGACATTAAAGATCCACGATGACCAAAGCCGAATTTTGTAGCACCGGATGAAGAACAACTTGTCCATATTGATTAGATCTTTATAGCTTGAGTTCGTCAATGTAATAACCTATCCTCTTTGGTTTAACTTGTTGATTTATTTATAGAGTAGATCATTTGTACCCATAATATTTTTTTTACATTTTATTTATTTGTTGAGTTATTTCATGTAATTTCCGAAGGCTTTGATTTATTTTATGTTGTCTATGAATATAATTTAATCCTTAGTTTTGAACATGTTAATTGAAATAGAATACTAGATTCAAATATAATAACAGATAATATATCTGCTGCAACAGACGACATATCTTATCAAACAGATTTAGACATATGTTGCAACATGTAGGTCATCTCCTAGAAATTATATAAATAGGTTTTCCTACTTTTTTTATTTGTTCCAACAGATTACCTATCAATTACAACAGATAGATTATATGTTGCAACGGATTGTATATCTGTTGCAACAGACAGACTGGAAAACATCTACATAATGCAACAGATGATCAACCTATTCCAATAGATAATCAATCTGTCACAATAGGTATTATATCTTTTACAACAGATAGACATTCTATTACATTATAAAAATTCAAATTTCACCAGACATAAAAATTATTGTCACTATATGAAAAGTGAAGTGGCTTGAAATAAAAATTATTATCGTGTTCGTCTTTGTCTTTGTACATATTCTTATTTATACACGGGCTCCAACCATTTAGTTAGGTCATCTGTTGGAAATTATATAAATAGGTCTTCCTATTTTTTTTATTTGTTCCAACAGATTACCTCTCAGTTACAATAGATAGATTATATGTTGCAACAGATTGTATACAGACGGAAACATCTGCATAATACAATAGATGACCAACCTATTCCAACATAGAATCAATTTGTTACAACAGGTATTAAATCTGTTACAACAGATAGACAATCTGTTGCATTATAAAAATTCAATTTTTGCTATACATAAAAATTATTGCCACTACATGTAAAGTGAAGTGGCTTGAAATAAAAAATTATTCTCGTGCACGTCTCTGTCTTTGTACATATTCTTCTTTATACACGGGCTCCAACCGTTTAGTTAGTACCCCATAAATCCAGACCTCTTGCATATTTAACACAACAGCATCGCACATACTCTTTATTTCTATGTCGGTCAGTAAATACTCGATGTATGCAAGTGAGTACGGCCCGCACGCTGCATCGGTTTTATTTTTTAGAAGTTGGATGTTCTTATTTCGACCTTCAAAAACCCATGGTTCCTTCGTCAAGACTTCCACCGGCAAATGATCCATCATCTTACGCTGCATCAATAACTTGGGGAACAACTTCCAGAGTGGCTGCACGTGGGTTAAAAATGTGTCCTCGTTGAAGACAGGTAAGTTGCATTCATAAACCTTAATCTTTTCCTCATTGAGTAGTATCTCAATAGCGAGAAAATGTATAACTTCCACGTTCATGACTGCAAGGATTCTCTTTGCCTTGGTCCAGCTCTTGCCGTGTGAATATGGCCTCTTCCCTCTAACATATTTAATCATGTATTCATCCCATTCAAATGTAGAAACTAACTTATCAAATCTACGGCCATCGGGACCAGATCTCCTGCGGATATCATCGTACCTATCCTTGAAATTGTTGTAGAAGTTGAGGTCCATTATCCTATCGGTAGCATCATAAGCATCCGGGTACGGTAATTTTCTGCCCCTCATGAGACAGAGAATTTTATCAACATACTGTGGTATAAGATGGCATATCTGTTTAATATCTTTCTTTGAGGAAAATTATTTTAGATGAAAGAAGACGTACTGCATTATCTGGAGGGTTAAAGAAGTCAACCTCCTTAATATTCTTACTGCCATTTGCAGCCAACCACTTAAGGATCCTTGGATGAGAAACCTCATCCGGGTAAACCTTGAATTTCTTTTGAATGGGAGGAATGACTTCACATACCCAAGCCTATAAAATATAAACAGGAAGCAAACAAAAAAAGTTATAATAATTATATTCAATATAAATTAATGAATGAGTAAAAATAGTGATCAATTTTACCAAGAATGCCCAAGGAAAGATATATAATGTGGTCGTCTTTGGGGATAGCTTTGTCAGTAAATATTCGACAGTCAAGTAGTAGCTTTCATATCCCCAGGGATAATCATTAAATTTCTCAAAATCATCAGCAAGCGCCATCCAATCATCTTCTAAGAATTTCCTGACGTCTCTTACCAATAAAATGGAATGGACGAACCAAACTAAGAACAATTTCTCCCTGTAGTGCTTTGGTATATTTTTATCCTCGAGATCTTCTATTAAATCATCCATTTTGTAGCTACGTCCAACAATTGCCAATAATCATCTTTTTTCCCCTTGCGTTTGTTGGACCCTTTGTGGTGTGTTTCCTTAATGAGAGGTTATTCGGGACAATCGCATCTCAAGCCCGTCACTATGGCAAACTCTTTTAATCCAAAACAAAATGGCATACCACAGTAGTTGATTCAGATTTCATCCATCTTTTTTTGGCCCTTCTTCGAATCCTTATCATCCCCCACGAACTTGATCCTGCGTTTGAGAAGACCATATACCATGCTCATTGGGAAATGGAGAGTGCGATCCACAGGCAGCTCAAGAAAGTATGCAAAGCAGCTCTTGTTACAATGTTTGTCTATGTTTTCATTCTTCATAATACTCCTAAGTTTATCAAAACATTTCCCCAACTGATATTTAAGTACAAGATCACCAGTTACCTTGTTAGGGTTATCTATCGGCAACGCAACTCAAAACCTGTCGATACTAATAGTTTTGACAGGATAATGCTTGGATTTCGATATTAATTCCCTCCCTATAGGTGAAAAGGAGTTATCACTTTTCTCAGCTTTATTTTGCCCTGACTGAGATTGTTCAGGAAGTTTCTCCGAATCTATCTGTACTCTAGCCTTTTTTGTTGGGTAGTCAGAAGTTGATCCACTTTCAGTTTCTTTTCTTTTGGGAGAAATATTTTAACTACAAACAATAGAAAAACAAAAAATACATTGCCTTGGATGTCTGCATAATTTTTTGAAAAAAAGGTAAGACAAATTTCAATAAATTATTCTACGTCACATTATAAAAATATACTCTAACGGATAACCCATCAGTTGGAACAAATGGAGAATATGTTTGAAGACCTATTTAATATCTCCTAATAGATCTTCCACCTGTTGCAACAGATAGACCAACCAACATCACAACCAATGCCACCACCAATGCCACCAAGACCAACACCAAGTCCATCGACACCACCACCAAAATCTACCAACAATACCACAAACACCATCAAACAATACCACGATAGTCAATAAAACACTGAGATAAAAACTAGAGTTTTCTTGGGTGCTTCCTACTTTTTAGCATCAAAACTCAAAATTGTTAACCCATTCTCGAAGATAATACAAATAAAAGTCTTATTTTTCATCATTAACTAAAGGCCCTAATTTTTAGAATAAATAACAAATATAGAACTCTTCTCGAACTCTGTTACCTACGAAGATAGAGAAAATAGTGGATACAAGCGAGAATGAAGTTGAAAATAAAAACTATGTGGTCGGAAATGAGAAGAAAATCGATATATTTTGAAGGGTTGAGCAATATGTTGAGTAGTTGTTGTCTCTATTATTGAGACAGAGAGAAATAGAGATGAGCGAGAACTTGATATTTGAAATGAGGAAAAGTTTTTCTCACAAATTGATGATTTGTATAGGTTGATTTGTAATTTTGAAAAAGAATGACAAGTTTTAAAATTGTTAGTTTGGTCCTAATTGATCTTAATTAATTTTTAAAATTTCAAAAGATATAGTTTTTAAAATATTAAGTTAGTGAGAACTCATTTCAACTCTGAGTGATCGATCGACGACTCGGGTCAAGATGAACGCAATACTAACACCATGCAATTGCAACGACTCAATTGAAGTTGTAGTTGACTCTATGAGATCATTTTAGGTACTATATTAACATTAAGTTAATGAGAACTCATTTCAACTCAGAGTGATCGATCAACGACTCGGGTCGAGATGAACACAATACCAACACCATCCAATTACAATGACTCAATTGAAGTTGTTGTTGACCCTATGAGATCATACATCCATAGTTCCACATAAATCAATTTAGGTACTATCTTAACATTAAGTTAATGAGAACACATTTCAACTCAGAGTGATCAATCAACGACTCGGGTCGGGATGAACGTAATACCAACACCATGCAATTGCAAAGACTCGATGAAGTTGTTATTGGACCTATGAGATCATTCATACCTTGTTCCACCTAAATCAATTTAGATACTATCTTAACATTAAGTTAATGAGAACTCATTTCAACTTAGAGTGATCGATTGACGACTCTGGTTGGGATGAACGCAATACTAACATCATGCAATTGCAATGACTCAATTAAAGTTGTAGTTGACCCTATGAATTCATTCATACCTAGTTCCACCTAAATCAACTAAGGTTCTATCTTAAAATTAAGTTAATGAGAACTCATTTCAACTCAGAGTGATCGATCGACGACTCGGGTCGGGATAAACGCAATACCAATACCATGCAATTGCAATGACTCAATTAAAGTTGTAGTTGACCCTATGATCTCATTAAACCCTAGTTCTACATAAATAAATTTAGGTATTATCTTAACATTAAGTTAATGAGAACTCATTTCAACTCAGAGTGATCAATCGACGACTCAGTTCGGGATGAACGCAATACCAATACCATGCAATTGCAATGACTCAATTGTAGTTGTAATTGATCCTATGAGCTCATTCATCCCTTTTTCAACATAAATTAATTTAGGTACTATCTTAACATTAAGTTAATGAGAACTCATTTCAACTCAGAGTGATCGATCGACGACTCGGGTCGGGATGAACGCAATACCAACACCATGCAATTGCAAAGACTCAATTGAAGTTGTTGTTGACCCTATGAACTCATTCATCCCTAGTTCCACCTAAATAAATTAAGGTTCTATCTTAACATTAGGTTAATGAGAAATCATTCATCCCTAGTTCCACCTAAATCAATTTAGGTACTAACTTAACATTAAGTTAATAAGAATCTTTTCAACTCAGAGTGATCGATCGATGACTCAGGTTGGAATGAATGTAATACTAATACCATCCAATTGTAATGACTTAATTGAAGTTGTAATTGACCCTATGAACTCACTCATTATCCCTAGTTCCACCTAAATCAATTGTAAAGAAATCTATTAGAATAAATGGTTGAGCTATTAGAAATTTCTAATAGATATTCATATCTATTGTAACAGATAACATATCTAATTTAATTATCAAATAGATATTTATATCTGTTGAGACAGATGACTGAGCTATTAGAAATTTTCAAACAGATATTGATATTTGTTGTAACAGATGACATATCTGATTTAATTATCAAATGGACATTTACATCTATTGTCCCAGATGACTGAGCTATTAGAATATTTAAAAGGATATTGATATTTGTTGTAGCAGATGACATATCTAATTTAATTATCAAATGGACATTTGCATCTGTTGTCACAATGACTGAGCTGTTGGGATTCTTAAACAGATATTTGTATCTATTGTAATAGATGATTGTGTTGTTGAGATTTTTAAACAGATATTACTATATGTTGCAACAGATGACATATCTGTTTGAATTTTTTTTTTTTTTAATTTTAAAGCAAGCTTCTTTCCGAGTAGATAAAGTAGTACTACAAAATACGATAAAAATATTTCTTGGATAACTCAAAAATGAGTTCATTGAGTAGTCTTATCTTATTTTTTCAATGTCACTAGTCTTCCTCGTGACCCTCAAATTATTAATGAGTATTAATTAGTGAATATTGAAACCCACGTCTACGTACACAATACATCTAGAATTATCTCATCTCTCCTTCAGCTTCAGCCCTAAATTTATTTTGTTCATCTCTCATCTTTTTCTTTCTCTTCTCTTTAGAGTTATCACAACCTTTTTTCTATCTTTTCTTTTCTCTTTCTCATAAAGATACTTTTAGATCTAAACCAATCCATATATTTCCTCAACTGAAATTGTTGTTTTGATCCTCTTTTGACATTAAGGTATGGTTCACTATTGCTCTTTCATTCTCGTCTTCTTCTTTACAAGTTATTTACATATTTTTTTTATTGAATTACTATTTACCCATATCATATTTATTTAAAATTTGAAGGAACTTTTAAGTGTTGAATAAATGAATCGAGAATTTTAATTACAATATGTGAAAAAAGTCATCTGTTGGGAAAAGTTTAAAAGCCTTGTTGGAAGTATCATTTTCTTGTATATATTTTGTTTGTTTCTTTATTGTTGATGTCGTTATTGATATTGTTGGTGGAGTTGGCATTTTTGGAACTTGTGGTGTGGTGTTGTTGATGATGTTGGAAAAAATATTGTTGTTTCTTTGTTGTTGATATTTTTTATTTGTTGCTTCTTTGTAGTTTATGTTGTTATTGATGTTGCAACAAACGGAGCAACTGTTGGAATAGATCAAACCACTAGCAAGGTTGGTTTGATGTATTCCAACAGACTCCACATCTATTGCAACAGACCCACATCTGTTGCAACAGACTCCACATCTGTTGTAAAAGATGGATAACGCTCTTTCTTTGACATTATTTTTTTCCTCTTTTTTGTAGATATAAGGAACTAAAAGTTGATCAACTTTTTCCCGACCAACACAAGAGGCTGCAGTAAAGATGGGTTCGAAGGAATCAGCTGTAAACAGATGGAGCCACTTCATACGTGGGAGGTATGTATTACTGCTAATGTTATCGTGAAAACACACATAGAGTACACTGATTTTATGAATGCTATTTTTACCGATTAGTCATTAATCATTCAAACAAGATATCTGTAATTTTACAGTTAAGTTTGGTAGGTCCAAACTGATAAAGTTGAGGGACCATGAATATGCTTCTGATACCCTGTCAAGATTTAATGTCGGTTGTTGCTCATGTTTATGTATCAAGCATTGTGAAGGGATCTAGTTTTTGTGTCATTGTAAAGAGATTCAATAGCGATTAGACTAACTATTAGGGTGCATTGGACTGTGGGAAGGCCTTCGAAGCCTAGCACTGCATCTAACAAGAATGAAAAACCAATATAGTTATTTCCCTAGCCCAAATTTATATGTTTGTGTTGCTCGGGGTGATGATTATACGCTAGAAGGTGCGGTAGATGAATGCCTTCGAGGGAAAATGGGTGGTTGATGAAAGACTATATCATCTGAGAGCTAATTGAAGAGGATATATAGGGTAGAAAGTAACTTCTAGCAAATCTGGCCGATGAAATTATCTTAAAACATGAGAAATCTGTATCAAGGGCAAATATGAAATTATATCCGGTAATGAAAAATTCGTATGTTGTTTCTCTAAGAGAAAAATAGTGCAGATGGTCATTTTTCTAGGGAGCTGCGTCTAGGTAGTGTTGTCGGGATTATCACCTAGCACTACTAAAAACACTGTGTTTAGCGATCAAATTTACCGACAAACCAATTTGTGTCACTATATAGCGACGGGTTAGCAACAGAACAGTCAATTTGGTCGCATACATAGCGATTCAATTTTTATGTATGCAATTAACAACAAATCAGCGACAAAACTGTGATTCCGTCGCTAAATAATTGCAGAAAAAATTGGTGCCTAAATGTAGTGACGGGTTAGCAACGAAAAATTTATGACTATTTTAATTATTTTCTAGCAATGGATTTAGCAACAAAAAATTCATCGGTACACTTCAATTTTTTTAAAAAAAATTATTTAGTTTAGTGACCAAATTATTCATCAAAAATATTATTTTTAATTTTTAATTAAACATTTTCAAATCAGTTTGATCTCAGCCATCGATCAAAAATGATCCAACGACTGAGATCTAAAACCTTCTTTCTCTCATTTTTAACCAAAATAACAAAAACCCTAATCCATTCTTTCCACTTCAGCCGCACCTTTCCTCCTTTTCCACTCTCTCTAGGTCTCTCTCCCTCATCACCATCTTTGACTGCCTGACGTTGGAGCACCACTATCGCCGCCCTTCTCTTTTCCTCCATCCAATCACCGCGGCACATATAATAAAACTCCCAACTCCAGTCGCCACTACCATCTCAAAAATTGTCCATCCAAGTGCTCCGAACAGGTTTCGCAATGATGGGTTCGTAAAAGCCCATCACAGGTTTGATCTCTTTGTTCTAATATCATCATCTTCTTCTACTATTTTTTTTCCTAAACAGATTCTTAAATTCAAAATAGTTGAAATTTTGCTTCGAATTTTGAGAAGATTCTTATTGTTTTGTATTTGTTTCAACATATGTTAAAACACCCAATTTTATTATTTTAATTTTTTATTAGAAAATGTGAGGAGATTGGATTAGAAGAGAAGGTGTTTGATGAAATATCTGGAAGAAATGTGGTTGCATAGAGTGCGGTTATTAGTGGGTATTTGAGATTGGGAATGGTTAATGAGTGTATAACCTAAAAGCCAACATTTCAAGATTATATTCTTCACACGAAATATTTTTTGCGAAAAACATTGTGGATCATATATCCTCCATACACAGGTCATGCTTCTCTTGTATAAGTTCAAGTTTCATTGAAGAAGTATGAGTCACTTAATAAAGCAATGATTCTTAAATGAGCTATCTAAACTAGAATATATACGTGATGTTTAGTTATTTTTCTACTTTAAACATTCAAGAAAGTCAAGGACCAACACTTTTATGTTATGATATTCAATTATTAAAAAAAAGATTTTGACATGAAATTAAATATATTTGGTAAGCTATACATATATTTACAATATTATAATTTTTAACATGACATGTTATTTTAATAAAAATACGTCACTAAAGGTAAACTAAGAAGAAAATGGTGTAGGGTTGTTTAGGGAAATGCAGAAGACGGGGGTGGCGCCGGATAAGGTGACGATGGTAAGTGTGATATCGGATTTTGTTATGTCTGAAGCGTTAGATTTGGGGAGGTGGCTCACGCGTATATTGATAAGAGATCGATTGAGAATGATCTTGAACTTAGTACCGCGCTTGTTAAAATGTATGCAAACTGTGGATATGTTGAAAAGGCAGTTGAAGTATTTGAAGTTATGCCTTTTAAAGATGTGAAAGAGTGGAGTTCGATGATAGTTGGCTTGACAGTAAACGGGCTAGCTGAATATGCTCTTGTGATATTTTATAGGATGAACGAAGCTAAGGTAATTAATTCAATTATTATGAACAATGTTGTTAGATGCAATATTTCTTACAAAATCGTGTGAAAGTTTTCATCTTTATGCATATATAACATTTGAGGAACACATGACTTCATTCTTATTATCTTTGGTGTTGAATGTTTTCGTAAAACTCAAACTAATTGAGTTGTACTCTCTCCATTTCAACTAGTTTTTCTGGTTTTGACTTGACACAAAGTTTAAGAAAGTAAACTTTGTATAATTAGGTGGGCTATTGTAAAGGTCTCTCGATTGTTTCTACACTAGTGTGTTAATAGAACACCATAAATTTTTATTAAAGAAAAACTGCAGGGCTTAGAAAATATAGACTTTCTTTTTGTCGATTAAATATAATCTGTAACCTTTCTTTTCCTTCCCCTTCTCAGTAGTGTCTTTTCTCTCTCCCAATTTGTAAGCACAGGTGGCTCTACACAATAGGCTAAATTTTTAGTTTCTTTCAATTTATTTCTTCACTAATACTTGATGAAGCAAATATTGACTGTTATTTGTTTGTATAGGCTATTACAATAGGTCGAGATCCAACTTCAAATCACTTACATTTGCACGTTCATACACATAATCATGATGGTAAATCTTTGTTGTTACGCATTTCCGAATTCTCCACGTAAGTCCATAGTTTACATCATTAAATATACTCTTCTCTTATTTTTCTTTTGTATTGAAATCAGTCGAAAGTTCATATTGTACATGAAAATAAAAGAAGCAGCATGAAGTTGAGTCTATTTTAATATCTCTACTTGTTAATTATAGGAAAAGTATGAAGAAATTGTACGGAAAAAAAGACAAACTGAATCTGAAATTGATCAATTGGAATCATGTTATGAAGATGCTGGAGGTGTAAAGAAGAAAAAAGTTATGTAGTAACAAATACTCCCTCCGTTTCAAAAAGAATGACTTACTTTCTTTTTTAGTCCGTTTCAAAAAGAATGACCCCTTTTCTTTTTAAGCAACTTTTTGTTTTCAACTTTCTACATGGCATGTTTAAGACCACAAGATTGAAGGGCATTTTGGTACATTTGACATATCTTTAATTTAACACCACAAGATTCAAAAGTCTTCTTTATTTTCTTATACTCCGTGCCAAGTCAAACTAGGTCATTCTTTTTAAAACGGAGGGAGTGCTAATTTTGATGGATGTGGATTTGACATTAGTTTATTTTTGATAAAATACTTGAACTTGTGATTGTTTGGACACAATTATGTGATGCATTTTGCTATCTATATATTTTGAACATTCTAATATAAGTAATTATTTATATGAATATTGATTATTTTAATCATTCAATAATTTACGCGTTTCAATAATTTTCTAACAAAATTATTAGCGATAAAAAATTAGTGATTAACTTTTATCATTGCTACTAAAAAACTTTAGCGATGGATTATAAAGTGTAAATTTGGCCGCTAAAGACGGTTGCTCAGTCGATCAAACTATGTTGCAAAGGATCAGCGACAAAATTTTCTGTCGTAAATTTAGCCACGATGAAATTTTTTTTGAAAATAGCAATGGTATAGCAACAAAATATTCCATCGGTAAAATCAACAACCGATAATTCATCGCGAAGCAGTTACAAGTTTTGCGATGGAATTTATTTTTTCTTTGCTAAGAGGATAGCAACGAGCAATATAGCGATAGACATAAATCCGTTTCTATTCCGTTGTAATTTTTATTTAGCGACGGATTTACATAGAATAGCGACCAAATAAGACTGTCGCTAAATGATGTTTTTTTTGTAGTATAGATTCTGGGTAATAGCAGAAGACCCAGAAAGTAGCCTTACGGGCATCAAGGGTTGAAATAATGTATAGTACGTCTAGAAAACTTATGCCAACAGCAACTGCAGTTAAAGTAAGGAATCTAAGCGAAGGCAACAAGTTTTGAATTTTAAATTGCATCTCATGCCTTCTTATTTGTGGTTCCGATTAGGTCCATTACTGGTGACCTGATTGGAACCACAAATAAGATTGAAAGACAGTTTGAGTGTCATTACATCCTTAGAAATATGGTTATAATTAATTGTGTTTTCTAGCCTTAGCATGCTTTCAACATTTCTTGGAGAAGATCAGAGGTTTGCTGTAGTATGTGAATTTCTATAATTTTCAAGCTTGCCTCCAGCTTGCTGATTTGGTATTCAAGCTTGTTGTTGTTATCTTTGAAGTTGGTATAGAGTTCTGATCTCTTATGAGCTCGATCAGGAATACTATCTTTGAAGTTGTGGCATTGTAGAAGCCCTTCAAAACGCTTTCTTCAGAAGCCTTAAAGGATACATATAGGGTCAATGTGTTTGTTTTAGGTTAAAATATGTTGATGCTCACTGAATATGTGGTCCCAACCATTGAACAACTCACTTTTATCGAGCATTTCTCAATGCAGCTTGCTCAACCAACCTTCAAGGAATTTGATAAATTAATAAGAAAGGAGTTACGTAATGTTTGATCTAAACTGACTCTACCAAGCCTATCAAACGTTACGTAACTTCAGGCTCATTACCCTATCAAAAAACTTTGCCCGAGTTAGTAGACAAATCAAACGAGCTCAATCTCTCAGTCTTTCTGTTGATCGCTCTTCTCCAATATAAATGACAAGATATCCATTATGCAAAAGTCTACACCATCAGCAAAAATGCTTGCCAGAGCAAAAGTGGCATTATCAACACCTCTGTCTTGCATAAGTATTCAAAATAAAAAATTTAAATCTTCTGTCTTGCACTGTTGAGCAATTTACAAGGGCCACAGAAGAACAACATGAACTGAAAAAGGTGAGAAGATAAAAAGGAAAGAAATAGGAAGGACAAACTGAATGCTAGATTTAGTTCATCTTTGTTTGGTTTGTTAAGTAAATAAAATGCGAACGCAAATGAAAATATTTTTGCCTTTTCTTTTGAATGAGAAAAGGAAAAAAAATTCATTTGCATTCGCATTTTATTTGTTTAACAAACCAAAAAAAAAATATGAACTAAATCTAGCATTCAGTTTGTCCTTCATATTCCTCTCTTTTTTATCTTTTCACCTTTTTCAGCTCATGTTGTTCTTATGTGGCCCTTGTCCATTGCTCAACAGTGCAAGACAGAGGAGTTGAAATTTTTCTTTTTTAGATAATTGAGCAAGACAGAGGTGTTAATAATGCCACTTTTGCTCTGGCAAGCAATTCTGCTAACGGTGTAGACTTCTGCATGGCAAATATCTTGTCATCTATATTAGACAAGAGTGATCAGCAGAAAGGCTAAGAGATTCAGCTCGTTTGATTTGTCCACTAACTCAGAAAAAAAAATTTGATAGGGTAATGAGCCTAGAGTTATGTAACGTTTGATAGGCTTAATAGAGTCGGTTAGATCAAACGTTATGTAACTCCTAACTTATTAATTTATCAAATCCCTTGAAGGTTGGTTGAGCAAGATGCATTGAGAAACGCTCAATAAAAGTGATCTATTCAACTGTTGGGACCACATCTTCAATGTCCATCAACACATTTTGACCTAAAACAAACACAACGACCCTTCATGTATCCTTTAAGGCTTCTGAAGAAAGTGTTCTGAAGGTCTTCTTCAATGCCACAACTTCGAAGGAGAAACTATTCCTGATCGAGCTCACAAGAGATCAGGAACTCTATACCAACTTCAAAGACGGCAACGATAAGCTTGAGTACCAAATCGGCAAGCTGGAGGCAAACTGAAGGTAAGCTTGAAAATTATCGGGATTCACATACTACAGAAAGCCTCTGATCTTCTCCAAGGAATGTTGAAAGCATTCTAAGAAAATAAAACACAATCAATTAATCCATATTGCTAAGAAAGTAATGACATTCAATCTGACTTTCAATGTCGTTTGTGGTTCCGATCAGGTCAACAGCAAGGACCTAATTGAAACCACAAATAAGAAGGCATGGGATGCAATTTAAAATTCAAAAATTTCCACCTTCGCTTAGATTCCTTACTTTAACTGCAGTTGTTGTTGGCGTAAGTTTTCTAGACTTATTGTATATTATTTCATCCCTCGATGCCCGTAAGGCTGCTTTCTTGGTCTTCTGTTATTTTCTATCTAGGTGATAATCTTGACCACGCTACCTAGTTACAGCTCCCTAGCAAAGTATTGATCTTTATTATTTTTCTTTTAGAGAGACAACAGATGAATTTACATTACCGAATACACTTTCATATTTTCACTTTATTTAAATTTCTCATGTTTTAAGATAATTTGATCGGCCAGATTCGTTAGAAGTTACTTTCTACCCTATGTCTCTTCTTAAATTATCTCTCAAATGATATAGTCTTTTATCAACTCCCCTTTCCCTCGCAGGCATTCTCCTTCTGCTCCTTCTGGCGTATAATCATCTTCTCGATCAACCCTTCCATATAAATTTGGGACAGGGAAATTTCTATTGGTTTTTATTTCTTATTTGATTCAGTGCGAGGCTTCGAATGCCTTTTCATAGTCTAATGAACACTTAAAGTTAAGTCCAATTGCTATTGGATCTCTGCAATGACACCAAATATTGATCCCTTCTCAAAACTTGACACGTATAAACACGAGCAACAACCGTCAGTAATTCGTAACATGGTATTTGCACCATCTTCATGGGGCCCTCTGCCTTATCAATTCAAACTCATCAAACTTAACTGTACAATGCAGGATCTTGTTTGAATGATCAGCTCCTAATCGGTTAAAAACTACCTTCACAAAAATATTGTACTTTGTGTGTGTTATCCCGATGACCTTATCAGTAATACTTAACTCCCACACATGACAGTGGATCCATCCACCTGCACGCACCTTATTCTTCCTAGACCATCTATTACTTAAATTGAATAAATAGATGACTAGCAAGTTGCAACAGATGCCACATCAATTTAAATTGTGAAACAATTACAGACATCTGTTGCTACAGATGATCAATCTGTTGCAACATATGACATATATGTTGGAAAAGAAAATAGACATATCCATCTGTTGAAACAGATTGTCAATATATTGTAAGTTATCTGACAGATGGTATATATTTTACAACAGATTACCCATTTGTTAGATTTATTTTAAAGCACTTTTCTTTTCTTTCCAAAATACAATAAAAGATAAAATGTTGTATTTAGATCCTTTTTTTTAATTTACATATTCAAAAAGTCACCAGTTTTTTTTAATTAAGGGATATGAACAATCGTGGTTTTTTGTTTGACTAACCCCTTCCAATTCAATCATTTATAAATAGGTCCCTCCTTACTCATTCATTCTACTACACTTACAATACAAATATGGCTGATCCAAATTTGTACAAGAAGATTCATATCGAGTCCTTATGGGAATTTCAAAGGCAGTTTGATAAACTCTAGAGGGATTTGGCCGATTTCGGAGCAAGGCTGAGGAAGGCCCTGCTGCTACCGGATGAAAATTGTCCGGTTGACAATAATAATAGTAATAATAATAGTAATAATAATAATAATAGTAATGATAATAATAATAGCAGTAATAATAATTAGGTTATATTTTTTCTTTTAGTGTATGTATTATTTTCCTTCGTTTGTATATCGGATCTACCCAAGGAATTCAAAAATCTATGTTTTGGTGGTTGACTTTGAAATTTTAATTCTTATTTAGTATTTAATTATCATTCTATTTATTCCTTATTCTCAACATGTCGACGGTTAGTGGTAGGCATTGAGCATTTGTACCAACAAAGGTTAATCTGATGCGACAGATCGATCATATATTGCAACAGGAGGTTATTAATAAAAAGGGGTTATTGTTATTGAGAGGGTGAAAAGACATGACTTTTCGATTATTTAATATAAAAATGGTCCGTAAATAAATAATAACAAAATAAATGATAAACACAATTTCTAACCATAAAAAATGGCTATTTGATTTTAATAATTGATCGTGACTTTTACTATTTTTCTTTTTAAATTTATTTTCTAAAATTATTTATTTATTATATAATAAAAAAAGTCACAATATTGGATTAATTAATTAACTTATATGATGATTGTTAAGAAAAAAGTCACGACTATTCACATTTTTCGTAATAATCATCATATAAGTTAATTAATTAATCCAATGTTGTGACTTTTTTTATTATATAATAATTAAATAATTTTTAAAAAATAAATTTAAAAATAAAAATGGTGAAAAGTCACGATCAGTTATTAAAATCAAAGTGACTTTTTGTGTAAAACACATTCAACAATGTTGCTGATGCATCAAATTTTCCATCTGTTGCGACTGATGTATCAGCTGTTAGAAGAAATCAAAAAAGCTATTAAAACAGATCGTCCATTTGTTGCAACAGATAGTATATCTGTTGTAGCTGATGGTTTATTTGATTCAACAGATATAAATTTATTGCCAGAACTCAATAAAAATAGTTATTATTTTATTAAAGAAATGGTTATTGAAAAGATATTTTTTTAATTTATATAATAAAAAAGTCAGCAAATTTGGATTAATGATATAATGATAATTTTTTTTTAAAAGATAGACTATATGTTGCAACAGATAGATTATCTGATGCAACAGGTTCTCTATTTGTTGCAACAGATGGTATATCTGTTGCCACAGATGAGTTATCTGATGCAACAGATATAGAATTTGTTCTCATAACTCAATAAAAATGATTCTTGGAAAGAACTAATTCTTAATAATAATCTAAAAAGTCACGACTTATCACAATATTTCTTAATTTAATTAAGTCATAACTTTTTATAGTAATAAAAAATATAATTAATAAATGGAGGTGAACAATCGCGCTTTTTGCCACTCATTCAAATTCAATCCTCTATAAATAGGTTCCTCCTTACTTATTCGTTCATTCAACTACACTCTATTTATTTATGCATCTTGTCTTTCATATTACACCTTCCACTGCTTTCTCTTCCCTGACTCAGGTAAATTTTTTTCTTGCTAATTTGTAGTATACGTTGTATTACATTCGGATATTCTTTTCTTTACTTTTATTTTTTTACGTTTTTTGTCACTTCATATGTGTTCTAGATATGGCTAATCTAGTGTGGGACATGGTTTTTCTATAAGACGTCATTAATAAACTTCGAATGCAGGTTCATGACCTACAATGGGAACTGGGATCAGTAAGAGCAAGGATGCTCCATGAGATCCGACGGCTGAGGAAGGCCTTGCTGCTACCTGTGGAAGATTAGCCAGCTGGCAATAATAATAATAATAATAATAATAATAATAATAATAATAATAATAATAATAATAATAATAATAATAATAATAATAATAATAATAATAATGCTAATAATAATAATTAAATTATTTTTTTCTTTTAGTCTCGTCTATGTATATGTATTTTTATTTGTTTTGGTTTAATAAAAAAGTTATGTTTGATCAACTTTGACGTTTTAATTCATATTTAATTTTTATTCTGTCTATTATCTTCTCAACAAACATATCGACGATTGGACGTAAGGAATAATTTTGAATCCAGTAGCAATAGCAAGATTTATCTGTTGGGATTGTGGCAGGGGCTGATTTGTGTTGTTCCAAACAGATTACATATGTTGCAACAGATACGTAGTTTGATCCAACAGATAATCAGTCTGATGCAACAGGTAACTAGTTTATTTCAACAGATAACTAGTCTGTTGCACGGCTTTGACGTTTTAATTCATACTCCCTTTGTATCAAATTATCCGTCTCAAATTGAGATGGCACATTGATTAAGAAAAATAATTAATAACATGCCTAGTTTACCATAATACCCCTATTAAATGATGTTTACACTTTAGTTTGAAGAAAAAGTCATTAATGCAAAGGGTAAAACATGGAAAAAAAATTATGTATTTTTTATTAATGAAAAAAGACAAGTAAAATGAGAAATCAAATTAGAAAATTTGAGACGGATAATTTAAGATGGAGGGAGTATTTAAGTTTCATTCTGTCTATTATATTCTCAACAAACATGTCCACGATTGGGCGTAAGAAATAATTTTGAATTCAGTTTGCATAGCAAGAGTTGAAACATATTGGTTATATGTTGGGTTTGTGGCAGAGGCTGATTTGTGTTGTTCCAAACAGATTAATCATTTGTTGCAACAAATAAGCAGTCTGATACAATAAATAATCAGTCTGATGCAACAGATAATCAGTCTGATGCAACAGATAATCAATCTGATGCAATAAATAAACAGTCTGATGCAACAGATAATTAGTTTGATGCAACAGATAACTAGTCTGTTGCAACAGATAAATCTTCTGTTGCAACAGATTACTCATATGATGTACCAGATGAGTGATCTGTTTAAATTGTTGGCACTTATGTTGGATTCATGATCGAGTTCTATCCATTATTGGAAAAATAGCAGTAACTGTGTACCCAGATGACAAATTCAAATAAAAATCATAATTTTACTTACCAAAGTCACCTATGAAGTAATGCCAAAGTGGAAAATAATGTAGGAAATAAAATTTGACCTAAGAAATTGGTCAGATAGCAGCAGTAGCGATAACAATAACAACAACAACAACAATGGTTGACAAGAAGAAGATGAAGATGATAATGAAGTAGAAGATGATAATAATGAAGCAGAAGATGATGAATAAAGCAGCAGCAACAATGAACAACAATAATCGTGAAGAAAGAGAAAACAACAACGGATGAGAAGAGAGAGAAACTCGCCTTTTTTTCCTCCGTTTTCTGTTATATCAACTTACATTAGAATCAAAGTGTAAATTCAAAAACTTGTGAGTTATTTTCAAACTTTTCCAACTTTCTCAATTCATAATAAAGTAATTGTCACCTCCACTCAATAGTTAAAACTTGTGTCACCTACACCTCATTTTAAAACTCTTTTGTCACCTACAGCTCAAAGTCCCGACTAAACCCATATATAATTTATCTCAATATTACTAAGGCATCTTATTTAGTACTCCTTCCATTTCAAAATAATTGAATTATTGGAGTATTTTTTTAGTATTCAAAATAATTGAATTGTTTATTCTTCAAGATAGATGTTGGAATATTTTTTTTCAGTTTTATCCTTTATTAATTAAATTTTCAAGGATGAGTTCAAATGATCATTACTAATGTTTTGGAGTTTGAAAAGGAAAAAAATGAAAAAACATGACCAATTTATGTCTTTATCTTTTTTTCTTAAGATATGTGTCATATTCCAACAATTTAATCTTTTTGGAATGGAGGAAATATTATTCTTATACATTGTACAGTAGTCCACCAAACCATTCATAAATGTACAGCATATATATTCAATTGAAAGAGCTTTAATGATCCAACCTATCAAATTTAAATGTCAAATCTATATTTTAGCATAGAAAAAAGATAATGGATGAGAAAGTAGCACGGAAGGATAAAACTGGCGTAGGAGTGAAGTGATCTTGCAGAGACAGATTGATAATTGATTCCATATAGCATAGGAGAGGCCCTTATAAAGCTTAAGGATTCACCTTTTATCTTTTTTCTTATAAAGTTATATAGGTAGCAAAAATAAAGAAACTTCTTTTCAGTCTTCATCAACTTGGTTTCATAAGTGTCTTATATATTACTTTATTAGATTCTATATTACTACTATAGGATATAACTGTACATTGTGAATCATATATACAAACTCACTGACAATTTTCTTCTATCCATCTTTATCTAACACTTCCAAAAAGAAGATGCCTTTTTTAAGTCCATCCTACTACTAACATAGTCCATATAGCATAATACATGCAAATGCCCACAGAAAAGGGGTCTCACAAGATTCAAACTATGCAAGTTTCCTATTCTTCATTTAATTTAAAAAATATATATATTTATTATTTAAATTTCATGTACCGTGAGCCGCATGGGCTTGAAGAAGCTTTTTGAATTTTCTGCATTTTTATCAAAAGTTGCTTCGAAAGTTACAAAAGTTTGAGTCCATTTTCAAACGTAAAAAAAGCTACCCCTAGTTTACTTTTGTAAGAGTTTAAACTTTATCAACCTAAATATGGAGTAATTTTTTTTTTTAACGATCGAGTTACTTTTATAACAAAATATATTTTGTTTTTAAAATTGCAAATCATTTTTCTTAAAAACAGGTTACCCACGCATAGTCTGCCTGATAGTAAAGCTGAGTCGCATGTATGCACAACCGATCGTGAAAATTACATTGTCTAGGTAACTTTCTTTTTTTGTCAAAGTAAAAGAATATATTATTTATCATGTATTTATATACGTTATATATTGATTCCCCTTGATATCTTTATGAATTTACTCTTTTATATACACTCGAAAAATTCTGACTCTAGCATTGCTTGATAATACAAAACTTTCTTTACATTGTTAAGAGTATACAAGTCCTCCCTATGGAGAAGAACAGTTCAGTTTGACTTTGTAATAACTACGCATTTATCTAATTATTTTTTCACTACTAACGGCTCAAATCACTATTTTGAAATTATAATTTCTTTTGTCATGGTATTTCCCATGTTTTCACACATATTTGTAAAAGCTTATAATGTACATATGATCCTAGAAGGTACTTTTTATTTGAAAGGCATAGAGCATGTATAAGATTGGCTTTAATGTCCTCACTTTAAGTAACAAAAGGAAAGCAAGAGTGATTACTTTGTTGCCAGCATAGGTAAATATTGTGTAATCGATCGATGCTAATATTGGGAGGTGCGCGCTATGAAAAGATAAAATTGTTCTGTGTGTTTGCACCAAGTTTGAAATGCAAATTTTGTGAAATAGTAACATTTTATATGACCCGCTTAATTTTAATGAGTTGTACATGGTTATCATATTATATTAAATGTGTGGAGTAAATATTGTTTAAATTTTTTTTTCTTCTTTAAAATACTCAACAATCGATAAAATTAGCTTTTTACTATTTTATTGCTACTTTCGTTTCATTTTACTTGTCACTATTTGACTTGACACATTAATTAAGAAAATAATTAATAACGTGACTACTTTATCATAGTACTCTGATTAAATGATGTTTACATTTTAATTTGGAGAAAAAATAATTAATACTAATGGTAAAAAAGGAAAAAAGAAATTATCTTTTCTTGATATGTCAAAAATGACAAGTAAAAGGAGAAATACAATTAGAAAATTTGTGACAAGTAAAATGGAATGGGGAGAGTATTTGATTTACTTTAATATTGAATTCTAAAATATATGATAAGTCTTTTTTGGATGTATTATATAACAAGGAATTTTAAAATATTACTCATAAAATATACATATGATAGAAGTATCCTAAAACATATGATAAGTATTTTTGTTGGTTACGTAAAAAAGAGTCCTATAAGAATTATTTCTTGTAGCTTTCCGCCAAGATATATTCACGAGTCCTAGTAGAAATAATTCTTGTAGCTTCTTTTCAAGATATATTTATCTGAAACCTCGCATCGTATATTGATGAATTGCAAATATGCTAGATGCATATGGAATAATGTTTGAGTAGCCTTCAGAAAGTAATACATTGACAATAATTTTATCGATGATGTCTAGGGTCTGATTTTTTTTTTGTTTTTTTTTTTGCAATTTGATATATTTGTTTTTAAATTTTTCTACTTTTCATTAAAAGACTTTTTAATAGATAATTAATTAATTTTTTAGTTATGATATTTTATATAGAGAAGAAACACCAATCTGAGAGACCTCAAGGCATGTTTCTTCATCACACTTTTCCTTCTCCTTTCAAAATAATAATAATAATAATAATAATAATAATAATAATAAGAATAAGAATAAGAATAAGAGAAGTTTATGGTGAATTAGTATTATTAAAGGTGATTGTGGGCGCTGAAATTTTATCAAATTTAAATTCGTACGAAATTCGGATTATATTAAATTCAAAATATATTAGTCTCAAATAAATATTGCGGATTAATATTCTAGAGGCCCAAAAGAGTGTCACATGCCGAATGACATGGCATGCCAAGTCAAGTGAAAGAGTCAATAGGACCATGTCACGTGTCAAAATGATGCAGGAGGCCCAGTGAAATCAAAAACCCATAAAAGGCGCCACGTCACTTGAATTTGATTGGTCAAAGGAAGTCCACCTTCATCATGACTCTTCCCTTTCCACAACTATAAATAGGGGTCTCATAATTCAGAAGAAAAACTCCAGAACTCTAACAAGAAGCAAGAGAAAGCTTGTGGATCAAACGCCGTAATTTCTCTACAAAGCTCAAGCATTCAAATCAAGTTCATCAAGATTCAAAATCAAGATCGCAATATTCAAGAACAAGCTCAAAAGCCCCTGAATTGAAGCACAAGTCAAGATCAAGTCCATCAAATAAACAAATCAAGTTCAAATTCAATATCAAGCTTTAAGGCCTTGAATTTATATTTGAAAAGAAGAATTAGAGAATTCATAGAGATTGTAACACTCATATTGAAATCAATAAATTAATTGTTGCAATATTTTTGTTGTCTCGATTATTTATTTCCGGCCTCGAGAATTTTATTGTCCAATAAATTCTGGCACGCCCAGTGGGACGATCTTTACCTCTCATCTCAACTTTTCTAACTTCAAAGTATAAAAACAATGAAATGACTTCCAAGAAGGTCAATTCTCAATTAACCTGCTTCTAAGGCTGCTGATTCAAAGTTCTCTGCTGAAGTAAAAAGCATCCTTGGTGTTACTTTCGGAAGCTTGGGAGCTGTCACAAGGAGTAAGGCAGGCTTGATAAGACAACAAACACATCCAGTGTTGTCCGCGCCAACTCCAATTATGGATCTTCAACCCCAAAAAGAATGAAGTCCAATGCAAGTGCTTCGAAAGGAGGAAGCAATGTGGAGGAATCACTTAAGAAGACTCTAGCTCTACTTGAGCATTCTGGTTCCAAATACTCTGGCGCAAAGAGTGATGGCTGTTCAACAAATGCGTCATCTCCACTGACACCGCATAAGCTGAGCACTTCAAAGATCAACTTATGTGACAATTCATGTTACTCTCCAACATCTCCAGTGATCATGCAAGCAATAGTGACTGATGCCTCATCTATGGTGGAGCAGCTTGCGAATCTGGCAAAGGCAATTGAGGGCCTAACCAAATATGTTCAGAATCAAAATGCTCAGATTGATAAGATAGTGGATAAGATGGAAGGCCTGATAGATGGAGAGTATAGCCATGCACCTAAAAAATATCCAAAGGCTCATGAGATAGAATATCCTACGAATCAAATACCACCAACTAAAGAGGTACAAGTTTCTTCTGAGAGAATGATCTCGATTGAGCAATTGAAGGAATTCATTAAAGGGACCCTCAAAGACAAGTATGATGTTCTCACCAAGTCTTCCCTTGCATATACCAAGACCTACACTGCGAGAATAGATAGCCTCAAAATGCATGTCAGCTATCAACCCCCAAATTTCAACAATTTGAGGGCAAAGGGAACCCAAAATAATATGTTGCACACTTTGTTGAGATATGTAATAATGCTAGAACTTACAGTGACTATTTTGTCAAATAGTTTGTTCGTTCCCCAAGGGAATCACCTTTGATTGGTATACGGACCTCGAGCCTAACTCCATCGATAGTTGGGAGCAATTGGAGCATGAGTTCCTGAATCGCTTTTATAGCATAAGGCGTACAATGAGCATGGTAGAGCTCATAAATACTCGACAAAGAAAGGACGAACCAGTCATTGACTTCATTAATCAATGGAGAAATGCTATCCTAAACTACAAAGATAAGCCCAGCGAAGCTCTGCAATAGAGATGTGCGTCTAAGGAATGCACTGAGAGCTTCTCTACATCTTCCAAGACATTAAGCCTAAGTCCTTTGAAGAGTTATCTACCCGTGCTCACAACATAGAGTTGAGTATGTCTTCTGCTAGAAAGAGGACAGTGCCTATCCATGACCCTCAAAGGGGAAAGGATAAATAGGAACCCAAAAGATGGGGCAAGTTTGTCCCCAAAATAACAACAAGGAATTTATGAATATTGACATATCTCCTGTGAAGGTCACCACAAAGGTGAGAAAGAAGCAAAGTATGAAGACGACTTCTGGAGAACGTCCAAATTAGAAAACTTTAAAGGAGATGCAAGAAAAGAAATATCCATTCCTTGATTCTGATGTTGCTGAGTTTTTTACGAACTCCTTGAGGATAAGCTCATTAAACTCCTAGAGATGAAGCGGACCAATGAAGATGGAAGGACTAATGACCTTAATTATTGTAAATATCATAGGATTGTGATACATCCTCTGGAAAAGTGTTTTGTCTTTAAAGACAAAGTCATGCAACTGGCAAATGAGAAGAAGATCTTTATCGATGATGAGACGACCAATTCTTATCAAATCTCTATCACTTTTGGCTTGTTCGATCCAGTCCAAATATGTGCTGAAGAATATAATAAGAAATTATTAAATCCTGATGGGTCTTTAGTTGACCAAGGAAATAACGAATATTGGACTCTGGTGACCAGGCACAGATGCAGGAAGATGAGTATACAAAAGAAGTCGTCTGAGCAACCAACTAGAAGGAAGACGATAAAGAAACTAAATAAAAAAAAGTTGGTTGAACTACCAAAGAAGACAAGGGTAATCGATCTTTACCACCAAAAACCACGATGTCCAGTAACATTGGAAGAATTTTTACTATGTTGGTTTCTTGCAAAGACTGCTCAAGTCAACCTTGGGGCATCTTATTTTAATACTTCGAAAGAGGGGGAAAAGGATGAAAATCTACCCATGGAAGTTTTTTCATCTTCTGAAAAGCTTGCTGAAACTCTTGGCCAGGAGGCACATGTATGTGATACAAAAATCACATTTACAAATAACAATCTTTTTCTTGGAGAAACCCTACACAATCGTCTCTTGTACATGGTAGGTCAAGTTCTAGGAAAGAAGATAAATAGAATCTTGATTGGTGAGGGATCTGAAGTTAACATCCTTGCTTATCCGAATAATGAAAGAACTCGGCATCGCTACCGATGAACTGGTCGAAAGTCGTATAACGATCCAAGGCTTCAATCAAGAGGGCCAGAGGTCCATGGAAGCTGTCAGGTTGGGGATTCGTATGGATGATTTTCAATCAAATGCATTGATGCATGTGATTGATGCCAAAACTTATACAATATATTACTTGGTAGGACTTGGGTACACGAGAACAAAATTATCTCATCCTCTTACTATCAATGGTTGAAGTACCTTGAAAGAGGAGTGAAAAGAAAGATAGTTGTCGATGAAAAGCCATTCACTGAAGCTAAGTCATACTTGGCTGATGCAAAATTCTACTTAAAGAATTATGTTGTGAATGAGAAAAGGGTTCGAGATGTCACCAAGACCAAGTGTGATAATCTTGCATCAAAGAAGGTCGTGGTGACTATCAAAAAAGTCGCCACCAAGAAGGTCATCTTCACTTCGGATAAAGAAAGCATCGCACCTACAAAAAAGAAGGCAACCCTTGTTCTTCACTACATACCAAAGGTAAAGGAAGAGAAAGATCACTCATATGATGCCTAAGATAATGTGCTAAAGTGGATAACTTTACCTATCAAAAAAATTAACATAATAAATCCATCCTCAAGACTACTTAGAGAGTCTGTGTATTAAAATCCTCCACTACATATGACACTCCCTATAAAGTGTACTAAAGAGGGCTTCGAGCCAAATGCATATAAGCTATTTGTAAAGTTTGGATATAATCCTAATGAGCCATTAAGGTTGGGAAAACTTCCATCGAAAGGTACAACCAAGAAGGCACATGAAGGCCTAGGATACACACAGTCACCTCCAATTCATATCTCCATAATAAGGGTGGTTAGTAGCTACATCACTGTAGAAGAAGAGTCTACTGCATCCAACAAAAGGCCTTCTATCTTTGACCAACTTGGAGAACCAACTACAAGAACTTCTGTATTTGAAAGGTTGGGACCTCTAAATAAGAAAAAAAGAAACAAGCTTGAGAGATTTCGTCAAAGCACGATGATGCACTTTTCACTTAAAATCCAGAAGGATTTCCAAAGTTTAATTTCTTCTAGAATGAGGCGGAAGATGGAACTGGTGATTTCATACAACGAGGTGTTAAAAACAAAGGCTCATACTGTGGTTTATACCAAGGAACATGAGGAAGATGAAGAAAGTGTTGACTCCTCATATCATGTTATGACCCAGAATGAGAAAAATATCTCATCTCAAAAGAATGTTGATGAAGAGATAGAAGATGTTTTCTAGTGTTATCATATATCCATCAATGATGATGACCCTAAAGAGGAAGAAGATATTGGACATGCTCCATCAAAACTTGAAGAAGGAGTGAAGGCCACAATAGATCCCTTGAAAGAAGTTAATCTTGGAACCGATGAACACCCAAGACCAACTTACCTGAGTGTCTTTCTATAGATAAAGGAGGAAAATGATTATATGGGCATACTCAAAGAATATATGGATATCTTCACTTGGAGTACAAAGAAATTTCTGGCTTAGATCCAAAAGTAGCATTCCATCAGTTGGCAGTAAAAAACGGGGCTCATCTTATTAAGCAAGCCCAAAGGAGCTTTAGGTCAGAATTGGTTCCGTTGATTGAAAATGAAGTTAACTAACTCATTGAGGCTGTCTTTATTCGCTAATTCAAATATCCCACGTGGATTTCTAGTATTCTTCCAGTGATGACTTTCCAATCCCCGCCCTAAGGATGACTTTCCAATCCCCATAATAGAGTTGATGACTGATTCTATCACTGATTATGAGGCAATGTCCTTCATGGATGGTTCATTCGGCTACAATCAAATCTGTATGGCACCAAAGGATGAAGAACTCACTGCATTTTGTACGCCCAAAGGTATTTATTACTACAAGGTGATGCCTTTTGGTTTAAAGAACGTTGGCACCACTTATCAAAGGGATATGCAAAATATCTTTGATGACCTTCTCCATAAAAATATTGAATGCTACGTGGATGATCTAGTGGTGAAGTTAATAAAGAGAGACGACCACTTAAAAGACCTAAGAATGGTGTTCGAGTTACTTCGAAGATATCAACTTAGGTTGAATCCATTAAAGTGTGTCTTTTGAGTTACTTCCGAAAAGTTTCTTGGCTTCATTGTGTAACACCAAAGAATTAAAATTGATCAAGCCAAGGTTGATACGATTTTGAAGATGCCCGAGCCTCGAAACATTCATGAGTTAAAAAGCCTTCGGGGAAGGCTAGCATATTTAAGGAGGTTCATCTCAAACCTGGTTAAAAAATGTCAACTATTTAGTCATCTCATAAAAAAGGACACTCCCTTCAAATAGGACCAAGCTTGTAGTAATGCCTTTGAGAGTATCAAATCATACTTAATGAAGGCACCAATTCTTGTAGAACCCATACCTGGGAAACCATTGATACTCTACATCGAGGCACAAGAGAGCTCAATTGGAGCACAACTGGATCAAAAAAATAGTGAAGGCAAAGAGTACTCTCTTTACTATCTAAGCAGAATGATGACACCAAATGAGCTAAAGTATTCTCCAATAAAAAGTTGTGTTTGGCATTAGCCTTCTCAATTCAAAAGATGAAGCACTACTTTCAGGCTCATGTTGTTCGTCTTGTACCTAGGGAAAATCCCATCAAGTTTGTAATATCGAAACCAGTCCTTAGTGATTGACTTACAAGATGGTACCTTCAATTTCAATAGTTTGAGATTGTGTATGTTCCCCAAAAGGCCGTAAAAAGACAAGCATTATCTGACTTCTTGGCAGACCACCCGATACCTGTTGATTGGGAAGTGAGTGATGAACTTCCTGATGAAGATGCAATGGTTATTGAAGCCAGACCCACATGTAATATGTACTTTAATGGTGTCGCACATCGAGACAGATCTAGTGTTGGTGTGGTGTTTGTCACTTCACAAGAAGAGGTCATCCCATACTTTTTTACCCTAACAAACCGTTGCTCTAATAATGTTGTTAAAAATCAAGCGTTATTACTTGGACTTAAAATGGTAGTTGATATGAAACAACTGCAATTACAAGTCTTTGGTGACTTCCAATTGGTGATCAAGCAGCTTTTGGGAAGCTATGAAGTCAAAAATCCTGCGCTACGACCATATCATGATTATGTACAGAAGTTGATGGGGTGGCTTTGAGAAGTAGCCCTCCAACATGTGCAAAGGAAATAAAATAAGCAAGTCGATGCCCTATTGCATTGGCCTCAACTCTAACTCTTCCAAATCTAACACGAGTTACTATCCACTAAGAATGCGTAGTACCACCGTCAAATGAGAATGTATAAAATAAGGTTGAATACCTCGTTTCCATGTCTGAAGCTATAAATAATATTGGAGACAACTTATAATTTATTACTTATGTTATGGCACACTTCTAGAGGATCCAAGGAGAAGGACTGACATTCATCGTCGTACACCTCACTTTATTTACTATAAAGACACGTTATACAGAAGATCATTTGAAAGAATACTCTTGCGATGTCTAGGAAAGGAAGAAATAATTCAAGCTTTGAAAGAAGCATAGTAGTTTATGGATCACATCAGTCTGGACCGAAGCTCCATTTCCACATTAAAAGGATGGGATAATTTTGGCCAACGATAGTGAAAGATTGCTTGGACGATCCTAGAAGATGCAAAGCTTGTCAATTCCATGCAAATTTTATACATCAACCTCCTAAAGTACTACACCCAAGTTTAGAATCTTGGTCATTCAATGTTTGGGGAATGAATATTATTGGTCTACTACCAAAATCTTTAGGTGGACACTTATGCATCTTGGCCACAATAGATTACTTCTCAAAATTGGCCGAAGTTATTGCTCTCAAAGAAGTAAAGAAGGAGAATATCGTGAATTTCATCCGAGTGAATATCATCTACCATTTTGGAATCCCTCAATATCTAATAACCGACAATGAAAAGTTGTTTGATAACAAGCTGATGAATAATATTTGTGATCTCTTTAGCTTCAAGCAGCGCAAGTCTTCTATATACCATGCTGCTGCCAATGGACTAGCCAAAGAGTTTAATAAGGCTTTATGCAATCTATTGAATAAAGTCGTCTCTAAGTCCAAGCAAGATTGGCATGAACGAATGGAAAAAGATTTATAGGCATATAGAACAACTTACCTCACACCAACGCAAGCAACCCCATATTCGCTTGCTTTTGAAATTAAAGTCGTCTTGTCACTTGAGCGTCAAATACCTTCTTTAAGACTGGTTATTCAAGAAGGGCTCACTGATGAAGAAAATGCTAAATTGTGTCTTGTAGAATTAGAAGCTTTTGATGAAAAGAAGCTGGAGGCTCAGCAAATCTTGAATGTTACCAAGCCCGTTTATCTCGTTCTTTCAAAAAAAGAGTTCGCTTGAGGTGCTTCCAAGTTGGAGATCAAGTCTTCGTAGTAAGAAGACCCATTATTAGTTCTCATAAATCTGGGGGCAAATTCACCCCAAAGTGAGATGGATCATATGTTGTATAAGAGGCATATTCAAATGGTATTTACAAGCTTGTTGATGCAGATGGAGTGAAAATTGGCCCTATCAACACCAAGTTATTGAAGAAGTACTATCCTTGAATGAAGATTACACTCCTGGCCTACAAGAGTATAAACTATGTACGACTCAAAAAATAATAAAAATAAATAAATAAAGAAGTCCGCTAGGTTGAAAACCTCAAAAGAGGCGGCCTAGGAAAAAGTTAGGACGTAAAAAAAACACTCACCAAGAACTACATTGTGACTTGATCCTCTTCACTGAGGTACGTAGGTGCTTAGAATTTTATTCTGAGTTCAATTGCATGAGTGTAAAAAAAATATGTTCTTACAGTGTCCGCCATACGAACGTCAAGTATGGAACTATTCTAATAAAATTTTGGACTTACTCCAAATATTTGTGGCTCAATGGGGCAACTCGTCAAAAAAAAAAAGAGTTCCTTCAATGGGATTTAAAATGCTGAAGTCCTCCAAGCCTACAACTAAAAGGATCTCAAAATTTTCATTCCTTAAGGTGGACAAAATTTGCCCCTTTGCACCTTAAGCTGACCTCTTATGTGTTTATCCTTAAAAGTTTACATGCCTTAAGGTGGACAAGATTTGTCCCTTTACACCTTAAGCTGGCCTCTAACGGGGTTATCCTTAAAAGGATATCGAAATTTCCATGCCTTAAGGTGGAAAAGATTTGTCCCTTTGCACCTTAAGTTGGCCTGTTACATGTTTATCATTAAAAGTTTCCATTTATTAAGATGGACAAGATTTGTCCCTTTGTACCTTAAGCTGGCCTCTAACGGGTTTATCCTTATAAGGATATCAAAATTTCCATGTCTTAAGGTGGACAATATTTGTCCCTTTGCACCTTAAGCTGGCCTCTAACGGGTTTATCCTTATAAGGATATCAAAATTTCCATGTCTTAAGGTGGACAATATTTGTCCCTTATAAGGATATCAAAATTTCCATGTCTCTTATGTATTTATCCTTACAAGTTTTCATGCTTTAAGGTGGACAAAATTTATCTCTTTGCACCTTAAACTAGATTCACACAGGTTCATCCTTAAAAGGATCTCAAAATTTTTCATGCCTTAAGGTGGACAAAATTTGTTTCTTTGCACCTTAAGCTGGCCTCTCACGGGTTTATCCTTAAAAGGATCTCAAAATTTTCATGCCTTAAGGTGGACAAAATTTGTCCCTTTGCACCTTAAGCTGGTCTCTCACGAGTTTATCCTTAAAAGGATCTCAAAATTTTCATGACTTAAGGTGGATAAAATATGCCCCATTTCACCTTAAGTTGACCATTGAAAAAAGGCCCATACTTAAAGAAGACCAATGCATAAGTGCATCAATAAAAGGGCCCATACCGAAAGAAGACCATTGCATAAGTGCATCAATGAAAGGGTCCATACTTAAATAATACAATTGCATAAGTGCACCAATGAAAGGGCCTATACTTAAAGAATATCACTGCATAAGTTCATCGATGAAATGGCCCATACTTAAAGAAAACTATTGCATCTTCAAAGAAAATCTTTCGGTCTTAAGGTGACAGAGGAGAAGTTAAACTCTTGCACCTTAAGAAGGTGTCCACCATCTTCAAGAAAAATATTTTGGTCTTAAGGTGACGGAGGCAAAGTTAAACTCTCGCACCTTAAGCCGAAGTCCACCGTCTTCAAGCAAAATCTTTTGGTCTTAAGGTGACGGAGGCAAAGTTAAACTCTCGCACCTTAAGTCGTTGTCCACCATCTTTAAGCAAAATTGTTTGATCTTAAGGTGAAGGATGCGAATTTAAACTCTCGTACCTTAAGCCAATTGTTGCATATTGGTTTCAACCCTGCAAAAAAAGAAGGAAACAAGAAAGAAAATAAAAATACCAATAGAAAGGATGTTACCTGTCAAAGTGTTGCAATCTTGAAAGTTGTGTATCACCAACTTGGATTGAGATAAGATGCCTTCATGAGAGTTAAACCCTCAAAATATAGTTTTAAGTAAGAAAAACTCTCTTTGGTAGTGATGGTCCCACGTCAAAAAAATAAATTATTTGATGAGGCGATGAAAATCTGGAATACTCTGCTGGACAGCATATAAGATCGACTTAAAACAAAATCATCTAGAATAATTCAAGAAGTGTTAAAATTAAAATTTTGGATATGTTATATATGCATGTTTTTGGGATCTATAAAATCAAGTGGATCATAATTTTGATACTCCCACATTGAGATATAATTTTTTTGGTGACGTCGCATAAATCTGAAATTATTGATGCATCAAAACTCAATACTGATTTTGGGATAATACCTAAAATAATATTGAAGGTACTAAATTATAAATTTTGGATATTCTATTTATATTTGTGTCTAATTTTAGAAGAATTAAGCGGCTTGTAATTTGGTCATTCCTGCTTCAAGATATGAAAGTTTTAGTAAAGACGCCCAGATCTGAAATTTTCAGCATGATAAAATTCAGGGATAACTTCAAAAAATTATCGAGAATTATATTGAAGGAATTTAAAGCTAAATTTTGGATATGTTATAGATTTTGAAGTCTAGTTTCTAGAATATCAAATGGTTCATGACTTTAATATTCCTACAATAAGATATGAATTTTCTATCACTAAGATAATGTGCTGAAAAAAGTGGCAAAAATAAAAGAAAAGTAGGAGGGAAAGAAATTACCTCAATATTATTCATGGATTGAAAACCCCAAAATTGATATTGAAAAAGTAGGGAAACTACATCTTTTTATAGAGTTGTAGGATGGATGTTTCCTTGTCCAATTGTAAGAGCTTTCATCTCCAATACAAATTCAAATTGGAGGTTGTTTTTTTTCTCCCATACAAATTCAAATAGGAGATTATTTCCTTCTCTCATACAAATTTAAATTGGATGTTGTTTTCTTTCCAAATATAAATTAAAAGATTTTTTATCTCCAATATAAATTCAAATTGGAGGTTATTTTCTTCTCCCATACAATATCAAACTGAGGGTTGTTTCCTTCTTCAATATAAATTCAAATTGGAAGAGTTTTATTCCTGGTTAAGTAAGGTGGTAAAAAATTTTCTAAAATATATATGAAATGGGATATTATGCCTCACCAACAGGTCTTACATGTAGAGATTCATGAAAAAAATAAGAGATTTTTTGAGAGGCAATATCATATGTAAATTGCATAGGTTCAACGTTATGAAAATTTTTGAAGCACGAAGGAAGCATGTTTAAATAAATCATACTTCAAGTCTAGTCTCAAAAAGAATAAATGTCTGGACAAGTCTTGAAGTAGGGGCCATTTGTGGGTGCTGAAATTATATCAAATTTAAATCCGTACGAAATTCAAATTATATTAAATTCAAAATATATTAGTCCCAAATAAAAATTACGGATTAATATAATTGGATTAATTATTTAAGTCCAAACATGTATGGATTTAAATAAAGTTCAATCTTTATTGAGCTAGTCCATTAATTTAGGCTACAAATGATGATCCCACTTTACTAAGCCCAAGATATTGTCATATTCTATATGCCCAAAAGAGTGACACATGATGTGGCATGCCAAGTCAAGTGAGAGACAATAAGACCATGCCACATGTCAAAATGATGCAGCAAGCCTAGTGAAATCAAAAGCCCATAAAAGGAGCCACATCACTTGAATTTGATTAGTCAAAGAAAGTCCATCTTCATCATGACTCTTCCCTTTCCACAACTATAAATAGGGGTCTCATAATTCAAAAAAAAAAACTCAGAACTCTAACAATAAGCAAGAGAAAGCTCATGGATCAAATGCTGTAATTTCTCTACAAAGCTCATGCATTCAAATCAAGTTCATCAAGATTCAAGATCAAGACTGCAATATTCAAGAACAAGCTCAAAAGCCCTTGAATTCAAGTACAATTCAAGATCAAGTCCATCAAATCAATAAATCAAGTTCAAATTTAAGATCAAGCTTTAAGCCCTTGAATTTATATTTGAAAGGGAGAATTAGATGATTCATAGAGATTGTAATACTCATATTGAAATCAATAAATTGATTGTTGCAATATTTTTCTTGTCTCGATTATTTATTTATCGGCCTCGAAAATTTTATCGTCCAATAGTGATATTGGAAATATTATTGTTAATATGTATTATATAAAGTTTTCTTCTTAACCTTTTTTTCTTTAGATTGATGCACTTCACGATCATATACAAAAAGAGTTTAAAAGTTTTATTTATTAGTTGGTTATTTTTTGACATATTATTTTCAGTTATTGCAAAATTTGTTCTATTTACACTTTTTAAACTTTGTATAATTCAGCCAAGTATTTTAATAAGTAATATTTATGTGATTTTGCAAGTTTTGCATTTTTTGACGACACTATAAGAATTTTCTTTAATTATAACCAACATTTAGGGATGGATTAATAATCTCATCTCTAAAGGTACATGTATTATGACGAGATTATATGTTGGTCCTTAATATTGTATTTTCTTGAAAGTAGAAAATTTGGTCCCTAAAATTATTTTAATTGGTCCCAAATTATAGTTCAGAGCCTCGAGCGAGAGAAAGTACCACCAAAATATAATATTATAATTTTAATAATATTTTTTTATTTCACTAAATACATATATGTGCTTTTATAATCCAATTTTATTTTACTAAAAACGTAAAATTAAAAGTGCTATCTCAAAACCCAGCTAGTCAAAAATTTACCCTAGAAGCATCATCAATAGATTGTACGTACTATTAATTTTAATGCACAACAACGATTGAGGGAGCAAGTTTTCCAAATTCATTTGCAACTATTGTGTGGCTTCTTTCTTGGGTGATTGTAATTTTCCCTATTCTGTGTTCATCTCTCTCGAAGGTATGTTATCTATTCCATTTAGTCGCTCTTTTTCTTCCCAAATTATTCTAAATTCAAAAGCACAACTATTTTTGTGGTGCTTTAGTTATGGATGAACTGAATTTATTGATCTTTTTGTGTTTTGGGGGTGAATTTGTCTACGGATGGTCCTAAACGAGTTTTGGTGATCTATTCTTGAAGTTGGCTGATGTTGGGTTTTATCGTCACTTGTTGAAGTGGTACTTATTTGTGTTCGCAAGAGAACCACCACGATCTTGGAGTGGCTGAGAGTTTTGCAATCCCGTCTAGTAGACTATGTTAGACAAGTATTAAGGCTCAATCAGGTCGGGTTTAGTTTTCTTCATAGCGATTGCAATGGGACTCCCATGATCGTGAGTCATTTGGATTGGTTTTCTTTCATTCTCAACATATTATCGCATTCTCAATGATATAGGGACCCGACAAACTTATAAATTCTCAATTTTTGAACTTTAATTCATATTTTGAATTTTGGTTTAAGCATACCTTCTTAATCACTAACCAAGTAAAACACTTTAACTTGATAGGCATAATACTTTTCCAGAATGTAACCAGTTTTAAAAAAATATTTTACCTTGGTTATAATCTACTCCGCAGTCAAAAGTCTTCCTTTTATGTCTGCAGTAGCATGTAACCAGTTTTAAAACATAAAACACAACTATTTGTGTGGTGCTTCTGTTATGGATGAATTTGTTGATCTTTTTGGGTATTTGGGGTGAATTTGTGTAAATTGTCTAATCATAAAGGTTTAGGGTTGGCTTCATTGTGGGTTGCAAACTTTTTGAATCAATCTAGTGTGTCATTAAATAGATTTGATTAGTATTTCCTCAAAGTGTCAAATTGAAGAACAGAAAATGGCAACTCATATGCTTATTCAGTGGTGTTTTTTCTTTTTTGGAAAAGGGTGGAGGGAGGAACAATTTCTACAGAAAGAACTAGAGTATATGTTAATCTATTGGATTCAGTTTGTATTTCAAATTTCATCATTTTGAACACATCTTTTCCTTTAACAAGGCTAACCACCGGGTGACAACACAAATGCAAAGACGATTATATGGTAATGCAACAAGTGTGGAAATATGACCTTTGGACGAGGAGAAAGTTGTTCATGCTACCATTGACCTTTTGGGGGAATCTTTTGTCTTTTTGGTATTGCTTATTTTCCCACTTAACTCTGAGATGACATGCTAGATAGTTATCTAAGAATCGTCGGTTTTTTAACTGTTACATATAATTATTTCTTAGATAAGAACATGCACTTTGCTAGCTATTCAACATTTGTATTTTTGTGTATTTAAAACCTGATATGAACTCTGACTGTAGTATAAAGGTGGCAATGTTATCTTTGTTACGCAAGCCTAGCAGTAGAAACTTCTAATAATCCATATAGCCCTTGAAGTCTTGGGAAATAAAGTTTCTCTACATAAATATGTGAGAATATGCCTAGTTAAACACGTCCCTTGAATCCTTCTCTATGTAACTTTCTTGTAATTTATTTTTCCAGGAGTAGTTTGGAACATAAAGGGTGGAGCTCTAAAACTTGTAATATAGGAAAGTCACATATCTCTCATTTATGATGCACTACTAGCTATAAAATTTACTTCTAATCTGAAATTTCTAACTATCTCCAAAACATCAAGATTATTGCATTGCCTGATGATGTATGAAGCAACACTTGTAAGCTAAGTGCTACTTAAACAAATTGATTAGATAATTGTTTCTGACGATTTTTACATGATCTTCAAACTATTAAAGCATACTGCTTTGGATGATCTACGTGAAAATTAGTAGTTCTTATGATTAGTGTTGTTAAACAATATAAATGTGAGGTATGATTTTCTTATGACGAACCATACTTGTGTCAGTTGATTGATTTTTTAGAGTTATTTATATTTATGAATTACTTACTTGTTGAAGAAGGACAAGAATGTCCTCTTGTCTGTAAGCTGTCCAATTTAAAGATACCATGTCAAATACCTGCTCTAAGAACTACTTAATGTTGGTAGTGTGATGATTGAACATGTTTTGGTGGATGATAGTTGGGATGGGGAGGATAAGAGAAAAGTTTAAATTCAGGGTCTCGAATCAGATTTTCTGGCATGTTGATAGAGTACTGACATGTTATGAAAATATTGTTCTTCTGGAAGCCTATCTAGAAACTCTCCTTTGAGCCTATTACGTTGACTTAAAATTAGAAGGCCTAACCTCTGGGTCCAAATAATTCAAATTTCACACTATTGGATTGTCAAAAATAATACTGTCGGAACTCTGAAGATGTTATATCTTCTCATTTATTTTTCTGGAGTATTAGAGTTAATGGGTTCCAAGTATAATTTTAACCAACATTGTATGTTGACTGACTTTATGGTTGTGCTACAAAATCTTGAACCGAGTTTGTGTTGTGAGTACCCTTTCAGATCTCTCTAATGAGTTAAACTTCCCTTCTCTTTCAAATAAGCACATGCAAGAAAAATATTTGTGTTTTTCTTTTCTTTAGTTACTGTAATTTTCAAAAAAATATATTTTCTGGTATCTCTCTTGACGTCCCAACGAGAGCAAAGTCAATCTTTTCCTTTTACTGCTATTTTAAAATCTTAATTGTTTAGGAACAAGCAATGCCAAAACTAAATTATATTGAACTCTATGTATTATATTGAATAAGTGAAAATATCCCTAATATCTCTCTTTTATATCAACTAACCTAAAATATCACTATGACTTGCAACTTATAAGGTAGGAATGTCTTTACTAGGAAGCCTGCAGTTTTCAATGTCTACTGGAGAAAGCTTCTTAATTTTTCTATCTGTAAATGGCCAAGGTAAATTATTCTTGTAGATATACATATGCTTTATACACTTATTTTGCATTTTTCATCCACCACTATTGACTTCACAAGTCCGTGGACCAGTATGTTCACCACCTACCGCATGGAATTATTCCATCTTCTTACTCCCATCTTCTGAATGTTATGTATTATTTTTCATATTATTTTCTTATGTCCTCTTCAGTATTTGCTTCTGTATTTTTTTTTCAAACTGCTTTGATATGCATTACTGTAACGCCTCAAATCTGGTATCCAAAATGTCATACGGTGCTCATGACCCCGCAGGACCACAAGCTAACCCATGACTAATATCTGTACTGAGAACTGCATAACATACTGTATAAATGTGGAATAAATGACTGAAAGGCCATAAGGTTCAAATATGTGATAACATATAACATCTTAATAATACGGTATCACCCTACCAAAACTGAAATAACTGTCTGAACATACTTATCTGAAAGCCTCTAAACGGTCTAAAAACTGTGGAGTTGATGGAACATGTCCCCAACTAACTTCGATCTACAGAAATAATAAAGTAATAAAATAATCATGCTATCCTCGAATAATAAGGACTCACTGCTAGTCTGGCTGCTGAACTTCTGACCTACTAAGGATGCTCTAGAGCTCATGCTTCTGAACCTATGGTATAAAACACCATAGAAAAAATGCGTCAATACGATTTAATGTACTGGTATGCATGTGAGGAAGACTGAATGCAAGGGGTTTATATGCATGAACAATACTAAGTGACTGAATAACATGAACCTGAGAATACATGCATGAATACGTGAACTGTGACTGAGATCATGACATCACTGAATCTGAATACTGTTAACATAAGTTATGTATAACTGATATACTATTATCTGAATTTCTATGTCTGACAGTCCTATTTCTGATGGATCTAGCTGAGTTCCGTACTGAATTCGGTGACTATATCTGACAATCCTGAATTCTGTAGAACTATCTAAGTTCTATTTCTGAGACTAAGACTGAGACTTTAACTGAGGAAAGTATTCATCTAACCAACATGTCCCAAATGAGATAATATAATTGAGTTGGGGTCCAATCTGTAACCCCAATTGGAAGGGTGTCAATACCGCGCCACTGATAAGGACAAACTGTGAGTAATCCCTCATCTAACAGGTACTCTAAGGAGAATGGTGGGACCCTCATATAACAGTTTAAGCCACCTCATCTACCCTCAACTAGCAGGTTTGATGTCTCAACCTACGCTGGATACGTAGTTCTGGAGCGCAACGATTGCTTCTAAGAATCACACCATCTAATAATAGGTGAGTTCCCATCCTTGGGCTCACTCGGTGCTGAATTCTACTCCCATCTCTAATAGAAACTTAACATGATTAATTGAATTGAACTGGACTGCACTCATTAAGTTCCGTTGACTGACGGAATACTACTGAGATTATTGAATTTCTGATATTTTTGAGATTTCTGAGTTTACTGAGTTTTCATGAGTCATGATACTGACTTAATTCTACTGAACATGGCTTGACTGAGAGTATCTTGAAAACATCACACTGGCTCTAGGAAAATAGCTAAATTGTTGGGTACAAGTACCCCCAATACTCGATAGCATGAAACTGACAAGACATGACACTTTCTGAACTCACGACCATAATCAACAATCCATAATACAATCATTGGGGAATTTCATGAGGAACTTGATTATCATGGTTTGGTACATGAATAGGAATGTATATAAACATGTCATAATTTCATAGGCTAATCTCATCAACAATCCATCAAGTAATTTCAATGCATCACAATAACATGGAAGTCATTTTGAACATAAGTATACAACATGGGTTCATCAATTTGGCCATAATTGAGTCCTAAAGCATGAATCTTGTTCTCTTGGGCATTTTATCAAACACATTGCATGCATAACCTTAGGCTTAGGCATATACACTAGTTCATACATCATGGTTACTTTAATCAACTCCATTTAAGAGTTTCCAACCCACATACTAGTATAATTTCATGAAAAGTACATAAAGACTCCAACTTGGGATTCATACAACCTCATTAACATAATTAAAATCAACCCACCACATGGAAATCACAATTTATGAGTTTAAAATGGGATTCTTGAGATTCATGGGTGAAGGAAACTCATGAATCACCACTTGAGATTCATGGGTGAAGGAAACTCATGAATTACCACTTGAGATTCATGGGTGAAGGAAACTCATGAATCACCACTTTACATACCTCAAAAACTTGAATATTGATGGAGATTAACTTTTCTTGAAGGTTCTTGAATGGTGACGTTTTGATTCTTGAGTTTTCTTGAAGAAGGGTTTGAATCTTGTTCTTAGGTTTTGATATTGAAATAAATCCTAATTTTGATGTTATGGATGAATAAGGAGTTATGTGCTTTGATTTGATGTAATTATGGGTTTAAAAGGGTGGGGAAAAACCCAAAAAGCCCTTTAAAACGTCGTTTCAGCGCTATTTCGGACAAAATTGATGGTCTGGGTGATGGACAGTCACTCTGGTGACTGACCATCACTCCAACCATCAGTTTTGGGCTAGAAAATGGCCTTATTTCCTCAGTTGCGATGGCCAGAGCGACGGTCCTTCGCTGACTTGATGGTCTGTCATCTTGCACGTCGCTCCTGGGCAGCTCGGACAGCTCTCAGTAAAACGGTCATAACTTTTTACTTCGATGCCGTATTTTGGTGAAATTGATATCTTTGGAAAGCTAATTCAATTATTTATCTATTGGTGGGTCATGTGCTCAAAAATTCATTGTATAACAAAAGATATTATCATTTGAAGTTGACTATCCTTCTCAAGAATTCAATCGTTGAGGGATGTTTTGATTCGTCTAATTACTAGGACATATTTGATGCCTTAATATACATCTAACTTAATCATAAAAATATTAACCGCTAAAATTTATTTCTCATGAGCTTGAAGCATGGTTCTACTATCGTTTGGGATTCTCGGGGTATTATAATATCTCCCCGTTGGGAACATTCATCCCCGAATGGGACTAACTAAGCTGAGATTTCTGATAGACTGAACTTAGTTAAAGGACATGGACATCTAAAACATGTCTATATGACTACAACTACTGATATACTAAAATTTCATACGGAATATGCATGTCTGATGCATGGATATGTGACGGATAGTCTTTATGAATGCATGAATGAAATTACTGAGAAGCTGAGTTTCTCGTAATGAGAATTCATATATGATGCATGAATATGTGAATGACATGATACATGAACATATGACTGGATATGAAAGGGCATTTGATACCAAGTTTATAACTGAAATCTAAATATGAAACTAAATAAGCTTAAGGAAAGCTATTACCTTGGGTTGAGTTTGAGTTTGTAGAGAAGAGGTGAGGATGCTTGTCCCGCATGTCTGCTTCTTCTTCCTAAGTAGCTTCCTCAACGGACTGATTCCACCAAAGAACTTTGACTAAAGGGACTTCTTTGTTCCTCAGTCTACGAGTTTGGTAGTCAAGAATTTCAACTGGGATCTTTTTGAAAGAAAGGTTGATCTGAATGTCTAAGCCCCCTACCGGGACTACAACTGTTGGGTAACCTATGCACATCTTTAGCAAGGATACATTGAACACTGGATGAACTGAGGCTAGATCTAAAGGAAATTCGAGCTCATAAGCTACCTTTCCGAAATGATTGAAAATTTTAAAGGGACCGACATATCGGGGACTGAGCTTTCCCTTCTTGCCGAACCGATTTACTCCCTTCATGGGAGAGATTTTCAAGTACACATAATCACCAATATCAAACTCGAGATCCTTTCTGCACACATCTGCATAAGACTTCTGTCGGCTCTGAGCAACTCGGAGTCTTTCTCTAATCAAATGGACTTTTTCTAAGGCATTGAATACTAAGTCAGGCCCTATAACTGAGGCCTAACTAACTTCGAACCTACCGATTGGAGATCTACATCTCCTACCATAGAGAGCTTCGAATGGAGCCATCTGAATGCTAGAATGAGAGTTGTTGTTGTATGCAAACTCAATCAAAGGAAAGTAGTCATCCCAATTGCCCTTGAAATCAATTGCACGTGCTCGCAGAATATCTTCTAAAGTATGAATGGTACTTTCTTCTTGACCATCTATCTGAGGATGAAAGGTTGTACTGAGATAAACTTGGGTACCATGACTCCTTTGGAATGCTTTCTAGAAGTGAGAGGTGAACTGAGTACCTCTGTCTAAGATAATAGATAATGGAATACCGTGCAATCTGACCAACTCCCTGATATAGAGTTTGGATGAATAGGAGGTATGGACTGGAAATAAATGAGATGATTTGGCCATCCTGTCTGTAATAACCCAGACTGAATCATGCTAATGATGAGTATGAGGCAAACCCATCGCAAAGTCCATGTTCACTTCTTCCCACTTCCAAGTAGGAATACTAAACTCCTGCATGGACCCACTAGACTTCTGATGCTCTATCTTAACCTTCTGACATATAGAGCATTTAGCCACAAACTCTACAACATCTCTCTTCATCCTACTCCAGCAATAGATCTCCCATAAATAGTGGTACATCATAGTGGCCCCTAGATGAATTAAGTAGCGTGCACCATGTGCTTCTGCAATAATTCATTTTCTAAAGTCATCTACACCTGGAACACACAGACGACCCTGAAAACGTAAAACACCATCTCCCCCTTGGGAGAAAACCTCTACTTTCTGATATTTGACTGATTCTTTCAACTTAACAAGACGGGGATCTCTATTCTGCTTTTCTTTCACCTCGAAAACTAGGGATGATTCTGAGCTATTTTGACACCATATACTACCTTCTGCTGAATCGACTAAGAGGACACCTAGTCTGGAAAGCGGATGAACTTCCTGAGATAACTTCTTCTTATTATCCTCAACATGAGCAACACTACCCATAAACAGTCTACTAAGAGTGTCGGCCACTACATTGGCCTTGCCCGGGTGATAAAGTACACTCATGTCATAATCTTTCAAGAGCTCTAACCACCTTCTCTGGCAAAGATTAAGGTATTTCTGAGAAAAGACATACTGAAGTCTCTTATGATCTGTGAACACGACTATATGAACACCGTACAAGTAATGCCTCCAAATCTTTAAGGCAAAAACTACAACTACTAACTCAAGATCATGAGTCAGATAATTTTTCTCATGGGGTTTAAGTTATCTGGAGGCGTAGGCTATGACCTTACCATTCTATAGGAGGACACAACCCAAACCTACTCTAAATGCATTACAATACACTACGAACCCATCTGAATGATCTAGAAGAGCCAAAATTAGAGCTGAGGTAAGTTGAGTCTTCAACTCCTGAAAACTCTTTTTGCATGAATCCGACCACTGAAACTTGACTTTCTTCTGAGTCAATCTGAACATAGGGGAAGAAATAGAATAAAATCCCTCAACAAACCGTATGTAATAGCTAGCCAAACCCAAGAAACTCCTGATATCTGATAGAAATACAGGGCGAGGCCAGTTTCTTACTGCTTCGATCTGTTAAGGATCAACTCTAATGCTATCACTGGAAATGATATGACCAAGGAATGCTTCTTACCTTTCCCAAAATTTGCACTTACTGAATTTGGTGAATAACTGATAATTTCTGAGTCTGCAATACTATTCTGAGATGGTCTGCATGATCACGCTCACTGCGAGAGTAAACAAGGATGTCATCTATGAACACTATTTTCAGAATGTTACATTCTCTGACTCTGAGCTGATGATAGCCTGATTTGAGGTCTATCTTAGAAAAATAGCTGGCACACTAAAGTTGATCAAACAAGTCATCATTCTGGGAAGTGGATACTTGTTCTTTATGGTGACTTTATTAAGCTGACGGTAGTCTATACACATTCTTAGAGAACCACCTTTCTTGTGCACGAATAAGACTAGTGCGCCCCACGAAGACACACTGGGTCTGATAAAACCGTTATCTAGGAGACCTTCAACTGCTCTTTTAATTCTATGAGTTTTTTTGGGGCTATTCTATATGGAAAAATAGATATAGTCCGAGTATCTAAAAGAAGATCAATGCCGAAATCTATTACCCTTTCGGGAGAAATTCCTGGAAGATCTTCGGGAAAGACTACAGGGACTGATTTGAGAATAGGAGTTTCAGAACTAGTGACCTGAACTTGAACAAGATGATAAACACATCCCTTAGATATCATTTTTCGTGACTGGAGGTAGGAAACAAGTTGACCCCTGAAAGTTGATGTGCTACCCCTCCACTCTAGGACAGGTTTATTCAAAAATTAAAACTGGACAACTCTATTTCTATAGTTGACTATGGTATAGCAGGAATAAAGTCAATCCATGCCGAGAATGACATCAAAATCAGTCATCTCTAATTCGACTAAGTCTACTGAAGTGACTTTCTAAGATACCATAACCGGACAGTTCCTGTATACCCATCGGGCTATGATAGGTTTACCCACTGGGTAGATACTGAGAAGGGCTTTTCTAGAATATAGGGACTGACTCTGAAATCAACTGCTATATAAGGAGTAACAAAATACAAAGAAGCTCCTGGATTTTACAAAGAATAAACATGTACATGAAAGATTTGTAACGTGCTAGTAACCTCATCAGGAGAATTTTCCTGATCCTATCGGGACTGAAGAGCATAGAGTCTGTTTGGGAGTTGCTCACTGGTAGGACTGGAAGAGGCACCCCGCTGATTCGGACGACCGAACTGAGCTGGAGGGAGATTACGCTGACCCTGAGGACCTGGCTGGGGACATTCTATGACTCTGTGGCCTGGATTACCATATCCAAAGTAAACATCACTTCTAGCTTTGCAAGTACAATAATGGTGCTTGCCACATGTCTGACAAAGAGGATAGGTTCGGGCACTGCTAACACTACCCTGAGACTTAGAGCCTGGCGCCTTATCTCTGTTGCCGTCTCTTAATTGTGGCACTGGAGCACTGGCTGAGGAAAAAGCAGGAATAGATGACTTTGGGTAGAATTGATAATGCCTTCCACCCTCTGACTTAGGCTGAGTAAAGTTGAAAATACCTATCCTTGCTCTCTTATTCTTCTTCTCTCTCATCTTAATCTTCTTCTCTTCTATCTGTTAAGCATAGATCATAAGCCTGACTATGTCCATCACACTAATCAATATTGTAGATCTGCACTAATTAATGACACTATTATTCTCCCCAGACACAAACTTACTCATCATAACCCTACTGTCTACCACCACATGAGGAGCATATCTAGCTAATTGAGTAAACTTAAGAGAATACTCTTTCACTTTCATGTTGCCCTACCTAAGGTTGATAAACTCTAACACCTTAGCTTCTTTCATCTCTAGGGGGAAGAATCTATCTAGAAATACAGTGGAAAACTCCCTTCACTCAATAGGCCCTGTATCTATAGCCCTCTCTGATTTTCACTGTCTGAACTAAGTGTGAGCCACATTCTGCAACTGATATGCAGCTAGCTCATTACTCTCCCAAGAAGTATCCCACATAATATTTGTAACCTTTTGAACCTAATTAAGAAATTCCTAATGGTCCTCAACTGATTTAGACCCAAAAAAAGATGGAGGATTCATTCGGGTGAAGTACTGAATCCTGGTTACAGCTGAATTAGCCACTGGGTTAGATAGAATGATAGCTGGTCATTTATTTTGGGAAGCAACTGAATTAGCAAGAGTGGTGAATGCAGCTCTGAACTTTGCATGAGAAACATGTTCATTCAAGGGATTTACTTGGACAGGCTGATTTCTTTTTTGGGGAGGCATGTTCTATAAATGAAAGGGAGAAATGGATTAGACAGAGGGTTAAATTTGAGCTCATGCACACAGGCACGACATGAATACTAAAAGAAGGGAAACTGTTCCTAAAACATCTTATAGCCTCTTGCACATAAATGTGGCGCGCAACACACCCATGCACAAGACTCGACTCGATACGTCTTTCATACTTCCTATGACAGTTTTGAACCTTAGACTCTGATATCAAGTTTATAACGCCCCAAATCTGGTACTCAAAATGCCACACAGTTCTATGACTCCGAAGGACCACAAGCTAACCTATGACTGATATTTGTACTGAGTACCGCATAACATACTGTATAAATATGGAATAAAAGACTGAAAGTCCATAAGGTTCAAATATCTGATAACATCTGAATAATACGGTATCACCATACCAAAACTGAAATAACTGTCTGAACACACTAGTCTGAAAGCCTCTAAACTGTCTAAAAATAGTGGAGTTGATGGAACATGTCCCCAACTAACTCCGGACTACTGAAATAATAAAGTAATAAAATAATCATGCTATCCTCGAATGATAAGGACTCACTGCTACTCTGGCTGCTAAACATCTAATCTACTAAGGATGCTCTGAAGCTCGTGCTTCTGAACCTATGGTATAAAACACCATAGCACAAATGCGTTAGTACGATTTAATGTATAGGTATGCAAGTGAGGTAGGCTGTATGCAAAGGGTTTTTATACATGAACAATACTAACTGACTGAATACAATGAATGTGAGAATACATTCATGAATACGTGAACTATGATTGAGATCATGACTATTATCTTAATGACTGTGTCTGACAGTCCTATTTCTGATGGAATCAGATGAGTTCCTTACTGAACTAGGTAACTGTATCTGACAGTCTTGAATTTTGTAGAACTATTTGAGTTTTATTTTTGTGACTAAGATTAAGACTGTAACTATGGGAAGTAGTCATCTAACCGAAATGCCCCAAATGAGATAATATAATTGAGTTGGGGTCTAATCTATAACCCCAATTAGAAGGGTGTCAATACCGTGCCACTGATAAGGATAAGCTGTGAGTAATCCCTCATCTAACAGGTACTCTAAGGAAAATGGTGGGACCCTCATATAACAGGTTAAGCCACCTCATATACCCTCAACTAGCAGGTTTGATGTCTCAACCTATGCTGGATACATAGTTCTGGAGCACAAGGATTTCTTCTAAGAATTACACCCTCTAATAACATGTAAGTTTCCATCCTTGGGCTCACTCGGTGCTGAATCCTACTCCTATCTCTAATAGACACTGAACATGATTAACTGAACTGAACTGGACTGCACTCATTAAATTTTATTGACTGACAAAATACTACTAAGATTACTAAATTTCTGATATTTTTGATATTTTTAAGTTTAGTGAGTTTTCATGAGTCATGAGACAGACTGAATTCTACTGAATATGGCTTGACTGAGAGTATCTTGAAAACATCACACTGGCTCTAGGCAAACAACTAAATTGTCAGGTACAAGTACCCCCAAGACTCGATAGCATGAAACTGACAAGACATGACACTTCCTGGACTCACGACCATAATCAACAATCCATAATACAATCATTGGGAAATTTCATGAGGAACTTGATTATCATGGTTTGGTACATGAATAGGAATGTATATAAGCATGTCATAATTTCATAGGCTAATCTCATGAACAATCCATCAAATAATTTCAATGCGTCACAATAACATGGAAGTCATTTTGAACATAAGGGTACAACATGGGTTCATCAATTTGGCCATAATTGAGTCCTAAAGCATGAATCTTGTTCTCTTGGACATTTCATCAAACACATTGCATGCATAACCTTGGGATGAGGCATATACAATAGTTCATACATCGTGGTTACTTTAATCAACTCCATTTAAGAGTTTCCACCCACATACTAGCATAATTTTATAAAAAGTGCATAAAGACTCCAACTTGGGATTCATACAACCACATCAACATAATTAAAATCAACCCACCACATGGAAATCACAATTCATGAGTTTAAAATGGGATTATTGAGCTTCATGGGTGAAGGAAACTCATGAATCACCACTTTACATACCTCAAAATCTTGAATCTTGAAGGAGATTAACTTTTCTTGAAGGTTCTTGAATGGTGACGTTTTGATTCTTGAGTTTTCTTGAAGAAGGGTTTGAATCTTGTTCTTGGGTTTTAATCCTGAAAGAAACCCTAATTTTGATGTTATGGATGAATGAGAAGTTATGTGCTTTGATTTTATGTAATTAGGGGTTAAAAATGATGGGAAAAAAGCCAAAAAGCCTTTTAAACATCGTTTCAGCGTTATTTTGAACAAAATTGACGGTCTGAGTGACGGACCATCACTCTGGTGACTAACCATCACTCCAACCATCAGTTTTGGGCTATAAAATGGCCTTAATACCTCAGTTACACTGTCCAGAGCGACGGTCCATCACTGACTAGACGGTCCATCAGCCTGCCCATCGCTTCTGGGCAGCTCAGACAGCTCTCAGTAAAACGGCCATAACTTTTTACTTCGATACCGGATTTTGGTGAAATTGATATATTTAGAAAGATAATTCAATTGTATATCTTTTGATGGGTCATGTTCTCAAAAATTCATAGTATAACAAAAGATATTCTCATTTGAAGTTGACTACCACAATATCCTTCTCAAGAATTCAATCGGTAAGGGATGTTTTGATTCGTCTAATTGCTAGTACGTATTTGAGGAATTAATATACATCAAACTTGATTATAAAACTATTAACCACTAAAATTTATTTCTCATGAGCTTGAAGCATGGTTCTACTATCGGTTGAAATTCTCAGGGAATTACAATTACATGATCCGAGGGTCTTTAGAAAACAACCTCTCTACCTCCTCAAAGTTGGGTAAGGTATGCGTCCATTCTACAAGGTTGATTTATATGGGTGATAGTTTTTCCATAAATGCTCTCTCTGAATGTCATTTGACTAACTTTATAAGAATGTTCTCCAGGACCTGAGTTAGTTTTGATCAACCTTTCTATATAGTGATGTGTGAACTTCACAATCTAAGGGCATATAACTGCAAATATTGGGCAATTCTTATCATATTTAGTTCACTTAATTGCACAGAATTTTCTTTTATATCCTTGTTTCTAAGTTCTACCAGTAAATGTTGATATTCTCCAGCCAACTTGAAGATTGTATTGCATAGGCCAATGTATATATTAGTAAACTGTTTTATCCTTAAAACATGGTCTTCTAAAGTCAAGTAACATTCATTGAGTAGGAATATGATGAGAAAAGAGATGAAAAAAATATTTCACTAGCTTTGACATATATAGAACCTTGTTTACATACACTGGTCACAAAATATGACCTTATCTTTGCTAAACATTTTTTAGTACTTGGAATGTTGTTGCAAAATTTTATTCTTATAGATTTTTGATAGTTATATATTATGATAGATATGTCCTACATCCTTCCAGAAATCATCAATTGCATAAGGTGAAGGGTTCAAAAATGTTGGTGGCACAAGTCAAAATGCAGATTTTTTGGTCATTTCTATTCATGAGTAGATTGTATATTGTTGAATCATTAGCCTAGTGTTTATGTAGTCTTAAATAAATTGTTCTTACTGATTGCACCAATTAGCATGGGGATACATATAGATAGTCTATCCAGAAGCATTGTAAGCTTCTCTAAGAAGATGTAGATTTTATAGCGCATTTGTATTTCTAAAATATTTGCTAAATCATTATTGCCTTGATACAATAAAAAAATTGTGCAATAATTTGTTTTCACACTTCTTGTTGTTGTTATGTCCATACTTTGCAAACGGTTAATTATTGTATCATTTCTTACCTTTGTATTGATAACCTTTAATTACTCTAAAAAGGATTGCATAAGCATCTCATGCAACTCTATCATGTTATGTTATTGTGCCAGAGCCATTATCGTGGCTGGTTAACAAAGATCGTCTTTCCAAAATATTGTTTTTTAGATTTCTAAGGATTGAAGTTACTAGTGAACATGCACAAGATTATTATTATTTTGTTAAGAATGTTATGTAAAGTTTGACATCATATTCTAGCTTGGGATGTTAATTGGTTAAGTTTTTTTTTGTTTAGAAAATATTGAAATTATATTTATTATACTTTGACATTTTCAGTAGCAATTTTATATTTAGAAATGAAATATATACTTTTATGATATGGAGTTTCACTACCAAAAATTGAGCCTATGGCAACAAACATTTTAGCGACGGTTCATAAACCATTGCTATAGACAGTTTATAGCAACGGTTACAACTGTTACCAAAAAGTATAATTCTAATGCCACAATTTAGTAACACAACCATTATCACTAATTTATAATCATCACAATAGGTGTCCATATAACAACACTTTAACACCCATTTTCATAAAATAATCTATAGCAACAGCTAATTTTTAATTGCAACAGTTCATAAATGCTTCCATATTTTCCCCCACTGATATTCATAGCCCGCGAAAACAAAAATTAGAACCCCCCCAATACCCATAACCCGTTAAAACCAAAAATAGAGCCTTAATTTTCCCTCACTACTTCCATCGGTGAAAATAAAAATTGGTTCCGTCCGCGAAAATAAATTTCTCCTCAAACTATCCGCAAAAATTGGTGACTTCTTGGCAACAGAAGTTGTTGTTGAAAATGATTAGCTGAAGATGTTGCCATACGTTGTTCAATAGATGAATAGTCTCTATTTCGAAATCATAGTAAGATAAATCTTTTAAAATTCTCTCATATTTTGGGGTTTCTTTGATATTTTTGAGAAGATTAAGCATGGTTGGAGCATAATTTTTGGAATCGCCTCATATTTTGAGGTTTCTCTGAATTTGTGATATTTGTGGCCTAAATTCTAGGGTTTTTCTTTAATCTGAGATATTTTTATTGTAAAAACAACTTTTAAGGTTAGTATATTTGATTTCTAATAACATTGATGTTGAATTTCTATTGCATGAACTATTAAATTGGATTTTCTTATTTCTAGTAATGTGCGACTCAATTTTTGGTTGGGTGTTTGATGTTTTTAAATTTTTCTTGATGTTGATATTCGATTTTCTATTGCATGAGTGTTCGATTTACTGATTTTCTGTGAAATTGGTGCTTTTTGAGCATTCATCAAAAGTTTGATATTGCCAACCAGATTAGTCCTATCAAACTCATCCCCTGAGTTCCCACCAGTCCATTTATTTACCTCCTCAACATCCAACCTCGGGAAACTCAAGTGGCCTATACCTTAATATAACATAAAATTGCATAAATTATGAAGTGTTTCTAGTTTACTTAAAAGTTGGCAATATATTTAATAACTTAGCTAACAATGTCATTTGAGGATTTTACAAGTTATTGTGCCAATATTTCCTTACAAAAGTGTATTAAAGAATGCTTGGAGGTGAGTTTCTGCTTAACTGTAGCTATCTGTTTCCACCCTATATGGTTGCTTTCCGAAATTCCTCTTTTAATTTTGGTCTTTTATATTTCTAAAGAAGAGGTAAGATAAAGAAATCTTATCCAAAATTGCATAATAGAAGGCAACAAACACAGGCATATCAGCACAAATTTAAATAGTTCAAATATGTAGTCTTGTGTTGACATTATAAAACAGCAACAGGTTGCAGTCTTGAACTGGCATTCCAATAAAGGTTCTTATTTTTCATTACTCACTACCGCCTGTCAATTTTTCCACTTGATCTTTTACCAGAGAAGAGATCTTTTGGTTTCATATAGGAATGACTCAATTAGCCTCTCCCCACCGAACATCCTTGTTCTTCTTATTAGCAGATTTCTTAAGTATCTTAAAAGCCCTTTCCTTCGAGGGTTAGTCTTTGAAGCCCTCTCCTGGAACAAATTTATTTTGATGTCATGATATTGACATTGATCTTTCCATAGAAAGTGATCTAGACCTACGTTATTTCTTGCTGGGAGTTATGCCATCTATATCCATTAAATCCACTCCCAAAGCAGATAACTGTCTTCCCATTCTTTTTAAAGTAAACTCCTTGTCTTTATCAAACTATCTTGGTACAGTAGGTCAGTTCTCTGCGGTGCTCTTTTTCATTCTATGCTTTTAAATGAGCAAACTTATCTTTTTCCAGATTTCAGCTAATGTTGCTTATTCTTCAGGGGTCAGCTCTACACCATCCATCTCAAAATCATCATTTCCTTCTTCATCCTGACGAAGACCTTCTTCTCTCTCCAACTCTTCAAGACTTATTAAGATATCAGGGTCAATAAAATCATTGACATTATGCTCATCTAAAATTTCAGGCATTATATCTTCCTTGCACTCTTCATTTGCTAATAGATAGTTCTTTCTCAAGCTTACAGAATAAACACCAGCACATCTATTCTCATTCTCTAGATCTCTCTTAATCTTTATTTTATGTTTCTCAACATCTATCTTAGCCTACTTCACTCTGGCTTCCAACACTGCCTCAGGTGTGCATGGTGGCCTCTTTTTCTGATCACGTGGTTTTGAGATAGCAACATGGAAGTGATTCAAACAGTCATTTAACTTTTTCAACTTCATAGGCAGTAAGAGTCACTGCATTCTTCTCGTTCTACAAAAGAAACAACTCCAAAAAATGGGAAACAACTGTTACTGAATTCAACCTCTTCGGCAACAAAAGCAGTACCCGAAAATGGGAAAGAAGTGTTACTGAAGGCTACCACTCATGACACAAATGAACAATCTGTAGAGCAAGGCAATAATATGTATATTTCATTCAGATATCAAAATAATATTAATGAATTGCTAATTTTATTTATTTCATAATATTGTAGGTCCTTTTGCTGAAAAATAAAAAAAGAGGAAGAACACAGATGCAAAGTGTACATGGGAGGACTGAACGTAAATTAATTGTGTTAAATGAGTACAACCAACTGATTGGTCCTACTATAAGATTTGTGCAAGAGTTGAGTAGCTTTCTTGGCTCACTTGCATGGAATTCGACTTTTTGCCCTCTCACTGTTAAGACTTGGAAGAAAGTGAACACAAAAAAGACATGGAAATACACCAAGGTTTGAAGTTTCAATTTTTAAATTCTAGTTAAAGATATTTTATATTTTTTATACTAACTATATTGAACCAACTTTTATGAGAAATATGACATTTCTAATGTCGGGCAGAAATAGGCCTTAAAAATAATTCAAGGTGCTTGGAGAACGTATAAGTGTCGGTTGAAGCGTCGGCAGTATAAACGTTATCCCAATGATGAAATTCAAATGCAAAAAAGGCCTGATTATGTTCCAAAAGTTGAATGTAAGTCTCTCCTTGATTATTGGAACTCCAAGGAAGCTCAAGTAAGATATAAATGTCACTATTGTTTACTGTAGAAAAATTATATTTTTTGCCACATTTAGAGAGCCATCGTCGCAGGTCCTTCTTATTGGATAGTAGTTTAACTGATATTGTTTATATATATGATGTTGATATAATATTGTAAAAAACATCTCGTACTAATATGGAGAATTAAAAAGAGATGAGGTATCCTCACACCATTGGAAAGAGAAGTTTTGCGTTAATACACGAGGTTTGATGTTCTCTCTAATTTTTAATTAACTATGAAATTATTTTCTTACTCGTATAGATTATTACGTCAAGTTTCATATAACCAGGAAAAGAAAAAAGAAGTTGTTGGTGTTGTTTTAAGGAAGGACATCTTTTTGGCCACACGATCAAGAAAACCGAATCGAATCTACAAGGAATCATATGACGGTATAATTTGCAAAATTGTAAGGAATTTCCTATGTAATGTTTGTTGAGATAATTTATTTGCTTTTAATTATTTACTTATTTATATTTGATTAAATCCGTTCTCTTGTCTTTTATTTATAGGCTAAAATGGAGAAAATACAAACGAAGATGATACTGGGTCAGTTGATGTCTTTATATCAGTCATGGGACCTGAACATCCAGGTTGTGTAAGATTATTTGGATGTGGATTTACCAAGATAATATTAAAAGAGAAAGTGGGAGATCCTGCATCCTCTACGGATGATCTGCTGTAACAAAAAATGGAGGAAATAGAAGAGAGGATGAAACAAAGAATGCTAGAAAAATTTAAGGAACAAAAGGGTACAATGCAACAACAAATTGCAATTAACATCATCATAAGAATTCAACGCCTTAACCATGATCTACAACTTGACCCTGACCTGCTAGCATTGTGTGCTCGTCTGTGTACATTAGGAGAAACTAAAGGTTAGTACTTCTTCTTCTTCTTCTCTTACTTTTTCTCCTGTTGTTGCTTCTTTACAACTGAAATTTTGCTTCTGCCATTGGCTTTTTCACTGGCTTCATTCTAATTCTTGCATTTTCTTAATCCAATAACCATGAAATATTTAATATAGGTCATTACAGTATAGACCTGGAAGTGTCGAGATTCATATTATCTATATATCAATTTATTACTGGTAGACACGTTACAGCATTGATCTCGAAGTGCTAGGGTTTGTATTATCTCATAGTAGTGTGTTATCTGTATATCATCGGTATATAAATGTTATGCACATTTAAGTATAGACTTGAACTAACAGTCTCCTCGTGATCTGTCGAAACCCGGAAGTGTAAGTATTTGTAATTTGCTCGTTACTTATAGGCCAAAAATTGACTTGGACTCATTTTTCTTATAGGCTCTACACTTTGCTTGACTGGTTAGCATATCACCTTAGCATTTCAATTCCCTGTATGTTTACCTTAGTCTTGTACGAATACGTAAAACCCCTCTGGTCAGTATTTTCATCCCTTTTTTTGTGTCTCAACTTTCATCTAAATGTTACCTTATTTAATGATCATATTTAGTTTCATGGATTGTTGAATCTGTAGGAACCTTCTCACCTAATTAAGTTTGCATAACTTTCTAAAAACTGGTGCTTAATCCAGTACCCAGATTCACACCCATAGGACAAATTATGCCTCAACTTAATTTTGACCAGTTTGGGAGTTTATTTGACATCTATGTGAAGCAAGATTCGCGACTAATTAATATCCCGTCTCCAACATCTATTATGTGTTTGTTTATAAGGAGTGTACAAACTCTTAAATCTGTTTGCAATTTTTTCTATCACGTCCAAGTCATTAGTACTTGAATTGCTAGTTGAAAACATGCCTATAAGTTATGATTTTATAGAAGTTAAAGTCTATGAATCTTGAGCTGGGGGTCTTTCGAAAATATCCTCTATACTTTTTCGAAGGTAGTGGTATGGACTGTGTATATTTTACCCTTCCCAGACCCCACTAGGTATGTTTTCGAAGGTAGTCTAACATAAACAAACTTATGGACAATCTATCTTTTTTACTTTGATAAAGTAAGTTGTTAATTAATTGGCTGGCATCAAGAAAATGCAATTATTACAAAAGTAGATGTGCTAGCTCCTAGACAAGATAGTAAGAAAGGGTCGGGGAGCTAGTCAAATAGCAAAAAAGAGAACAACCGTGTTAAGGGATAGTCTACTGTGAGGGAGCTCACAAAATATTTAAAAAAGGGTAGAACTATTCACATAGGACTGGATTGACGAATAAAAAGACTAAGAAAATATCTAACCTTTATCAAGTGGGTTAAAGTTGATACACCATCAGAACATTTGTTGTTTATTTTAGTCTAAAGGAACCAAAATATGCAAGATGGAATCAACGTCTAGGTGTTCCTAACGGGTCTATCAGCTTTCCAAAGGTTCCAGCTCTCAGCAGCATCTTTGATGTTCTGTGGAATCACCTATTTGAGGCTAAAAAGAGCAGAAAACATATGCCATATGTCTGTAGCTACCACACAGTGGAAGAATAGATGTTTCGTTAATTCTGAGCTTTCCTGACATAAGTTGTATCTGTTAACTAACTGGAGAAACATCTCCTGAAGAGGTTGTCCTTTGTTCGACATGCAATTTTAGAGCCAACCAACTAAAGCACATCACTTCTTGTGGGAGTTTTGACCTTTAAATTAGTTTCTACGGCCAAGAGTCTGAAATTCCATTATGAGCATCTAGCAATTTACATCCCAGGTTTACTGTGTATTTCTTTGCATTAGGAACCCAACTTAACGCATTGATAACCTTAGTGTTCATGTGGGAACTCACTAGGTATATTGTTATTGTGGTAGTGACTTGGCCTTTTCTCCTTATTTCATGAGAAGAGAAAAGAGAGAAACCAGTGATCAGCAGGACCACTGGTAGTTCCTTGACTTTTGTGAAGAACATGTTTATTGAATATAAGAGGATAACTAGAATCATATTGTTAAAGATAATTGACATGATTTTTTTTGCAAGTGGAGAAAATGAAGCAACGAATGATGAGCACATTGAAGATTTTTAAGAAGATATTAGATGGTTTTTGTAACTTGTTTTAGGATATTTTTTATATCGACAACAACACAGTGAATCTTAGTCAATTTTCTACTCTTTTGGATATTAATCACTGTGGTTGGCTTATTATTTTGCATATAATTTTAAAGATGAACATTGATAAATGTTTTGTGATTATTATTATAGCTTTTATCATGTATTTGAGTTTATTAGTATTTATTAGTATTGATATATCATTGCAAGGCTACATATTTGTATAGCAAATTAAGTTGTTGCAATGGCAACTTGAATTATTGCTATAGAAAGTTATTGCAATAGTTTTTGTAAATGTGGTGAATTAACTCATTTAAATCTTCACTATAGAGTTTGTATGTGTCGAAAAAACTGTAGCATTAATTACAACACTATTGCAATAGTATACAGTTAATAATACACTTATTTTGACTAATGCAATAGATCAAATAACTGTTGCATAACACTCTATGACAACAGCTTGCAAACCATTGTGTTAGATCATTTAAACCATCGCTATACAATTTATATGTGACAAAAAAGACCATAGCATTAATAACAAAATTGTTGTAACAAAGTCTCAAGTTAACGGGTAATACATTTATTTAACTGTTGCAATACATACAATAACCATTGCATAAAATCCTTTGGCAACAGTTTATTTCGTTGCAATCGATATCAAATAAATATTGCAGTAGAGATCACTATAACCGTTACTATAGCCTAGCTATAGCAACAATTATTAAAACTGTTACAAGAACTGTAGCAGTAGAGCTATCGCCATGCGACCTAATAAAATGGTTGCAAAACCGTCACAATACATCTATAGCTACGGTTTACTTGGCTATTGTAATGTTGTAATACCTCAAGTTTGTACCGCGGATGCTATATGGTGCTAATGACCCCGAAGGTCCACCAGCTAACCATGACTGGTACCGACAGTGAGCACTGAATAATAATAACACTGCAATACTGATATTACTAAAATAAATGCGAAAGGTAGGCTGAAATTGCCATATGGTTCATAACTGAAAACAAATACTGAATACTAAAATATCTGTTTGAAATACTATAGTCTGAAAGCCTCTAAGTGTCTGAATCATAGATTTAATGAGACAAGCCCCCAACTAACCCCGACTACTGAAAACTATACTGAAATACTAAAATAATACACTGTCCTCAAACTATAAGGACTAACAACTAAGTTTTCTACTGAAAAGCTGGGCTGCTAAGTATGGTCAGGAGCTCGTGCGTCTGAACCTATGATATAAGATATCATAGCGTAAAAGAAAAGTATGTGTCAGTACTTTGAATAAATTAGTATGCTAAGTGAGGTAGACTGATATGTATGGGTTCATATGCATAAATAATAACTGACTGAATAACGGGAACATAAGTGAATGATAGTACATGTATGAATACATAAAATATAACTGAGATCATGTCAATGCTGGTTACTGAGTTCTGAATACTAATTAACTGATATCTGAGTTTACTGACACTGTAATACTGGAAATTGAGTGACTATTTTTGATAGTCTTGATAGATAATTGGGTGACTGTTTCTGACAATCCTGATTCTGTAGAACTGAACTAAGTTTTATACTAAGCTGGGTGACTCTATATAAAAGTGTTGATTCTGTATAACAGAACTGGGTTCTATACTGAAACTCAAACTGAAACTAAAACTGTGGGAGGTAATCATCTAACCGACATTCCCCTCTCTGAATGGATTGGGGTCCACCTTATAACCCAGTTAGAAGGGTATCAGTATCGTGCCATGGGTAAATACAAGTTGTGAGTTAACCTTATCTGACAGGAAGCTCTTTCGTCAACCTTCACTGGCAGGAAAACTCTTATGATATGTATCAACCCTAGTCTGGCAGAAAGATATCTCAGCCTACACTGGCTATGTAGTTTTCTAATACAGGGATTGCTACTAAGGATCAAACTCTATACTGACAGGAATGCCCCCATCCCTGGGTTCACTCGGTGCGGAGTCCTACTCCCAACTAAATAAACACTGAACTGATTTTTAGTCTATACTAGGCTTGACTGAATTTTTACTAATAGCAATATCTAACTGAACTGAACTGAATTAACTGGGTTCCGCTAACTGACGGAATACTACTAAATCTGGTTAACTGACTGAGTTTACTAAATTTTAGACTGAATACTGAACTGAGACTGTGACTGATTACTGTGTATTACTATTCATAACACTACTAAGACTATTCTATAACTACTGAAGCTCTAGGTAAACAACTAAATTTTGGGGTATTGAATACCCCCAGGACTCGATAGCATGAAAAGTAAAGCATAGAGTAAAATTAAAAAGCATAACATTGTGCATTGGGTCATAACTTTTCCATAGAGATATTTTATCAAACACCTGTAAGGTATAAGTTTACACATATACTAACATGCCATGAATTCTTCCCTATTTAACTCACATGAGCATTTTAACAAACACTTAGGGAGAAGAACTATGCGCATTATACTAAAACAACATGTAGGCATCATAACATAAATTTCCAAATTCACAAATTCAATGGCTTTAAAATGAATTCACATGATACTACACATATAATAATAAATTCCACATGAAACTTGTAATAGACCATGGATTAGAAACCCAATCAACATTATAATCATGAATACACTTAAATTTAATCATGGAAATCATGAAATCAATCTACGTGAAGTTTAAAAGAGTTTCTTGGATGCCAAGGGTGAAAGGAACCCTTGTATGAACACTTCACATACCTTGGTACTTGAATTAATGAAGACTGATTGTGAGTTCTTGAATCTTGAACCTTGAATTAGAATCCCTAGGGTTTTGTTTCTTGAGAAATTTTGAGAACAGTGAATGGATTTTGCCTCTAAAGTGGCTAAATCTCGTGTTTTGGGGACTGATAGACGTGGGAAAATAACCCAAGTACCCCTAAGGACATGATTTTTTAATGACTGAAAACTAGCCTAGCGATGCGCAGATCGACGAGCTGTATCGAAGGGATCGATGCTACGGTCGACGCGTCGGTTCACTAGAAATTGCACTTTGAGTTGAGGAAAAATATTCATTGACGTGATAGGTGATGCTGCGTATCGAGATTGCATCAATACAATGGTTTGGACTCCTAAACATGCTTCAAACGATGTTCAAAAAATCTAAAACTCGTCCGAGAACACCTATTGACATTCCTAATCATAAAACAACTTAAGATTGACATTTAATGGTCGTAAGGGTCACGAAATAAGATCACCAACTATGAAGGCTAAAATAACTCTAAGTATGAATATTTAGCTAAAACTTTCTATATTTGGGACCCCTTAACAAGCTTTAAAGGACTGAATTAAGCTTAGGATTTTGTGAGGTCTTACAATATCTCCCCCTTGGAAACATTCGTCCTCGAATGAGACTGACTAAGATGGGAGCACTGATAGACTAAAATTACATACTAGACTTGCACAATTGAAGTATGATTTCATGGCTGAGACTACTGATATACTGAATTATCGTACTGAACATGCATAACTGATGCATGATTTTATAACTGATATTACTGATAATCTAAGTTTGTATACTAAACATGCATATCTTATGCATGAGTAGCTGACTGAACTGATTCATAAATGCATGACTGAGTATGCAATGTTACTTGATACCAAGTTGGTAACTACATATAAACATGAAACTGAGTAAATTTAAGGAAAACTATTACCTTTAGCTGAGTCTGAGTTTGCGGAGAAGAGGTGAGAATACTTGGTCCGCATATCTGCTTTTACTTCCCAAGTAGCTCTCTCAACGGACTGATTCCGCCAAAGAACTTTGACCAAAGGGACTTCTTTGTTCCTCAGTCTGTGAATTTGATAATCAAGGATTCCGACTGGAATTTCCTCATAAGAGAGGTTGTTCTGAACAACTATACTCCCTATAGGGACTACAAATTCTGGGTCAACTATGCACTTCCTAAGCAAGGAGACGTGAAACACTGCATGTACTGAAGCTAATTCTGAAGGCAACTAAAGCTCGTAAGCTACCTTTTAAGAGTGACTGAGAATTTGGTAAGGACCGACATAACGGGGACTGAGCTTTCCCTTTTTGTCAAACCTCTTTCCCCCCTTTATGGGAGAGATTTTCAAGAATATAAAATTACCAATCTCAACTCGAGATCCTTTACTGAACACACATGAACGGGAATATAAAGACATAACTGAGCCTGAAACGTGATACATGAACTGAATATCACGAACTGAACTGATCCCCTGAATATATGGCGTACGAATGAGATTGGAACTTGAGGGTACACCTTGAGTACCCACTACTCTAAACTAGATTTGTTACATGAAGAGAAAGTGTAAGGTTTAGGTCATGAAAACTCGGGGGACTATAGTGCATCTCCCTCGTGGAATAATACGGCCCCTGAAGGATACTGACTTGTCTGAGCTACTGAGGAAATATTGGGATGATGCACAGGGCACCTATGAACTGAATCGTGACTGAATATCTAGGATTTGAAACTGAGGCATGATACATGCACTGAGCTGAACATGAACTACCTGGTTTCTCCATCTTGGAATAGTTACATCCATGAGACTTTGGATAGTGCAATTAGATGGAAAGATGAGAAACTAAACCATACAAACTTGTCCTCCTGACTGTTAAACTGTATTGCTGGCTATGCAGACTAACTTGTGTTGGGACTTATACTCGACTGGAGACTTTCTTTGACACCCTTTCTATAGAGTTCTACTGGTTTTAGGGAGCAAGGAATCTTGTAATAGGCTGAGTAAAACAAATGAATAAGAAATCACATCCTGGCTAAAATTTTGTAGTGTGAGGCGAGGCTTATGAAACATCATATAAGATAGAGTGACTAATCCCTATACACTACATCTATAAATTTTCAAGCTTAGATATATTCCTTGAATACTCGTTCAACTATATTCTCCACCTTAGAGCAAAACTTTACCTGAGACTACTGAAAATATTCACATGGGCATTGAGTATGAATGCATAAACATACTAACTTATCTGATTAACTGAATGGTTGATAGCTGAATATTGGTCATGTAATATTGAATTGTACTTAGTCTGGACTGAAACTGTAGAGTATTAAGCATATAACGTAAGGACTGACTGAATAACATGAGATAACTAAGCATGAATTCGTGAAAACTCTATTATTTGAGAATGCAATACTAAGCATATAACATGATTCTGAAATAATCTGTAAACTGAGGTACTGAAATACTGATAACTGAATAACTTATAATTGTACGCTATGGTCAAGCAAACCTGAAACTGAACTGAGCTACTGATCTGATTACTGGACTGAGACTGTAACTAAGACGATAACTGATACTGTAACTAGGCTCATTCTAGAACTAAATACTGAGTTTTGATCACTACGTGATGTATACTGACATAAATCGAGGATCTGAATAGACACTCACACTCGGTATTTTCTCAACTTCTCATCTCATGAAAAATTTTGATTTTCCTCCCTTCAACAACTAAATACAACTTCTTGCTAACCATTTACTTAACACATTAACCTAACATTCAGGCCTATTTTCATAACTACAACCTCGTGTAAAACAAGCATGCAAAAATCTTTCCTTATTATGAAATATTTACTCTCTCCCATCTAACCAACTACTCATCACTACATCATTTCATAAGGAAATTTTACTAAAGGGTTAAAACATGAGGACCTGAAGCGTGAATGAATACTATGCCAAACTCGACACTTAACCGAGGCCTGAGGAATAGAATATCAACACCATGGATTTATCAAGATATCTAAACTAAGGATATATATGACGTAATCTGAATTTATCTGATTGCTAGGAGTGTAGCATGAGTCATGGGAACTGGGCATACTGTAAAGCATGACATTAGTACATGAGTCATGAGCTACATAACCTAGGTCTGGAGTTTTTGTATTCATGAAGCATGATTCGTAATACTAAGTGAACTGAAACTCCTTACACTAGGAACTTTAAGTGTACATTATTTTTGTTAACATGCACAAATACGAGCTATTAGCATAGAGCTGACATGTAAGGCATGAATAGATAAGATACTGTGATAACTGATGGGTTTTGAGAATCTAAAGTATGATTGTAAGATGTTCTGCGAGTTCATCCTCATTACGGGAATAGACAAGAGTGTCATTTTTAAAGACTATGATGAACATGTCAAAGTACTACTTGAATACACAGTTTATCAAGTCCATGAAGGATGCTGGAGCATTGGTAAGACCAAATGACATGACTAGGAATTCCCAGTGACCATATCGAGTTCTGAAAGCTATTTTTAAAATGCCACATTCTCTAAATCTAAGCTGGTGATATCCTGATCTGAGGTCTATCTTAGAAAAGTAACTGGCACCCTGAAGTTGGTCAAACAAGTCATCGATTCTGGGAAGTGGATACTTGCTCTTGATTGCGACTTTATTTAGCTGATGGTAGTCTATACACATCCTAAGAGAACTGTCTTTCTTATGCATGAATAGAACTGGTGCACCCCAAGACGATATACTGGGTCTGATGAATTCCTTATCTAGGAGATCCTTCAACTTTTTTTTTAACTCTTTGATTTCTGTTGGGGCCATTCTATATGGCGAAATAGAGATAGGCTGGGTATCTGGAAGAAGGTCTATTCCAAATTTAATTTCCCGCTCGGTAGGGACTCCAGGAAGATCTTCGAGAAACACATCAAAGAATTCACATATTGTTGATACTGACTCAAGATTAGGGGTTTATGAACTAAAGTCTTGAAATCAAACGAGATGATAGACATATCCCTTAGATATCATTTTTCTCGCCCTATGGTAAGAAACAAGCTAACCCCTAAATGCTGAAGCACTATCCCTCTACTCAAGGATAGGTTTATTCGGAATCTAAAAGTTGAAAATTTTATTTTTGCAGTCAACTAAAGCATAGCATAAATGAAGCCAATTCATGTTGAGAATGGCATCAAAATATGTCATCTCTAATTCTACTAAGTCTGTTGAAGTGACTTTCTGAGATACCATAACCGGACAGTTCTTGTATACCCATTGGGCTATGATATATTTACCTACTAGGGTAGACACTAAGAAGGGCTCTGCTAGGATTTTGGGACTAACTCCGAAGTTAATAGCTATATGAGGAGTTACAAAGGACAAAAAAGCTCATGAATCTAGCAAAGCATAAACGTGCAAATGATAGACTTATAAAATACCAGTGACCACATCAGGAGAACTTTACTGATCCTGTTGGTACTGAAGTGCATAAAGCTTATTTGGGTGTTGCCCACTGGTGACACAGGAAGTGGCACCCTATTGATTTGGGTGACCGAACTGAGCTGAGGGATGGATATGCTAACTCTGTGAACCTGACTGAGGACAATCTCTGATTTTATGGCCTGGCTTACCACATACAAAACAAAACTCACTACCAGCCCTGCACTCGCCCTGGTGGTTTCTGCCATATTTCTGGAAAGGAGGATTTGTTCGGACACTCTCTGGCCTTGGGGTTCTGGCCCTCTTATTCTTTCTCCTTCTTTTCCGACATCTCTTCTCCTCACTTTGTGGAGTTTGAATCATAAGCCTAGATAGGATTATAGCTAGTTGATTGTTCTGGGCTACCACTGAATAAGAAAAGGCATTGAAAGCAGTCCTGAGTTCGAAGTGAGACACATTCTCATTCAAGGGATCTGCCTGAATGGGCGAAGGTGCTAGTTGGTTTTGCAGTTCTCCTTTTGTTATCCTTTATGGGAGACATTCTATAAACGGAGGGAAAATAAGGATTAGACTGAGTGTTTAACTTGAGCTCATACTCACTCGCACGACATAAATACTGAAAGAAGGGAAACTTTTTCTAAAACATCTAATAGCCCCCTGTCCATAAGTGTAGCGCGCTACACACCCATGCACAAGACTTAACTAGATGCGACTTTCAGACTTCCTAGGACTATGTTGAACCTTAGGTTCTGATACCAAGTTTGTAACACCCCGAGTCTGTACCCCGGATGCTACACGGTGCTAACGACCCTGAAGGACCACCAGCTAACCCATGACTGGTACCTGTTGTGATCAATGAATAATATTAACACTGCAATACTGATATTACTGAAATAAATGTGGAAGGTAGGCTGAAATCGCCATAAGGTTCATAACTGAAAACAAATACTAAATACTAAAAACTGAATACTGAAATATCTGTCTGAAATACTCTAGTATGAAAGCCTCTAACTATCTGAATTATGGAGTTGATAGGACAAGCACCCAACTAACCCCGACTACTAAAAATTATACTGAAATAATACTCTGTCCTTGAACTATGAGGACTAACCACTAAGTCTGTGGCTGATAGGCTGGGCTGCTAAGTACGGTCAGGAGCCCATGTATCTGAACCTATGATATAAGACATCATATCGTAAAAGAAAAGTATGTGTTAGTACTTTGAATGTATTGGTATGCTAAGTGGGGTAGGCTGATATGCATGGGTTCATATGCATGAATAATAAATGATTGAATAACGTGAACATAACTGAATGAGAGTACATGCATAAATACATAAATTATAACTGAGATCATGTCAACGCTGGTTACTGAGTTATGAATACTGATTAACTGATATCTGAGTTTACTGATATTGTAATACTGGAAACTGAGTGACTATTTCTGACAGTCTTGATTGATAACTGGGTGACTGTTTCTGACAGTCCTAATTTTGTAGAACTGAACTGAGTTCTATACTGTGCTAGGTGACTGTATCTGACAGTCTTGATCTGTAGAATTGAACTGGGTTCTATACTAAGACTAAAACTGAAACTATGGGAGGTAATCATCTAATCAGCATACCCCTCTCTGAATGGGTTGGGATCAAACCTGTAACCCTAGTTGGAAGCGTGTCAGTACCGTGCCATGGGTAAAGATAAGTTGTGTGTTAACCTTCTCTGACAGGAAGCTCTTTTGTCAACCCTCGCTGGAAGGAGAACTCGTATGGGATGTATCAACCCCAGTCTGGCAGGAAGATATCTTAACATACGCTGGGTACATAGTTCTGTAATGCAGTCATTACTACTAAAGATAAAACCCTATACTGGTAGAAATGCCCCCATCCTTGGGTTTGCTCGGTGATGAATCCTACTCCCAACTGAATAGACACTAAAATGATTTCTAGTCCATACTAGGTTTGACAAAACTATTACTGATCATACTATCTAACTAAACTGAATTGAATTCACTGGGTTCAGCTAACTGACAGAATACTACTGAATCTGGTTAACTGACTGAGTTCACTGAATTCTGGACTGAATATTGAACTGAGATTGTGACTGATTACTGAGTACTATTGTTCGTAACACTACTGAGACTATTCTATAACTACTAAAGCTCTAGGTAAATAGCTAAATTTTTGGGTTTTGAATACCCCCAGGACTCGTTTGTATGAAAAGTAAAGCATAGAGTAAACTTGGAAAGTATAACATTGTGCACTGGTTCATAACTCATCCTTAGAGACATTTTATCAAGCACCTCTAAGGTAAACGTTTACACATATACTAACATGCCATGAATTCCTCCCCATTTAACTCACATGAGCATTTTAACAAACACTTGGGGAGCACAACTATGCACATGATACTAAAACAACATGTAGGCATCATAATATAAATTCACAAATTCAATGGCTTTAACATGAATTCACATGATACTACACACATAATAATCAATTCCACATGAAACTTGTAATAGAACATGGATTAGAAACCCAATTAATATTATAATCATGAATACACTTAAATCCAATCATGGAATCAATATTCTTGAAGTTTAAAAGAGTTTCTTGGACTCCAAGGGTAAAAGAAACCCTTGGATGAACATTTCACATACCTTGGTACTTGAATTAATAAAGACTAATGGTGAGTTCTTGAATCTTGAACCTTGAATTAGAAGCTCTAGGGTTTTGTTTCTTGAGAAATTTTGAGAACAGTGAATGGATTTTGCTTCTAAAGTGGCTAAATCTCGTGTTTTGGGGGTTGATAGGCGTAGGAAAATGACCCAAGTACCCCTGAGGAAGCAGCTTTTTGATGACTAAAAATTGGCCTAACGACGCGCAGACCGACGCATCGTGTCAAAGGGATCGACGCTATGGCCGACGCGCCACATCGTATCCACGTCGGTTCACTAGAAATTGTATTGGGAGATGGGGGAAATATTCATCGACACGATAGGTGACGCGGTATTTTGAGATCGCATCGATTCACTATTTTGGACTCCCAAACGTACTTCAAACCATGTTCGAAAAATCTGAAACTCATTCGAGAACACCTATTGACATTCCTGATCATAAAGCAACTTACGATATTTAATGGTCGTAAGGGTCGCAAAATAAGTTCGCCAACTATGAAGGCTAAAATAACTCTAAGTATGAGTACTTAGCTAAAATTTTCTAAGTTTGGGACCCCTTAATAAGCTTTAAAGGATTGAACTAATCTTAGGATTTTGTGGGGTCTTACAAACGCTTTTGCATGTGTTTTCACATACCCATTTTTCAGTAGTGTTTCAGGACTTACCATTGGTGATAAGTTAGGTAAATGAATATAATATAATTTGATCTAAACGTTAATCTAGGATGAGTTAGTCGCTTGTCTCTAAAGGTTAATCATGGATGGGTTAGTTGTTTGTCTCTAAAGATTAATTTAGGATGAGACAATTTCTCCTCTCTAATGATTAATCAAGGAAAAGTTAGTTGCTCATCCAGATAGAGTAATTTAGGACCAGGTAGTTATTCATCACAAAAAAGGTTTAGCGACCAGATAATAACTACTTTTTAAAGATGAAAATCATCTATTTAGGACGAAATATAAAATCTCTAAAAGTTTTTTTAAAGACCGGATATGATGCCGTCGCTAATGACATTTGACGACCAGCTAAAGTACCTCGTCGCAATTAACCTTTAGCGAAGGAGTCTATTATGATGAGCCATGACCAGCATTTTCCCGTCTTAAAAGATCATTTGCGGCCTGATTTGGACCATTAGGGACCGAATTTTCCTTCCCTAAAAGCTGTTTTTCTTGTAGTGCAAGTACAATACGAGTGTTGGAGTTCGGAGATATTAAGGATTCATATGTCTTTTACTCAGATAAACACGTACACTAAATCATTATAATGACAACTTCAAACACAATTCATGGATAAGAGAGAATTGCTCGGATGGTGAGCACGTTTCACTTTCAATTCTGATGTTGTGAGTTTGAGCCTCTAAGAAAAGAAAAAGTGGTGAGATCTCTTAGGAAGGGGCAAAAGAAAATGCAATTCACATATTATTTACTGACTCCCAAAATACGAGTGTGCATGTGTATACGGAGATATATTAGTTTATTTGTCACAAAATATCTATATCTCCTTTTATATTAAAAAAATCATCTTAGATAGCATTGAAAGGATGAAAAAATATGTTGTATTGACTCAAATAATAATAAAAGGTGTACCATTTGAAAAAAAATATGATTAAAATATCATAAATAAGTTGATTTCTTAAATCTTTATCAGAAGAATACGAAAATGGAGACATATTTAGTGTCATAACTTACAAATTATTTTTTTATTGCATTTTATAAAATATTAGATTTTAATTTTAATCACAATATTTTTCTATGTTAATTTCAGAGACATTACTTACAATTAATCATCATTCTATAGTTATAAGATGCAAAATATTTTTTTTTTGTTTTTCGCCCAATATTCTTTATCAGTATTGGAGCTCCGACTAATTTGATTCGCGCACTACAGGGTGCATTCTGAGGGTTACGCTTCCCACAGAATTTTCTTCTCACCAAGGGCTTGAACCCAAAACCTCTAATTAAGGATGGAGTAGTCCCACCACTACACCGCAATCCATGTTGGTGATATATCAAATATCAAAACTAAGTGGGTATTTCTAATTGAGCCAGACGATGACAGATAATTTTTAAAAAGTATCTGCGCATAAAATATTATCTTTTCATTTGACCCAGTTGTTGATAGTGCATCATTATAAAGGGTCAAGGGTTCAAATCCTCTTCTCTTATGTGTGTATTTTGTAGGTGAGTTTTTGATATATTATCGGTCCTCTCTAGTCATAATAAATTTAAGAAAATTAAAAAAAAAAATCTCATTTGATAATAATTCACGTTATGCACAATATTTTTGCTAGCTAAAGATATATCAATATTTGAAATTTATAGTTTAAAATTATAATCAATTAGGCAAAGCTTAATGTATATCTAACTAAATGTGACCGTTCATTTTTAAGTTTCATGACTTATCGGACTTTTTCAAGATAGGGAGCAAATGTGTTTTCATAGAAAATGGCCTGACTTGGGTTCTATGTGAAACATTCATCTCCTATGTATTAAGAGGTACACGTTTTTTTTTTTTTGGATAAACTAGTTACACATTTCCTTGAATTTATACATCTTAACAGTGTTACTAAATGTCTTTTTCTTCTTAGGGCATTTATGTTCCTTACGATCGTGGAGTGGTTTGTAAGATAAATCCGTTATAGCTATTTTTATAGATTGTGTAGTTAGAAGGTATTATTATCCTCAGTCTTTTTAGATACCACTATTTTTCGTTTGACCTATATTTAGATTGATTTTGAGTACTTTAGGGTGAATTTGAGCCGATCAACCTGACATAATTGAGCAGGTAACCTAAATTTTCTTATATTTTTAAATCTAAAAGTGATATGACATGGCATTTTTCTTCCCCCTAAATGAGCCACACAGATCGAGCTAATGATGATTCACGAGAAGCAACTACATTCTGTCACAAATGTCTATAGATGGTAAAGTTTGTTGGTTTTATCAGGTGTTAAAGTGATTATAATCTTGCTTTACATCTTCTAAGAATTACACAATATCTTAAGAAGATGATCCTTAACTTAAAGGGGGATTGTATTGCCCTTATTGAGGATCCAATGAAAAAGTGTGCTCAACATTTTTGTAATGCCCTGGGTTTTTGGTCCTTGAAAATTCTGAAATTTTATCCTCACTGTCTTGACTACGGCTTATCCTACAAGTCATAGGGTGCCTTTATAGGTCATGTGACCCTAGTTGTAAGGTGCTCAGTGAATGGTGCTTGAGTTGCTGTCCTGAGTATGACTTAGGGATACGAGTCGTAGGGAGTCTTGACGGGTCCTAAGGATCCAAGTCGTAACCAAATTAGTAATTTAGTGGCTAAGTTTTTCTCTAAGTGTGAATGGCTCACTAATAGTTGTAAGGACTTATTAATATTCGTTGGGTGCGAATCGTAGGATATCTAGTGTTTACTCAATTAGGTTCTGTGTTGACTACGACTAGACCCTACGAGTCATAGGGTCCCATTATGTGTGGTACCAGTTGAGTCGCAGGGTCAACAGTGTGTGGGTTTCCTGGGAACTGTCTTCACTAGGACTCAGGATGAAGAGTCATAATCAGACTATACGATCCATAATGAAACTATACGAGTCGTAATGAGACTATACGAGTCGTATAGTGACCAGCAGTCATTGATGACAAAAATTCAGCTTTTAATTTGAGGGAACTTTGGATAGTTTCCTCTTTACCCAATTAAAACCTCAAGTCCATAAAGCACTTAAAGGGGTTTTATATTTCATCGTTAACGTACTCAAACACTTCAAAGGCTCTCTCAAATTCTCTCAAGCAACCATACTTAGGGTCTCCTAGAATTAAGTCATCAAGGGCTTGAGGGTTGAATTCCTTTCGGTAAACTTGGTATTTAAGGCATGTTTCTCTTCGCACATTGTTAATTTGTTAAAAGCATATGTTTTAAAGTATTGTCCATGAGATATTTATGTTGGTTTTGAAACAAGGGCTGAGGTTTGAATGTTTATTGATTGAACAATGTTTTTCATAGTTTACATATGATTATTCATGTTTTAATTAATGTTTTTTAACTTGTGGGTGCATGGTATGGTGAATAAACTAGAAAATTGTAATTTTCCTCAAACTTGTGACTTTTAAAGTGGTTATGACCCCAACCCCATATTGTAAAATTGGTTTTTAATTATTAGAAATGTGGGAATTTGAATTATCCTTGAACTATTGCTTGTGATTATGAATTGAATCGTATGGGGTCGTGTAATTCCCCAGGCTAATGTAAAATTGAACCAAAGGGGGTTGTGAATTCCCCCAAGTGATGATAATTGATTTGGCATGTTGATGCTACCTTGCAAGTTTAGTTGGTATGATGATAACAGCAATGTATTCCTTAATGTATAATATGGTTCAATGAATGAGAATGTGTGATACTTGTTTTAATTGGGCTTCAATGATGGTTGTGTAGTTGAGTCGTGAAGGTGGAGGTCCCGAGGGACCAACACTAGAAACTGCGGTTGTCGATGCGGGGGTTTATATGATCGGGATGTTCGAGTCCCCCTTATTATTATTATCATATGATTAGGAGGTTTGAGTCCCCCATATTATATTGTATAATTTAGTTCTTGTGCCACTCTGATATGTCGGGAGGTTCGAGTCCCCTATAATGTAATGTACAACCCTCTGGTTCATGTAGCCACACGCACTGGGGACCTACCAGCTGGGAAAGAGTTGGACCCATATATCCTATGGGTGCCTTTTATATTATTACAGTTAAGTTACATAATCCAGGCTGAAGTTTTAAAGTACATGTTAAGCCTTGATCCCTATCCCGACATGTGATATATATTTATATATATGCATTTGCTTGTGTGCATTGGTTTTGAATTATTTTTAACTATTGATTATGATATTATGTTATCCTTATCCCTGAGTTTCATGCTAGTATTCACCTCACTAACCATCTACGAACGTTGTATCCCTATGCGATACAGGATCTGAAAATAAGTATACTTTTTTGCACTAATTTAGGTGGATCGGCTCTGTTCGTTGGTTCATTGCAGTGAAGTGGTGAGCTTCCATACTTTGAAATACTTAGACATTTCATCAGTTCTTATCATAGACTAGAGTTGATAGTTTCATTATCATTAACATTATCATTTTCATTCTCATTGTCATCTATCAGAGTGGGGGACATATCCCGACCAAGACTGGTTTTGGTTTTTGTGTTAGGAGGCTTTATTAGATTATTGTGGATATTGGGTGATGTTGGTCGGTCATTTGGCCGGTCAGTGGTCGCCAATTATAGACATATATTAAACTTCCTTAAGCTTGATGTATGCTATCTTGTTATATGTTTGAAATTCATCCAACAGTGGGAGATGTTGTGTTTGGTTTGGTTAGATGCAGGGGTGATCTCCGATCCACGTGGGACTTGAGATACCTTTCACAACCAGGCCCTAGTTTTGGTTATGACAAATATGGTATTACAGCCTAGGTTTAGTATCATTTGGTGTACAACAAACCCGTGTCAAGTAGGGTCTCGTTTATGGGTGTGTAGCGCGCCACACATATAAGGGAGAGGCTACGAGGCATTTAGAAATGTTTTTCTTTCTTGTTATTCTATTTTTGAGTTATAGAGTCTAAGGTCAAGAATCTCCTCTAATTCCTGTATGTTTGCTTTTTAGATCATGCCTCCCTAAAGATCTGATGCTCATGGAAACCTTTCTGTCTCATTTGAGGATAATATGGATTAAACTCGTCCAATTCTAGGATTTCAAACCCTGTCTAGGGTAACATCTTTTGATTGTCCTAATGGAACTCTATCGGTTCCCTCTATCGGTTCCCTCTATCCCTCCTCAGGAATCCCAGGCTAGTGTATCTAATGCTGAGTTTTTCCAGTTGATTTATTTGATTACCTAGTTGGTGACCTCCCAGAATAAGCATGTTGTTTCTGTTGCTCCATCATCTGAGGCCACTAGAGTTGGTTAATTTGTCAGATTAACTTCTCTTGTTTTTACTGGTTCTAAAGTTGAGGAAGATCCTTAAAATTTCATTGACAAAATGGAAAAGATCTTCTATGTGATGAATTCTATATATGTGGAGGGTGTAGAGTTTTCCGCCTATCAGTTGAAGGATATAACATACCATTGGTATAAAGAGTGGGAGCAGTTTATGGAAGATGATGCTCAATCAGCTTTGTGGGATAACTTCTCTAGTTTTTTTCTTCATCATTTATTTCCTCAGGAGTTGAGGGAGACGAAAGGTAAGGATTTTATGAATTTGAAGTAAGACAGGATGTCAGTGAAGAAGTATGCCTTGATATTTCATCAGCTATTATGTTATTCTCCAGAATTAGTGTCTAGCATGAGGGCTAGAATGAGGAAGTTCACCTCTAGGTTATCCCGTAAGTAGATCTTGGAGAGCAAGGTTTCCTTGTTGAACAAGGATATGGACATTTCTAGACTTGTGGTGTATTTGCAACAAAGTGAAAAAAGAAAAGAAGAAGTAATTAAAGCTGAGTGAAAGGAAGACTAAAAAGTTTCATTATTTGGATCAGGGTGGAGGTCAGCAGCAAAGTGGTAGAGATGGTGAAAAATGGTCTAAGAAAAAGTAGGGAAATTCTACTCCTAACCATACGGCTAGTGCTCCATATCAAAAGCCATCGGGTGATTATCATTCTCAGTATAACAGTGCGTTTAGAGAACTAGAAGCTCAACCTCAGGCTAGTGGGGCTTAGTCAGCTCCATCGTATCCTCCTTGTAGATTTTGTGGTCAGTTGCACCATGGTGTCTATGGAGAGGGAGGAACAAGTGCTTTAAATATGGTCAGATTGTTCATATGCAGAGGGATTTTCCTTCTAAGGTTGCTTCTAGGGTAAATAAGATTCTTGTTGCTACTTCATCAGCTCCCACACCAAAAGGTTCTACTTTTGTTTCTGGCTCCGGCACTGTACGGAATCGTCTATATGCTCTTGCCACTCGTCAAGATTCTGAGGTATCCCCCGATGTTGTTATTGGCATGCTTAAACTCTTCTCTCGTGATGTATATTATCTACTTGATCCTAGGTGTACTCTATCTTATGTGATCCCTTATATGGCTATCTATTTTGGCTTTGATCCTGAATGTATATTTTACCCCTTTTTTTGTATCTACCCTGATGTGTGACTCCATTGTGGACATAAGGTTCTATAGGGGTTGTGTGATGTCGGTCTATGGTAGAGAGACCTTGGTAGATCTTATAGAGTTGGACATGTTAGACTTTAATGTGATTTGGGGGTGGATTGGTTGCATTTGTGCTATGCTTATCTTGACTGTTGGACCCAAAGGGTCAGTTTTCATTTTCCTAATGAGCCAGTGATCGAGTGAGAAGGTAGTTCCCTAGTACCTAAGAGAAGCTTCATCTCATATCTTAGAGCTTGGAAATTGGTTTCTAAAGGGTGCCTTAATCACTTAGTGCATGTTAAGGATTCTAGATCCGAAAGTCTTTCTTTGCAGACTGTCCCTATGGTTGTGAATTTTCTGAGGTATTTCCTGATGATCTTTCTGGTATTCCTCTCTATAGGGAAATTGATTGTGAGGTTGATTTTTTTTGGACAGTCGGCCTATCTCTATCCCTCCTTACAGAATGGCTCTAGCCGAATGGAAAGAACTTAAGAAGCAGTTGAAAGATCTTCTTAACAAGAGTTTTATCCGCTCTAGTCTATCTTTGTTGGGTGCTCCTATTCTTTTAGTACGTATGAAGGATGGGTACCTTTGGAAGTGCATTAATTACCACCAATTGAATAAGGTGACTGTAAAGAATAAATATCCACTTTCGAAGATTGACGATCCATTTGATTAGCTTCAGGGAGATAAGTTCTTTTCTAAAATTGATCTTTGGTCGGGGGACCATCAGTTGAAGATTAGGGATGTGGATATCCCTAAGACTTCCTTCTAAACCCAGTATGGTCATTTTGAGTTTTTGGTGATGTCTTTTGTTTTTATCAATGCCCAGCAACATTTATGGATTTTATGAATTGAGTTTTCCATCAGTTTTTGGATTTGTTCATGATTTTCTTTACCAATGATATTTTGATATATTCTAAGAGCGAGTCTGATCATGCCGATCACCTCCGCCTTGTGTTGCATACCCTAAAGGGTCAAAGTTTGGATGCAAAGTTATCTAAGTGTGAGTTTTGGTTAAATGTTGTGACTTATCTGGGATATATTGTTTCTAGTGAAGGGATAATGGTGGATCCACAGAAGGTGGTGGTAGTTAAGAAGTGGCCTAGGCCCACGACTCTATTCGATATTCGGAACTTCTTGGTTTTAGCCGGTTATTATAGAAGGTTTGTGGAGAGTTTCTCTTCTATCATTGCCCCATTGACTATGATAAATTAGAAGAAGTTGAAGTTATTGTAGTCTGATTCTTGCGAGGGTAGTTTTAATAAGCTGAAGGATAAGTTGACTTCGACTCTATTTTTTACTATACCTTAGGATACTGAGGGTTTTGTTGTCTATTATGATGTATCCCGAGTAGGGATGGGTGGTATATTGATGCAGCATGGCAAGGTGGTTGCTTATTCTTCTAGAAAGTTGAAAGATCATGAGAAGAATTATCTGACTCATGATTTGGAATTATTAGTTGTGATGCTTGCATTAAAGATTTGGCGACATTATTTGTGTGGGGTCCATGTTGATATATATTCTGATCATAAGAACCTGCAATACATGTTCACTCAAAAGGAGATGAATCTTAGGAAAAAAGGTGGCTTGAGTTGCACAAGGACTATGACATGAGTCTTCACTATCACATAGGTAAAACTAACGTGGTTGTCGATGCTCTTAGCATGTTTTCCATAAGAAGCTTATCTCATATGGATAAGAAGAAGCGGGATTTGGTAAAGTTGGCTAATCTAGGAGTCCATTTATTGGATTCCGAGGATGGTGGCATGATTGTTCAAGAAGTGGAAAAGTCATCTCTTGGTGCTGAAGTAAAGGAGAAGCAAATGTTGGATCCTATTCTGATGCAAATCAAGAATGATGTAGGTAGAAAGAAAGTGATGATTTCAAGATTGGTGGTAATGGTATCTTGAGATTCCAAAGTAAATTATGTATTCCTGATGTTGATGGGTTGCGAAGAAGAATTTTGGCTGAACCTCATGATTCGCATTATACTATTTATCTTAGTTCGATGAAAATGTATCATGATCTTAAAAAGATTTATCGGTGCTATAACATGAAGTAGGATATGGAAAATTTTATGACTAAGTGTATAGTGTGTCAGGAAGTATAGTTAGAGCACTTGAGGCCTGGTGGGTTGACTCGGGAGATAAAGCTACCAATGTGTAAATGGAAGATAATTAATATGGATTTAGTTACCGGTCTTTTGCGGTCTTGAAGTAGTATGATTTGATTTGGGTCATTGTGGATAGGATGACTAAGTCTTCTCACTTCTTGCTAGTGAGGACTAATTTCTCTTCTAAGGATTATGCCAAGTTGTTTATTGAGGATATCGTGAAGTTATAAGGTACTCCAGTCTCCATCATATTTTATTGGGGTACCTAGTTCTCACCTCACTTTTAGAGGTCGTTCCAGCAAGGTTTGGGGAGTAAGGTATCCCTTAGTACTATTTTCCACCCGCAAAAAGATGGGTAAGCGGAAAGGACAATTTAGGTTTTGGAAGATATGTTTCAGGCTTATGTTTTTTATTTTGGTGGTAGTTGGGTTGGCTACTTGCCTCTCGTAGAATTTTCCTACAATAACAGTTATCACTCAAGCATTGGTATGGCTCCATTAGAGGAATTATATGGTAGGAGGTGTGCGTCTCCTATTGGGTGGTTTGAGGTTGGTAAGAATAAGCTGTTTGATCCTGATTTGGTTTACCAATCCATGGAGAAGGTGAAGGTGATTTGGGATAAACTTAAGGCTACCCAAAGTCGCCATAAGTCCTATGCAGATATAAGGTGAAGGGAGTTGGAGTTTAGTGTTGGTGATTGGGTGTTCTTAAAGGTGTGTACCATGAAGGGAGTGATGAGGTTTGGCAAGAAGGGATAGATCAGTCCCCGTTATGTCGGTCTGCACTTGATTTTAAAGAGGGTTGGTAATGTTACATATGAATTGGGGTTTCTTTCTAGCTTGAGATCTATTCACTCGGTGTTTCATGTTTCGATATTGAGGAAGTATGTAGGTGATCCTTTGATGGTTGTTCCCTTGGAGGAGGTAGGTATTTTGGATTCCTTGTCCTACGATGAGGTCCCAATTGAGATTTTGGATCGGTAAGTCTGTCAATTGCAGACAAAGGATGTGTCTTTGACAAAGGTTCTTTGGAGGAACCAAAAGGTTGAGGAATCTACTTAGGAAGCCGAGGAGGACATGAAGTCCAAGTATTCGTTCTTGTTTTCCATTTCAGATGATCATGCTTGAGGTATGTGTATTCCTTAACATCTTTATTTTTTATCTTTATTAAAGGTAAGTGTGGTTGTGTTTGGACTCAAATCGTGCTAATACATGTTTTTCCTATCATTCGAGGACGAATGATCCTAAGGGAGGAGTATTAATGCCTCAGGTTTTTAGTCTTTGAAATTTTTTTAAAATTTTATACTTACTGTCTTGATTACGACTCACCTAGCGAGTTATAGGGTATCTTGATGGGTTATATAAACCTAGTTGTAAGGTGTCCAGTGAATGGTGCTTGATTTGTTGTCCTAAGTATGACTTAGGTATATTAGTCGTAAGGATACTTGACGAGTCCTAGGAACCCAAGTTGTTACCAAATCAGTAATTTAGTGGCTAAGTTATGCTCTGAGTACGAGTGGCTCACTAAGAGTCGTAAGAAATTATTACGAGTTGTTGGGTGCAAATCATATGATGTCCAGTGTTTATCCAATTGGGATTTGTGTTGACAACGACTGGAACCTACGAGTCGTAGGATTCCATTAAGAGTGGTACTAGTTGATTCATAGGGTCAACAGTATGTAGGTATCCTAGGAATTGTCTTGGCTACGACTCAGGGTGATGAGTCATAATGAGACTATACGAGTTTCATAGTGACTCGTAGTTATTGACGACTAAAATTTAGCATTTAATTTGAGGGCACATTGGACTCTTCCCTCCTTGTCTCAATAAAACCCCATGCCATAAAGCAATTAAGGGGGTTATATTTCATCCTTAATGTACTCAAACACTTTAAAGGCTCACTCAAATTCTCTCAACCAACCATACTTAGGGTCTCCATGAAGTAGGTCATCCAAAGACTCGGGGGTTGAATTCCTTTCGTGAAACTTGGTATTTCAGGCATGTTGGTCTTCCCTCATTGTTAATTTGTTAAGAGCATATCTTTTAAAGTATTTTTCATGAAATATTTGTGTTGGTTTTGAAACAAGGGTTGAGGCTTTGAATATTTATTGATCGAATAATGTTTTCGATGGTTTACATATTCTTATTCATGCTTTAATTAAGGTTTTTGAACATTTAGGTGCGTGAGTATGGTGAATGAACTAGAAAATTATGATTTTCCCCAAACTTGTAACTTTTGAAATGGTTATGACCCCAACCCGTTATTGTGAAATTGGTTTTTAATTATGAGAAATGTGGGAATTTGAATTATCCTTGAACTATTGCATTGTGTTTTTGAATTGAACCTTATGGGGTTGTGTAATTCCCCAAGCTAATGTAAAATTGAACCAAGGTGGTTGTGAATTCCCCTAAGTGATGATAATTGGTTTGGCATGTTGATGTTACCTTGCAAGTATAGTTGATATGACGATACCAATAATGTATGCCTTAATGTGTAATATAGTTCAATGAATGGAAATGTGTTATACTTATTTTAATTGTACTTTAATGAGGGTTGTATAGCTGATTCATGGAAGTAGAGGTCCCGAGTGACCAACACTGAAAACCGCGGTTGTCGACGTGGGGGTCTATATGACCGAGAGGTTCAAGTCCCCCTTATTATTATCATCATATAATTGGGAGGTTTGAGTCCCCCACATTATATTACATGATTTGGTGCTCGTGTCACCCTGATATGCCGGGAGGTTTGAGTCCCCCATAGTGCATATTGATACCCTCTAGTTCATGCATTAACATGCACTGGGGCCCTACCAGCTGGGGAAGAGATGGGCCCATATAGACCGTAGATGCCTTGTATGTTATGACGGTTGAGGCACACAATCCAGGCTAAAGTTTTAAAGTGCACGCTAAGCCTTGATCCCTATCCTGGTATGTAATATATATATATATATACATATATAAATATAGATAGATTTGCTTATGTGCATTGGTTTTGAATGATTTTTAACAGTTGATGACGGCATTATTTTATCTTTATCCCTGAGTTTCATACTAGTGTTCACACCAGTAACTATCTACGGACGTCGTATTCCAACACGATGTAGGGTCCAAAAGCAAGTGTACTTTTCCTACATTGAGTTAGGTGGATCGGCTCGGTTCGTCCATTCGTTGTGGTGAAGTGGTGAGTTTCTATACTTCGAAGACTTAGACATTTCATCAATTCTTAACATAGACTAGAGTTGAGAGTTTCATTATCATTAACATTATTATTTTCATTCTCATTGCCATCTGTTAGAGTTGGGGAAATGTCTCGACCAAGACTGGTTTTGGTTCTTGTGTTAGGAGGCTTTGTTGGATTACTATGGATATTAGGTGATGTTGGTCGGTCGTTTGGCCGGTCATCGATCGTTGGTTATTGACATGTCTTAAATTTTCTTAAGCGTGATGCATTCTATCTTATTATATGTTTAGAATTCATCCGACAATGGGGAATGTTGTGTTTTCTTGGTTATATACAGGGGGTGATCTCCGATCCACGTGGTACTTGAGATACCGTCACGGCTAGGCCCTAGTTTGGGTTGTGACAAACTTAAAGCAAATTTATCTTCCAAAGCTAAATTTTTGACATATGTTCCTGGTTTTAAAACTAAGCTCGATAACTCTGAATGAATTTAGATATGCAGAGTTTATATGTCTTTTTTTTTGTGTGGTTTGGCTTTCTGTACCTGTTTCTCCCTCAGTGTAGTGCATTAGCAATTTTCATGTAGTTGAGATATTAAATTAAACTTTCTTTTATTGTTTGTTTCAATTTCATGACTTATCAGACTTTTGGAGTCAGGGAGTAGTTGTGTTTTCTTCTAGAATAGCGTAAGTTGATTCTATATAGAGCGTTCATTTCCTATGATATGAAGTGGTAACATGTATTTTTTTGTGTGTATAAATCAGTTTTAGCACACTTTGACTAATTACACGATATATCCACCACCTCTCATCTACAACAGAAATCACATAACTATGTCCACGATGTGGTAACATGTTTGCTTTTTGTATTTTTCCTAAGAATAGAAAAATAAAACAATTGATGTAGCATAAGCCTGGATTTAATAGAAAATAATTATTCACCTTACTTCTATCAAAGTGTGAAATTAAATACACAAACATCAAATTAGGCAAGTGTATTTTAGGGAGGAAATTAGCTATAATTGTGAAAATATACTATGCCAATAGAATGTCGAAAATTTTTTATGTTATTAGTTTATGGCTTGATTTGATAGACATGTGCAACGAGATAGAATTTGACTTGATCATTATTCAAAAGGAAGAAATATAAGGATAGAGTGCAACCGAGTTTTGATTTTAGATATCCTACCTATCCTAGGGTATGTGGTCACATGTAGTTTATAGGGTGGAAAAGAAAAGGGACTATATCAAGTTGGAAAGTCGAGTGAGGTCCTGTCGAGGTTCCATTCCACAGCTCTTTTATTACATCAAAAATAAAAATTACAAGTTAAAAAGCTAAATGAAATTATAAAAGTCCTATCTATGCAGCTTCTCTTGATTCTTGACTTGAGTCTTCAATGCTTTCAAAAGTGACAAAATATCTGATTTTTTTGGATTGAACTTGAAAATAGATTCTTTCTCCAAGTAAAATTTTGTATTGGAGATGAACTCAAAAATTGACCATATTCTACAGGTAGTACTTTTGAATTTGAACTTGGACTTAAAAATCTTCAACCTATTTTTCTAAGCGGGCTTCTGACTTTTAATTTCTCCATACTATTCTCAAGACAGGCTCCTGTCTTGCTATTTTTTCACTCTGTTCTTCAGGCGGGCTCCTGAATTGCAATTTCTTCATCCTATTCTCCAGACGGGCTCCTGACTTTCTATTTCTTCACTATGTTCTTCAAGCGAGATTTTGACTTGCTATTTATCCACCCTGTTCTCCAGGCAGGCTCCTGACTTGTTATTTCTTCAACATGTTCTCCAGGTGGGATCTTGACCTGTAATTTCTTCATCTTATTCTCTAAGCGAGCTCTTGACTTGCTATTTCTTCACCCTATTCTCCAGGCGGGCTCCTGACTTGTAATTTCTTTACCCTATTCTTCAGGCGGGCTCTTGACTTACAATTTCTTCACCCTGTTCTCCAGGCAGGCTCCAAACTTTTAATTTCTTCATCTTGTTCTTCATGCGGGCTCCTGAATTGCAATTTCTTCACCATATTCTCCAGGAAGGCTCCTGACTTGCTATTTTTTCACCCCGTTCTTAAGGCGGTCTCCTAACTTGTAATTTCTTCACTCTGTTCTCTAGGAGAGCTCCTGACTTTTAATTTCTTTACACTATTCTCCATGTGGGCTCCTAACTTTCAATTTATTTACCCTATAATCTAGGTGGGCGCTTGACTTGTAGTTTTGTCACCCTGTTCTTTAGGTAGGATCCAGACTTGCAATTTCTTCACTCTATTGCCTAGGTAGGCTCCTAACTTGCTATTTCTTCACCATGTTCTCCAGGCCGTCTCCTGACTAACAATTTCTTCACCCTATTCTCCAGGAGGGTACCTGACTTGCAATTTCTTCGTATTGTTCTCCAGGTGGGCTCCTGACTTGCTATTTCTTCGTATTATTCTCCAGGTGGGCTCTTGACTCGCACTTTCCTTATCTTGTTCTCCAGGCGGGCTCCTGACTTTCAATTTCTTCACCCTGTTCTCCAGGAGGGCTCCTGACTTGCTATTTCCTTACCCTATTCTCCAGGAGGGCTCCTTACTTGAAATTTCCTCATCCAGTTCTTCAGGCGGGCTCCTGACATTTAGTTTCTTCACCTTGTTCTCCAGGCGGGATCTTAACTTGCAATTTCCATATCCTATTCTCTAGGCAGGCTCCTGGCTTTTAATTTCTTCACCCTGTTCTCCAGGCGTGCTCCCGACTTTCAATTTCTTCACCCTATTCTCCACCACAAGCTTCTGAAATCAAAATCAAAACTAGAATGAAAATTATCCCAAACGAAGGATACGATAAAGTGAGATCTCTTTTTTCCAAAAAAATAAAGTCCAATTTTTTAGGAGGGTCATAAAATAAAGTTCTAAATAATATGAATGAAATTTTTTTGCCCCATTTTATCATCAGAAAACTTTTGTGAGTGTCAAAACCAATCACAACTACTTGCAAAAATGCATAATGCAATATTGAATCAAGACTCTGATCAACAAATGCATCTCCTGAGGATAAAATTGCATGACCAAAGCTAAAAAGTGTGTCTCTTAAGAGTAAAAGTGAGATATTTTGACTAAAAGGTGCATCTTTTAGGATTAAAGGATCAAATTAGAAAGTTCTCCTCCTAGCCACGAAACATGAAAGACCTAAATTAGAAAGCGTGTCTCTTAGGAGTACATGATGATGTGTTTTATCATAATTGTGATTACCAAACCTGTGCAAGAACATTACCTCTTGCATTTACAGAAGTGAGGAATTGCACCTCTTGATATTTAGGCTCTGAAGTCCTTGATTTGAAGGCACCATGTGTTCCTTCTTCATACAAAGAAAACTTATGAGTTTAAAAAGACGGTGGTTGATTTGTGGCTTTATCTTTTGATGTGATTGCTCTTGCACTTGTCAGATTTAATATTGCTTACAACTATTGTCATATGTCATTGTCTTGCTTCACCATTGATCCAAACTCAAATTATTAAGAGTGAATCTAAAACAAACACAGTATCTCAGTTTTTTTATAGCTCTCAAATAAACCCTTTGAACCTTGGTATTTCCATGAATCCCCAAACTTATCTGATGACAAAACTTTCTTCATGTCTTATTTGTCTTACAATTATGTTTCTTTCACGTGTTAGCCTTTTGTCTAACTTTGTGCAATTGAAGAGGCTGGTAGAAAGTTTTAAAACCCTTTCTCATTTGTTTTTACATGGGCTTTACTTAAAGATATGAGAAAAATGATAAAAAAATTCTATTTGGATAATGACTCGATAGCACAAAAATAGAAATATAGATAAGAAAGAAAAGACAATGAATGTCCCCTTTTGAAAACAAAGAAAAGAAAAACTTTTCTGTAAGTAACAGTCAACTTTAATGATTATGACATGCATTTTGGATTAAGCCGCCTGATCTTTCTATTCAAACTTTTCACTAATTGTTGTTGAGTTAATCACCCTAAAACTGAGTTTCTTCCTTAGGCACATTGCACTCATAGACCTTATTAGGCTAGTGACGCCTTGAAGGGTTTTCGCTAACAAGACTTTCTCATTTTTCTTGCTCTCAGCTCACCATCGTACTACGGTGTCTGTGAGGATTTTCATCAATGAGACTCTCTCATTTTCATTTCTCTCAAACTCAGTTCCAGTGAGGATTTTCACCAATGATACTCTTTCATTTACATTTCTCTCAGCTCACCATCGCCTTTCGGTTCCCATAAGTGTTTTAACCAATAAGACTCTCTCATTTTTATTTCTCTCAAACTCACCAATATGATGGTGTTCGTGAGAATTTTTACCAATAAGGCACTCTCATTTTTCATTTCTCTCAACTTACAATTGCCCTGCAGTATCCATTAAGATTTTTACCAATAAGACTCTCTCATTTTTCATTTCTCTCAACTCACAATCATTTTATAGTGCCCGTGAGAGTTTTCACCAACAAGACCCTTTCATTTTTATTTCTCTCCTGATTCCTTATGTTGATGAAGACAAGTAGTACCCAAAACACAACGTCATATATTTATCGTATGCTTAGCCTTTAACATTCCCAAAGATTAATCTGAAGGTTTTTCTTTAGTTGTAACGTGGATTTTGGATAAGGTTAGAAAGAAAGGATGGCATGAGGCTCAAATGACACTTGAAATGGGTGAGATTTATAGATTTTGAAATCAACTCAAACAATGAAAATTAACTATTGCCCTAGTTTCTTTTGACCGGATAATTCTAAATTGTTTATTTGGTTGGGCCGAACCCTAGAGTAGGGCTGCCTATGTATCTTGTCATTGCAAGAATAAGGTCAAACATAGTTCCAGAAACTTATTCTCTTGATTGATTTTGATATTTTTTTCATTCTTTTCTATTTTTGACACTCTGATCTCTTTTTTTACTCACTATCTTTGTTTGAATTTTTCTTGACTCTATTCTTTTACTCAACACTTTTCTTTCTTTCTTTTTTTAAATTTTGGATGACTCCAACTTGATTCCAAAAGAGAGGTATGAAAAAAAAGTAGAACTAAAGCTCAAATAGGATAAACAAAGGATGAAACAATGTCTGCATAGCAGAATGAAATGTCTTCGGCATATCAATCCTTAAAATGCAAGTACAAAGAATGGAATATAAAAATCGAAGATGAAGTGCACTTATATCTTTTTCACAACACTAACTTTAACTGAGCATACGCACTTCTTTTTCCACATTTATTAAACATCCAACTCCACCTTTGTTGTATATACCTCACATCGAATGACTCATACTTTAGTGGAACGAATTTTCTTTTGTTCCTATTGACATAGGAGCTCGTTCCTCTATTGTTTGATCCAATTCAAAATATTTGAGATATGTATTTCAACTGATGACTAAGTTATTCTTGTGATTCTCAAAATTATTATCTTAGTTTATTCAAGTAAGACTTCGACTCGATCACCAAATATCTCAAAACTCTATTTACTCTCTTAGATGTTCTTTTTCTAATTTTAACATTCTGATTTAATACCTCATAATTAAACCAAATTTTAAGATGTGGATGAAAATTCCTCAAGTATTTCATATCACTAGAACTGATCATAAAATGAACAATATAAAGAAGACAAACAAACAACATAAAATTTTAAAAAAATGAAAAAGGACACTATATTTCATTGAAAGAAAATATAGAAGGGTTTGAATAAAGAAACAAAATAAGATAGATCCCAAACTACAACCTTGAAATAACTTGAAGAATAGAAATATAAACAAAACAAACTACCAACAATCCTTCCTAGTAAGGAAAGGAGTTGCTTCCCAATTATTGTGCTTGACATCTTAGCCACTGATTTGCACATTAGCATGACTAGAGCTTTCACCACTGTCAAAGTCATTTCCCTCAACAAATAAGTTTTGGATTCCCATGTTTAACTCATTTCTTCCCACGTATTGTGCATTACCATGTATTGATGAAGGATTATGTGTGACGCTTATGTGTGGCAATGTCTCTACAATTAATTTTTCTTGGATCATATTTTTTATTTCTCTTTTCACAGTACAACAATCTTCATTGTTGTGAACCTAAACATTAGAATGATATGCACATTATAAATTCAAATCAAAATTTCTTAAATGAGGATCAAGGGTATATTCGAGGAGAGGAGTAATCATACCCCACTGCTCAATTTCTGGAACAAATTGGTATAGGATTTCCCAATCGGTGTGAAATTATCCTTTGGCTTCTTTCTCTTTGCAAACTCTGGTTTGGATTGGAACCTAGATTTAGGAGTACCTTGATAAATATGTGAGGATCGAGGATTACTTTTAGGGATTCGTGCATGCCATTGCGAATAAAAATATGGATGAGTATATAGTTGTGCATTGTTCAAAGGATAGTGAAGAAGAGGAATGAAATATTTTGAATCTTAGATAGAAGAACCTTGTGGCGGGTGAGTATGTGGATCTGATAAATAGGCTTGGGGTTAAGGCTGATAGTATTGGTAAGTTGTACCTCTCGAGCTCTGTTGTGGCCCCGTCATAACAATAACTATATTTTTCTTCTTTTTTCCTTTAGTTCCCCTCAATTGATTGCAATATCGTCCTAAGTGCTTCACGGATTCCTCGTGCCCATCATGCTTTTCAAATTTTGATATCTTAAAAATAGGGAGAAATTTAATACCGAAAGGCATGCCCCAGTCCTTATATGAACATCTTTATAACTCGAAAGTTCCAAAGAACTTTTCATAGCCTTTCTGCAATCTTCATTTTCTTAGCCATGTTCTCTTATTCTTCTGCCATGTCAAACTTCTTAGTAAGAAATTTTGGTGGTCCAATTAACTTAGACGTGGTCTAAGGAGTATAATGGTAATCATCAAAAGTATTGAACATAGACTCACTAGCATATTGGGGAAGCACAATCGTTGGGCAGATAGCCAAGATGCAAGCCTCAGTAGGGGGTTGAGAAATAAAAGTACAAACGGTGGGTGGCACTATAAATATGGTAGGCTTATACTGAGGAGCTAGAGAATGAGTGGTGAAAGCGTTGGGATGTTGTTGATGTGAAGTAAATTCTGAGGTATGTTGTGGTGCATCAACAACACTAGAAAACTGATTTTGCAGCATTGATAGAAAATCAAAGGTATTTGTAGGGTCAATAACGGGGAATGGAGGAAGAGGCAATCCACTGCCCAAGCTTGGTGCATTTCATTCATTTGTTTCCTTAATCTCCAAATCTCTTGATTTAAACTCTCATTTTGTTGACTCTTTGTATGATCCATGATGTCACGCTCAATATCCTTGTTGGACATAACTAACTCTTCCCTAGCTTGGTGTAATATGGAAGACCAACTAGAATGCCACAAACCAATCATCTTAAACTAACTGAACAATAGAGATAACAAATGTGTTAGAGTTCAACACTTACTCAAAAAAATTTCCTCTTCTTTTTTTTTAAAAGATCACTGAACCCTATAAGGGCGCCTGCGTATCTCACCTCCAAGAGAGAAGAATCAGGAGTGCGTAGTTCATGAAGTTTTGACACAAAATGTTCGATCAAACTCTCTTTTTTTATGAAATTTTAAAGGAAAAGAAAATAACAAAGTTTCAAAAGTAGTTGAAAATCTTGTTGATTTTTCAATTTTAAATCCCCTATGTAAAATGAAACCTATGATTATCAAAGATTTTCTTTTTGTATTTTCAGATGAAGAAATGCATGGCTTAACTAATCTATTATCAATTGAGATTTTTTTTTTTTTTTTGCATGAAGAAACACGTGAAACAACTAGTTCAAAAAGAAGAATAAAGAATTTTTTTTCCTTTTTTCAAAAAATATTTACACAATTTTTTAAATTTTTTATTCCAAATTTCATATAAAAATGAAACCTAAAATTATCAAAGGATTTTTTTTACTTTCAGATGAAGCAATACGTGCAAACAACTAATTTAAATGAAGAGAAAATAAAATCTTTTTTTTTCTTTTATCATTATTTTTAAAAATATTTGTCACACCCCTTTTTCGCTCGAGGGTCAAGACGAAGGGTTTTTCCAATTAAAGTAACGATATTGAATAAGGATTATTCTATTTACAGAGTCGTCACTTGGATTTGAATTATGGTGTTTCAAGTCACCTTATTGTATCCCTAATCAAAAGAAAATGACTCTTTGTTGGTCTGCAAAAATAAAAGACTGGGTAAGGAATTCTGTTGACCGAGGGGAAGGTATGAGGCACCCCTCGAGTCTCGTGGTTCTAGCAAAGTCACTTTTATTGACTTATCTTGACTTAAATTATTTTAATAAATTATGTTAAGACCTAAAATCGCACATTTTTAATTATATCAAAAATGTTTGTCTACACCTCTTATGTTAAATAAATTGGTAAAAATTAATTTAAGAAGATATTTGTCGAGGTGTATTTTTGCATCCTTGAATTTTTAAAATGTCTCTGAAAGATGCGTACGCCGCATTCTTAATTGAGACGAATATTTAAATGTGCCTAAAATTTGCCTAGCGTTAAAGGCGTTGATTAGTAAAGATCAAGACTATTTTTTATTGATTTTTATCCTCTTATTTTATCTCACTTAATGTCTTATGACCCAACGTAATGTAAACAAGAAAACAAACAAAATACCCTACATTCCATAATTTAAATATAATTAAATAAACAGTATATAAATCCATCAGAAAAATGAAAGTTGTATTATTCAAAATTACAAGTCGGCTTTTAATCTTAAGTAAACATTTTTTTTTCTTGAAATTTAACTTATAAAGGTCATAGAAATATTTTAAAACAATAACTAAAGATAAAAACTAAAATTACACATGATAACATTTTTTATTATTATTATTTTTTAATTAATATACGTCAATATATAAAAAAAAAATTGCAGCATTTAAAATTTTTATCTGATCTTAAACCATTCCAAATATATCAATGAAAATCAGAAAAATAAAATTTGAATATAACTATTTTACAGATTAATGCGGAGGACTTACTAGTAACACTTAAACTCCTAATAATAATAATAATATGAAAAGAACTTTAGCATTTTTTTTATTAAAAAAACAAATCATAAGTAGGAGTAAGTAACTTCAAGGATCAGTGTATGTGTGCATTTTTTATTTTTTTCCATGTGCATGTATTTGGCGTATGTTCAGTGTGTGTATGTATTCCTTATAAAAATTATATATCAATGAAGTGAATATTTTCAGTGAATGAAATATAGCCTCTTTCCATCTATGTATGCCTATATACGTTGCTATATCAATATAAACATATCTCTAATCTTTTACATTTTTTTTTAATATCAAACTTTATAGAATTTAAAACTCTAATTCACTTTTCATTCAACATTTTTACGTAATAAAATATTTGGATAACAAATATACGATATAATTTACAATAACACATTCGCATCAATAATTAACTTTTGCACAAAAAAATATACGAAGCCAAAGAACTAATTTGATTTCATACTTCGATTCAGGATGATAACAATTATAAAGTAAAAGTACAGATTGAAATAAGAACCTGTTGATGAATCAAAACAGAAACTTGAATGTCACTACCGGAAACTTGAACGTAATTCGAATTCAACTTCCTTCTTTTTTCTCTCTTTTTCTCAGTGTTTGATTTTTTGGTGTTGTTTTATTTTTCTGTCTCTTTTTCTCTTTTTTTTTTTTTGTTCAGTAGTGTAAATTGTACGTAGTATCTCTTTGATTTTTGTCTGGGTAGGGAGTCCTTTTTGTAGAAGGTTCTTTTGGGGGGAACAGTTATCTGATAAAAAGGGGGAATAATTTTTTACTGATAAGGGGGAAGGAATTTCAAAATTCAAAATAATTTATTTTTATTTTATTTATTTTAATAAAAGATAATATTAATAATAAATTAAATAAATAATATAATAAATATAAATAAAATAATAATTAATTAATTTTATATTTAACAAAAAGATAATAACAATTTATAAATAAATAAAAAACAAATATAATAAAATAATATTAAAACTATTAATTTATTTATTAAAATTTATAAAAGAAAACATATATTTAATTTGTATATTATTTTTAAAATTAGAATAAAATAAAAATAAAGACAAAGAATATATGATTAAATATAAATATTTAATATCGATAGACAAATTAAAATTTAGGGAGGATCAAAAATCACGTGTCTACATTTTTGCCCCTCTTTGTGTGAAATCTCGAAGAGTTTTCATACAAAGAAGTAGACAAGATATGATTTTTGACCCTCCAATTATTTAAAAGGTAAGGATAAAATAAACTTAAACTTAAAATAAAATGAAAAATGTGACCGAGTCCTTGTTTTGGACATCCTACCTATCCCGGGTTAGAAGAGAATCAGGTCACGAGTAGTTCAAAGGTAGTATGGAGAGAGAAAGAGTTAAAGTCGAGCGCAATTCCATCGAGTTTTCGGTTGACGACTTCTGCCTTTTACATTCAAATGACTAACAAAAAATGAAAAACACAAATGAAAATTGTAATCTCTAGAATCTTGATTCTACTCTTCGCGACTTGATTTTGAAAATTCACCCTATTCTTCAGGCGGGCTCCTGACTTATTATTTCTTCACCCTATTCTTCAGGCAAGCTCCAATACCACTTGAATTACCAAAATAAAGAAGTACGTCTCAATGCCACTTGAATTACCAAACCAAGAAGGTGCGTCTCCTTACCAATGTCGCTTGAATTACCAAAACAAGGAAGTGCGTTTTCTTATCGATGCCGCTTGAATTACCCAAACAAGGAAGTGCGTCTCCTTACAAATACCTCTTGAATTACCCAAAATAAGAAAATGCATCTCCTAATAAATGTCTCTTTAATTACCCAAACAAAAAAGTGTGTCTCCAAACAAATGTTGCTTGAATTGTCCAATCAAGGAAGTGCGTCTCCTTTAAAATATTGCTTGAATTACCCAAACAAGGAAGTGCATCTCCTTAAAAATGTTGTTTGAATTGTACAAACAAGGAAGTGTGTCTCCTTACAAATGTTGCTTGAATTACAAAATAAGGAAGTGCGTCTCCTTACAAATGTTGCTTGAATTACCAAACAAGGAAATGCGTCTCCTTATAAATGTTGCTTGAATTACCAAACAAGGAAGTGTGTCTCCTCACGAATGTTGCTTTGAGAAATTACGGACTTTGATGTTTAGGCTTTGAAATCATTGATTTGAAGGTAACATGTGTTCCTGAATAATGAACTAACTACAAGAAGCATGATCGACGTCACCGAAAACTCGAATAGAAATTTACTTCAACACTCAATTTATAACTCTTTCTTTTCTTCTACTTGTTCTTCAGGCGAGCTCCTGGATTTCCTTTTCTGATTTCTCAAAATATGTTCCTGAACTCAAAATAAAAGGTGAAACAGAAAAATAACATCTCATTCTTCAGGAGGGTCCTGGACATAAAATAAATTCAATAAACACGAACAAAATTTTTGCCCCAGTTTGTACTATAAAATTTTGTGAGTATCATCAGATCATAGTTTTTTTTTTTGAAAAGTACAGTAAGGAAGGGTGAATCAAGGCTCTGCTAAAGAAATACGTCTTTTCAAAGTAAAACTAATGACCAAAATTAGAAAGTGTGTCTCCTAAGAGTTAAATTGAAGAACTCGACTAGAAAGTGCGTCTTCTAGGCATGAATGTTCAAGTTAGGAAGTGTTTCACCTAACAAATGAAAACTGACTTATTCAGATTAGGAAGTGTATCTCATAGGGGTTAAATGAAATGACTCAACTAGAAAGTGTGTCTTCTAGGAGTAATGGTTCAAGTTAGGAAGTGCTTCTCCTACCAAATGAAAATTGAATTATTCAGACTAGGAAGTGTGTCTCCTAGGGGTTGAATGAAATAACTCAACTAGAAAGTGTGTCTTCTGGGAGTGATGGTTCAAGTTAGGAATCGCATCACCTAACAAATGAAACTTAAACTATCCATACTAGGAAGTATGTCTCCTAGTGGTTGAATAAAATGACTCAACTAAAAAGTGCATCTTCTAAGAGTGATGGTTCAAGTTAGGAAGTGCGTCGCCTAATGAATGAAACTGACTTATTCAGACTAGGAAGTGCATCTCCTAGGGGTTAAATGAAATGACTCGACTAGAAAGTTCGTCTTCTAGGAGTGAAGGTTCAAGTTAGGAAATGCTTCACCTAACAAATGAAGTCTGACTTATTCAGACCAGGAAGTACGTCTCCTAGGGGTTAAATGAAATGACTCGACTAAAAAGTGCGTCTTCTAGGAGTGAAGGTTCAAGTTAGGAAATGCTTCACCTAACAAATGAAGACTGACTTATTCAAACTAGGAAGTGAGTCTCCTAAGGGTTGAATGAAATGACTCAACTAGAAAGTGTGTCTTCTAGGAGTGAATGTTCAAGTTAGGAAGTGTGTTACCTAACACATGAAAACTGACATACCCTAAGTAGAAAGTGCGTCTCTTAGGGGTTAAATGAGATGACTCGACTAGAAAGTGCGTCTTCTAGGAGTGAATGATTCAAGTTAGGAAGTGTGTTGCCTAACAAATAAAAATTAAAATACCCAGACAAAGAATTGCGTCTCCTCGGGGTAAATGATGATGAGTTTTCACCACGATTTTGATTACTAAAAATGTGTAGCAATATTGCCTCTTGCATTTGCAAAATGAGGAATTGCATCTTTTGATATTTAGGCTTTGAAGCCCTTGATTTGAAGGTAACATGTTTTTTTTTCATATAAGAAAACTTTTTAATTTAAAAACACGATGGTTGATTTGTGGCATTTGGCCATTAAGGAAATCTCTAGCACTTGTCATACTCAGCTCCATTGCAAATCATTAATAGGTATTATTGACTTGTTGTAGTATTGACCCCAAATTCTGACTACTAAAATATTTTGACTCAAATCATATTTATCTTGCATGATGCCTCTAGGTTCAACTTCAAATACACCTCTTATACTTTTGTGAGTCCAAAAATTATCGGGTGATAAGCATTCTTGAATATATTACTTTTTTAAGCATGTTAACTTGGTGTAGCAGCCCTTTGTCATGCTTTGTGCAATTGAGGGAGTTGGTAGCAAGTTTTGAAGCTCTTTCTCCCTTGTCTTGACATAAATTTGACTCAAAATACATGAAAGATGACGATATTGATTTTTCATTTGATGACAAAGACACAAAATCAAAAAGAAAAATAATAATACAAAGAAAAGAAAAAGACAATAGACATCTCTTTTAAAAAATGACAAAAATAAAAACTTATCTGGATGTGGCAGGTGATTCCAGTGATTATGACATGTATTTTTAATTACATAACCTGATCTACCCAAACTAATCACTATCAACTTTTGCCAACTCATTGAATTTGAAATGAAGTCATTCTTAAGCATGCTCCCTCTAGATTACAATCTTCCTTCGATTAGTGACACCTCGATGGGTTTTTGAAAATTAGCCGATCTCATTTTTATTTCTTTCTTATCTCACCGTCGCCTTATGGTGTCCGTGGGGATTTTCATCAATAAGACTCTCTTATTTTTTATTTTTCTCACAACTCACTGTCGTCTTATGGTGTTCACAATATGAAACCTCATATACCCATACATGTTTAGCCTTGACATTCTCAAAGATAGATCTAAAGGTCTTTCTTTGATTATAACTTGGCTTTGGATAGGGTAAGAAAGAAAGGACGGCATGAGGCTCAAAAATATACATGACTTTAGGTGAAGCATACAACTTTTGAAATCGGCTCTTAAGGAAATAAATTTTTGCCCCAATTTTATTTCATACTGGGTAAATTGAATTTTTTATGTGGTTGGACCAAACCCCAGAATAGGGCTGCCTACATATCTTTTCATAGCAAGAATCAGGTCAAACGTAGTTTATGCATCTTGTTCTTTTGCTTGATTTTTTTTCTTTTCGTTGGACTCTTTTCTTTTCTTTTTTTTTCACTTTTTTTTTGAAACTTTTTTGATTCTATTCTTTTGCTCGACTTTTTTCTTTCGAGCTTTGATGACTCTATCTTAATTCCAAAAGAGGGGGTACGAAAGAAAATAACACTAGAGCTCAAAAGGGGTAATAAAGGATGACACAACATTTAGGTAGCAGAATGAAATACCTTCGTCATATCAATCCTTAAAAACACAAGTACATAACATGCAATCTAGGAGTGAAACATGAAGATCATATGCATCTTTTCCAACATTGATCTTGACTAAGCTCGTGTACGTGCGTCACTTCTTTTAAGCTTGTGAAACATGCAGGTCCACTTATATTGTACTTTTCTCTCAATGAATGATTCATGTCTTTTTTTATCTAACCCTTTTACTTTTCTTGACAGTGGAGACTATATATCCTCTGATCGCTCCCATTTAAGTGCTTGAGATTGACCTTTTCATTGATGACCAGGTTATTTTTTATTCACAAAGAGATTGCTTCAGTCCATTCAAGTGAGGATTTAACTCGGTCAGCAAACATCTCAATACTTTACTTATTTCCCTATATATTTTTTTTTCAACTCTATCTTCTTGGTTAAGTGTTTCAGGATTAGATTAGATTTTAAGATCAGGTAAAAATTCAGCATACATATCATATCACTAGAATCCACATAAAAGAACTATGTAAAGAAAGAAAAAACGAACAAATAATATATATATTAAAATAAAATACAATAAATAAATAAAAGGGACACTACATTTTGTTAAAAGAAAAGATGACCGAGTTTCAACATAAATGACATATAGAAAAGACAAGATAGACTCCGAACTACAATCTTGAAATAATTCGGATAACAGAAAGAAAAACAAAATAAACTTTCACAAATCCTTTCTAGGAAGGGAAGGAGTGACTTCTCAATTGTTGAGCTTGATATCTTCTCTAGTTCGCACATCAGCATGACTAGATCCTTTACCACTGTCAACGTCCTGCACCATAATCAATTTATCTTGAATCATTCTTTTTATTTCTCTTTTCACAGCACGACAATATTCTGTACTATGACCCTGAACATCATAATGATATACACATCGTACATTAGGATCAAAGTTCCTTGAATGTGGGTCAGGGGTGTACCCAAGAAGAGGAGTGATCATGTCCTTTTGTCTCAATTTCTGAAATAAGCTAGTATATGATTCTCCAATTGGTGTGAAATTATCCCTTAGCTTCTGTTTCTTTTCGTTGTTTGGCTTGGAGTAAAAATCTAATACAGAGGGTCTTGGGTATGTTGGTGGAGTTGGAAGATGATTCTGAAAGGTTGGTGCACGTTATTGCGAGTAAGAAGGGGTTCGGGCATATGGTTGTGCATTATAACGAGGATACTGAGGGGATGAAATGAAATATAATGGATTTTGTGAATATGGTTGACACGCACATCTCCAATTTTGTCATGGAGCTGGCATAACAGTTGCTACATCCTCTTTTCTTTTGTTTTCACCAAAGCTTCCTGAACCACTTTGAATTGCCTGTGTTGTTGCTTTCAAAGCGGTCTGTCTAATAATCTTTCCTGACTTAATTTCATTCTCTACCATCTCTCCAACTTTAATAACTTCAGCAAATGTGTTTCCAATAGTAGAAAGCAAATAATGGAAATAATTAAGTTCTTGTGCTTGCAGAAAGATATCGATCATTTCAGATTCCTTTATCGATGGTCTGACTCTTGAAGCCTGCTCTCTCCATCTGACAGCATATTCTTGAAAATTTTTAGTCATTTTTTTTCTCATGTTGGCAAGCGTAGCGCGATCTGGCACTATCTCAATGTTATATTAAAATTATTGAACAAAATCCTGAGTCATGTTATCCCACACGTGCCAACAGGAAATATCTTGTTCAATAAACCATTCAGAAGCTATTCCTGTTAGGCTTTCTCCAAAGTAAGCCATCAATAGTTCTTCTTTTCCTCCTGCTCCCCTTGATTGATTGCAGAACTTTTTCAAATGAGCTACAGGGTCGCCATGACCTTCGTATTTGTCAAACTTTGGCATTTGAACCCTAGCGGCAAATGGACGTCAGGAAACATGCATAAATCTTTATATGAAACACTTTTTTGTCCTCCTAATCCTTGCATATTTTTCATACTCTGCTTCAAGCTTCTTAATTTTCTAGTCATCTCCTCTTGTTCCTCATTCCTAATAATTTTCTCAATCACAATAGGAAAATCGTGTTGATGAGCATGATAATGTGGATTTTGAGATTTGAAAATTATTTCAGGAGGATACAACTGATCATGACTCGGTTCTCCCATATTCTTCTCTACTATCGATTGAAGACCCGCAGCAGCTGAAGCTACAGAAGTGAAAAGAGGGTCATTTGTGACAGAAGGATTTGGTGGGCGCATGGTAGAAGTACCAGCAACGATGAACTCATTAGCAAATAGGTTGAATCTTGGTGGGTAAAATGGATCACCAATTTGATCTTGGACGGAATTTGGATCATTCGTATTTGAAATTTCAGGGATTGATGAAGGCAGGGCTTGTCCATTCAACCAAGCTTCATACATCTCCTCCATCTGTTGTTTTAATAACTTAATCTCTTCCATTGATGCTAGTTCTTGTGAAATCAACTGATTTTGCTCCTCCTCACTGTCAAACCCTACACCCTCTTTGCGGGTCATTTTTCTCTTTTATTTGAACCTCTATTACATGGATGAGAAGCCAACTTAGCCACAAACCAACCACCTTACTACTATTTTGATTTTGGAGAAAATTAATGTGTCAGAGTTCAAAATTTTCTTTTTAAGACCTCCGAATCCATGAAGGACTGCCTACATATCTCATTAAGATGAGAATCAGGTGTGCGTAGTTCTTGAAATATATGTCGTACAAAATTCAGCCTCAAGACCCCTAAAGGTTCAGGGATATCAAGATTTATATATATTATTTATTTTGTAAAAACTTAGCCTCATGATCCCTAAAGATTCAGGGCTATTAAGATATATATAAATTAGACTTGAGAATTAGAAAAATAATTATGAAATTAATCATATTTTCAAAAAAAAATCCTCAATAAATCTATGAATAATTTTTCAAAAGATAGGGTCGTATCCTGAGAAGGACTTCTTACGTATCCCACTAAGATGTGAGAATCAGACCCTCGTAGTTCATGAAGACCGTAAAATTATATTACTATATATTTAGAAAAAATTCTTTTGAAAAATGATTCACTAAATTTGAGGATAATATAATCTCTTGCATTTTAAAGTTGCCTAAAAGTCGGTCAACAATCAGATAGTCTTCCAAACAAATGTCAAAGAGCACGTAGGATGCACATGTTCGTCTTTATAAAGTAGGTCACCTATCCTAGACCGACCCGGCCCCTGTGCTGAGTACCGCTAAGTCAAATGCATATGATGCAAATAAAGCGGCACCTAATAGGGATAACCTAATTCTGAGTTTTCAGTTCTTCTGAGTTTTCAGTTCTTCGAAGTTTAAGCCTAATAAGGATAGGTGTATAGACTGGCTTACCCGAGTGGACACTCGAGTCGGGGAGGGAAAACTTGGTCGGTAGCCGGGCAACACCGCCTTCATTGCCGATCCGAACCCCGCCTAACATGTGTGACTATAATCCTTCGCCAGGTGACTTGACACTCTGGCTATCTCAAAAAGAAAGTAGGATGCATGCGTTGCATTCCTTCTATCCTATTTCAGAGACTCAGAGGGGTGTGCAAGAGAAGACAATATATAATACAGTTCAATCAATATCAAAGCGATAAATAAGCGACAAGTAGCACATAAGGCCAACAAACACCATATCAACAATAATTAAACCAAGTATAAGTCAATATAAAAAGCTCAAATTCTTATTAGTCCCCAGCAGAGTCGCCAGAGATGTCACACCCCTTTTTCGCTCAAGGGTCGAGGTGAAGGATTTTTCCAATTAAAGTAACGATATTGAATAGGGATTATTCTATTTACAAAGTTGCCACTTGAAATTGAATTATGGTGTTTCAAGTCACCTTATTGTATCCCTAATCAAAAGGAAATGACTCTTTGTTGGTCTGCAAAAATAAAAGACTGGGTAAGGAATTCTGTTGACCGAGGAGAAGGTGTGAGGCACCCCTCGAGTCCCGTGGTTCTAGCACGATCGCTTTTATTGACTTATCTTGACTTAAATTATTTTAATAAATTATGTTAAGGCCTAAAATCGCTCATTTTTAATTATATCAAAAATGTTTGTCTACACCTCTTATGTTAAATAAATTGGTAAAAAATAATTTAAAAAGATATTTGTCGAGGTGCATTTTCGCATCCTTGAATTTTTAAAATTTCTCAGAAAGATGTGTACGCCGCATTCTTAATTGAGACGAATATTTAAATGTGCCTAAAATTTGCCTAGCGTTAAAGGCGTTGATTAGTAAAGATCAAGACTATTTTTTATTGATTTTTATCCTCTTATTTTATCTCACTTAATGTCTTATGACCCAACATAATGTAAACAAGAAAACAAACAAAATACCCTACATTCCATAATTTAAATATAATTAAATAAATAGTATATAAATCCATCGAAAAAATGAAAGTTGTATTATTCAAAATTACAAGTCGGCTTTTAATCTTAAGTAAACATTTTTTTTCTTGAAATTTAACTTATAAAGACCATAGAAATATTTTAAAACAATAACTAAAGATAAACACTTAAATTACACATGATAACATTTTTTATTATTATTATTTTTAATTAATATACGTTAATATATAAAAAAAAACTGCAGCGTTTAAAATTTTTATTTGATCTTAAACCATTCCAAATATATCAATGAAAATCAGAAAAATAAAATTTGAATATAACTATTTTTCATATTTATGCGGAGGACAGTACTAGTAACACTAAAACTCCAAATAATAATAATAATATGAAAAGAACTTTAGCATTTAAAAAAAAAAAATCATAAGTAGGAGTAAGTAACTTGAAGGATCACTTTATGTGTGAATTTTTTATTTTTTTCCATGTGCATGTATTTGGCGTATGTTCAGTATGTGTATGTATTCCTTATAAAAATTATATATCAATGAAGTGAATATTTTCAGTGAATGAAATATAGCCTCTTTCCATCTATGTACGCCTATATACGTTGCTATATCAATATAAACATATCTCTAATCTTTTACATTTTTTTTTAATATCAAACTTTATAGAATTTAAAACTCTAATTCACTTTTCATTCAACATTTTTACGTAACAAAATATTTGGATAACAAATATACGATATAATTTACAATAACACATTCACATCAATAATTAACTTTTGCACATAAAAATATACAAAGCCAAAGAACTGATTTGATTTCATACTTCGATTCAGGATGATAACAATTATAAAGTAACTGTACAAATTGAAATAAGAACCTGTTGATGAATCAAAACAGAAACTTGAATGTCACTACCGGAAACTTGAACGTAATACGAATTCAACTTCCTTCTCTTTTCTCTCTTTTTCTCAGTGTTTGATTTTTTAGTGTTGTTTTCTTTTTCTGTCTCTTTTCCTCTAATTTTTTTTTTGTTCAGTAGTGTAGATTGTACGTAGTATCTCTCTGGTTTTTGTCTGGGTAGGAAGTCCTTTTTGTAGAAGGTTCTTTTGGGGGGAACCGTTATCTGATAAAAAGGGGGGAATAGTTTTTTACTGATAAGGGGAAAGGATGTTCAAAATTCAAAATAATTTATTTTTATTTTATTTATTTTAATAAAATATAATATTAATAATAAATCAAAATAAATAATATAATAAATATGCATAAAATAATAATTAATTAATTTTATATTTAACAAAAAGATAATAACAATTTATAAATAAATAAAAAAACAATATAATAAAATAATATTAAAACTATTAATTTATTTATTAAAATTTATAAAAGAAAACATATATTTAATTTTTATATTATTTTTAAAATTAGAATAAAATAAAAATAAAGATAAAAAATATATGATTAAATATAAATATAAATATAAATATTTAATATCGATAGACAAATTAAAATTCAGGGAGGATCAAAAATCACGTGTCTACAATATTGACAAAAATATTTTTGAATTTTCGATTTTGAATATAATACACAAACGGAACCTAAAATTATTAAGGGAAAATCTTTTTATAGTTTTTTCTTTTTAAAGACGTATATGAAACATCAACTCTAAAATGAAGGGAGAAGAAAATCTTTTTGAATTTAAATAAGGTTACCGAACCAAAAAAAGGTTGCCTACGTATTTCAATATCGAGAGAGGAGAATTTGAAGTGCTTAGTTCATCCAAATTGGATAATTAAACTTGAACTCACAGACTGCACACTGACTCGAGAGACACGATCAAAATAGACGAAGAAAAATCTCAATAAAAACTTCTTTTGCATTTTTTATTCGAAACTTCTTATATAATGAAATCAAAAATTACGAAAGGAAAATCTTTTTGGCATTTTCATTATATGATAAGTATAAAACGTCTACCATCTTTTTGGATTTTCTTCTACAGAGAAATGTATATAACTCCTAAAAAAATCTTTTTAAAATTTTCAAGTTGTGAATGCATGCTAGAGGAAACAAGGGAAAATTCTTGTGTGATTTTTGTTTTTTTAAGGAAAAACATGCAAAGGTAAATCTATTTTTTTGAATTATTTTTTTTATTGTGAAAACAAAAGCCAAAGAGAAACTCTACAACGTATGAAATTCTCTTCTTTAAATCTCTTTTTTTCTTTTTTTCCTCTCTTTTTTTTGAACTTTTCCTAGCCTAAATACACATTTTTCCTTAATTATAGAACATGCTTCTTCAAATCATTCCGTCAAATAACCCTGTAACCCTCAAAGATGCAACAATTAGCACGTAGGGATGCTTAGGGGTGAATCTCCTATAAAGGACCAAATGGGTCCCGCTAGGTCTTAACATAATGCAAATAAGAATGACTTAAAGGTCGACCTAGGCTGGGGTTCAACTAACAAGGCTATTCAAGGGAGCGTATGGTCGATAGTGGCTAGGATAGCTTTCCACCCACTCCATACCAGTCAACGGCTCTCTCTCCTAAAATAAGAGTGACTCTACGAAGGGTCGTGTACACAGACTATGGGACTTATTCTGCAAAAAATAACTTGGAGTAATGTGTATGATGACCGATATAAAATGGTAACACATAGGAGAAAACTGTAAACAAAATCACGTAGGCATCCAATAATGATAAAATAATAACACAAACGACAACATAAATAAAACATCTATATACGTGTAGTGCCAAACTAATTCGATGCAACTCAACATCGAAGCTCGAATTCTAAAAGATCCCCAGCAAAGTCGCCAGAGCTATCACACCTCTTTTTTTTATCAAAAAATTATGATTTTTAGTTCAAAAGGGTTTTTATTAAAGTGAAAAAAATGAAATGTGTTTCGAAAAAGATTTTTTTACAATTAAATTTAGAGTCGCCACTTGACATTAATTGGTGTGTCAAGTCACCTTTTTTTAAACTCCTTTTTCAAAAATGGTTGACTCTTAAAACTGATCGACGATCAAAGATTTCAATTAAAAATTGTGTTGACCGAGGGAAAAGTGTTAGGCACCCCTTGGTCCCGTGATTCGACCTCGATTTCTTCATTAAGTTATATCGGCTAATGTGACACTATAAAATGATAGACTCACAAAGAACACATACGCAAACAAACCAGAATACAACCAAACAATTAAAGTTTTGAAAATAATGTCTAGTCCAATTAATACAGACCAAAAATGATGCTGAAATGAAAATCTAAACTAATCTAACTATCCTAAACTATGCTCTACCCGATGCCTCGAGCCTTAATCATAAACATTTTCAGCATACATGATACTTCGAGATATTTTTCGGTGAATAAGTATGATATGTCTTGAGACATTCCCCGGTAAAATGAATACATTTTCAATTTCGTGCGATAAAATACAACAATCTCAAACATAATAAATCAATCACTCAACAATCATCGATTTCTATAATTGGACTACTCAACCTACCATTTGCCTACTAGTTTCGACGTAAAACATGATATTATCAAATGAAGCGACATTAATACTTATTCAATTTAATCAATAACCAACTAATCAAAGCTGGCCAAACGAATCCACTTTTATCAATTTTCAATCCCTCCCCGAATTAAGATTTACCTCAAACGAATTTGAATCTTTTCAATTACTCAATTCAAGTGGATTAATCAACCAACATCAAAAACTATTCATGATCCAAACATCACAAAATCACATAAAGTAAAATCATGTAACATGAATTCATCACATTGTGTAAATTAAAATGGGTATTGAGAATAGAGATTGGACCTCGATGCTTTTTCAATTGAAATGATACTTCAAACTAAAATCGCTACCAAGATCACGAATCGAACCTCAACAAAACGAACAAACCCCAGCTTTGATGTACACCCTTTTAAGTTTTCGCCAACCCAAATCAAAAATCCCAAAGTAAAGAGAAATCCGTACCTGATTTCATACACAATGTTACTGTTTCATCATTTTTTCGACGAATTTTGTCAGAACAGCAGCGTTATGGTGGCCGATTGGGTCGGTTTTGGTTGGTTTTTGGTAGGTTGTGTCGGAAAACTCTAATAGGGGTTGCGACTGCCCGAATTTTGGTAAGGTTTTCAGGCAAAGTCGAGGGAGTAAGGTTGCTTTCCACAAATTCTGTTGAAATCAACTCAAATAGGTCGGCTTTCGATGGTGGGTGGATTTTGAGTCAAATTTTGGGGAAGTTTGGTCGGTACGACAGAGTTTTCGGGTGAAAATTTGTCGAAAAATATGACTCTCATCTAATTCTCTCTTTTTTTTTCCTCTCTCGCGTTTCGCTCTCTCTCTCTCGCGTTTCGCTCTCTCTCTCTCGTCGATTCTTTCTCTTCTCTGTTCACTCTCATCCCTCACGTCACTCACTCCACTGTTTTGTCTCATTTTCTTTCACTATTTTTTTCCTCACTGATGGGTGCATGTGTGTATCGTTGAGTGTGTGTGTTATTCTGTGTGAGTGTGTTTTTGGTAAGAGGTAAAAATCGTGAGTTAGGGTGGGGTGGGATGTACGAGGGACGAGGCATTGGCGTAAGGGTGAGTTGTCAACATTTGATAGGGTAATGTATGTGTGAGAGAATATTGGGATTAAATTTGATAGAGGTTGTTATTTTGTTTTCTTGTGGGGAAATTAACAAATAAGGTGGGGTGCGTGGTAAGGTGAGGTAAATAGGTAAAATTAACTTTTGGAAGAGTTAAATTTATGTGTCTACAATAGTTATTGAATTAAGTAGTTTGAGGAACAGTCTAAAGTATAGATTAGTAAATATCTTTCAATAGATGCTTTCCATCTCCACCTAGAAATATTTTTCCAACATTAGGAATTTTGCAAAAGTTGGCAGTACTCCTAAAATTTATATTAATTCTTCGCAGTCATATATTTTATCATTCATATTTAATTATTTATTCAATTTTTTATTTTAAAAGTATCAATATTATTTTTTAACATTATATTCTACGTGACTTGATATACATGTGCAATGCTCATGGTATAAAACTAATATTATAAATAGCATAGATTTTGGACACCGCCCATTTTAACCCATAATAAAACCTAGATCAAACTTTTAAAACAGTCCAAACTGAACTCGTTACTTTTCAAACTTCAAAGTTCAACCACAATACTTAAGGCTCAACCCATGATTATTCAAGATAGATATAAATATTATACTTCCAATCATGTTCGAATATGGCATTATGTCATCCATCAAGATTATCTACATATCTACTTAAGTTTTTATACATTTTATCAAAATATTGACTATTATAGAAATAAGGAACACTATAGTCCATGAACATAGTGTTGAAGATAATATCAACAAACATGAATATCGACAGGATAATATGTTGAGGATGTCACGAACTAAGTTTTTGGGACCTGATTAGCTATTACGTTATAATTGATCACAATGCAATCCATATATAGAGAAATGGGTATTAACACATATTATTTATGTTGTCATTTTCCGCCATATGCATTTTTATTGTTCGTTTTATTAATTATTTTATCAATTTCAAAATATTTTTGCTTAATTTAACCATCAAATAGTCAAATACCAATTTACTCCGCCATTGACATAGTATGGAACAATGATTAATTTATCTTGAGAATTTGTCTTGAGAATTCTCATATTAAAGAAACTATAGTTAACGGAGATTAATTTCTTGACTTTTTAAATGTTTTGATCATTAAAGGAGGAAATTCGAACTACCTATTTATAGAGTTCATGAGCACCGCTGTACCCGCTCCCCCCTCCCCCCACCCCCACCCCCAAACCCCCATTATGCGTAATTTGCTTGAGCACTGTGTGAATATTTGGTAGAGAATATTTATTGATATCTTTAAAAAGAAGGAATAAAGTTGTGTCTAGTTGAACAGGTTGGAATATGATCCATTGTATAGCCTCTCTAAGCTTAAAGAGAACTTTGGACATAATTGAGTAATGACTCATTTATTGATTCGGTCCATTTCTTCATCTCGCATTTTAGCCCAAACCACCAGACATATGCTACATAGATTCCCATATAGAACATGATCATGTCATTCACATGATTTTACGAACATTGGATATTCTAGGTTTAGTCAAACAAGCTGGGTATATATATTTAGAGGGTAAATCTTCATTTATTTCAAGTACTTAGCTAAGCATGGTGCTATGACATGATGTCACAAATTCATCACTTAAGAGTCAATCTACACAAATAATATTTCAAAGGTATTAAATACGTCCTACAATTCTCAAGTCCTTAGCTAAACTAAGAAGCCTGTGCAATTTAGAATACATTAGCTAGTACTTTGATCCTAGTGCCATTCGAAATCCTAGTTTTCTATATGAGTGACTAGTGGGTATTATAAAATGGGTAGATAAACTTAGTTCGGAGTTGTAGGAGTTGGAGGGATAATATGTATTTTTTTTTCATTTCTACATAATCATCTTGTATTCACAACCTACTAGATTGCCTAAGTCAAATGTGAGTCAAACAAGACCCTATCATGAGTTGTGGGAGAAATATCATGGATACTCATACAAAGTTGGAGGGTAAAATAATTTTCTTCCTTCTATTTTTGTATGATCATTAAACGGGAACTCTTCCCTGCCGGGAGTTTTTTCTTAGAACTTGAACCCCAGACCTTTAAGTAAATATGGAGGGATCATCACATCCATGCCGCCACCATACTTTTGGTGGTAATTTGCGCCATTTGTTTACTAATAACCATGCCAACTAATTTAAGTCTACAAATAAGATTTAAGGATGGATTAGTCTTTCGACCACATTTTACTCCTTTCCTAGAAATGATATGTCAATTATGTAATAATTATAAAAAACTTGAAATTTGGCTAATTTATCAAGGTAAAATATCAGGATGGAAACATTAAATTGAAGTGGTCGGAGGGAGTGAAGTATGAAATTATGTTATTAGGATGCATGTATATAAGGAATACCTACATTTCATGAGCTAGCTCAGCTAGGTGAAGATAGCTAGACACAAGGGGTACATAGCTACACTAAACTTGTAAACTTGTTTTCAACAACTTTCCGTCTAGCATACAAGAAAGAAAGAAACTAGTAGATATAGATTTGTGGTAAGGGATAAAAAATTAAAGTAGAATTGGTGAAACATTGTTTCTTGTCTTTGGAGGATTCAATAATGCGAATGAAAGATTATCAACATTAGGGGAAAATATGGAAATTGGCTAAAAGAAGAAAGGAGCATCTTTCGGAAAATAGAAGGGGCACTGTCACTAATTAGCCAAAAGGCTACTTGTCCTACTTAAAGACCCAAAAGACAATGACGATTAGTCTAGTAGTCTAGTGCTATTATATTATTTTTCCTAGCGTGGGGTTTCTCCCTGTCATATCGCATACCCAAAAGTAACTACGTTGTAGAAAAATTATCTAATCTTTAATAATCTTATTGTTAGAGATTAAGTGATTTGTACAATTCAATATGATATTAACGAATTAGAGACCTCGTATATATATGAATTTACTTGATTAATTTATTAATTATAATTTATTTGATAAAATTAGATTTAGATATTCCCTAAAATATTATTTAAATGAATAACGTACAAAAATATAAAGAATTAAAGCAAATAATATCTGAAAAACGTAAAGAATTAAAAATAAGGATAGAAAGACTACAATATAACATAATTGTCGGAGTTAGTAAAAATTCAATAAATGCACAAAAAGAAGAAATATCAAATTTAGAATCAACAATAGATAGTCTAGAATATACATACTAATATGATTTATTAACAATTAAATAAAAAATGAACAAAGAAGAATTTATAATAGACGAAAAAACATATGAAAATCACGAAGGATTAAAAATAAAAATAGTATTTTCTAATTTAGGTAGAAGGTATAAGAAAATAGGTGAACATTTATATTTAATGTTAGAAAAAAAAAAGAATTAAAATTAGAAGATAAATTCACAACTATGGTGAGAATAGAAAAAGAAAACGAAGAAATAGATAGAAAAAAAAAAAGAAATAGAAAAAATAAAACAACAAACTACAGAAGAAACACGAAAAATAGAAGAAACTAAAAATAGTAGGATTGCTAAATTAGAAAAAGAACTACAAATGCTAAAAGATTTGTATGAAAAAAGACAGAAAGAAAAAGAAGAAAAAGATAAGGAAAAAAAATTATTAAACGAGATAAATCAATTTAAAGAAAAATTAGAAATAAATACAATAGATGTTGAAGAAACAGATAATTATGATTCGGAAGATAGTGAAACATATACAGAAATCTTAACAAATACAAAAAATTTAGAAATCAATGAAAAACAAGAAGTAATTAATGAAGAAAACTTAGATAATATAAACACGGAAATAAACACTCTTGATAAAAAAGAAGATGAAAATATAATACTTAGAACATCAGAAATAAGAAAACCTACATATTATAAGAATAAGTTTAAAAGATATAATTTAAAGAATGAATATGACAAATGGACACCAAAATAAATAGTTAATAAAAATTATAACTTCTTAGACTTAGATTGTGTAATACATACAAAAAAAATAATACAATTATGGATAGGATATATGACAAAACAATTATTAGATAATAATATAAATGTAGTAGATGCACCAGAATATATAGAAAGAACACTAATAGGAATAGTGAAATTATGGTTTTTAAATCTAACTGAAAATAGTAAAAGGGTATTAAGAACTAACAAACCTACAGAAAAAACATCATCAACAACTACAACTAAATTAATACCTATAGAATTATTACAAAAATATGAAACAGCTATAAAAGATGAATTTAATAGCATGACAACAACAGAAGAAGAACAAAATGAAGAGAAAGATACAAATAGGAATTTAATGTTAAAATTAGCAATATGTAATATGTGCTACATAGATGAATATACTTGCGCATTTAAAGAATATTATTATAAAGGAACATATAATACAGAAGAAAGTAAAGAAATAAGAAAATCATATTTTAGTAAATTACCTGAACCATTTAGTTCAAAAATAATAAAGAGTTGGGATGAAGCAAAAATAGTAGATACTCTAGGAGCAAGAATAAATTTTTTACAACAATGGTATAGAAATCTATGTGAAAAATATAGATAAGAAATAAAAAATGAAAAAAACATTAATAAGAAATTTAGCATGTTGCAAAGATAAAATAGCACCTCAATTTGGATGCGAAGAAAGATATTATAAGAAAAGAAAAAGACATAAGAAATATAAGAAATACAAAAAATCAAAATATAAATATAAAAAAACAAGAAAAAAATATTATGTAAAAAATTATAAACATAAAAGACCATATAGGAAAAAGAAATCTATAAAAGAATGTACTTGTTATAATTGCGAAAAATTAGGACATTTAGCTGGAGATTGTAAATTACCGAAAAACCCAAAAAATAAACAAATATCAAAAATAAAAATAGAAAATACAGAATATATGCAGATAGATTATATAGATTATGAATTAGAAAGTGAGGATAGTATATATGAAATTTCAGAGAATGAAACAGATAATGAAATAGATAGTGAATTACACGAATTAAATGACTGAAGAAGATATACAAATAAACCAAATGACTGAAGAAGATATAAAAATAATAACAAAAGAAGAATATTTAAATAACGAAGGAACAAATCAAAATATAATATTTGATAATAATATATTTGATGAAATAAAAGGAAAAGAGTTAGACTTAAGTGTAGAAAAAATATTTAAAATACCAACAATAAAAAATATATTTACTAGGAAAAAGGAAGAATATTATGTAGTAAGCCAAAAAGAACATGTAATACACTGCATATATGCAAAAGGTAAAGCTAGTATACCACTAGTAACAAAAGGGATAATTAATAAAGAAATAAACGATATAAAAAGTAGAGACCCAATAAAATATGTACATCTTGGAGGTACAGAGATAGTAATAAAAGCATGTTTTAGAGAAGGAATAGATGCACCAATAGAATTATATTTAGCAGATGATAGAATTATAAGACCTATAGAAAAAGTATAATAACTGTCATGAAAGGAAATTTAATATACCAAAAATTTAAAATTATAATAAGTGCAAATTATTCAGTAACAATAACAGATAAAAATATAGATAAATCATTAGTATTATATTGGAAAATATCAGGAATAGAACTAACCCCAGAAAGTAAAATATTTACAGCAAAATGTAAAAATCTATATGTATTAACTACAAAACACAAAATAACAGAAAAAAATAAAATTAATAAAATACAAATAGAAAGTCCTTTTGAACAATTCGTAAAAACAATTGATAATAATGATTATAGTTACAAAAATATAGACATAGAAGAAGATTTAGAAATAATAAATGATAGAATAAGTACAACAAAAAGAATAGCTTATGAAAAATCAGAATCATCAAGTTCATCAAAAAGAACAAGTTATGAAACAAGTTCAATAGTTAATTTAAACCAATATTACATAACAGGAACAATAAATGAAAAGGAATATTTAATACTCTTAAATACAGGACAAAAAGAAAATTATATAGCAAAATATCTAGTAAAAAATGAGGAAATAAAATCTGATACTAATATATACCCAGATCTACCAAGAAGCTTAATAAACACTAAAAATATAGCAGAAAAAAAATAACAATAGAAGTTAGAAAAATGAAAATAGAATTTGAAATAAAGGAAGAAATGCAAAAAACAGACATAATATTAGGAATTAAATGACTAGAACAAGTAAAACCATACAATATAGAACATACACAATTATCTAAAACATATAATAGAGAAAAATTATTCTTAAGAAAAGCTTTAACATGATATGAAAATATATGTATTAATGAAGATAGTAGTAGAAGGATATTACAGTAGATATTATACGCCTATGATAGATACATGAGCAGAAGCTAATTTATGTAGATATAATTGTTTACCAGAAAGTAAATGGGATAAATTAAAAACACCAATAATAGTTAAAGGATTTAATAACGAAGGAAGCTTAATTACTTATAAAGCTAAGAATGTAAAAACACAAGTATGGGATAAAATATTAACAATAGAAGAAATCTATAATTATGAGCTAACATCAAAAGATATACTTTAGGAATGCCGTTTTTAGATAAATTATATCCACATATAATAACTAGAACAGATTGGTGGTTTACAACACCATGTAAACATAAAGTAAGAGCAAAAAGAGTTACTAATAAAATAAGAAAGAAAACTGATTGGATAGAAGGAAGTGAAAAAATTATACAAAAATTAAAAAATATAAAAAATACTGAAGATACAATAGAACTGGTCGTATTTTCAATAAATAAAAAGGAAATAACTATATTTTCAATAAATAAGATAGAAATAATTAAGAAAAAATTAGAACAATTATATAGTGAAGATCCATTAAAAGGATGGGAAAACATAAAACCACTATAAAAATTGAATTAATAGATAAAAATAGCATAATAACCCAGAAACCATTAACATATAATTTTGATGATTTAAAAGAATTTAAAATGCATATAGAAGAATTATTAGAAAAACAATATATACAAAAAAATAATAGTAAACATAATAGCCCAGCATTTATAGTAAACAAACATAGTGAACAAAAAAGAGGAAAAGGTAGGATGGTTATTGATTATAGAAATTTAAATGCAAAAACAATGACTTATAATTACCCAATACCAAACAAGATATTAAAAATAAGATAAATATAAGGATATAATTATTTTAGTAAATTTGATTGTAAATCAGGATTTTACCATTTAAAGTTAGAAGAAAAATCTAAGGAATTAACCGCATTTACGGTACCACAAGGATTTTATGAATGGAATGTACTACCATTTGGATATAAAAATGCACCAGGTAGATATCAATATTTTATCGATAGTTATTTTAAACAATTACCTAATTGTATAGTATACATAGATGATGTACTATTATATACAAAAACTAAAGAAGAACATTTAAAATTATTAGAACAATCATGAATAAGTTTAAGTGAGAAGAAAGCAGAAATTATGAAAAATCAGATAGAATTTTTAGGAATACAAATAGATAAAAAAGGAGTCAAAATGCAACAACATATAGTCCAAAAAATAATAAATTCAGAAGAAGAATTAGATACAAAAAAGAAATTACAATCATTTATAGGATTTGTAAACCAAGTAAGAGAATATATTCCAAAATTAGCAGAAAACTTAAAACCATTACAGAATTTTTTTTAAAAAGAATGTAGAATATAGATATAATGAAGAAGACAAAAAATAAGTACAGAAAATAAAATTACTTTGTAAAGAATTACCAAAATTAAAATTTTCAAATGAAAATAAATTTTTTACATATATAGTAGAAGCAGATGCAAGTGAATATAGTTATGGAGGAGTACTCAAATATAGGTATGAAGAAGAAAAATTAGAACATCATTGTAGATATTATTCAGGAACGTTTAACGAAACAGAAATAAAATAAAAAATAAATAGAAAAGAATTATGTTCTTTATATAAATGTTTAATAGCATTTGAACCATATATCGTATATAACAAGTTTATTATTAGAACAGATAATACACAGGTACGATGGTGACTAACAAGAAAAATACAAAACTCAGTTACGACAAAGGAAATTCGAAGACTAGTATTAAATATACTGAATTTTACATTTACAATTGAAGTAGTCAATACTAACAAAAATATCATTGCAGATTACTTATCAAGACAAAGCTACTCAAACTGATTTACCAATGGAAGAGGCTGATGCCAAAGATACCCAGACTGATTTATTGCTCTAAATGTTTAAACAAATGGAGTTATTACAAGAACGAGTGATTACACTAACTACTGAAGTTACAAACGTATAAGTGCAAGTCGAGCACTATAAAAAAATAAGATACTGTGCAGGAAGAGCACATTAAAAAACTAGACCTAGAAGGTGACGATGAGAAACACCTTAAAACTCAAATCACTGACGTAACTTCAATTACAGCTACAGGCACATCTAAAGGGGAAAATATAGTCACTCAAAATAGACCTGAAATACCAAAGAAAAAACATTATAACCTCAGCCAAATATTTTCAAAACCATATACACCAAATATACAAAATTTAGAAGCATTTGCACCTCCCCAGATACATACATATTCTGAATCACTTAACCAAGAAAAACAAATATACAATTATTCTTCTCGTAAATACATTGACAACATACACACCTTACAAACCTTATTAAATACCAAACCTATTCAAAGTGAAGAGCTAACCACACAACAAAACGGATATATTACCCAGAAATGCCAAAATTACAATAAACTTATTGCCTTACCAGGTACAAGCCCAAATTTTATTAAATCATGTTACTATTATGGATTATTACCTACGGTTTCCACAACCGATGGAGAAGAGTTAGCAGGAATTCCAGAAATTCACAAAGAATTTATGACTTACAAGAGAATTACTAACGAACAATTATTCTATGTTCGATTCTATTCCGCACCAGCAAAAATATTATTTGACGAAATTAAACAGACTATTAATGTGGTCAAAATAGGTATGACCAGAGATTATATTATTCTGGAAGAAATATGTGAACAGACCGAGATACCAAAAACACAGATACCAACATTTTACCGCAACAAAAGAGTTATTGGAATAAGCAATATATTATCAGAGTTATTTAATAATTATTCAAATAAAAGTCAGTTTGAATATAAATTCAAGGAATCAAGCATTGATTTATTCAACTTGCAAAGAAGTTAGAGACCATGACATGAAAGAATTTAGAAAATGGGGATTAACACTCCTCAGACCAGAAGAACAACCATTAACGAGATCTATCAGTAAGGGAATTATTTCAGAAGAAGCTATGGATCAATTTTGTGAAAAAGTTGGCCAAAAATACAAAGACCACATATGCAGCAGATGTAGTGACAAACACAACTTTATTCCAGATGTGATGCTACACTGAAAAGAATATAGAAAAACAGCAGATACGACAAAAAAGATAGTTACGGAGAAAAATAATGGAGATAAAAGACAAGATACTAAATTGTGAAAGCGATATGTAACAAACTTTCACAATTTTCTTTACGTAAATTATTAGAAACTATTGTATAGTTTGACTATTAGTCTAAGCATTAATAGATTTTGTCTTTTTAGAAAGACTTTTGTATAGTAAAGTAGGTTGGGTAGAAGACTTTTTAAAAAGTTTTAGAAACGTGTAAAATTAGAGAAACTTTTTCATTATAAATAGAAGGCATCGGAGGCAGAAGAGAAGCAAACCTTCATGCGTTAAAACAAAAAATCTCTCTCTTGTCCACAACAAATATTATACTTTTTTATTTAAAAACAGGTATATTTCAATGGAAAAATCTATGGAGGAACAAAACTTAGGATTATCAAACTTACCAGAACAGGTATATTTATTTAGTATTATGAATAGCTAAATTCATAATTCCTAACAATCATGATATGATAAAATAAGTTTCATGTTAGTTACTTTATAATAGAATTATTCGAAGAATAGCATGTTAAGAAGTTTATTAGCAAAGTGGAAACGGAGAAAAATCCCTAAGAACTATGTCATCCCAAAGGTGAAACCAATAAGGCAAGAAGCCGTGGTGGGGAGTAGCCAGAGTAGAGGCACTGTTTAAGGGAAAAGTATCTGGATTACCATGTTAATAGTGACCGACGAACATGTTATTTAAGAATAATCTAGTATATAGTAATCTAATATGATTATTTTTTGTTATGTGTATGATTGGAAGGAATATTTTGAAAACAACAATTTTAAGAAAAATGAATAATTATTTATCTGACGAAATGGTAGATAAATTTAAAATACTTATTTTATATGCACTTAAGCATATAGAAGTAGTAGATATAAGAAAAATCATATTAGAAAAAGCATTTGGTAAATATTATATGACTAGAATAAATTACATACCACATATATACCAAACCTATATGTCAACCATGATAAATTACGTATATTTAGAATTTTTGGAAAAAGATATGAGAAACATACAGTTAGTAGAAAAACAGATGAAAACAAATTTAGACAAATACATGAAAACTAAAGATATAAAATATATAGAATTTCTTAATGAAAATATGCAAGAATTACTTAGACTAAAACAAACAACTGAAAAATATTATGAAAAAATATTTAATCAAGCTTAAATGACAGATGATATTAAAATACTTGCTTTATATATACTTAGAGATATAGAAATTATAGACATAAAGAAAATAATATGAAAAAAATTACAAGATTATGAAGAGGAAGAATTATTAAACAATATAGAAAACTTACGCATATATTATGAACATCAATACTATTTCGATTCAGATGGATATTATACAGACTAAAAATGTAAGAATATATTAAGAAAATTAGAGAAAAACAAGAAGACCTAAATAAAGAAATTAATTATAGAAAACAAATTAGAGAAATAATGAAAAATCTAATAGAAAAATTAAAATGGATAGACGAAACCTTGAAAAATTTAGAAAAAAACAAAGATAAAAGTTTAGATGGTTTAAAAAATTCATTAAGAAGAGAACAAGAAAAAATAGTTAATAGTATTAATAGTCCCAAACAAGATATTAAATATAGTACAAATAGAATAGATTATTATACATTTATTTTAGAAGAATAAAATGATAAATTACGAATATCTAAAATATTGGGAACAAGAAATGAAAGAAATAAGATTAACAGAAAACCTTATAAAAACAAATTTAATTGAATATTTTAAAACAAAAGATATAGAATAGTTAGAATATCTTAAAAATAATATAGAAGACTTACAAAAGCTAAGAAAAAAAGCTAAAGGATATTATAGCAAAACGTTTAATCAACTACCATTTAATCACCCCCCAAAATATGAATATCAGTAAAATTAAAAATGTTAATAAGATATACGAAAATAAAAGATACAAGAACAAAGAAAAACAGTTAATAAACATTACTACAAAGCATTTAATAATTACATAAATTAATGGATACATCTTACGAAAAGAATAAATCATTAAAAGAAATCGAAAATAAACTATATAGTTTATACCTAGAATACAAAAGATTACATAATACCAACGAGGATCCTAGAACACTAGATAATTACGATAATATCTAATTTAGAATATGAACTAATAAAACATCTTAAGTCAAGAAGATAAAAATGAAAATTAATCCAATCAATAATATTCACAAAATATATTATATAATAATAAATACTTATTACCTAATAACTATTTATTATCTAATAAAGTTACCGCACCTAATTCGCACCCCCTATAATTGGTATCAAAGCCTTGTTCGACCTAAATGAACAAATAAAAAGAGCTAGAATTATAGGTGTGGTGTGAAGAAAATATATCATATCAATGATAATAAGGAAACTGAGATATTTAAGAATTTAAGTTCTTAAATGAGGTGATTATTCAACGTCTCACACTTGCGTGTAATTTTCTGAATCATTATCTCCGAAAAGACATCAAAAAATTGATTAGTTAATACTATTGTCTTGTTAAACCTAATTTTTTTTTTTTGTCTTAGAAATGACGTTTTCCTGGTGAAAGATTCTCACCGACAGCAAAGATTTTGTCTTAAATTGCATAACTACCTCTTGTGATTAATATAATTTTGTCAAAATATTCTACTAGAATGTCTCTCTTGGCAAGTTATTTTAAATTTTAATAGTTTTAAATTTTAACCATTCAATTAATTTAGACCATTTTCCCTCTAAAAGGCCTCGATTGACATTGGCATTTGAATTCATAGTGAATAAATTTAAATTTTACTAGCGTTGAACTTAGAGCTACAATCTCAGCACCTACTACAAAAAGAAGGCTAGGTCCATACAATAAGTCTCGGTGGCAATCCATTGAGTAGATAGACAAGATTTTTTGGGATAAACAAATATAAAGAAGGGCAATAAAATAATGCAAGCAATTCATATATGTTAAATTCTGAAAGATATGAGACTAGATTTGAGTTCTAAGTTAGACTTTGGAAGTGATTTCATGTGAGTTCATATATTCTGAAAGTTTAAATTAAGCCTGTCAAATGGGTCGGGTTGACCCGGCCTGAACCGACTCGGTCAGTCCATGGGCTGTAAGGTACCGAGTCTCAGGGCAGTTTATTTTTTTGGTTGGGCTCAGTTAATTCGGCCCGGACCAAGCTCGATCCAAGCCCGTCGGTTAATCGGCTCGGATTTTTTTTTTTTTAAAAAAGTGGGCTTTGGTCCATTGGACCCAAACTAGCCGTTGGCCCAACGGCTATATAGCCGTTTTTTGGTCCAAACAGCTAGTTTGACATTTATTATTAAAAGAAAAAAAAATCTACTTTAAAAATTATTTTTTAACCCCAAAAAAAATCCTATAAATACCCTACACTTTCAAATCATTTTTCACACAATTTTTCATTCTCTTAATTCTCATTCTCTCTCAAATCTCAATTCTCAATTCTCAAACATTCTATATATTTAATTTCCTAAAGTGCTCACTTTAATTTTTTAATTTGACGATTACAAAGTACGAGTGAAAGTTTCTAAAGTCGCAATCTTCGGATACTTTCAAAATTTGGTATTGTCATTTCATCTCTTACGTTAATTTTTATTTAGTGTATTAATTGTTGAATATTTAATTTTATTATATTTGTGTATTTTGAATTTTTTTAGTTTAATTTATATTATGGATAAATTAAGAAACCTCGCTACTAAAGGTGTTGAAATTTTTTGTCCCGGAAGCGGTAGTGGTAGTAAAAAACGAATTACTAGCGGTAGAGGTACTTCAACTAGTAGACATACCTGTGTACCTTCGGCACCGCTTAGTCAACCTTTTGAGGAAGAAGTAGACGTACCTTTAGGTGTAGGTGTCCACGATATGGATTATGTAGAAGCTCAGAAAAATTACAATATAGAAGAAGAAAATGAAGTAGATGCGGTTAATTTAGACGAAAATGATGAAAATATTGGTGAGACACCCGCAGTAGAAAATGCTAACGTTAGATTTGAATCGCTTAATCTCCCTTCCCGTCCTTCCCACTTCCCAAGAGCTCGTAAAACAACTAGTATTGCATGACAATTTTTTGAATGTATATCAATACTGAGGTGCAATGCAATATTTGTCAACAAATATATAAGCATAAAAGTAGAGGCAAGCAAGGGGGTATGAGTACGTTAATGAGACATATAGGTGATGCTCACGAAAGAGAGTTAAATATTGCACGAGGTGGTGCGGATGTTGGTGGGCCAACACAAACTAGAATGGACCCAGCAAACGGTCAGATATTGAAAAAGTATAATAAATTGAGGGACCGGGAAGAAATAACTAAAATGATAGTTGTGGGTTGTTTGCCTTTTAGTTTTCCTTCTTCTGATGCCTTTATTCATTATATTCAAGCAATTTATAATCCTATGTTTAATGATATTCCTAGAAGTACTTATCGGGCCGATATTTTTAGACTTCATTCACAATATTATTTTTATTTATCAACATTGTTAAAAAATATTCAATGAGGAATGTCCCTAACTTCTGATCTTGGGCGTGCTGTAAATAAAAATGATTATTTAACTATTACTTGTCACTGGATAGAGGGTAGTTTTATTATGCAAAAACGTATTCTTACTTTTTTATATGATGAAGATCGTAAACATACTGGAGATTTTATTGCTGATTCAATTGCTAAAGTTGCAGAATTTTATGGTATCGAAAATAAAATCTTATGTATTGCTTTTGATAATGCTTCTAACAACAAGACTTCTATAACAAAATTAAAATCTAAGCTATCTCTGTTGTTACTTAAAAATTTTCATATTAAGTGTGCATGTCATATATATAATTTAATTGTAAGAGATGGTCTTGAGTTTTTTTGAGTTTTATATTGAAAAAATTCAGCTTGCCGTTGATTTTATTCAAGGAAATGATCGTAGAAGTAGAATTAGAGACTTTAAACTTAAATGTGAATAAAATGGACTTTCACCGATATTGATGCCTGAAGAATGTGAAACTAGATAGAATGCTATGTATGATTTTTTAAAAACTTGTTATAAATATAGAGTTCCTTTTACACTATCTTTTAACCAATATTGTGGTTCGTTTGCTGATTCTGTTGATTGCATGTTACATGATTCTGATTGAGTTGTAATTAATGATCTTATTAAGTTATTGAAAAAAATTTATATAGCTACGGTTGAATTTTTCGGTGCTTATTATCCTATTGTTTGTAATATTTTGACATATATAGCCGATATTTCTACTTTACTCAAAGAATATAAAAATAAAGAAGGTTACAAAGATGTTATTGGTGCCATGTTTGCTAAATTTTAAAAATATTTTTTTTTTATTTTCCCTATTTATTTGGTTGGTGCTATTCTTAATCCGTGCATGAAATATAATATTATGTGTCACTTTAGTACTATCATTTATACTAATTTAGAAATAAATACTAACAATGATTCTCAACAAGTACAACCTGATTTGTGGACGGCTATGGGTGATGTGAATGAATATATAGATAAATTATATAACCATTATGCTAATTTAGTTGACTTAGCCGTACCTACAAATATCACTCCAACTGTCGCTCCTCATCCTCCCAAGGAGCCATCATCTTCTAAAAGGCCGACAGATAGTGATTTTCCTAATCACTTTTATGATTTAAATTGTTGAAACAGTGTCGAGGAGGGAGCTTACACATCAACTTATCGGGAAGAGTTTAAGTATTATCTTCGATCGCCGCTAGAGGGTCGCAGACGATGGATCAACGCGTTGGATTGGTGGAGAAGTAATGAAACACAATATCCCGTGCTTTCAAGTTTAGCTAGAGATATCTTGAATGTTCCAATGTCAACTGTTGCATCGGAGAGCGCTTTTAGTCAAGGACGACAACAACTTGGAGACAACCGACATTCATTGGGAAACAATGCAATGAATATTCTCGTTTGCCTCAGAGATTGGATTAGAGTCGAACGAAGAAATCAAGGAATGGAAGCGGAGCCGAACGACGAGCAGAGACTTGAAGAAATTATGACTTCACGAGAGAACTCAGCAGAATCAAGTCCAATGCATGATTTTGCCCCCGTTGACTTTGACTATCCTATGCAAGTTCCCGTTAATATTAACATGAATGAGTTGGAGAAAATGACGCAAAATTTGTAGATTTTTCATTCATGTAAATTATAAAATTGAGATCATTTTGCAATAAATAAAATTCAATATTCATTCATTCCTTAATCCCTACTTCGTAATTTTTTCCATTTAATGATTTAAACTGAATTTCTAGTTTAAATTAAAAACTTAGTTTTAATATATTATTAATTTACTATTAAGTATTATACTATTATTAATTTATTATATTAAGTAGCATATATTTTATTTAAAATAGTGTATATATGTGTATATAGTATATATATATTGTAGTATATTTTATTTAGAGTAGTACGTATATATTGAATGGTACGTATATATGTATATATATCTTCTATTGACGTATATATTTAACGTATACATGTGTATATGTTTTATAAATTAGTGCATAACTATATATATAGTGTGTGTATATATTCTAGTATATATATTGTAGTATATTTTATTTAAAGTAGTATGTATATATTGAATCGTACGTATATATGTGTATATATCTTCTATTGATGTATATATTTAACGTATACATGTGTATATGTTTTATAAATTAGTGTATAACTATATATATGGTGTGTGTATATATATTGTAGTATATTTTATTTAAAGTAGTACGTATATATTGAATGGTACGTATATATGTGTATATATCTTCTATTGACGTATATATTTAATGTATACATGTGTATATGTTTTATAAATTAGTGTATAACTATATATATAGTGTGTGTATATATTGTAGTATATATATTGTAGTATATTTTATTTAAAGTAGTACGTATATATTGAATGGTACGTATATATGTGTATATATCTTCTATTGACGTATATATTTAACGTATACATGTGTATATGTTTTATAAATTAGTGTATAACTATGTATATAGTGTGTGTGTATATATCTTGTAGTATATTTTATTTAAAGTAGTACGTATATATTGAATGGTACGTAAATATGTATATATATCTTCTATTGACATATATATTTAATGTATACATGTGTAGATGTTTTATAAATTAGTGTATAACTATATATATATAGTGTGTGCATATATTGTAGTATATTTTATTTAAAGTAATACGTATATATTGAATGGTACGTATATATGTGTATATATCTTCTATTGACGTATATATTTAACGTATACATGTGTATATGTTTTATAAATTTGTGTATAACTTTATTTATAGTGTGTGTATATATTGTAGTGTATATATATTGTAGTATATTTTCTTTAAAGTAGTACATATATATTGAATGGTACGTATATATATGTATATATCTTTTATAGACGTATATATTTAACGTATACATGTGTATATGTTTTATAAATTATTATATATATCATTATATTGTAGTATATATCTTATAGTATATGTTTTATTTAGAGTAATATATATGTTTAACTAATCTATAGTCATATACACGATTACATGTGTAATTGTGTATATGTGTATATATTTTTTAAATTCTAATGTAGTATATACTATATTTATAGTGTATATATATTGTTTAACGTATTTAAAATGTATATAGGTGGGTATATATAGCGTATATTGGAAAAAACTTTTTTTTTTGTTTTTTGATCGGATTTTTAACCGGGTTTGACCAGGTTGGGCTAAGTGGGCCGGTTCAAGGTTGTTTTTAAAAAATTTACTGTTGAACCCGAACCCGACCCACCTAACAACAACCCGGTCCGGACCGACCCAGAACCCGGCTAAATTTCACGGGCCAATTCCGGATTGATCCGACCCGACCCACTTGACACCCATAGCTTAAATATAACGTCCTTGTATATGTGCAATTGGGTCATGTACGGCAGTGTGGCACAAATAATAGCACCTGCCATATGTGTAGCTAATTCTAGCCTCTGGCGGCACTCACACTTCGTGGACATACGTAAGCATGGGTTAGTTTTCCGTCATTTACACCATGACATGCATTCATGCTCGAGGAGGTTGGCTGCTACACGATTCTAAATTGGAGATCACATTGTCTGAATCTAAACTGAAATATGAGCAACAATCATTACAGCACACGTAACAACAACAAAATATTCGTCGTATTTCCACTAAAGAGTCGTTTGGTAGGAGGCATTAGAAAAAATAATGAATGCATTTAGCTCTGTGTATTACTAATACCTTTTTTGATATACTTTTTCAACTTATATATAACTAAACAGTCTATTGTTTATTATGCTATATATGCATAATTAATAAATATGATATCTTTGGTATTAGTAATGCAGTGAATTTTAATGCATGCATTAGCATGTACAAAGATACAATAGCCCCTCAAAATCTTTTCCATATCATTTTCATTATAATTGTAGAGGATATTATTGTAAATAATTTTTTTTATTTAAAAATATGCCAGGAAAGTTAATTTTTAACACACTAAACGAAACCCTGCATAAGAAATACTTTCAGCATGACTAATGCAAGCATAACTAATACTTGCAATACTAATACATTATATTTTGCACCGTTCTTATACACTCTACCAAACGACTCTTAAGTGGGATCTGAAGAGGGTAAAATGTACGCAGTTCATACCATTACCTCAGATGAAATAGAGAGTTATTTTCGGTAGACACCCGGCTCAAGACAAAAAAAGTATAAAAGATGTAGTAAAAATAAAAAAACAGATGAAATACCACACCAATAGAGAATAACAGAAACAAGACGCACACTCACAAAGTAGTACTATAAACTAGCTATTGAAATCACAAACATCATCAAAACACCACGAACAAGAAACTACAAGATACACGTAAAGCACTACGACTAGTGGCACTGTTACAAACAAAGTGTTCCTTCCTACAAGCAAGGACGCACTCCCACCTACTAACTCTTTACCCTAATTTATGTTCTCCATACTTTCTATCTAGGATTATGTTCTTAGTAAGTTGTAACTGCTCCAAGTCATGTCTAATCACCTCCCTTCAATATTTTTTCGGCTTACCTCTATCCCGCTGAAACCATCCATAGCCAACCTCTCACACCTTCGTACTGGGACGTCCATGTACCTCATCACATGTCGGAATAATCTCAACCTCACTTCTTGCATCTTTTCTTTTATCGAAGCCACTCTCACCTTCTTTTGAGTGATCTCATTTCTAATTCTCTCTCTCCTAGTAAGACCACACATTCAACACAACATCCTCATCTCCGCCGTCTTTAACTTTTGGATGTGGTGCTTGATTGATCAACACTCAGCTCCATACAACATTGTCGATAGTACTGCCACCTTGTAAAATTTTCTTTTTAAGTTTAGGACACCTTTTCATCACACCAAACTTCAGAGGTGAGCCTCCATTTCATCCATCCTGCACTAATACGGTATGCGACATGCTCGCCAATCTCTTCATTTCCTTATATCACAAACTCAAGATACTTGAAATTATCTATCTTAGAAATGACATGAAAATCCAACTTTCAAACAACAAATAATCAAATTACATCATAAAACTTAATAGTATTATTATTATCTGAATTAACTAAATAAACGTGTGAAACTTGTTACTTTTTGAAATGAACTCTGCATTACAATTTTTTACACTATAACTCAAGGAAGAAATAATCTGCTATGGCAACATCCCAAAATATCAAAAGCGGATAGTGCCGGACGCATTGACTTTAAGGGTAGAGAGGGGGACAAATGTTCTCTCAAAATGGACCATTCAACTTCTCATATTGTACCATTAAATAACTCCTTTAATTAAGAGGGACCGTGGGCTAGGTGTACTACATACATGCTATTTAAATTTGGTACTCCAAATTAAATTTTTCATAAGTAGCAAATTTATGGTTATAATTAAATTTTTTATAATAATTATTTCATAATTATAAAAAATAGCAAATTATATTTTATATTTTATAAAAGTGTTATTACTACAATACATATACAACAAAAAAATTTATTATCCTTTTTTTTTTGGTAATAAACTGTGAATGCACTAACAGAACCCAACAAATTATACAAACTAAGAGCATTTCGTGTCATTGCCCTCTTCTACGAAGATTGCAATTGGGCATCCAGACCTCAATAACAAAACACACATCTCATTGTTCAAGAGAATTAAATAAGGAAGCAATAAATACTTCTTTTCATAAATTACTATAGTAAATTCATTTTCCTTAAATTACTCATATTTTCATAATTAATAGATTCCCTTTTCAAATCAAACTCAAATATGAAATATTATTATCTTTATTATTTTCAGAAATTCAAAATAAAGCATCATTACTATTTTTTCCTCTCTTTCGCTCTCTTATATCTCTAACTTTTTTTCTTATTAGTTTTTTTTTAATCTTTTTTTTTTTTTATCATTTTACTTTATTTTGATTTTTTTTTCTTTCCACTTTATTTTCACTCTTTTATTTCTCTTGTTTTTTTTCCTTTTCATTTTTTTCTTTTTTCTTTTCTTATTTTTTTTCCTTTCTCATATTGTTTTTCTTTTCCTATTTTCATTTTTTCATTTTTTCTTTTTTCTCTTTTATTTTTACACTTTGTTTTTTTTTTCTTTTCCTATTTTCATTTTTTTCTTCTTTTTTCCTTTTTGTTTTATTTTTTTATTTTTTCGCTTTTATTTTTACACTTCTATTTGTCTCCCCCCCCCCCCCCCCCCCACACACACTTTCCACTTCTTTCTTTTAGATTTTTTTTTTGTTTTTTGTCTTTTTCTATTTTGTTCTCATTTTTTTTTACTCTTCTATCTCTATCTTTTATTTTTAAAAGACAAATATCTATATCACATATACATATTAAAAAAATATACAAAATAAATTGACATACAAATCTGCATATGTGTTTACAGTACAAAACATACATATATAATTGCATATGTATTTACAAAAATACATATCTAACTCATATGTATATATAAGCATATAGGACACAAAATCTCTATAACAAAAAGGACAACTATATACATATACATATAGGTAATAAAAAAAATAAACGATACATATTTTAGACAGTAAAAAATACAAATAAGTATATATGTTACCCTCTAAAATGACATAGAATAATTCAAAGACAAATCCAACACTGTACAAAAATACATGTGAATATGCATTTGTATAAACAAAAAGGACAACTAAATACATATACATATAGATAATCAAAAGATACATGATACGTATCTTAAACTCTAAAAAATACAAATATGTATCATGTATTTTTAATGTATAAGATATGTATCGTGTATTTTTTTATTATCTATTTGTATATGTATATAATTGTCCTTTTTGTTATAGAAATTTTGTGTCTTATATGTTTATATATAAATATGAGTGAGATATGTATTTCTGTAAATACATATGAAGATACATATGTATGTTTTGTACTGTAAATACATATCCATATCTGTATGACTATGTATTTTGCATATTTTTTAAATATGTGTATGTGATATACATATTTGTCTTTACAAAATAAAAGTTGGAGATAGAAGAGTAAAAAAATAAAATAAAAAAAAAATAGAAAAAGAAAAAAATGAAAAAAAAGAAGTGAAAAGGAAAAAAAAAGAAAGAGAAATAGAAGTTAGAAATAAAAGTGTGAAAATAAAAGAAACAAAAAGAATAGAAAAAAGAAGTAGAAAACGAAAATAGAAAAAGAAAAAAGATATGAAAAAGGACAAAAAAGAAAACGAAAAGAAAAAAATAAAGAAAAATGAAAAAGAAAAAAAAGAGAAATAGAAGAGAGAAAGTAAAGGAAAAAACTAAAAAAGAAAAAGAAATCAAAATAAAAAAAATAAACTGATAAAAAAATAAGAAGAAAAAACTAACAAGAAAAAAAAGTTAGAGATATAAGAGAGTGAAAGAGAGAAAAAAATAGTAATGATCTTTTATTTCGAAATTCTGAAGATCATGAAGATAATTATCTTCAAATACGAGAAAAAAATGAAAAAGAAAAAGGAAAAAAAAGAGAAATAGAAGAGAGAAAATAAAGTAAAAATAAATTTTTTTTTTTTTTTTTTTAAAAAATAAAATGTTAAAAAAAAATAAGATGAAAAAAGAAGAAGATAAAATATACGGCTATATTGGGGGAAAGTGAAATAGTGGAGTGAAAATAGAAAAAAGATAAAGTAGTGGGAGTAAAACAAGAGCTTGTCTAGTTAATGGGCAAAATAATGTTACTCTTTCTATAAATTGTAATTTTACAAAAGTGTTGCTATGTATTGTAATTATAGTCTTAAATATACTACTTTCTGTAATTTTTCCTTTTTTTATCCTACTTCTTTTTTAGTTATTCATTAAAAATGCATTTAAATATTACACTTTTTTTGAGTTTCTTGCCTCAACTATTATGTGTGTGACTTTCTTACCTAAACTATCACCAACTATTTATCAAAACACATTTAAATTATTAATTGTTCACTTTTCCTACCTAAATATTCAGATATGAAACTCAAATAATAAAAATATAGTTGAAGTGTGTTTTGAATAATTGTTGATAGTTCAGGTGGGAGACTCGCATACCTGATAGTTCAAAAGTGAAATTAAAAAAAATCAGGATATTTTAGATGTGTTTCTCATCCTTCACTCTTTTTTAATCAGTTTGAAAAAGACTCTCTTTTTCCGTTCTTTAATTCTAAATGTTTAAGACCCACAAGATTAAATAACATGGCGATACATTTTACATATTTTTAATTTAAAATTATAGAATTCAAAAGTCTTCACTTTATTAAATTTTGAATCAAATAAAAATTAGACAAACAAAATTATATGTCTCAATTATTGGATGTTCTTTCACTGCTTCTCATCTTTAAGAAAAAGAGATTCATTTTTCATGAAAATCAAAAGATATAAGAATTCACAAAATATTATATTTATCGAAGCTCCATATATTTGTTTTTTAGTAATAAGAATTAAATATTCTATTAAGTAAATAAACTATGGGTTAAATTATTCATGGAAACATCAACACCGTTTGATGGGGGAGGGGGTGATAGTTTGGGCCACATCACAGCCTTGTGGGAAAATATCAGAAAGTTGATTTTTCTAGGAAAAGTAGTTCCCCTACTTTCTGCTTCTACAGTTGCAGTCGCACACAATGGAGGAACTTTAAAAATATGTGGCACCCTGTAGCAAAAGTGGTTCCTTCCTTCCCTTGACAATTTGTCTGCTACTTGACTTTGCTCTCTAAAGATGTGCTTCACCTTGGCTACAAGCATAACCAAGATCATTATATCCTCATTCTAGGACCTCATTATAATACTACCAGGATTTAATACTATCATACTTAGCGCTTCTAATCCACATGGCTAGTCATGAAATAATCGTGCATAATAGTACCATCATAAAATAGAAGAGGTCATAGACACACCTTAGATCTCGATACCGAATCAATGACCAATTTATCATAATCTAGCCATACTAATAATTATAATAATGATAACAATAATATCAATAACAACGTGAATAACTGGTTGCTTAGGAAAACCAAATACCTAACAGAGCCCTATGTGTACCCCTACCATCCCAGACTCGAAAGTTTCAATTAACATACAACAACAAAAGGCATATTCTTTAACCATATCTATGTAACTATCCCATATCAGTTGATAGAAATAGGTGCATACTGGTGGTAGGCGATACACATGCAGGAAAAAATGCAAAGTACACAATCAATATCACAGTCTCATTATCATAACCATCTCCATCAAAATTGTCATCATCATGACCAAATATTATAATCAACCTCTGGCCTTATCGGGTATCAATACATCATAACTGTATTCTCCGATATTACCAAGCATCAATATCATCATCTCAATATCCTCCACCCATGTCGGGTATCAATATTATTATCACAATATCCTCCGACCTTGCCGGGTATCAATATCATTATCAGAATATTCTCCAACCTTGCCTAGAATCAATATCATCATCACAATATCCTCCAGACTTGCCAAGTATCAATATCAACATCACAATATCCTCCGTCCATGTCGGGTATCAGTATATCATAAACATCAATACACATTGTAACACCCGATATTTTTGCGCTAGAATCAAACCATTGTTCCTATGTGTATAAGTGTTAATCTCATGATTTGTATATTAATACATGTGTCATGATCATTATCCTAGTTTATTAAGTTCTCTCAAAGTGAATAATGTTCATAGAATTTACTTAGAACAAAGTTGAGCTAAGAACCATAGATTCATCCTAAGTTTGGTGTTAGATTCTACAAGGGTAAACTTTGAAAGTGTATAACTTTTAATGTATGTAGAATTTTCCAGCTAAATACCCACCAAATTATAGAAAATTGAATCATCTTTCCAACGATATCAATTTTTGCCTTAATCTGACACCCGAATGAAAATTTATAGTATTTTTTGTGTGAGGAAGTAAGCTGCTGCGATTACACCGCTCGGTGGTGCCTATAAAGGTGGAACTAATACCGCTAAATGGTAATCCTTAAAATTAGGATTTTCCAAAATGGTAGGTCACAGCTATTACATCACTCGGTGGTGTCTATTGTGGTGGAACCAATAGGGCTCAGCAGTGAGCCTCAAAATCGGGATTTCTACTGTAACTTTTAATTTCGAGGGGTAGTCTTGTCTTTTCCCATCTCAACCCAGGTCATAAAAACATGATTTTAAGCATCCATTAGGGCATTATTTGCCCTCATTATCCTATTTTACTCTCAAGAACAAACCCTAATCAATTCCCTTCAAGGTCATCCATTCCATAACTTCCTCTTCAAGAACAATCAAGAATCAAAGTTTTCTAATAGAAGAAGACTTTTAGGATTTTGTTTCTTCTTCAAGATTTAAAGTTTTAAAGTATGTGGGAGTTCATCAATGGGTTCTCTTTCACCTATGCAACCCAAAACCCTTTTTTTCAATTAAAGAATGAAGTTTTCGATCATTATGTTATTTTAGATTTTCAAGAAAGATTGAATTTCATGTTTTCATGGTATTTTTAATTCAATTCAGCCCATGTGTGATTCAATGAAAGATTTTAAATTCCTCATGCTATGAATTTGAGTTTCTCCATGTTTTATTCAAGTGAATTCCATGCTAGATCCTAAATTCATAATTTTTTAGCAATATTCTCATGTTTTAAATTCATGCTTTCCACATGTTTGATTAAATTTCCATATTATTTTCAATTAATTTCAAGATAAATCCCCTAGTTATGAATGTTACCATGTAACACTATTGATCCTCATGTTTAAGACATTCTTATGTTCAAGTTATGATCCTTACATGTTTTGATGAAACGCCCATGTCCTATTTCAAGCAAATTTCATGTAAATTCCCTAATTCATGATTTTAGTTATGTAATCATTCTATGCTCCCATGTTTAAGATATTCCCATGTTCAAGTTCATGATCCCCATGTGTTTGATAAAATGCCCCATGTTAAAGTATTAATCTTCATGTGTTTGATGAAATTCCTAAGTGATGGGTTTCTTTAAATAATGCTTTCTCATTATGGTTTCAAAGCTTTAGTATATCCCTATCGTTATTGCTATCGAGTCCTGAGGGTTTTGAATATCCAAAAACTTAGCTGTTTACATAATTCCAGTAGCGTCAGAAAGGTTTTCAGATAAATCATGAGTTCCATTAGTTCAGTCAGTTATCATATCCAGTTAAACTTAGATCAGTCCAGCATTCAGTGTCTTTCAGTTGGGAGTTGGATTTAGCACCGAGTGAATATAGGGATGATGACTTTTCTGTCAGTTAGGCAGAGTCGTTAATAGTAGTTCCTGTATTTCAGATCTACGTATCCAGCATAGGATATAAGGAGTCACCCGTCATATTTTAAGTGTCCTAGGGAGTCTATAAAGTCGTGTCTAGTAGAGTCTTGCAAAATGGTATGGAGATATCTGTACTTTTCTTCGATAGGCTACAGGGCATTTAGGAAATGTTTCTCTTTTTTTATGTCTCAGATCGTGCTATAGAAAGGTTCTCTAAGAAATTAATGTAGATTCTCATCATTCTCCACTCATGTCAACTCTACCTTAGTTTCAAGGTAATAGAAATAATAAAGCTCAAATTTCTACCGATAGAGATTTCTCAGATAGTCTCCGCATACAGTTGTGGGATTGCACGCAGGCTCAAAAGTATCATATCAATTCCATCATGTTCCAAAGTTTTAAATATTCCATTCATGATCATGAAAACTTATGCACTAATTCAAAGTCGGATGTGCTTTTAGATCCCTCATTAAAATCCTATGGCATATGGTCTAGAATTAGAAGCATGAACCAAAAAGTTTAGCAGTAGTAAAGTTGGGATAGATTTACCTGGATTTAGCAGATTTTGTATCCATGGGTCTAGTTGTATGAAAGGTGAATCAGTAGGCTTGAAAATAGTGTATGCAAGAATTTAAGTTTGTTAAGTTGAAAGTATATGTTGTTGATTTTGGTGTAATGGTAATTCTCTTGGTTTAGATGTGATGTTAGTAGGCTATGAAGGAAGTTAGTATGTTTCATTGAAGATTTGGGGATATCTATGTTAAGTGTTAGAATCTAAGTTTGAATCTTTGAAAATTGAGCTAATAGAAAAAAAAGAGTTGGAGCTCTAGATAGTGTGAACTCAGAGTAAAGTGATTATAATTCAGTTTAGAAATTTTAAAGGGGTTCATAAACTTAGAATGATGGCTATAAGCTAAAGGAGAGATGATAGAATAAGTAACCAAGTCAAACTCTCAGATCCTAGTAGTGATGCCAGTATATGTAGAAAAGCAGTAAGAAGGGATGATGCCCGACCCATTCTTATCTCAGTGCAAAGTTTTGTACTTCAGTCATCACGATATCTACTCATGCCTTACATGTCAGCTCCATGATTATAATTCATGTTCATTCACATAATAGAGAATTATGTACTCTCCCAATTTCTAGTATGAGGAGTTCCAGTTCACTCAGCAGTACAAATTATGTTCCATGAATTTATGAGCTCTAAACTCAGGTCTTGCAGCTCATGACTCATGTATTCATGCTTTACAGTATGTTCAGTTCCAGTACTCATGCTACACTCCTAATGATCAACGAAATTAGGTTTATGTCATGTATGTCCCCAGTTTAGACCTGAATCCATTATATTGATACTCTATTTCCTCAGGCATCAGTTAAGTGTCACATTATGCATAGTATTCTTTCATGTTTCAGGTCCTCATGTTCTAACTTTCAGTGACCTCTCCTCATGTCATGATTAGTTGAAATTCTATGTGTGTTTTCTTGGGGTAGTGCATGGTAGTTTCAAGGATATAGGTTTAGAGAATATGAGAAAGATGCTTTTGTGGTTGCTTGCCTACAAGTTCATCTGTGGTTATGAAGATAGACTTGAATGTCATGTTGGTGTACAAGTGGGATGTATATATGAGTATAATCTTTCAGTATGATTCAATCTATATATCCAGTAATTGAGATTAGCAGTCAGACAGACAAGTTCCTATGGTTTTTCATATTTCCATCTAGTCTTACTATCAGAAGTTCCACAAGTAAGGACAGTTCATGAGGTAAAATGTTTGCCTTCATGAAAATTATGAACTCAGTTTAGTTCATGCACCATGCATCAGTTTAAAATTTAGATATTTAGTCATGATTTAGTTCACAAGTGTTTAGTGAATGATCATAGTTTTCAAAGAATTCCTGCTCAGACAACATAATACATATTGTATGGTCTTAGTCTTGTGGTCTCATTAGTAGTTCTTGCATAAGTTATCACTTCGTAGTTCTATATGTATGATTGTATCATGAACACTTCAAGCGAATTCTAAATTCTCAGCGTGAATCAGCTCCTTATAGTAAGTAAAGGCAAGTCAGCTCAGAAATAGATTTCATAATAGAGGTTTGTAATATTTTAGCTCAGTTATATCCTTTCATGGAAAACATATCATATCCACATTATTCCTAACCTATAAGGCTTTAATAAGTTCCTATTCATTATTCGCGGATGAATGACTCTAAGGGGGAGATAATGTAACACCCCGTATTTTTACGGTAGAATTTGAACCATCGTTTCTATGTGTATAAGTGTTAATCTCATGATTCATATGTTAATAAATGTGTCATGATCATTATCCTAGTTTATGAAGTGCTCTTGAAGTGAAAGATGTTCATAGAATTTACTTAGAACAAATTTGAGCTAAGAACCTTAGATTCGTCCTAAGTTTGGTGTTAGATTCTACAAGGGTCAACTTTGAAAGTGTATAACTTTTAATGTACGTAGAATTTTACATCTAAAGACCCACCAAATTTTAGGCAATTGAATCATCTTTTCAATGATACCAATTTTTGCCTTAATCCGATACACAAGTGAAAAGTTATAGCATTTTTTGTGTGAGGCAGTAAGATGCCACGATTAGACCGCTCGGCAGTGCTTATAGCGGTGGAAGCAATACCACTCAGCGGTAAGCCTCAAAATCGGGATTGTAAAAAATAATAGGTCACCGCTATTACAGCGCTCGGCGGTGCCTATAGAGGCGGAACCAATAGCCCTCAACGGTGAGCCTCAAAATCAGGATTTCTGCTGAAACCTTTAATTTCGAGGGGCAGTCTTGTCTTTTCCCATCTCAACCCAGGTCGTAAAAACACGATTTTAAGCATTCATTAGGGCATTATTTTCCCTCATTATACTATTTTACTATCAAGAACAAACCCTAATCAATCCTCTTCAAGATCATCCATTCCATCACCTCTTCTTCAAGAACAATCAAGAATCAAAGTTTCCCAATTCAAGAAAGCTTTCAAGATTTTGTTTCTTCTTCAAGATTTAAAGTTTTAAGGTATGTGGGAGTTCATCCATGGATTCTCTTTCACCTATGGAGCCCAAAACCCCTTTCTTTCAATTAAAGAATGAATTTTTCAATCATTATATTATTTTAGATGTTCAAGAAAGATTGAATTTCATATTTTCATGGTGTTTTTAATTTAATTCAGCACATGTGTGATTCTATGAAAGATTTGAATTCAAATTCATATTTTTTAGCAACATTCCCATGTTTTAGTTTCATGCTTTCCACATGTTTGATGAAATTACCATATCGTGTTCAATTAATTTCAAGATGAATTCCCCAAGTTATGAATGTTACCATGTAACTCTATTGTTTCCTCATGTTAAAGACATTCTTATGTTTAAGCTATGATCTTTACATATTTTGATGAAACGCCCATGTCCTATTTCAAGAGAATTTCATGTAAATTTCCCAATTCATGATTTTAGTTATGTAATCATGTTATGCTCCTATGTTTAAGATATTCTCATGTTCAACTTCATGATCCCTATGTATTTGATGAATTTTCCCATGTTAAAGTATTAATCTCCATGTGTTTGATGAAATGCCTAAGTAATGGATTTCTTTAAATAATGCTTTCTTATTATAGTTTCGAAGCTTTAGTATATACCTGTCGTTATTTCTATCGAGTCCTGGGGGTTTTGAATACTTGAAAAATTAGCTGTATAATTAGTTCCAGTAGAATCAAAAAGATTTTAGATAAATCATGAGTGCCATCAGTTTAGTTATTTATCATATCCAGTTAAACTTAGATTAGTCCAGAATTCAGTGTCTTTCAGTTGGGAGTAGGATTTAGCACCGAGTGAATGCAGGAATGACTGATTTCTCTTTAGTTAGGCAGAGTTGTTAGTAGCAGTTCCTGTATTCCAGAGCTACGTAGCCAGCATAGGATATGAGGAGTCACCCATCAGTTTAGGCTTGGCTACCTATCAGGGGTCACCCGCCAGTTTAGGCTTGACACCATGGTCCTTTGGTACATCAATTAGTAAATCCATACATCCATTGTTAGTACCCATGGTATGGTGCTAACACTTTTCCAACTGGGGTTACATGTTGGACCCCAATCAGTTTAGAGCGGGGCATGTAGGTTAGATGATACCTCCTACAGTCTCAGTATAGTATTCAGTGTCTCTTTATTTCAGGTTTGCTTGACTACGTGTACAGACTTCTAGATATTTAGTTTAACAGTTCTCAATCTTTTAGATTTCAGATTATCTTAGTACCATAATAGATATACACTTAGTCTTGCATTCTTAGATATTATAGTTTCCACTCATTCATGCTCAGTTATCTCATGTTGTTTTGATAGTCCTTACCTCATAATCATAGTACTCTACAGTTTTAACCTAGTTATTCAGACTAAGTACAGTTCAGCCTTACATGACCAGTATTCAGTTAATCAGATAAGCTTAGTATATGTTATGTTTGATTTTGTATGTTTATGCATTCGTGCTCCATATGATTGTATATTCAGATCATAGAGTTATGTCAGTCTCCATTACGTAGTTTCAGACTCAGTATTCATACAGTGTCTATGTTTTACCGCATCCCAGCTTTAGTTCTACTTATTCTACAAAAGTAAAGAGTTTTAAGAAACTAAGTATAGTGATTCACCATCTTATCATATTATGTTTGGTACTCATGTTTTAAGATGTTTTCATCTTTCAATTTATTCTAGCTTATTGGTGAGTCTACTTACACTTATCATGCATGTTTTAAGATTTCATACATAATCAATTTTACTTAGTGAATTTACCCCCGCTTACTTAGTATATTCCAGAAGTACTGATCCACATACACGTCTGTGTGGCTACATTATTTTATAATGTAGGTACCATTTATAGCCCACACATCATGATCAGACAGTTACAATTTCCAGTCAGCAGGTGATGAGTTTCTCCTATTTTGGGAACTCCAGTCATATGTTATTTATGTACATTGTATTATTAATCACATATGTTGATTAGTAGAAGCTGGAGGAATGTCCTAGCTATCTATAGTTGGTATAGTAGAGGCTTTATAGATGTCAGTCAGAGTCAGTCATGTAAATTCAATTCTTTTCTCAGATTTATCAGATTGTAAAACTTTATCAGTTGCATACTATTTCAGCTTTTCAGTATGATTATGTTTACGCACAGTTGAACTTGTTATTTAGTGTATTATAACTCAGTTGTTTAACAGTATGCCAGTTCATGGGTTACCTCGGGATCACTTGTGGTTCCTAGAACCGTGTAGCGTCTAGGGTGTACTACCGGGGCATTACACACATATTATTTATAGACATATAATAGATGCACGCACTCAAGACGTGGAAAACGGAGGGTAAATTTATAAGCCTATTAATATACTCATAATCATAATCGTATCATCATAAAAATATCTGACTTGTCAATACTTCCCAACTATTCGTTATTAGCTAACCAACGCTTATGATTATTAAACCGCCAATTCACTAATCTTTACATGACCTCTAATTATTAGCCTAAACATTATCCTTCACATATTCCTTATTCATGGGACAACAACTAATAATTATTAATTTAGTAGCCCATACCTAACATCTAGTCAAGATTCATCACTAGACCATAATCGTCAATTATCCACTAATCATCATTATCAACTAATCAATCTATAGAAGTTAATCATTATTAGATGACACATTACCATTTATCATCTAACCATCTTTTATTGACTAAAACCATTCGTTAACTAACCATCGTTCACCAATAATTCCACATTTACCAACTATTCATCATTATTATCAAGTCATCTATCTAGACTTATTAATACAAAACTTATCGTTAACAACTAATCGACATCATAAAATAATCCATCAAGTGTTATAGTCACCTAATAGACAACTAGAATCCAAATAGCTTAACCCTTAATTAGGAAGAACATATATAAGATCGTATTTTAGCTAGAATTATATCAATTACCGATATAATATCATGAATGTACCAAATCTATTCATGACATCACCAGTATTAAATCAGTGGAACAATAAACATCATACCATATCTTTCTCCATCCCATATCAGAGAGATGTGATACAAACATATATATATCCATAAATCATAAAAGCATTCTTTACAAGGATAAACATTTCTCGGATATCCAACACACATCATAACATGGCCTTTGGCCAATAACATGTTCAAAAGAATCACAATATCATAATCACGGCCTTCGGCTGTAAGACCCTGGAAAATCCTAATCTTAACTCAGTCTTTTAAGCTTGCTAAAGGGTCCCAGACTTATAAAATTTTAGCTAAGTATTCAAACTTAGTATCATCTTAGCCTTCGTAAATTGGAAACTCTATTTCACAACCTCTATAACCTTAAAATGTCAATCTTAAGGTTAATTCATGATCAAGAATATTAATAGGTGTTCCCAAATGAGTTTCATATTTTTTGGACCTCGTTTGAAACACGTTTGGGAATCCAAAATAGTGCATCGATGTGATCTCAGCGCGACGCAACGGCCATCATGTCGATCAATATTTTCCTTGGCTCCCAGTGGCAATTTCTAGTGAACCAATGCAGACTCAACATGGTGCATTGGCTATCACATTGATGACAATAACGTGGTGTGTCGGTATGCGTGATATTTTATGCTCAATTTTTAGTCATTAAAAAGTCGCGTCTTTAGGGTAATTGGGTCTTTTTCTCACATCCTTCAGCCCCCATAACACAAGATTTATCTCTTAATTAGAAAATTATATTCATTCTTTCTCAAAATACTCAAGAATAAAAAACCTAAGAGATTAAATTTTAAATTCAAGACTCAAGATTCCACCACCAATCTTTCTGAATTCAGATAATAAGGTATGCCAAGTGTTCATCCAAGGGACCCTTGGAGTCCAAGAAACTCTTTTAAACTTCAAGTATCTTGATTTCATGCTTTCACGATTTGGATTCAAGTGTATTCATGATTATAATGTTGATTGGATTTCTATTCCACGACTAAGTGCAAAATTTATGTAAAAATAACTATATGTATGTATTATCATGTGAAAACATTTTAAAGCCTTGAAATTGTGATGCTCGTGTATTGATTAGTACTATGTGCATATACAATGCCTTTCAAGCATTTGATGAGTTGTTCATGAGAAGTAAATAATGAAATTATATCATGTTAGCATGTATTCAAGTTCATGTCATGCAAGTGTTTGCTAGAATGTCCCAATGAATGAATGATGATCAAGTAGTTATTTATCATGTTTCAAGATTGAGCCATGTCTTATAATTTATGCTATCGAGTCTTGGGGGTATTTAATTATAAGACCCTGCAAATTTCTTAGCTTAATTCAGTCCTTTAAGCTTGTTAAGGGGTCCCAAACTTAGAAAATTCTAGCTAAGTATTCGAATTTAGTGTTATTTTAGCCTTCAAAAGTTCGTAATCTTATTTCGTGACCTTTACGTCCATTAAATATTGATGTTTGAGATAATTCATGATCAAGAATGTCAATAGGTATTTTCGGACAAGTTTTGAATTTTTTGAACTTCGTTTGAAGCACCTTTTAAATCTTAAACCAGTGAATCAACTTCGTTCGACGCATCACATCGACTATCACGTTGATAAATATTTCCCTCAGCTCCCAGCATCTAATTCCAATGAACTGATGCGGACTCGATGCGACGTGTTGGTTATCGCATCGATGTTAATAACGTGGCACGCCGGCCTGCGCATCGATGGTTCAATTTATAGTCAATAAAAATCGCGTCCTCAGGGTTAATTAAGTCTTTTTGCCACACCCTTCAGCCCCCATAACAGGAAATTCAGTCCTTTTTTACCAAGTTGTATTTATTCTTTCACAAATTGCTCAAGAACAAAAATCCTAGGTGAATTAAATTCAAATTCAAGGCTCAAGATTCCACCGTTAAATTTTCTAGAATGCACCAACTAAGGTTTGTGAAGTGTTCATCCAAGGGTTCCTTTCACCCTTGGAGTCCAAGAAACTCTTTTAAAGTTGATGTAGAGTGATTTTATGATTTCTATGAGTTGAATTAAAATGTATTCATGATTTATTAAAAGATTCTTGTAGAGTTAATTGATATGTGTGCTTTATCATGTGAATTCATGTTGAAACTCTTGGAATTGTGTAGTTAGAATTGAATTATGATGCCTACATGTTGTTTTAGTATTATGTGCATATATTGTGCCCCACAAGTGTTTGATGAATTGTCCATGTGAGTTGAATAGTGAAATTATATCATGTTAGCATGTATGCAAGTGTTTGCTTGGATGCCTAAATGAATGAACGATGACTAAGTAGTTAGTTACCATGTCTCAAGATTTTTCCATGTCTTTTAAGCTTATGCTATTAAGTCCTGGGGGATATTTAATACCCAATAATTTAGTTGCTTGTCTAGAGCCATGGTCAGTCACAGAGTAGAATCAGTCATGTCTCGATCAGTAAAATTCAGTCATTTACAGAACTTAGGAAAACTCAGTGAACTCAGAATCAGTCCAGCTCAGTTCAGTAAAATTAGTTCAGTTCAGTTATATAGTACGATCAGTAATAGTTCAGTCTAGCCTAGTAAAGTTTAGAATTCAGTCCAGTGTCTATTCAGTTAGGAATAGGATTCAATATCGAGTAAACCCAAGGATGGGGACTCACCTGCCAGTCGAGGGTGAAATCCTTAGAAACAATCCTTGCATTGTAGAACTATGTAGCCAACGTAGGTTGAGACATCAACCTGCCATTTGAGGGTTGATGAGATGATCTACCTGCCAGTTGAGGGTACCACCATTCTTGTTTAGAGTAACTGCTAGATGAGTGTGACTCAACACTTGTCCTTACCTGTGGCACGGTATTGACACCCTTCCAACTAGGGTTACAAGTTGGACCCCAAATCAGTTAGAGAAGGGGCATATCGATTAGATGATTACTTCCCACAGTCTCAATTTCAGATTCAGTCTCAGTATGAAACTCAGTTCAGTTCCGCAGATTCAGGGCTGTCAGACGCAGTCACTCAGCTCAGTATGACATTCAGTATAGATCCACAGAATCAAGAATGTCAGATACAGTCATTCAGTTACCAGTAATTCAGTATCAGTATACTCAGATATTAGTTAATCAATATTCAAATTCAGTATTCAGTGTTATTACGATCTCAGTATAGTTTCTATATTCATGCATGTACTCTCATTTAGTTATACTCATTATATCCAGTTAGTATTGTTCATGCAATGAACCCATGCATTTCAGCCTACCTCACTGAGCATACCAGTACATTCAAAGTACTGATGCATACTTTTCTTTTGTGATATAATGTCTTATATCATAGGTTCAGACGCACGGGGTCCCGAGCACCCTTAGCAGTTCAGGTTCTCAGCATACAGAGTTAGTGGTGAGTTCTCATAATTTGACGACGTGATTATTTATTTCAGCATTTCAATTTATTTTCAGTAGTCGGAGTTAGTTGGGGACTTGTCCCATCAACTCCACAGTTCAGATAGTTTAGAGGCTTTTCAAACTAGAGTATTTTCAGTCAGTTGTTCAGTTTTCAGTATTAGTGTTTTGTTTTTGGTATTGTGATACCATATCCAGTATTAATTACAATATTGAACCTTATTACATATTTTCCGCTTAATTTCTGCATAGTCTAGTATTATTGTCATTCAGTTATTACAGCAGGTACCAGTCATGGGTTAAATTATGGTCCTTCGGGATTATGAGCACCATGTAGCGTCTGGAAATAGACTCAAGGCATTACAAATTTGGTATCAGAGACTAAGGTTCAACAGAGTCCTAGGAAGTCTAAAAGTCCTATCTAGTAGAGTCTTGTGCATGGGTGTATTGCGCGCCATACTTATGGACATGAGGCTACGAGATATTTTAGGAAAAGTTTCCCTTCTTTCAGTATCCGTGTCGTGCGAGTTAGTATGAGCTATATTTAAACTCTCAGTATAATCCTTTCTCTTCTATTTACAGAAATATGCCTATAAAAAGGGCTAAAAGAAGAGGAACAAGAGACTAACCAGAACCTCAGCCCATCCAACCAAATTCACTAGACGAACACGTCTTCCATGCTGAGTTCAGAGCAGTATTCTCCACCCTATCTCATTCTGTGGCAGCCCAGAATGAACGTCCAGTTGTCATTCCGGCCAACCCTGTGGATAATACTGCCGCTTCCAGGATTTGGGACTTCACCCGAATAAACCCTTCATTGTTAATTGTGTCTAAGTCAGATGAGGACCCTTCAGAATATCTTGATAAGGTGCAGAAGGTTACTAATATTATGGGGGTGACAACTGTTGAGTTGGCTGCATATCAGTTGTAGGATGTGGTACACTCGTGGTTTAAATAGTAGAAAGCAAAAATGGCCGCAGATGTGGGGTCCATAGAGTAGAAAGAGTTTGGCACTGCTTTTTGGATAGATTCTTCTCACTGGAGTTGAGGGAAGTGAAGGTTTTGAAATTTATCAATCTGAAGCATTGAAATATGACAGTGAAAGAGTATTCTCTTAAGTTTAATCAATTAGTTAGATATGCTCCTCATATGGTGGCAGGCAACAAATCCCGAATGAGTAAGTTTGTGTCAGGGGTATCTAGCAGCATGGTCAAGGAGTGTAGGACCATAATGATTATTAAGGAGATAGACATATCCAGCCTTATGGTCCATGCTCAGTAGATATAGGAGGCCAAGAATAAAGAGAAGGGTAGAAAGAGCAAGAGAGCATGAATAGGTAGTTTTAACTTTGCTCAGCCTAAGTCAGAGAGTGGGAATCATTCTTAGTTTTGCCTGAAATCTTCAGTCCCAGCTCCGTCCTCAGCCAGTGTTCCTGTGCCAAAATTCAAAGATGAAAACAGGGATAGGGCATCAGGACCTAAACCCCAGGGCAGTATTAGCAGTGCCTAACCCAATCCCCTTTGTTAGAAGTATGGCAAAAACCACCAGGGTATCTGTAGAGCAGGTAGTGATATGTGTTTTGGGTATGGCAAGCCAGGCCACAGAGTTAGAGATTGTTTCCAGTCAGGTTCTCAGGGTTAGTATAACCATCCCCCAGCTCAGTCTGGTCTCCCGAATCAGCAGGGTGCCACTTCTAATGCCACCAGCGGGCAATTCCCAAACAGACTCTATGCTCTTTAGTCCTGACAGGATCAGGAGAGTTCTCCTGATATGGTCACTGGTACGTTACAAGTTTATTATTTGCATGTTTACGCTTTGCTAGATCCAAAATCTTCTTTGTCCTTTGTTACTCCTTATATAGCTGTCAATTTTGGAGTCAGTCCTGAAATCCTAGCAGAGCCTTTCTCAGTCTCTACCCCAGTGGGTAAATCTATCATAGCCCGGTGGGTATATAGGAATTTTCTGATTATGGTATCTCAGAAAGTCACTCCAAAAGACTTAGTCGAATTAGAGATGACTGATTCTGATGTCATTCTCAGCATGGATTGGATTTATTCCTGCTATGCCTTAGTCGACTGCAAAAATAGAATTGTCCAGTTTTAGTTTCTTAATCAACCCATCCTAGAGTGGAGAGGTAGTACTTAAGCACTTAGGGGTCAACTTGTTTATTACTTTTGGGCAATAAAAATGATATCTAAGGGATGTGTCTACCATTTAGTTTGAGTCCAGGACTCTAGTTCAGAAACCCCTACTCTTAAATTAGTGTCAGTAGTATATGAATTCCCAAATGTATTTCCCGAAGATCTTCTCAGGATTCCTCCCAAAAGGGAAATTGACTTTGGAATAAACCTTCTTCCAGATACTCAGCCCATATCTATCCAATTATATAGAATGACACCTGTAGAACTCAGAGAATTAAAAAAACAATTAAAGGATCTCCTAGATAAGGGATTTATCAGACCTAGTGTGTCCTCATGGGGCGCACCAGTTTTATTCATGCGTAAGAAAGAAGGCTCCCTCAGAATGTGTATTGACTACCATTAGTTAAATAAAGTTACGGTCAAGAACAAGTTTCCACTTCCCAGAATCGATGACTTGTTTGACCAACTTCAGGGTGCCAGTTATTTCTCTAAGATAGACCTCAGATCAGGCTATCACCAGCTCAGAGTTAGGGAGTGTGACATCCCGAAAATAACTTTCAGAACTCAGTATGGTCACTTTGAATTCTTATTTATGTCCTTTGGTCTTACCAATGCCCCAGCAGCTTTCATGGACTTGATGAACCGTGTGTTCAAGCAGTACTTAGACATATTTGTCATAGTCTTCATAGATGACATTCTTGTCTATTCCCGCAGTGAACATGACCATGTAGACCATCTCAAAATAGTATTACAAACTCTCAGAAATCATCAGTTATTCACCAAATTTAGTAAGTGCAAATTTTGGCTAAGGTCAGTAGCTTTCCTCAGCCATATAGTTTCTGGTGATGGCATTAGGGTTGATCCCCAAAAGACTGAAGAAGTAATAAATTAGCCTAGATCCATTTCTCCTTCAGATATCAAGAGTTTCTTGGGCTTGGCCGGCTATTACCAAAGGTTTGTTGAGGGATTTTCATCTATTTCATCCCCAATGTCCAGTTGTTGAGGAATTTTCATCTATTTCATCCCCTATGTCTAGACTGACTCAGAAGAAAGTTAAATTCCAGTGGTCAGATTCTTGTGAAAAGAGTTTTCAAGAGTTGAAGACTCGACTCACTAAAGCTTTAGTTTTGACCCTACCAGATGGTTCAGATGGCTTTATTGTGTATTGTGATACCTTTAGAGTTGGATTGGGGTATGTTTTGATGCAGATAGGTAAGGTCATAGCCTATGCCTCTAGATAGATTAAACCCCATGAGAAGAATTACCCTACTCATGATCTTCAGTTAGCAACAATAGTTTTTTCCTTAAAGATTTGAAGGCACTATTTGTATGGTGTGCACGTTGATGTGTTCATAGACCATAAGTTTAACACCCCGTATTCAAGTACATGTATTGACGTATTCAAGTACGTGTATTGGTCTTATTTATATGGAATTAATTTTTTTTTATTTATACCGGAATTTGTCCGTCGATGGTTCCATGCGAAGGTTATTGAATAAGCTTTCCAACGATATAAAGATTTCCAAAAAACGGATAGGTTTCAGATATAATAGAGCACGTTCAAAACTATAAAATGGTGCCCGGGATATTTGGGAATAGTAAATGTGCAGGAAAATTTCGTGCACACAAACTACTGAGGCCAGCTGAATTTTTGGGTCAACTTCGAATGATTATAACTCCCTTAATATAATGAACTGGGAGATCTGCGACCTATGAAAAGAAATATCTTTGAGTCTTATTTCCAATGCAATTGGTTTCATCCGAATCCAACGTCTGAGTAAGGAGTTATACTCGTTTTACTTCAGCCTATCAAAACAGATTTTTAGGGTCAACTTCAAACAACCATAACTCCTTGTACAGGACGAAATGGGTGGCCTAATTTATATGAAATGAAATACCTTTGAATTATATTTCCAACGATACCAATTTCACCCAAATCCAATATCGGAGCAAGGAGTTATGGTCGATCTACTTTAGCTTGTCAAAACAGTCCACCAAATGACAGATTTGACATTATTTAAATTTTAAAGGCATTTTGGTCATTTTCTATTATAATATGGACGGGAATATGTGTATATATACATATATATGAGTTCAAAAACTCATTTTCATCATCAATCATTGAGAAAGAACAAACCCTAGCCAAATTTGACCTTTAAATTACTTTTGATTCAACCGTAGAAATTTCAAAGTAATCTGATAACTGCGTTTGTCATCTCGAGAGCTTCGAACGACACCTATTATTTGTGCAAACAGGATTACATAATCAAGAGGTGAATTCTAAGGTATGAATATTGTTTGCCTTTGTTCTTTTCCATATGTATATGTGTGATAGAGGATTATATGTATTGGTTGTTATTGAAAGGTGATGGAAATAGGGTTATGGACTATTTTGCATGGTTTGGTTGTATTGAATTGTGGAATTTGGATATGGTAATTGAGTTATGGAAGGTGGATATAGAGATATACTATTGAATTGATGATTATTTATGTCTATGGCTCAATTTGGTTTAATGGATTGGTTGGAAGGATAATTGAATCCAAACTTGATATTGGAGGATGTTGTATGAATATGCATGGCATGCGAATGTAGTTGGAGTATAAGAGGGTTAAAGTGACACCCTTTATGGTGTAATTAAGGCTTACTACTTAACCACTAGTTTGGTGAATTCAAATAATTGAATTGTGACGTTTGGTTGCTAATACTAGATTGCTATATATGTTCATTGTAGATAAGTAATCTGAAAAGACGGGAAGTCCATTTGGGACTAGTATTGAAGGTTGACGTTCAGGTATGTAAAGCATACTCTATACCATATCTTTGGCATGAAAGTGAATAATTGTTCTATTAAGAAAGTTTCCAAAGTTATTCAATAACATGTGATCTATAATGGTTTTGTATGATGTCCTACGTTACCAATGAACTTGTTTTCACCCTACAAGATGTCAAGACATTCCAATACTTACTTGTTTTCCAAATCTTACATGTTTATTGCACTAATGAATGTCAGAAGGTATCCGATTACTCAAACAAGATCCATGTGCTATTAATGACTCCAAAACGTTTCATTGATATACCAATAAGTTCCTACTTCATTGTTATGGCATTGATGACTCCAAAACACTTCATTAATGTGCCAATGAGTTCTTACTTCATTGTTATTGCATTGATGGTCTATTTATATGTCTCTTATTGATGTATCATTGTTTCAAAGTATCAAAAAGGCGGTGGCGACCGAAATAACAATCTCAAAGATTAATTGAACTAAGTGATGTAAGTTCTCTCTTATCGGGTGGTATCCCAGGGGCATAAGCCTATCATGGGTCTATCCCTAGTTATGTATTTATGGGTGGTATCCCAGGGGCATAAGCCTATCATGGGTCGATCCCAGTTGATATGTACTGGAGGCAGCCTAATGGTCACAGTGCAGTACAGTAATGATTACAAAGATGATAAGAACGAAGGTAAAGTGATTGAATAAATACAATGTACAGGTTGCCACAAGTTCTAGTAAGTATGGTCCACTTCTATTATGATTCATTCACTTGTTTCTGATTTCTATTGAGCTCCTATATCATATGTGATTATCTACAGCTTTACATACTCAGTACATATTTCGTACTGACGTCCCCCACGGGGGACCTGCATTTCATGCTGCAGGAACAGGTACCTCAGCTCATACACCGCACAAGTAGGAGCTAGGATATCCAACTGCTTTTGGTGAGCTCCAGTTTTCTTCGGGGCTTTTTGTGTCATATCCAGTCACTTTTGGTATTGTATAGAAGTTAGTTATATGGTGGGGTGTGTCCCGACCTTAGTTAAACTCTGTGTATTGTCTAGAGGCTTTGTATACCTAATGTACGGTCAAGGTGGTGTTTTGTTAATAGATATGATGGCTCAAATGGCCAAGTATTGTATATACATATATATGTGTGCTCGATCTTATACAGGTGATTATTTCCTTTTATATGTGACATGATGCTGTCCGAATTTCGGGTTGTCATAGAGGTATGCATGGGAAGTATAAGGTTATGAGCTGGTTCTCCCGGGCCTCCTCGATTACGGGTGCCGGTCCGCCCCAATAGGATTTAAGGCATGACAATAAGATACTGCAGTATGTATTCTCTCAGAAAGACCTAAACCTTCGTTAGAGAAGATGGTATGAGTTATTGAAAGACTACGACATAAGTGTCCTATATCATCCGGGCAAGGCCAATGTAGTGGACGACACTCTTTGTAGAATGTATATGGGTAGTATTGCACATATCGAGGATAGTAAGAAGATGTTAGTTCAGGAAGTACATCAGCTAGCCCAACTAGGTATCCTCTTAGTTGATTCAGTAGAAGGTAGTGTATGGGTGTAGCATAGTTCAGAATCATCCTTAGTTTTTGAAGTGAAGGAAAAATAGGATAGGATCCTAGTTTAGTCAAGTTGAAAGAATCAATCAGAGATCATAAGGTAGAGGTTTTCTCCTAAAGAAGAGATGGTGTTTTGCATTCTCAAGGTCGACTATGTGTGCCAGGCGTAGATGAGTTGAGGCAGCCAATCCTTGCAGAAGCGCATGATGTACACTACTGTATTCATCCAGGGGCTACTAAAATGTACCGTTATTTAAGGAAGATCTATTAGTGGAGTAGGATGAAGAGAGATATTGCAGAGTTTATGGCTAAGTGCTCAACATGTCAGCAGGTTAAGATTGAGCATCAGAAATCTAGTAGGTCCATGTAGGAGTTCAGCATTCCCACCTGGAAATGGGAAGAAGTGAACATGGACTTTGTGATGGGTTTGCGCCGCACTGGTCATCAACATGATTCAGTTTGGGTCATTATAGACAGAATGACCAAATCAGCCCATTTTCTACAAGTCCATACCTTTTACTCAGTCGAGGATTACGCCAAAATCTATATTAGGGAGTTTGTTAGATTACACGGTGTTCCATTATCTATCATCTCAGATAGAGGTACCCAGTTCACCTCTTATTTCTGGAAAGCATTCCAAAGGGTCTTAGTACCCAAATTCACCTCAGTACAACCTTTCACCCTCAGACAGATGGACAAGCAGAAAGGACCATTCAGACTTTAGAGGATATGCTGCTAGCGTGTGCAATAGACTTTAAAGGTAGTTGGGATAACCACTTGCCTTTGATTGAGTTCGCATACAATAACAACTATTATTCCAGTATTCAGATGGCTCTATTTGAGGCTCTTTATGGAAGGAGGTGTAGATCTCTCATTGGTTGGTTTGAAGTGGTGAGGCCACAGTGGTAGGGCCTAACTTGGTATTTGATACCTTAAAAAAAGTCCAATTGATCAGGGAAAGACTTAAGATAGCTCAGAGCCGACAAAAATTGTGCATAGATGTGTGTAGAAAGAATCTCGAGTTCGATATTGGTGACTATGTGTTCTTGAAAATCACTCCTATGAAAGGAGTGAAGCGGTTTGGCAAGAAAGGGAAACTCAGTCCCTAATATGTCAGTCTTTATCGGATTCTCAGCCATTTTGGAAAGGTAGCTTACGAGCTTGAGTTGCCCTCAGATCTATCTTCAGTCCATTTGGTGTTTCATGTCTCCTTGCTAAATAAATGCATAGGTGACCCATCATCCGTAGTCCCCATAGAGGGAATAGATGTTCAGAACAACCTCTCTTATGTAAATATTTAGTCAACATCCTTGATTATCAGATTTGCAGACTGAGGAACAAAGAAGTCCCTCTACTTAAAGTTCTTTGGTGGAATCAGTCCGTTGAGGGAGCTAATTGGGAAGAAGAAGCAGATATGCGGACCAATTATCCTCACCTCTTCTCCGTAAACTTAGATTCAGCTCAAGGTAATAGTTTTCCTTAAGCTTATTCAGTTTCATGCTCAGATTTTCCATTACAAACTTGGTATCAGTTACTATTGCATATTCAGTCGTATGTTCACGAGTCAGTTCAGTCATGTATTCATGCATCAGATATGCATATTTAGTATGAAATTCAGTATGTCAGTAATGTCAGTTGGATAATCATGTTTTAGATGTTCATGTTCAGTAAGTAGGTTCAGTCTACCAGTATTCTTAGCTTATTTAGTATCATTCGTGGATGAATGTTCCCAAGGGGGAGATAATGTAAGACCCTGCAAAATTCTTAGCTTAATTCAGTCCTTTAAGCTTGTTAAGGGGTCCCAGACTTATGAAATTCTAGCTAAGTATTCAGACTTAGTGTTATTTTAGCCTTTGAAAGTTGGCAATATTATTTCACGACCTTTACGTCTATTAAATGTTGATGTTTGAGTTAATTCACGATCAGGAATGTCAAAAGGTGTTCTCGGACAAGTATCAAGTTTTTTGGACTTCATTTGAAGCACCTTTGGAATCCTAAACCAGTGAATCAACGCGATCTTGATGTATCGCGTCGACTATCGCATTGATAAATGTTTTCCCCCAGCTCCCAGCGTCCAATTCCAGTGAACCGATGCAAACTCGATGCGGTGCATTGGCTATGCATCGATGCCAATGATGTGGTACGTCGATCTGCATATCAATGGTTTAGTTTACAATTATTAAAAAGCCGTATCCTCAGGGTTAATTAAGTCTTTTTCCCATGCCCTTTAGCCCCCATAACACAAAATTTAGTCCTCTTTTAGCAAGTTATATTCATTCTTTCACAAATTGCTCAAGAACAAAAACCCTAGGTGAATTAAATTCAAATTCAAGGCTCAAGATCCCACCTTTAATTTTCCAGAATTCACCAACTAAGATATATGAAGTGTTCATCCAAGGGTTCCTTCCACCCTTAGAGTCCAAGAATCTCTTTTAAAGTTCATGTAGAGTGATTTCATGATTTCCATGAATTAAAGTGTATTCATAATTTATTACAAGATTCATATAGAGTTAATTGATATGTGTGCTTTATTATGTGAATTCATGTTGAAACTCTTGGAATTGTGTAATTAGAATTGAATCATGATGCCTACATGTTGTTTTAGTATTATGTGCATATATTGTACACCACCAGTGTTTGGTAAATTTTCCATGTGAGTTAAACAGTGAAATTATATTATGTTAGCATGTATGCAAGTGTTTGATTGAATGCCCAAATGAATGAACGATGACTAAGTAGTTAGTTACCATGTCTCATTATTTTGCCATGTCTTTTAAGCTTATGCTACGAGTCCTGGGGGATATTTAATACCTGAAAATTTAGCTGCTTGTCTAGAGCCATGGTCAGTGATAGAGTAGAATCAGTCATGTCTCAATCAGTAGAATTCAGTCAGTTACAGAACTTAGGTAAACTCAGTGAACTCAAAATCAGTCCAGCTCAGTTTAGTAAAATTAGTTTAGTTCAGTTATACAGTACAGTCAGTAACAGTTCAGTCTAGCCTAGTACAGTTTAGAATTCAGTCTAGTGTCTATTCAATTGGAAGTAGGATTCAGCACTGAGTGAACCCAAGGATGGGGACTTACCTGCCAGTAGAGGGTGTAATCCTTAGAAGCAGTCCTTACATTCCAGAACTATGTACACAGCGTAGGTTGAGACATCAACCTACCAGTTGAGGGTTGATAAGGTGATCTACCTGCTAGTTGAGGGTACCACCATTCTCATTCAGAGTATCTACCAGATGAGGGTCACTCAGCACTTGTCCTTACCCGTGGCACTGTATTGACACCCTTCCAACTGGGGTTATAGGTTGGACCCTAAATCAGTTAGAGAAGGGGCATATCGGTTAGATGATTACTTCCCACAGTCTCAATTTCAGATTCAGTCTAGGTATGGAAGTCAGTTCAGTTCTATAGATTCAGGACTGTCAGACACAGTCACTAAGCTCAGTGTTGGATTCAGTATAGATCAACAGAATTAAGACTATCAGATACACTCATTCAATTACCAGTAATTCAGTATCAATATACTTAAATATTAGTTAATCAGTATTCAAATTTAGTATTCAGTGTTATTACAATCTCAGTACAGTTTCCATATTCATGCATGTACTCTCATTCAATCATACTCATGATATTCAATTTATATTATTCATGCATATGAACCCATGCATTTCATCCTACCTCACTGAGCATACCAGTACATTCAAAGTACTGACACATACCTTTCTTTTGTGCTATGATGTCTTATATCATAAGTTCAGACGCACGGGGTCCTAAGCACTCTTTGCAGTTCAGATTCTCAACATGCAGAGTTAGTGGTGAGTCCTTATAGTTTGAGAACGTGATTATTTATTTTTGCATTTCAGTTCATTTTTAGTAGTCAGAGTCAGTTGGGAACTTGTCCCATCAACTCAACAGCTCAGACAATTTAGAGGATTTTTAGACCAGAGTATTTTCAGACAGTTGTTCAATTTTCAGTATTGATGTTCAGTTTTTGATATTAAGATACCATATCCAATATTAATTACAGTATTAAACCTTATGGCATGTTTTTCACCTAATTTTTTCATATTTCAGTATGATTTTCATTCAGTTATTACAGCAAGTACCAGTCATGGGTTAGCTTATGGTCCTTCAGGATTATGAGCACCGTGTAGCGTCTGAGGTACAAACTCAGGGTGTTACATCAATACCCGATAATTTAGCTGATTACCTAGAGCCATGGTTAGTCTCTGGATAGTATCAGTTATGTCACAATCTGTAGTACTCTCAGCCAGTTATAGAACTCAGGAAGAACTAAGTAGACTTAGTATCAGTCCAGTCAAGTTCAGTATTCAATTCAGACCTCAGTAAATTTGGCCACTTCACAGAATTCAGTAGTATTCTATCAGTCAATGAAACTCAGTGAACTTAGTTTAGTTCAGTTAAATAGTATGATCAGTAATAGTTCAGTCAAGCTTAGAAAAGTTTAGAAATCAGTCCAGTGTCTATTTAGTTGGGAGTAGGATTCACACCGAGTGAACCCAAGGATGGGGACTCACCTTCCAGTAGAGAGAGTGAGCCATAGTAGCAATCCTTGCATTATAGAACTACGTATCCAGCGTAGGTTGAGATATCTTCTTGCCAGATATTATGAGGGTTGATACAACTCATTCGAGTTTTCCCTGCCAGTGAGGGTTGATGAAAGAGCTTCCTGTTAGAGGCGGTTAACTAACAGTTTGTCTTTACCCGTGGCACGGTATTAACTCCCTTCCAAATGGGGTTCCAGGTTGGACCCCAATCTATTTATAAAGGGGCATGTCAATTAGATGATTACCTCCACCAGTCTTAATTTTCAATTCAGTCTCTGTACAAAACTCAATTAAGTTCTATAGATTAAGGACTGTCAAAAATAGTCACTCAGTTTAGTATGGAACTAGGTATAGTTTCACAGAATCAAGACTGTCAGATATAGTCATTCAGTTATCAGTAATTCAGTATCAATATACTCAGATATCCGTTAATCAACATTCAGACTTCGTATTCAGTATTATCACGATCTCAGTTGCAGTTATGTATTCATGCATGTACTCTCATCCAGTTATACTTATGTCATTCAGTCAATATTATTCATGTACATAAACCCATGTATTTCAGCCTACCTCACTTAGCATATCAGTACATTCAAAGTACTGACGTATACCTTTTTTTTGCAGTATGATGTTTTATATCATAGGTTCAGAGGCACGATCCCCGATCATCCCTAGCAGTTACAGATTTTCAATAGTCATAGTTAGTGGTGAGTCTTCATAGTTCAAGGACATGATTATTATTTCCATATTTCATTTTTATTTTAGTAGCCAGAGTTAATTAGGGACTCGTCCCATAAACTCCATATTTTAGACAGTTTAGAGGATTTTCACACTAGAGTATTTTCAGACAGATGTTTCAGTTTTGGTATTGTTATACCATATTCAGTTTATTTTAGTATTGAACCTTATGGCATGTTTTCTTCCTAATTTTTGCATATTTTAGTATTATTATTTAGTTAATGCAGCAGGTACCAGTCATGGGTTAGCTTGTGGTCCTTCGTTATGAGCACCGTGTAGCGTCCAGGGTACAGACTAGAGGTGTTACAAACTTGGTATCAGAGACTAAGGTTCAAAAGAGTCCTACTAAGTCTAAAAGCCACATCTAGTAGAGTCTTGTGCATGGGTGTATTGCGTGCTACACTTATGGACAGGAGGCTACGAGATATTTTAGGAAAAGTTTCCCTTCTTTCAGTATTCATGTCGTGTGAGTGAGCATGAGCTCAAGTTAAGCTCTCAATCTAATTCATCTCTTCCTTATGCTTCCAGAACATGTCTTCCAGATAAGCTAACAAAAGAAGTAATGAAAACCAGTTAGCCCCTTCGCCCATTCAAGCAGATCCCCTGAATAAGCATGTTTCTCACACTGAATTTAGAGTTGCTTTCACCACCTTAGCTCATTCAGTAATTGCTCAAAATAGTTAGCTGGATGTTATTCTATCTAGGCTTACATCTCATGCTCCACAAAGTAAGAAGGAGAGGTGTAGGAAAAAAGGGAGAAAGAATTAGAGGGCCAAAATATCTAGGCCAAAGAGTGGACGAACCAATCCTTTTTGCTAAAAATATGGTAGAAACCACCAGGGTATCTATAGAGCTGGTAGTGATATGTGTTTTGGATATGGCAATCCAGGCCACAGGGTCTTAGATTGCCCTCAGTCTGCTTCCCATAGTTAGTATAATCGTCCCCCAGCTCAGTCTGGTCGCCCGACTCAACAGGGTGCCGCATCCAGTGCCACTAGTGGGCAGCGCCCAAATAGAATCTATGCTCTTTAGTCTCCACAGGATCAGGAAAGTTCTCCTGATGTGGTCACTGGTACGTTACAAGGTTTTTATTTACGTGTCTATGATTTGCTATATCCAGGAGCTTCTTTGTCCTTTGTTACTCCATATATAGAAGTTTATTTTGGAGTCAGTCCCAAAATTCTAGTAGAGCCTTTCTCAGTCTCTACCCCAGTGGGAAAATTTATCATAGCCGGCGGGTATACAGGAACCGTCCAATTATGATATCTCAAAAAATTACTTCAGCAGACTTAGTCAAATTAGAGATGACTGGTTTTAATGTCATTCTCGGCATGTATTGGCCTCATTCTTGCTATGCCTCAGTCAACTGCGAAAACATAATTGTCCAGTTTCAGTTTCAGAATGGGCCCGTCCTAGAGTGGAGGGGTAGTACTTCAGCACTTAGGGGTCAACTTATTTCTTACCTAAGGGCAGGAATAATGATATCTAAGGGATATTTCTACCATCTTGTTCGAGTCCAGGACTCTAGTTTAGAAACCCCTACTCTTGAATCAGTGTCAGTAGCATGTGAATTTCTAGATGTATTTCTCAAAGATTTTCTCAGAGTTTCTCTCGAAAGGGAAATCAACTTCGAAATAGACCTTCTTCTTGATACTCAGCCCATATCTATTTCGCCATATAGAATGGCTCCTGCAGAACTCAAAGAATTAAAAGAGCAGTTGAAGGATCTCCTAAATAAGGGATTCATCAGACCTAGTGTGTCCTCGTGGCGTGTACCAGTTCTATTCATACATAAGAAAGACAGTTCTCTCAGAATGTGTATCGACTACCGTCTGCTAAATAAAGTCACAGTCAAGAAACAAGTATTCAGTTCCTAGAATCGATGACTTGTTTGACCAACTTCAGGGTGCTAGTTACTTTTCTGAGATAGACCTCAAATCAGGATATCATCAGCTCAGAGTCAGAGAATGTGACATTCTGTAAAAGGTTTTCAGAACTTGGTATGGTCACTTCAAATTCTTAGTCATGTCATTTGGTCTTACTAATACCTCAGCATCTTTCATGGACTTGATGAACCATATGTTCAAGCAGTACTTGGACATGTTCATCATAGTCTACATAGATGACACTCTTGTCTATTCCTGTAATGAGGATGAACCCGCTGATCATCTCAGACTAGTACTTCAGTTTCTCAAAAACCATCAGTTATCATGATACCCATTCACGTCTTACATGTCAGCTCTATGATCATAGCCCATACTCGTGCACGTTAGTAATCATGCATACTTACAGTTCCTAGTATAAGGAGTTCCAGTTCACCCAGTGTTATGAATCATGTTTCATGAATACAAAAGTCCAGACTTAGGTCATGCATCTCATAACTCAGGTATCCATGTCATGCTATACAGTATGCTCAGTTCCCATGACCCATGTTGCACTTCTAGTGATCGGCTAAATTTAGATTTTCTCATGCATATCCTCAGTTTAGATCTTTTGATAAATCCATGGTGTTGACATTTTATTCCTTAGACCTCTATTAAGTTTTGAGTTTGGTATAGTATTTATGCATACCTCAGGTCCCCATGTTTTAACCCTTTAGTGGACTCTCCTTACAAAATTATGTACTGATAAGCAGTTGCTTACATGAGGCTGTAGCTATGAAAATAGGCTTGAATGTTATGTTGATTTGTAAGTGGTTAAATGCATTTTGGATATTTGAGTAAGCTTGAACATATTGGGAGAATTTAGTCCAGATCAAACCTCAGTAGGTGGAGTTATCAGAACCCAGTATTCAGTTCCAGTACAGTCTCAGTTGCAGTCTTAGTTACAGTCTCAGTCCAGTCCCAGTCCAGTAATCAGATCAGTAACTTAGTTTAGTTTCAAATTTTCTTGAACATAGCATACAGTTATCAATTATTCAGTTATCAATATTTTAGTACCTCAGTTTATAGACTATTTCAGAATTATGTTATATGCTTGGTCTTGCATTCTCAAATAATACAGTTTTCATGAATTCATGCTCAGTTATCTCATGTTACTCAGTCAGTTCTTACCACATATGCATAATACTATGTAGTTTCAGTCCAGACTAAGTACAGTTCAATCCTACATAACCAGTATTCAGTTATTAGCCACTCAGTTAATTAGATAAGTTAGTACATTTATGCGTTCATGCTCAGTGCCCATGTGAATATTTTGGTAGCCTCAAGTAAAATGCATGTAGTGTTGAACTAGAAATTCCAGTTGAGAGAATAGTTTAGAAATATGGCTAAGATTGCAAGCTAGTAGTTTCAGTGCATAAGGCTTAGTAACTCTATCTTAGATGACGTTTCGTAGGTCTTGCTCTATATTACAAAACTGTAGCCACGTGGTGATTTCTTATTCAGATGTCTTATTCAGACCACGTCAAGATTTCCTTGTTCCCTAAAGCCACTAGAACTCTACAGAAAGAGTGTCAAATAAAGGATCCAGTCAAATATAAGTTGTTAGCATAAGTTATTCCACAAAACCAGTAATTCAGTTTAACAGTTAGGTAGGCAATGTTAGTATGGTTGGGTTTCTAATATTTCCATCTAGTCGCACTATCCAAAGTCTCATGAGTGTAACTATTCTAAGATCGAGTAACCATGTGGTTGTGAGTTTAGCTCAGTTCAGGTGTCATACCTCAATTTTAGATCCCCGATATGGAGGCACGATTCAGTTTGTAGGTGCCCTGTGCATCATCTCAGTTTTTCCTCAGTATCTCAGCCAAGTCAGCATTCTTCAGGGGACATAATGTCCCAAGGGGGAGATGCACTATAATCCCCAAGCTTTCATGACCTAAACCTTCTATCCTCTCTTCACGTAATTAATCCAGTTTAGAGTAGTGGGTACTCATAGATGGACCCATAAGTTCCAATCTCAGCCGTAAGCCATGTATTCAGGGGCTCAGTTCCGTTCATGATATTTAGTTCCTATATCACGTTTTAGTCTCAGTTATGTTCTCATGTTCTCGTTCATGCGTATTTAGTAAATGATCTCAAGTTGGAGATCGGTGATTTTGTATTTTTGAAAATCTCTCCTATGAAAGGAGTGAAAAGGTTTGGCAAGAAGGGGAAACTCAGTCCACGATATGTCGGTCCTTATCGAATTCTCAACCATTTTGGAAAGGTTGCTTACGAGCTCGAGTTGCCTTTAGACTTAGCTTCAGTGAACCCATTGTTCCATGTCTCCTTTCTTAAGAAATGCATAGGTGACCCAGCAGTCGTAGTCCCTATAGAGGGCATAGATATTCAAAACAACCTCTCTTATGAAGAGATCCCAGTCAAAATTCTTGATTATTTGATTTGCAAACTGAGGAACAAAGAAGTCCCAAAAGTCAAAGTTTTTTGGCGGAATCAGTCTGTTGAGGGAGCTACTTGGGAAGCAAAAGTAGACATGCAAACCAAGTACCCTCACCTTTTCTCCGCAAACTCAACTCAACCCAAGGTAACAATTTTTCTTTGAATTACTCAGTCTCATATTCAGATATAACTACCAACATAGTATCAATTAACGTTGCATACTCAGTTATTCATTCATGAATCATGTTCATCTATGTACTCATGCACTAGATATGCATGTTTAGTATGATAATTCAGTATATCAGTAATTTCAGTCAGGGAATCATGCTTCAGTTATGCATGTCCAGTGTCTAAATTTAGTCTATCAGTATTCACAGTTTAATCAGTCTCATCCAAGGACGAATGTTCCCAAGGGGGATATATTGTAAGACCCCATAAAATCCTAAGCTTAACTCAGTTTTTTAAGCTTGCTAAGGGGTCACAAACTTAGAAAATTTTAGCTAAGTATTCAAACTTAGTGTCATTTTGGCCTTCGTAAGTTGGCAACTCTATTTCACAACCTCTATGACCTAAAAATGTCAATCTTTAGGTTAATTCATATCAGAAATGCCATTAGGTGTTTTTGGATGAGTTTCGTACTTTTTGGACCTCATTTGAACCACGTTTGGGAATCCAAAATAGTGCATCGACACAATCTCAGTGCGACGCGGTGGCCATCGTGTTGATCAATATTTTCCTTAGCTCCGAGTGGTAATTTCCAGTGAACCGACGCAGACTCGATGCGATGCGATGGCTATCGTGTCGATGTCAATGACGCGGCACGTCGGTCTGCACATCAATGGTTTAATTTTCAGTCATTATAAAGCCACATCTTTAGGGGTAATTGGGTTTTTTTCCCACATCCTTTAGCCCCATAACACGAGATTTATCCCTCAATTAACAAATTATATTCATTCTTTCTCAAAAAACTCAAGAACAAAAACCCTAGGAGATTAAATTTCAAATTAAAGACTCAATATTCCACCACCAATCTTTCAGAATTCAGGCAATAAGGTATGTCAAGTGTTCATCCAAGGGTTCCTTCCACCATTGGAGTCCAAGAAACTCTTTTAAACTTCAAGTAGCTTGATTTAATGCTTTCCATGATTTGGATTCAAGTGTATTCATGATTAAATTGTTCATTGGATTTTTATTCCACGGTTAAGTGCAAGATTTATGTAAAAACAACTATTATGTATGTATTATCATGTAAAAACATGTTAAAGCCTTGAAATTGTGATGCTCTTGTGTTGATTAGTACTATGTGCATATACAATGCCTTCCAAGCGTTTGATGAGTTGTTCATGAGAAGTAAATAATGAAATTATATCATGTTAGCATGTATTCAAATTGATGTCATGCAAGTGTTTGCTAGACTGTCCCAATGAATGAATGATGATCAAGTAGTTATTTATCATAGTTCAAGATTGTGCCATGTCTTATAAATTATGCTATCAAGTCCTGGGGGTATTTAATACTCGACAATTTAGCTGATTACCGAGAGCATGGTCAATCTTATGATAGTATCATTCATGTCACGATCAGTAGTATCTCAGTCAGTTACAGAACTCAGGAAGAACTCAGTAGACTCAAAATCAATCCAGGCCAGTTCAGTATTCAGTTCACACCTTAGTAAATTTAGTCAGTTAACAAAATTCAGTAGTATTCCGTCAGTCAACGATACTCAGTGAACTCAGTTCAGTTTAGTTAAAAAGTATGATCAGTAACAGTTCAGTCAAGCTTAGAACAATTTAGAAATTATTCCAGTGTCTATTTAGTTGGGAGTAGGAATCAACACCGAGTGAACCCAGGGATGGGGACTCACCTGCTAGTAGAGGGTGTAAGCCTTAGTAGCAATCCCTGCATTACAGAACTACGTAGCCAACATAACCCTTCCAACTGGGGTTACAAGTTGGGCCCTAATCTATTTAGAAAGGGGCATGTCGGTTAGATGATTACCTCCCATAGTCTCAGTTTCAAATTCAGTCTCAGTACTAAACTAAGTTCAGCTCTACAGAGTCAGGACTGTCAGACACAGTCACTCAGTTCAGTACGGAACTCAGTATAGTTTAACAGAATCAAGTCTGTTAGCTACAGTCATTCAGTTATTAGTAATTCAGTATCAGTATACTCAGATATTAGTTAATCAGTATTTAGACTCGGTATTTAGTGTTATCACGATCTCAATTACAGTTACGTATTCATGCTTGTACTCTCATCCAGTTATACTCATGTCATTCAGTCAATATTGTTCATGTACATGAACCCATGTATTTCAGCCTACCTCACTTAGCATACCAGGACATTCAAAGTACTAACGCATACCTTTCTTTTGCGCTATGATATTTTATATCATAGGTTCAGACGCATGGGCTCCCCATCATCCCTAGCAATTACAGATTTTCAGCAGTTATAGTTAGTGGTGAGTTCTCATAGTTCGAGGGCATGATTATTATTTCCGTATTTCAGTTTTATTTCAGTAGCTGGAGTTAGTTGGGGACTTGTCCCATCAATTCCATATTTCAGATAGTTTAGAGGCTTTTCAGACTAGAGTATTTTGAGATAGATGTTTCAGTTTCGGTATTGTTATACCGTATTCAGTTTATTTCAGTATTGAACCTTATGGCATGTTTTTCATCTAATTTCTGTATATTTTAGTATTATTATTCAGTTAATGCAGCAGGTACCAGTCATGGGTTAGCTTGTGGTCCTTTGGGATTATGAGCAACGTGTAGTAACCAGGGTGCAAACTTGGGGCATTACATCGGCCCATATACATATCTGAAACTTGTATTGATAATAATATTTATAAGTTGTAGCATAACTCTAATCATCTCACATATAGGAGGCATCTCCAATATATGAGGTATAATATCAATAAGCATGAAATCATCTCCCACCTAGGAGGTATCTCGAATATAGGAGGCATAATAGCAATAAGCATGTAATTATCTCACACATAGGAGGCATCTCACATATAGGAGTAATCTGACATCACATCTAAGAGGGAATAGCATCTCCATAGGCCCAACAATCATACCTAGGAGGAATAACATCTCTATAGGCCCAACAATCTTACCTAAGAGGAATAACATCTCTATAGGCCCAACAATCATATCTAAGAGGAATGGAATCCCTATAGGCCAATAATCATATCTAAGATGAATAACATCTCTATTGGACCAATAATCATACCTAAGAGGAATAACATCTCTATTGGACTAATAATCATACCTAAGTGGAATAACATCTCTATAGGACAAACATCATATTAAAGAGGAATAGCGGCTTTATAGGCCTAATATCATTTCTAAGATGAATAGCCTCTCTATAGGCCCAACATCGTATCTAAGGGGAATAACGTCTTTATAGGCCCAATATTATGTGTAAGAGGAATAGCATCTCTATAGGCCCAACATCATATCTAAGAGGAATAGCATCTCTGTAGGCCCAACATCATTATTCAGGGAAAACTATAAAATCATTCAATAAGACACGAAGTAACCTTATATCAAGGGTTAATAGTCTCAACCATGCCTAACATGCATAACTAGGTCCACAAAGCTAACACAAGACTTGGCTTAAGTGGGATGAACAATCCCATTTCTAATCCTCAATTTCCATATTTAGGTAAACTATGTCCCAAACTAGGCTAAGGTATCTACGTCAACTTCTAGATGTTAAGTAATCTATAACCAATCCTATGATAGGAACTTCATCCATAAATAAGGGAATATAAGTCAACTCTATCCAAATTATGATTTCAATAATACCACACTAGTTTAATAAGATTAAAATATGCTAATCATGCTTCCAACGGTAAAACCACATCCCAAACCTAGCATCATATCGTATCCATGATACAAACTAATCTAAACTAGGGGGAAGGAAATAAGATTCTCAAGGTTTATAAACATACCATCTTATGGGTCCAAAACCCTCATCTAATCTCCAAACATTAACAATTAATGCTAACTTATTCTATGCATTATCAAGACAGACATCCACATTCACACGCAATATATATCGCACATCATCTATGAAGAAAAATAGATAGAAGCCCACCTCGAAGCTTCACATCAAAACCTTACATCATGCACCATATGCTTGACTTTGCTTCATAAATCTCAAAATGCCATCACACTATAAAAACCATAATCTACTCATCAAAACGAGTCTAACGATACCCATATTGCACTATTGTGCTTCGGATTCAAAAATGACACCAAAACCCTAAATGGGTCCTACAAATGGAAAACGATTTTCTGAGACCAACCCAATGTTCACACATGAACAAGGAATCATAACCCTCAAGAAATCGGTGAAAATTAAGCGTACTTTGGGCTAAATCAATCCCTAAGACAAATTAGGGTTTTGGGTCCAAACTAGGAAATTCAAGCATGAATTTAAAGCATTCTTACCTTAAATTTAAAGATAATCGCGATAAAAGATTATAATCAAGCTCCTAAGTTACTCACCATGACCGATTTGTGATTAGCACACTATATTAAGGTTTGTAGGTCTCAATGGAAGAAGAAGATGGCCAATTCTTATCCAAAATGAGTATTTAAAAAGCCCTTCTCAGGCCCTCAGCTAGGGCGATTGCGATCCCATGCGTGCCGCAATCTCGACACTTTTTTGCACTAAATGACAGCTGAAACTTGGAATCTGATTCAGATTCCAAGTTTTGGTAAATGCCTCAAGATGCATTTGGAATCCAACTTTTGCAAATGAGATATATAACCATACTAAATTCGATGTTTCGAACGCGTTGGTGGAATCATATTCTCAATCCGAGGTTGTTTCGACCAAATGTGGGTCCCACACCTAAACTTTCAAATTTTCATTTTTCTGATCGATAGGTCAAAAGGAACTCGGGTGCATTAGCACCCAAACCAAAGGTCTACCTAGCCTAAAATTATATTCCAGATCTACTTGCGCAACCGATATCTGCATTCAAGATCGTTGCACTGAAATTTTTGCCCGATGGCTATTTGGAACCAACAAAGACTTCTAAATAGGGAATTGGTTCTAAGAACCAAACGAACTTCCCGGTGACCAAACCATCGATCCTAGCAAGTCAAATTTGACTTGGGGCACCTATGGAGAAGCTCAAACGGTGAAGATAAGCATAAATACGAAAAATGACCTAAAGGGTCCACATTATCCACTACTAAAAGGACTTTCATCCCCAAAAGTCAACGGATAGAAAGAATTTCAAAAGCTTGAAGGGATAAGCTACTGGGCCCCCATTCTCCCAACATGACTTCCCAGGTAACCTCAACGAAGAGAGAATACTTGTATGGTATTTCGCTACAGGTATCTCTTTTTCAACCAACATGGTCATTCCACTTCCAAATGACCATAATTAAACTTCGATCGCTAATTGACCTCCAACTAAACTAAAAAGGCTGATATATAAAAACTTAGCCATAACACACTAATATCATATCGATTAAAGCATAATCCTTCCATGGCTGACTGGAGCCAAATCAAACCAAGACATGAGGCATATCACCGACTTCAAATCTAAATATAACCTTCCTTTACCTTTTTGCACCTGCTATCCACTCAAAACCAGAGGAAAAATTATCTGGGTCTCGCCCACGCAGTCTCATCATGAAGAACTCGAAGAAGTGAAGCTGACCCCTGAAATTCCATACGATAGACATGAGAATAAGCTCATAAGATGTTGTCTGGGCATATAAAAGAAGATAATCGAGGAATTTAATCCATGCCAATACTGCAACCAGTCCGGATAAAAAATCAGATTGAAATCTTGAGATCCACTGTATCATTACTCATTACTGATATTCCACTTCAGGATGTCTCATTTACCGAGAATGAATCCATGCAGAATCCAACTCAAGTATGTTACTCCCAATGACTAAACATCCAAAATTCCCAAAGAAAACTTAAAATCGAGGTCAAAACTGAAGTAACCAATACAGGGCCCTTGGGCTATCATCTGAACACTTATCAACTATAATCCAACCGACATCGAGAAGACCGAATAGGCAATCACGGAGTAGGCTCAACCAGCCTATAAATGAAATCTGAGCAAAGACAAGTCTAAAACAAAGGTTGCGCGCAAGCTCTACAACATCAAGATGAAATCTCAATAACAAGGATGAATCACTCGGTCTTAAATATCTAAACCAAAACTAAAAATGGGTAGGCATTAATGCTCCAAATCTATCATATTTCCAAATCAGCATTCCAAGGCGTCAACCCTAAAATTGAGCCAATAGTACTATATCAATGCCCACTATCCCAACTAAACTCTAGTATCCAAATATGACATATCCAAGATAAATCACACCAAGCCACTGTCGAGACATATCTAAAGAGAAAAATTACCACGGGATAACCACTGACTGATAACATAATCCACTAACTTTATCTTATCTAGAGGGTACAAAATATTACCATAAAACAAAAATCCTACCAAAGGATGAATCATTGGCTAAAAATGAAAATAACCCACTCTATATTCGCCGGAGGGCATGGACTATCCAAACATACTCAAAAACTTTCCAAGGTTAAAAAGTACACCAGTAAAGGCAGAAACTCTAGAAACTCAGAGAAATGCAACTTTAGCTAATGACTAATCAATATAACTCTCTATCTCAGTAAGGAATAGCCACAAGTATATATCATCAAGGAGAAACAATCCACCAAGTCTCATCGGGCCGTACAAATACTGAAATAGGGATTTCCTGAATCCACCCAAGAATCACATCATCGAAGATGAAATACCAATCTCAACACCAAGGTCAAAGGCAAAAACCACCACCATAGAGTCAACAACTCAAGATAAAGAATTTCCATCTTGCCAACTCATGAAGCAATCACAGGAAATGCCACCTGCCTTTAACTTTCCAACTCCACTAGAAAAAATCATATCATAATAACAAAGGAGTATCCAATTTTCTACAATAGAAATAGGGTAAACTATCCCAAGGGAATGAAGCCCGCAATCCTATGAGATAAATCCACAACATCTCAACATCAATACCACAATCACTATCGGGCGATGAAGTAGCCTCAAATGAAGAACGGACCCAAAAATTGGTTAAGCTCAACACAGCCTATATCGAGAAGAATAGCCAAGGTGAAAACTTTTGCAACACAAAAGGTACTCCTAAGGATCTCAAACTCAATAATAGGCAATATAACTAAATTTCCAACTCTAGGGTCATAACAGAGCCACAGAAGGTCAACCTGCCTTCGATATCATAATACATCCCCGAATCAATCTAATACAGCTAACCAAGAGGGAACATAGTCAAACTCACCGCGTTAGGAGAAAGAAATCATCACATTAAGCTATTCTACTCAAGCCACTAAATAATATCATAAGAAAATGAAACTCTAACTAGATAACACTAGTTTATATAGTTACCCAACAAGAATCAATTACATCAAGTAATAATATCAAGCAATATCGATAACCTCATGCAGTGGTAGCAATAGCAACAACAATATCTAAATTAATGTACTGAACAGACGGCACCAAAATGAACATCAATATCATGTACAACTCAAGGACCATAGTAGAGCTAATGTGCCAACATAAATGGGGACTCGAACTCAAAAACCACACCCATAGGAGAAAACATCAATATAGATCTACTCCATCCACTACTAAAAGAAATAAACCACGGAGTAGTAACATAATCATGAATTCAACAATAAGGCACATAATGACCGATATCAATTCATAAAGGCATATAATCATCTATGAGTATGAAAATCCCAATACACATAGTAAGAGATAAATGCGAGAAATAAAAGCACACCAATCGTGGTGACATACGCAACCACATACCTGGCAGGCATAGAAAAAAGTAAATCTGAATGGGTCCAACTCAGACTGACCGACTGAATCATCAACTGAGGTGTCATACATACTACCTCTAACTAAATATGCCATAATATCATGAGGCTGATTTGAATGAGCTGAATAACTGGAAATCCCATTCGGGGACACTTTTTAGACTAGCAGTCGGTCTCTCTGCAGTTGTAGCAACTCTTAAAGCATCAATATGGAGAGAATATAAACTGAACCTAAATGGTTGGCCAATAGAAGTTGAGAGAAATCCACTAAATTAAGTCCATACTTTTGAAATCATAGCCTATATGAGGAACTCTAGGCTGGTAAGGAAATACGTGCTAACTCTAGCTGACCATCTATCTCATATCTGAGGCATTCTCTAAACCAGTGTCTCCTCTTAACGCAACCAAACCAAGATCCTAGAATACTTTGAGATACTGTCCCTCATAATCCAGAATGGTCGCCATGGACCAAAGAGCCATACTACACTCTACAAGCCTGAAGGGGACTCTACCCACTATGATCATCACAACTAATCTGAGAACTACTCATAGTATAGAATACTGTCTGTGTAGAGCTGATGAGTTGCAAGTGAGGCTGGACTTTATCGGAAGGATCCTTACTTTCAGGTAAAATACCAGTACCACCATACTAATGACAAACCTCTTGCCACCATTTCCATAGGTCTCAATACTTATGCTCTCTATGGTCCTCTCATAATCAACATGCTGACCAAAGAAAGATCCAGATACTATCCAGTGCTACAACACCAAACGGAGTTATAATACTCACCCTCTAACACATCCATGCACCAATGTCCATCTCAGAAGGATGTAGCATAGGAAAATACCTAGACCACATGAGAAATCCAATCTGGTACTCAAAACTTGGTAAGAAACCTAGTGAATATCAATAGACCCAACTCTGGTCTAAGAACTACTCGATGAATCAAACGTTATCCATGGTTGAGAGGGATCTACAACATGACTCGAATTCACAATGCGGAACCTCAAAGGCAAAAGTAGTCACAAGCTCAACTGGTGCATAAACTGGCCCGAATCCTTTTTTGTCTACCATTGAAGATCTTTGATATCCATCTTTAACTTTTTAGTTTGATGCAGCACTGAAACTCTAGATATACGTGTTGAAGTATTGTTTGTATCTGTCGACAAGGTTGCATCATCCTTCGAGGATAGAATAGAGTCAAGGAATGTGTTTGACATTCATAGAAATGCGGACACATAATAAGAAGTCAAGAAGTAAATTTCCTAAAATGTCACCATAGCCTCCTAAAGATAGGTTACGAACATCACCGCACCAATCCGCGAGACTTTGCTAACACTTAGCTATTGTACTAATACAATGGTGAAACTTAGGCTCTAATACCAATTTGTCACATCCCAATTTCTTAGGTCATGATGGCTCCTACCATAACCCACCAGTAGGCAAGCCAACTCGTAGTCCGTAACGGCTAGTATTAGACCACTCAATAATATAAGAAAAGAATGTGGAATAAATGAAATAACGATCAATACATAATATAATCCCAAAACTTGGTGGTATCACTATAAGAGTTTCTAGTATCACAAAAGTACAAAAGTGAAACAACAACGGAACTACACAGATACAACTTATCTTTGAACATAATATAGAGATTATCCTAATATAAAAGAGAGAGATAAGTAATACTCCAAACGTCAGGAGCTTACTCTAAGTCTCTGAACCATGGCTTCTCCGCTCAATGCACATATCAACAGTGATAACCCATACTATGATCTGCAGGTTGCAGAAGTGTAGTATGAGTATCAAATAAATGGTACTCAGTAGGCAACTGCTAACTAAGCTCCAAAGATAAAGTAGATATATACTGCATATAAATAGAATCGAATCTACACCCAAGGGTCCAAAAATCATATAACAAGTTAATGAGAATAATAAAGGACAACTATCTTGTTCAAGTCCAAGAGTCTAACATAATAAAAATAAGGGAGTATCGGGGTGAACTATCCTATTCCATCCATAATCAATGGACATCAATGCTATACCATATATCCCAGGATAATACATGAATGAATAGTGAAGAAAGATATATATATATAAATATATATATATATATATATATAAATATATATATATATATATATAGCAATATACAAGGCCAAGAAAAAATATACAATATGTACAAATGAAGAAAAGGATATACAGTAGTACCATAGCTTCATATAGCTAGATATATATAGAATGTATATAGATATATACATATAAACATGAAGTCATCTCAAAGCATAACCAAGATCATCAAATTCTCATTATAGGACCTCATTATAATACTACCAGGATTTAATACTATCACACTTAAGGTTTCTAATCCACATGGATAGACATGAAATAATCATGCATAACAGTACCATCATATGATAGAAGAGGTCGTATACATAATATCAATAAAAACATGAATAACCCACCTACTCTGGAAAACCAAATACCTAGTCGAGACTATGCATACCCCCACTGCTCCAGACTCAAAAGGTTCAACCAACATATAATAATATAAGGCATAATCTTCACCAATATCTATGTATATGTCCCATACCGGCTGATAGATATAGATGCATACTGGTGATAGGTGATGCATAAATTGGAATATATGTAAAGTATAAAATCAATATCATAGTCTCATCATCATAATCATCTCCATCATAACTATTATCATCAATGCCATTATCATCGTAATCAACCTTCAGCCTTATCGAGTATCAATACATCATTATAGTATCCTTTGGTCTTGTCAAGTATTAATATCTTCATCACAATATCCTCTGGCCTTGCCGTGTATCGATATCATCATCACAATATCCTCCGGCCTTTTCGGGTATCAATATCATCATAAGAATATCCTCTGAACTTGTTGGGTATCAATATCATCATCACAATATCCTTCGTTCTTGTCGGGTATCAATATATCATAAACATCAATAAATATATTATTTATAGACATATAATAGGGGCACGGGTTCAAGACGTGACAAAATGAGGGTAAATCTACAAGCCTGTTAATATACTATAATCATAATCGTATCATCATAAAAATATCTGACTTGTTAATACTTCCAAACTATTCGTTATTAGCTAACAAATACTTATGATCATTAAACCACTAATTCACTAATCTTCACTTAATCTCTAATTATTAGCCTAAACATTATCCTTATTCATTGGACAGAAACTAACCATTATTAATTTAGTATCCAATACCTAACTTCTAGTCAAGATTCATCACTAGACCATAATTATCATTTATCCACTAATCATCATTATCAACTAATCAACCTATAGCCGTTAATCATTATTAGCCGACACATTACCATTTATCATCTTACCATCTTTTATTAACTAACACCATTTTTTAGCTAACCATCGTTTACCAATAATTCCTCGTTTACCAACTATTCATTATTATTATCCAGTCATCTCCTATCACTAACATCTCTTATTATCTAGCCTCCTTAATACACGACTTCTCGTTAACAACTAATCGACATCATAAACTAAGGCATCAAGTGTTATAGTTACCTAATAGACAACTAGCTACCACATAGCTTAACCTTTACTAAGGAAGAACAGGCATAAGATTGTATTTTAGCTATAATCACATCCATTACTGATATAATAATCATGAATGTACCAAATCTGTGCATGCCATCACCAGTATTCAATCAGTGGAATAATAAGCATCATATCGCATCTTCCTCCATCCCATATCGAAGAGATGTGTATACAAATATATATATATATATATACATAAACATACATATATATACATACATATATATATATATATTCATAAATCATAACCACATCCTGTACAAGGATAAATACTTCCTGGATATCCAACCAATATCATAACGTAACTTTTGACCCAATAACATGTCTGAAAGAATCACAACATCATAATCACGGCCTTCGACCCATAAACATATTCGTAAGTCATATCAATAATCATATTTATAAGTCATAGCATATCTCTAAAAATCTCACACATACGAGGCATCTCGCATACAAGAGGCATAATATCAATAAGCATGAAATTATCTCCCATATAAGAGGCATCACACATCTAGGAAGCATCTTGTATATAGGAGGCATAATATCAATAAACAAGTAATCATCTCTTACATAGGAGGAATCTCATATCTAAGAGGCATAATATTAAAAAGCATGTATTCATCTATAAGATATCTCATGTCAATAGGTCATACAACATGGCTTATGAGGAGTATTATCTCTCCCAACCAATTGCCATATCTAAGAGGAATATCGTCACTATAGGTCTAATAATCATAACGAAAAAGAGATAGCATCTCTATAGGCCCAACATCACATCTAATAGGGAATAACATCTCTATTGGCCCACCAATAACACCTAAGAGGAACAACATCTATATTGGCCCAATAATCATACCCAAGAGAAATAACATCTCTCTAGGCCCAACAATCATATCTAAGAGAAAAGCATCTCTATAGGCCCAATAATCAAATCTAAGATAAATAGCATCTATATTGGCCTAAAAATCATACCTAAGAGGAATAGCATCTCTATGGGCCTAACATCATATCTAAGAGGAATAGCATCTCTATAGGCCCAACATTATATCTAAGAGGAATAACATCTCTATAGGCCCAATATCATATCTAAGGGGAATGACATCTCTATAGTCCCAACATCATATCTAAGAGGAATAGAATCTCTATATGTCCAACATTATATCAAAAAGTAATAGCGTCTCTATAGTCCTAACATCATATCTAAGAAGAATAGCATCTGTATAGGCCCACCATCATTATCCGGGAAACATACGTCATCATTCAATAAGATATGGAGTAACCTTATACTAAGGTTTACTAGTCTCAACCATGCCTAACATCTGTAACTAGGTCCACAAGACTTGGCCTAAGTGGGCTGGACAATCTCACTTCTAATCCTCAATTTCCATATTTAGGCAAACTATGCCACAAACTACGCTAAGGTATCTAGTTCAATTTCTAGATGTTAAGTAATCAATAACCAATCCTAAGATAGGAAATTCATTTAGAAAAAAGGGAAATTAAGTCAACTCTACCCAAATCACGATTTCAATACTACCACGCTAGTCCAATAAGATTAAAATATGCTAATCATACTTCTAACGCTTAAAATTCAGATTTATTTCTTGTCGCAAATATTCACTTATAGTATACCATATTTCAATGGTTCATACATCACATGTGGATTGGTGGATTTCTCATAGTCGGTGTTGCCGCACATGCAAAACCACATCCCAAGCCTAGCATCATGTCGTATCTATGGTACAAACTAATCTAAACTAGAGAAAGGCAATAGGATTCTCAAGGGTTATAAACATACCATCTTATGGGTCCAAAACTCTTATCTAATCCCCAAATATAAAAAAATAAGTCTAAGTTATTCTACGTATAATCAATCCTAACATCCACATTCACACGCAATATATATCACACATTATCTACGAAGAAAAGTCGACAGAGGCCTACCCCAAAGCTGAACCGCAAAACCTCACATCATGCACCATATACTTGAATTTGATTCACAAACCCCAAAATGCTATCAGACTATCAAAACCATAATCTACTCATCAACATGAGTTTAACGATACCCATATTGCACTATTATGCTTCGGGTCCAAAAATGACACTAAACTCCCAAGTGGGTCTCACATACAGAAAATAAATTTCCGAGCTCAACTCAATGTTCACACATGAACAAGGAATCATAACCCTCAAGAAATGGGTGAAAATTAAGCATACTTTGGGCTAAAATCAAGCCCTAAGATAAATTGGGGTTTTGGGTCCAAACTAGGAAATTCAAGCATGAATTCAAAGAATTCTCAGCTCAAATTTGAAAATAATCACGATAAGAGATGATAATCAAGATCCCAAGTTACCAACCATGACCAATTTGTGATTAGCACACCATATTAGGGGTTTTAGGTCTCAATAGAGGAAGAAGATAGCAAATTCTCATCCAAAATGATATCCCTTTCTAGGCCCTCATCTAAGGCGATTGCAAACCCACATGTGCCACGATCGCGGCATCGCGATCGCGACATCATGATCTCTATCAAGCCACCGCGATCGTGGTACTTTTCTGCACTAAATGACAGCTGAAACTTGGAATTTAATTCCAAGTTTTGACCAATGCCTTTGGATGCATTCAGAATATAATTTTCATAAATGAGATATGTAATCACACTAAATTCGACATTTCTGATGTGTTGGTGAAGTTGAATTTTCAATTTGAGGTCGTTTCGACCAAATGTAGGTCCCACACCTAAACTTTTAAATTTCTAACTTATTAATCGATAAGTCGAAAGGAGATTGGCTGAATTGGGACCCAAACCAAAGGTCTATCTAGCCTATAATTAATATTCCATATCTGTTGGCACATTCGAAATTTGCATTTGAGATTATTTTACTGAAGTTTTTGTCCGGTGGCCATTTGGAACCAGTGAAGACTTCTAAATAAGGAATTGGTTCTAGAAAATAAAAAATTGCTCGGTGACCGAACCGTCAGTTACAGCAAGTTGCAAATGACTTGGGGAAACTATGAAGAAGCTCAAACAGTGAAGATAAGCGTAAATATGGAAAATAACCTGACGGATCCTTACAATTTCATAACGGTAAAGGTAAATTTGATCCCATAATATAATAATAAGGGTAAATTTAATTGAGTAGTATAATGAAGGGTAAATTTGCCTAATAAATGAATGTTGAGGTAGGGCTGCATATCGGTCGGTTCGGTTTGATTTTGAAGTTTATCGATTTGACATATTAATTATCGGTATGTAATAAAGCTAAACCATTAAGAACCATTAAGATATTGGCTTATCGGTTATCGGTTTATTGGTTATTGATTGTTATTGATTCAGTTATCGGGTTAAACCGTTAACAGTCAAAATATTTTTCAACACAAACAATATATCAACAACAACAACGAGCAACAATAAAATGTATATGGGATTTTGGTATGTAGATGGCTAGTGTCACACCCCCTTTTTAACCAAAAAAAGATTATATTTTAAATTTCGAAAGGTTTTTTATTATTAAGTGACAAAAGATAAAGATTATTTCGAAAATGATTCATTTTATAATTAACTCAGAGTAGCTACTTGGCATAATTGGATGTGCCAAGTCACCTTTAGAAGTCCTTTTTCAAAATGTTTTTTCACTCTTTAAAACTTGTTTGTGAACAGAGATTCCGGCTAAAGAATTTTGTTGACTGAGGGGAAGGTGTTAGGCACTTCTCGATCCCATGGTTCGACCATGATCGCTTAGTCGAGCATATCGGCTAATTCGACACTAAGAGCATATAAACCACACAAAACACATAAAAATAATCGATCAAATAAACAAACCAAACCAATCCAAAAATATAGTGTCCAGTCCAATTATTACAATCCAAAATAAAAAAATACTAAAAAATGAACCAACACTAATCCTAAACTACGCTCCAATGCTTTACCCGATGTCTCGGGTCTTCATCACGGACGTTCTCTGAGTACAAAATACTTTGGAGCATTCCCCGATGAATAAATATCATATAACCTCAGGGCATTCCCCGGCAAATGAATACATCTTCAAATCTTGTGCGATAAAGTGAAAAAACTATTCACATGCACATTTAAACATTTAACAAAACATTGTTCCTAAAAACCGCCTACACGAACCTACTTTTGCGTATTCATTCGATGGCCTAATCATGATACTATCGCCTTTAACATTCTTATTTTCTCCAAAATAACCAACAACAATAAATCAGGACTAAACAATATTCATTTTTTATCAATTCCTACCATCCAACCCCAAATTCCTTTTTAAAACGTTTTCAATTCTCACCCCGATTTTCTTAACCAATTACCGATTTCAACTATCTAACAAGATATCATTTTCATCCAAATTATACCATTCGAGATAAATCATTCAACACAAACACATATTAAACAACAAATCACCTGACAAATAAAACTACGGCGTCAAATAACAACCACAAACACATGAAAATTAAGAAAAAATAGAGTTAGAAATTGGAACTTTCAGAATCAATGTGTTGTTCCGTTAAATAAGATGAATCACGGGCTGAGAACCATTCGAACCTCAAACGATGAACCTGCAACTCGAACAATCCAAAAACCGTACTAATTTAAATCAACCCGACTGACCCATTTCTGTTTCGGTCTTTTTTCGGCAAGTTTTGCCGTGATAGTGAACGCTGGAACTTCCCTAGTGACAATACCGATTGATTTTTGGTGAGAAATTCACTGGAAATAGTCAAACCCAACATTGTTTCTCTCCCTCTCACACGATTTCAACTCTTCCCATCCTTTCCTCCTCTCTTTAATCAATTTTTGCTCTTCTTCCTTTCTCTCTCTCTCTCTGATCGATTGTGTGTGAGAGAGAATTATTGTGCATGTATTTTGTTTCTGATGGTGTGTTCTATGAGGATAAGTGATCGTATATGGGATTATGTATCGGTTTTGTTTTTTTGTGAGAATTGGTTTTTGTGATGGTGGGTGTCCTCCCCTTCAAGGGAGAAATCTGGGAGTATATGTTGTGGTCCCTTTTGGTAGTATGTGTATTGTCTGTAACCTATGAGAATATTGGTGAGTGAGTATATGTATTGTGTGCATTATGTGCTCTCTACCCCAGTTGTGATTTGTGTTTTTTTCATGGAAAATGGCGTGTTGGTCTTTATCTGTTACTGTGTGTGCGTTGGGAGCTCCAAAAGGAAAAGAATCGATGAAGAAAATGGTGGCTTCCTTTTTCTCTGTGTGATATTTTTGTATTGAATTCCAAAGAAAATGGAAAGATCCCCCAAAAATGGCATGAGGTCTCTGTGTAAATTATGTGCTCTGTATGTAAGTTTAGAATCTGAAGAAGAAAGGAAAATGGAGTGATGCCTCTTTTTTTGGTGGGTCCCCCTATTATTTTAGTTATGTATGTGTATCTATTTCCCCTTTCTTTATAGAAAAGAAACATAGAGAGGGGGATTAAAGGGTAGGTGTAGGGGTGTGACTTGGTTGAGATAAAGATTTTTAGGATAAGGGAATATTAGGGATTTAATTTGTTAGGGGTTTATTGAAATTTTGTTATTTTTTTGTACTTTTGTAAGGTATAATCACATGGGCGAGAGTGTATGATAACCTGAGGTAAAAAGATGGATAAATTGGGTTTCGGGAGGGACAAAATTAGGTGTCTACATCATGCCCCTTCTTGGGTGTAAACACAAAGTGTTTTCAGACAAAAAGTAGACAACGAGACCAAATTTTGACTAGACCATTATTCAAGGAAAGAAACAGAAGAAACAAAGGCGACTGGGTCTTAACTTAGGACATTCTACCTACTCAAGTTATAAAGGAATCAAGTCACAGGTATCTCAAATGGTTGGAAGAAAAGGGACTATACCTTGGAGAGTCGAGTGATGCCTTGTAGAGGTTCCGATCAACGCCTCTGTCATTACATCAAAAACAAAAATTACAAGTTAAAACATAATGAAATTACAAAATCCTATCTATGCAACTTCTTTGGACTCTTGAATTGAGTTTCATCACCCTATTCTTCAGGCGGGTTCCTGACTTGCAATTTTTTTAATTTGTTTCTTGGCTTTCAATTTCTTCACCCTGTTCTCCAGGCGGGCTCTTGACTTGCTATTTTTCAATCTGTTGACCTTCAATTTCTTTACCTTGTTGCTTGTCTTTCAGATTCTTCACTTTGTTGTTTGACTTTCAACTTCTTCACCTTGTTTCTTGACTTTCAACTTCTTTACCTTGTTCTTCAGGAGGGCTTCTGACTTGCGATTTCACCACTTTATTCTCTGGGTGAGTTCCCGACTTTTAATTTCATCACCCTGTTCTTCAGGCAGGCTCCTGAAATCACATCAAAACTAAAATTTTTTTTGTCCCAAACAAAGATTATTATAAAGAGATTCCATTTTCCAGAAAAGTAAAGTTTCAAACAACAAGAATTAAATTTTGCCCCACTTTATGATCAGAAAACTTTTGCGAATGTCAAATCTAATCATAACTACTTGCATTTTGCAATGATGAATCAAGATTGTAACTAAGAAATGCGTCTCTTGAGAGTAAAATTAAATGTCTAAGACTAGGAAATGCGTCTCCTAAGAATTAAAGTGATGAATTCTGACTAGATAGTGCGTCTTCTAGAGATAAAAGTTTAAGTTAAAAAGTGTGCCCTGATAAATAAAAACTAAAAAGGGAGTGCGTCTCCTAAGGGTTAAGTGCAATAACTCGGCTAGAAATTGCATTTTCTATAAATCAAGGGGATTGACTCGACTAGGAAGTACATCTTCTAGGAAACATAGGGAATGACTCGAACAGGAAGTACATCTTCTAGGATTCAAGAGGGATGACTCGACAAGGAAGTATATCATCTAGGAATCAAGGGGACTGACTCGACTAGGAAGTACATCTTCTAGGAATCAAGAGGGACTGACTCGACCAGGAAGTTCATTTTCTAGGAATCAAGGGGACTGACTCAACCAGGATGCACATCTTCTAGGAATCAAGGGGACTGACTCGACTAGGAAGTACATCTTCTAGGAATCAAGACTTAAGTTAGGAAGTGTATCACTTAACAAGTAAAATTTGAATTACCCAATCAAGGAAGTGTGTTTCCTTACCAATGCCGCTTGAATTGCCAAAACAAAGAAGTGCGTCTCCTTACCAACGCCGCTTGAATTACCCAAACAAGGAAGTGCATCTCCTTACAAATACCTCTTGGATGACCCAAACAAGTAAGTGCGTCTCCTTACAAATACCACTGGAATTACCCAAACAAGGAAGTGTGTCTCCTTACAAATGCCACTTGAACTACCCAAACAAAAAAGTGCGACTCCTTACCACTACCTCTTGAATTACCCAAATAAGGAAGTGCGTCTCCTTACCAATGCCACTTGAATTACCCAAAAAATGAAGTGCTTATCCTTATAAATGTCACTCGAATTGCCCAAACAAGGAATGTGTCTCCTTAAAAATATTGCTTGAATTGCCCAAACAAGGAAGTGTGTCTCCTTACAAATGTTGGTTAAATTGCCCAAACAAGGAAGTACATCTCCTTACAAACGTAATTTAAATTGTCCAAACAAGAAAGTGTGTCTCCTTACAAATGTCACTTGAATCTCCCAAACAAGGAAGTGCATCTCCTTACAAATATCGCTTAAATTATCCAAACAAGGAAGTGCGTCTCCTTAAAAGTGTCGCTTAAATTGTCCAAACAAGGAAGTGCGTCTCCTTACAAGTGCCACTTGAATTGTCCAATCAAGAAAGTGCATCTTATTACAAGTTCCACTTGAATTGTCCAATCACGGAAGTGTATCTTCTTACAAGTGCTAGTTGCATTGGCCAAACAAGGAAGTGTGTCTCCTAGAGATATTGGATTATGAATTTTACCATGGTTTTGATTACCAAATCTGTACAACAACATTGCCTCTTGCATTTATGGAAGTGAGGCATTACAGCCTTTGATATTTAGACCCTATAGTTCTTGATTTGAAGACAACCTGTGTTCCTGTTTCATACAAAGAAAACTTGTGAGTTTAAAAACATGGTGGCTGGTTTGTGGCTTTAGCTTTCGTGGTAAATAGCTCTTGCCCTCGTCACATTTAACCTTGCTTCCAACCATTAGCATATGTTATTGACTTGCTGCATCATTGACCCAAACTTAGATTATTAAGAGTGACTCTAAAACAAACACAGTATCTTTGTTTTGCCATACTCCTCAGATAAATCCTTTGAATCTTGGAATTTTCATGAGTTCCCAGACTTATTTGTCAATAAAAATTTTTGTAAGCTTTATTTCGGCTCACAATCATGTCTCTTTTATGCGCTGGCTTTTTTGTCTTGCTTTATAATTAAAGAAGCTAGTAACCAGTTTTGAAATCTTTTATCACTTGTTTTGACATAGACTTGACTCAAAGACAAGAGAAAAAATGACAATATTTTTTTTTGGATAAATGACTCAAGAAAATAAAATAAAAATAAAGAGAAGAAAGAAAAGACAATGAATATCCCCATTTGGAATAAAGAAATGAAAAATTTATCTAGAAATGACAGTCAACTCTAATGATTATGCCATGCATTTTGGATTAAGCTGCCTGATCTTTCCATCCAAACTTTGTACCAATTGTTGTTGAGTTAATGGATTTGAAACAGAGTTGCTTCCTTAGGTCAATTGCATTTAAGACCTCATTCGGCTAGTGGCGCCTTGAAAGGTTTTCACCAATAAGCCTCTCTCATTTTTTTTTCTCAGCTCACCATTGCCTTATGGTGTCCGTGAGAATTTTTCACCAATAAGACTCTCTTATTTTCATTTCTCTTAGCTCGCCATCATTTTACAGTGCCCGTAAGGGTTTTCACCAATAAGACTCTATCATTTTTATCTCTCTCAACTTACCATCATCTTACGGTGCCCGAGAGGATTTTCACCAATAAGACTCTCTTATTTTTATTTCTCTCTTGATTCCTTATACTGAGGAAGACTAGTGGTTCCCAAAATTCATCATCGTATGCATTGCATGCTCAACCTTATTATTCTTAAAGATTGATTTGAAGGTTATTCTTTGGTTGTAACTTGGCTTATGGATAGAGTTAGAAAGAAAAGATGACATGAGGGTCAAATGACACTTGAAGTGGGGTAGGACTTACAACTTTTGAAATAGACTCAAACAATGAGGATTAACTCATGCCCCAGTTCCTTTTTACTGGGTGACTCTAAATTGTTTAGTTGGTTGGACCGAGCCCTGAGTAGGGCAGCCTATGTATCTCACCCTCGAAAGAGGAGAATCAGGTCTCACATAGTTCTAGTAGCCTATTCTTTTGCTTGATTATGATTTTTTCTTTTATTGACTCTTTCTCTTTTAAATTTTTGTGACTCTATTTTTCTTGACGCTCTTCTCTTTTGTTTTTTTTTGGACACATTTTTCTTTTTTTTTTGAAACTTTTCTGACTCTACTGTTTTGCTTAACACCTTTTCTTTGGTTATTTGCTGACTCTATATTCAAAAGAGAGGTATGAAAGAAAATAAAACTAAAGCTCAAATGGGATAAACAAAGGATGACACAATGTTTGGATAGCAGAATGAAATGTCGTCGTCATATCAATTCTTAAAAATGCAAGTACACGTCGTGCAATGTGAAAATGAAAGATGGAGATTATTCGTGATATTTTTACAGCATAGACTTTAACTGAATTTGTGCATTACTACTCTTGCACTTTGTTCAACATATTGCTCCACTTTTGTTGTACATTCCTCATGCTGAAGGACTCATGACTTCATGGAGCTGATTTTCTTTTGTTCCTTTTGATGTAGGATCACACATCTATTATTTGACCTAATTGATACATGTCTTTCAATTGATGACCAAATTAGTCTTGTAATCTCAAAATAATTGCTTTAATTTTTCAAAGAAGACTTCAACTTGATCACCAAATGTCTGAACACTCTAACTATTTTCTCATATGTTTTTTCTAACTTTAGCCCTCTGATTCAATGTTTCATGGTTGGATTAAATTTTAAGATCTGGCTAAAAATTCTGTAGGCATGTCATATCACTAGAATCAACATAAAATATATTGTATAATGAAAACAAACAACATATATTTAAAAAACCAAGGGAAAGAGACACTTCATTTAGTTGAAATAAAATATAGAAGGGTTTGAACATAAATGACAAAGGGACAAAAAAGATAGATCCTGAACTACAACCCTGAAATAATTTGGAAAACAAAAAAGAAAACAAAACAAACTACCAAACCTCTTCCTAGTAGGGAGAGGGGTGACTTCTCAATTGATCAGCCTGACATATTAGCCATTGGTTTGCATATCAGCATGACTAGAGCTTCCACCACTGCCAGACATATTTTCTTTAATAAATAAGTTCTAAATCCCCATGCTTAATTCATTGCTTCCCATTTATTATGCAGTACTGCGTGTTGGTAAAGAACTCTGTGGGACGGTTGAGGGGCCAATGTTTTGAACCACAATCAATTTTTCTTGAATCATTTTCTCTATTTTTCTTTTCAAAATATGAAAATCTTCAGTACTATGACCTTGCATATTAGAATGATAAGAACATCGTACATTAGCATCAATTTTTTTTTACTGTGGATCAAGAGTATGCCTAGGGGTAGGAGTAATCATGCCTCATTGTCTCAATGTCTAGAACAAACTGGTATAGGACTCCCCAATTGGAATAAAATTATCCTTTGCCTTCCTCCTCATTGTGAACTCTGGCCTCAAATAAAACTTAGATTTGGAGGTTCCTTGGTAAATTTGTGGGGGTCGAGGATGACATTGAGGGACCGGGGCACACCATTGTGGAAAGGAAGATGAATAATCATACGACTGTGCATTGTTTAATGGATATTGAGGAAATGGAATGGGATTTCTTGGATTTTGGAGAAAGAAACCTTGTTTCAAGTGGTTATGTAGATCTAATATGTAAGCTCGGGATTGAGACCAGAAGTATTGGTGGGTTGGACCTCTCAAACTCTGTTTTGGCCCTAGCATGACAATAGGTGCATTTTCCTTCCTCTTTCCTTCAGTTTCCATTAATTGATTGCAGTGTCATCCAAAATGTTTTACAAAATCCTTCTGTCCATCAAGCTCCCTAAATTTTGATGTCTCAAAGCTTGGAGAAAGGTTAACACTTGAAAACATGCCCAGTCTTTGTATGACCCATATTTATAGCCCACAAGTCCCAAGGAACCTTTCATATCATTTTCTACACTCTTCAGTTTCCCCACCATTTTCAGCTTTTCTGACATACTAGGTTTCTTAGTAAGAAATTTTGGTGGTCCACTTAACTTAAATATAGGCTCAAGGGTATAGAAATGATCATCAAGTGTATTGAATATGGATTCACTAGTAGACTGAGAAAGCACAGTCGTTGGATTGATAGCCAAAGTGGAAGCCTTATTAGAAGATTGAGCAACAAAAATACATATGGTATGTGGTGCTATGAATGTGGTAGGCTTATACTGAGGAGCTAAAGAATGAGTGGTGGAAGTATTGGGGTGCATTTGATGTGGAATGGATTCTGCGGCATGTTGTGGTGCATCAACAACAGTAGGAAACTAACTTTGTGATTTTGGTGGAAGACTCAAGGTATTTGCAGGGTCAATAGTGGGAAATGGAGGAAGAGGCAGCCCACTGGCCCAAGCTCGATACATTTCCATCATTTGTTGCCTTAGTCTTAAATTCTCTTCCTTTAAACTCTTAATTTCCTGACTCTTTCTTTGATCCATGAGGTCACTCTCTATATATTTGTTTGACACAACTAACCCTTCCTTGGATTTGGTGTGATATGGAGGACCATCCAGGATGCCATAAACTAACCACCTTAAACTAACTGAACAAGAGGTAACAAATGTGTTAGAGTTCGACACTTTCTCAAAACCTTTTTTTTTTTTTGGAAAAGATCACTGAACCCAAGAAGGGCGCCTAAGTATCTCACTCTCGAAAGGGGAGAATCAGGTATGCGTAGTTTGTGAAGTTTTGGCACAACATGGCCAATCAAACTCTTTTTAGTTTTCTTGAAACTTTAAGAAGAAAAGAAAATAACAAATTGTCAAAAGAATTGACGAAAATCTTTTTAAATTTTTAGTTTTAAATTCCCTATACAAAATGAAATCTATGATTACCAAATAAAAATCTTTTTGGGTTTTTGATTTTGAATTTTATACGAAAATAAAACTTGAAGCTATTAACGAAAAATCTTTTTTGGTAGTTTTCTTCTTGAAGATGTATATGAAACACCTACTCTAAATGAAGAATGAAAGAAAATCTTTTTGAATTTTTCATATTCCTATACAAAATAAAACCTATGTTTACCAACGAAAATCTTCTTTTTTTTTTGGTTTTTCAATTTTGAATTTCATACGAAAATAAAACTTGAAACTATTAAAGGAAAATCTTCCTGTGGTTTTCTTTTAGAAATGTATATGAAACATACGCTAAATGAAGAGTGAATAAATCTTTGTGAATTTTTTAAAATACGATCTCCGAACCCGCAATAGGCTGCCTACATATCTCACTCTCGAGAGAGGAGAATCAGGGCTGCGTAGTTCATCCAGATTGGACAATTAAGGATTAGATATCAAACTAAAACTTAACTTGAGCAACATGATTACAGACAATGAAAGATTTTTTTTTTGGGGTTTTAATTTGACACTCACACAAAAATGACAAAAACAACTATGAGAGAAAAATCTTTTTGATATGTTCGATATGAGATATACAAAACTTCTACCATCTTTTTTTGAATTTTTCTTTTAGAAAAAGCTCCTCCTTAGATTTTTTTTTTTTTGAAATTTTTGAATTATGAATGCATGGCAAATGAATAAAAGGAAAATCTTTTTGATGTTATTTAGAAAATGAGTGCGAAAGGTAAAAAAAATCTTTTTGAATTTTTGGATTGTGAAGAAAAAATCAAAGCCATAAAGAACTCTAAAAACTTACGAAACTCTCTATATTGATTCACCTTTTTTTTCCTCTTTTTTTTGAACTCTTTCTCTTCTACACACTTTACTTATAACACATGCTTTCCCTAAATCGGTCTGTCAAATGACCTCGTTACCCTCAGAGATGCAACATTTATCACAAAGGGATGCTTTAGAGGTGAGTCTCCTACAAAGGGCCACATGGATCCTGCTAGGTCTCAATATGATGCAAATAAGCATGACTTAAAGGCTGACCTACTCTAATAACTCAAATTTTCTTAGCTTAAGATTAAATCTCAGTTTATGAGTTATCCAACATAAAATTTTTGAAAGTCTTATTATTTTTCAGTTTAGAGTCTGCCATTGCATAGGAAATTCAATTAGCTTTCCAATGATAAATTTTTTTCCAAAATTTGATAACCGGGTAAGAAGTTATCGCGATTCTAAGTTCCAGTCATTAAACGCCGTCATTTTGATCACTAGTGCGATGCGGAGCCAGTCTAAATGACAGTTGCCAATTTCCAGTGTGACTCTAAGATCTCACCGCATAGTGGAGGGCTTCCAATTCCCAATTGTCCGATTTCAGTAAGGGACCGCGATATTGGTGTCGCGCCAAGGACCCAGTTCACATTTGTCAATTTCCAGTAAAGCAACACAATTGCACCACGTCGCGCCAAGCTTCCAGGTCTCATCAAAGGTGGAAAAGCGATACCACTGCATCGCTCTACTATGCATTTTCCCAGTTGACAATTTCCAGAGACACGGTGTGATAGTGCCGCGTCGCGCCAAGGGTTAAAATCGGGACATTTCAGTTAATTCTGAGATTTAATTTCCAAGGGATTTTTGGTCTTTTTCCCTCATTCCAGTCAGCCTTAACACGGTATTAAAGCCCTAAATAGCCTATTATCCCATTATTTGCTCACTTATCTTAAGAAATAAAAGTTTTCTCTCTAAAATACAAAACCCTAGCTTCAAAAATCAAGGTCAAAACTCAAGAATTTCTTCAAGCACCTTCAAGAACTAATAACCCAAGGTATGTTAGGTGTTTATCTATGGGTTTCTTTCACCCATAGAGTCCACGAATTCATTTTTAGAGTACAAGATTGTTGAATTATGAACTTTCATACTTGAATTGAATTGAAATTTATGTTCATGTTATTGTTGGGTTTTAGTCCATGATTAAATTACATGCTTTTATGAAATAAATCATTGTATGTGTTGAATTACATGATCTTCAAAATAAACCCTTTAATTTTTAAGTTGATTGATGTAGCCAGGATAACTATATGTTTTGATTATTGTATAACCTAAGCATGCTCCCCATGTGTTTAATAAAATACCTATGTGAATGAAATAGTGCCATTATAACATGATAGAATGTATTTCCCATTCATGTATAAGTAGATGCATTACAAGTGTTTGATTAAATGCCTCTATGAGTGAACTATGGACAAGTATACATTGTTATGATTTTCAAGAGTATATTATGCTTTATTTTTCATGATATCGAGTCCTGGTAGTATTTAATACTCGAAAATTTAGCTGTGTGCCTAGACCCAGTATCATTTACAGAAACTCAATGTGAGTTACACAATCTTAGTTATGTTATGATCAGTAGTACTCTCAGTCAGTTACAGAACTCAGTAGAACTCAGTCAGTTACCGAACTTAGGAAAACTCAGTAAGATCAGTATCAATCTAGTCCAGTTCAGTATACTCAGTTCAGTGTCTTTCAGTTGAGAGTAGGATTAAACACCGAGTGAACCCAAGGATGGGGGCTTACCTGCCAGTAGAGGGTGTGATCTCTAGAAGCAATCCTTGCATTCCAAAACTACGTAACCAGCATAGGTTGAGACATCAAACCTGCCAGTTGAGGGTTGACGAGGTGTATTAACCTGCCAGACGAGGGTTCCACCATTCTCATTAGAGTACCTTCCAGATGAGGGTAACTCTTCAGTGTTTTTACATGTGGCACGGTACTGACACCCTTCCAACTGGGGTTACAGGTTGGACCCCAACTCAATTATCTTATCTTATTTGGGGCATGTCGTTTAGATGATTACCTCCTACAGTCTCGATCTCAGTCTTTAGAATAGAGCTCAGTTCAGTTCTATAAAATCAGGACTGTCAGATACAGTCAACTAGTATCAGTAAATCAGTTATCAATAACTTCAGATATCAGTTACTCAATTTTAGAAGTCAGGACTTAGCTTCAGAAAAGCTTAGTCACAGTATTTATTTATATACACATTAGTACATACTCAGTATTTACAGCAGTATCAGTTATCCATGTACTCTCTTGTTCAGTTATTCTATATCATAAAGTCAGTTATTGTTCATGCATATGAACCCTTGTATTCAGCCTTACCTCATCTAGCATACCAATACATTCCATGTACTGATGCATACTCAATCTTTTCTCTATGATGTCTCATATCATAGGTTCGGACGCTCAGGTTCAAGACCGTGCATAGATAGACTCAGATTCAGCCAACAGCAGTAGATTAGCAATGAGTACTCATCATTTGAGGATATTCTTTTATCTCAGTATTTCAGTAGATGGAGTTAGTTAGCGTATTGTCCTATCAACTCCACTTTCAGATAGTTTCAGTTAGAGGCTTTTCAGACTAGTTTTCAGACAGTGTTTAATTTTATAGATTGTTATTTTAGATGATATAATTTATTTTTATTTCAGATGTTTTGAATCTTATGGAATTTAAGCCTATTATTCCATATTTATTACAGTATCATATTTCAGTGCTCACAGCAAATATTAGTCATAGGTTAGCTTGTGGTCCTTCTGGGTCGTAAGAACCGTGTAGCGTCCGGAGTACAGACTCAGGTCATTACAAACTTGGTATCAGAGCCTAAGGTTCAACAGTGTCCTAGGAAGTCTGAAAGCCGCATCTAGTTGAGTCTGGCGCATGGGTGTGTAGCACACCTTACTTATGGATAGGAGGCTATGTGATGTTTAGGAAAAGTTTCCCTTCTTTCAGTATTCATGTCATGCGAGTGAGCATGAGCTCAAGTTAAACTCTCAATCTAATCTGTTTCTTCCTTTAATTTATAGAACATGCCTCCTAAAAGGACTAACGATAGAAAAAACAAAAATCAGTCAGCACTTCAGCCCGTTTAGGCAGATCCCTTGGACGACCATGTCTCTCGTGTAGAATTCAGAGCTGTATTCACTACTCTAGCCAATTCAGTAGTAGACTAGAAAAAATGGCCAGCTGGTGTTCCGATCAATCCTGTGGCTAATACTGCTGCATCCAGGATTTTGGACTTCACCCAAATGAATCCTCCCCTATTCTCAGGATCTAAGCCAAAAAAGGATCCACAGGAGTTCCTCGGTCAGGTTCAGAAAGTCATAGGTATAATGAGAGTGACTTCCAGTGAGAGTGCGGAGTTAGCTGCCTATCAGTTACAAGATGTAGCTCATACATATTTTAAGTAGTGAAAGGAAGACAGGGGAATAGATACAGAGCCCATAGAGTGGGAAAAATTTGCTACTGCTTTCCTAGAGAGATTCTTTTCCTTAGAGCTGAGAGAAGCCAAGGTGTTAGAGTTCATCAATCTTAGGCAGAGCAGTATGAGTGTGAAAGAGTATTCCCTCAAGTTTACTCAATTATCCAGGTATGCTCCAATGTAGTAGCAGACAGTAGGTCCAGAATGAGCAAGTTCATACCTGGAGTGTTAAATAGTGTGGTTAAAGAGTGCAAAACAGTGATGCTGATTAAGGAGATTAACATATCCAGGCTTATAGTCAATGCTCAATGGATAAAAGAGGCTAAGATTAGAAAGAGAGAGAGGTAGAATAAGAGAGCTAGAACAGGTAGCTTCAATTTCAATTAGCCTAAGTTAGAGGGTGGTAACCGTTCCTAGTTTCATCCAAACTCTTCAATTCTAGTTCCGTCCTTAGCTAGTGCTCCAGTACCCATGTTAAAAAATGGTAACAACGATAGGGCGCCAGGTTCTAAATCCCAAGGTAGTGTCAGCAGTACTCGAACAAATCATCTTTGTCGAACATGTGGCAAAAAATACAAGGGTGTCTGCGGGGCTGGCAGTGATGTTTGTTTTGGGTGTGGCAACCTAGGACACAGAGTCAGAGATTATCCTCTGCCAGGTTCTTAGGGTCAGTATACTCTTTCTTCAGCTCATTCCGGTCACCTAAATCAGCAAGGTGCCACTTTCAGTGCCACCAGTGGGCAATGCCCAAACAGGTTTTATGCACTTCAGTCCAGACAAGATCAGGAAAATTCTCCTGATATGATCACTGGTACGTTACAGATCTTCCATTTACATATTTATACCTTGCTATATCCAGGAGCTTCATTATCTTTTGTAACTCCTTATATAGCCGTTAACTTTGGAGTTATTCCAGAAATCCTAGCAGAGTCTTTCTCAGTTTCTACCTCAGTGGGTAAATCTATCATAGCCCGACGGGTATACAAAAACTATCCGGTTATGATATCTCAGAAAGTTACTTCAGCAAACCTTGTAGAGCTAGAGATGGCAGATTTTGATGTCATTCTTGGCATTGATTGGCTCCACTCATATTATGCCTTAGTTGATTGTAGAAATAGAATAGTTCAATTTGAGTTTCTGTTTCCAAATGAACCAGTCCTTGAATGGAGGGGTAGTACCATAGCGCTTAAGGGTCAGTTGATTTCATACCTTAGTGTGAGAAAAATGATATCCAAGGGATGTGTTTACCATCTTGTGCAAGTCAAAGACTCTAACTCAGAAACTCCCAGTCTTGAGTCAGTTTTAGTAGTAAATGAATTCTCAGATGTGTTTCCCAAAGATCTTCCTGGAGTTCCTCCCATTAGGAAAATAGACTTCGGAATAAACCTTCTTCCAAACACTCAGCCTATTGTTTTGCCAAACAAAATAGCACCAACAGAACCCAGAGAGTTAAAAGAGCAGTTAAAGGATCTCCTAGATAAGGGATTCATCAGACCTAGTATTTCCCCATGGGGTGCACCAGTTCTATTTGTGCATAAGAAAGATGGTTCTCTCAGAATGTGTATTAACTACCATCAGTTAAACAAAGTCACAGTCAAGAATAAATATCCACTTCCCAGAATTGATGACTTGTTTGACTATCTTCAGGGTGCCAGTTACTTTTCTAAGATAGACCTCAGATCAGGCTATCATCAGCTCAGAGTCAGAGAATGTGACATTCCAAAAATACATTTCAGAACCCGGTATGGTCACTTCAAGTTTCTAGTCATGTCCTTTGGCCTTACAAATGCCCCAGCAACTTTAATGGACTTGATGAATCACGTGTTCAAATAGTACTTGGACATGTTCATTATAGTCTTCAGTGATGACATTCTTGTCTATTCCCGTAGCAAGAATAATCATACAAAATACCTCAGAATTATACTTTAGACTCTCAGAACTCATCAGTTATTCGCCAAATTCAGTAAGTGCAAATTTTGGCTAAGGTCAGTAGCATTCCTTGGTCATATTATTTTCAGTGATGGCATTAGAGTTTATCCTCAAAAGACTGAGGCGGTGAGAAATTAGCCTAGACCCATCTCTGCATTAGATATCCAAAGTTTCTTGGGTTTAGCTGGCTATTACCGTCGGTTTGTTGAAGGGTTTTCGTCTATTGCATCCCCCATGTCCAAATTGACTCAGAAAAAAGTCTAGTTTTAGTGGTCAGATTCTTGCAAGAAGAGTTTTTAAGAGTTGAAGACTCGACTCACCTCAGCCCTAGTTTTGACTCTACCAGATGGTTTAAATGGGTTTGTTGTGTACTGTGATGCATATAGAATAGGTTTGGGTTGTAGCCTATGCCTCTAGACAACATAAATCTCATGAGAAGAATGATCCGACTCATGATCTCGAGTTAGCAGCTAAAGCGTTTGCCTAAAAGATTTGGAGGCATTACTTGTATGGGGTGCATGTTGATGTGTTCACAGATCAAAAAAGCCTTCAGTATGTGTTCTCTCAGAAAGATTTGAATTTGTGTTAGAGAAGGTGGTTAGAGTTATTAAAAGATTATGACATGGGTGTTTTGTATTATTTGGGCAAAGCCAATGTAGCGGATGATGCTCTCAATAGACTGTCTATGGGTAGTGTTGCTTATGTTGAGAATAGTAAGAAGAAGTTAGTTTAGTAAATTCATTAGCTTCCCAACTAGGTGTCAGTTTAGTCGATTCAGCAAAAGGTAGTGTGTGGGTTCAGAATAGTTTTGAATCCTTTCTAGTTTCTGAGGTAAAGGAAAAATTGGATAGAGATCCCAGTCTCGTTAAGATGAAAGAGTCAGTCAGAGATCATAAAGTAGAGGTTTTCTCCCAAAGGGAAGATAATGTGTTGCATTGCCAGGGTCGTTTATGTGTGCCAGGTGTATATCACTTGAGGCAATGAATTCTTGCATAAGTTCATGGTACGAATTACTCTATTTATCCAGGGGACACTAAGATGTACCACGATCTGCAGGAGATCTATTGGTGGAGTGGGATGAAGAGGGATATTGCATAGTTTGTAGCTAAATTCTCTACATGTCAGCAAGTTAAGATTGAGCACCAGAAGTCTAGTGGGTCCATGTAGGAGTTCAGTATTCCCATATGGAAATGGGAAGAAGTGAACATGGACTTTGTGATGGGTTTGCCTCACACTCATCATCATCATGATTCTATTTAGGTTATGGTAGATAGGATGACCAAATAAGCTCATTTCTTGCCAGTTCATACTTCCTATTCAGCCGAGGACTACTCCAAACTCTATATCAGAGAGTTGGTCAGGTTACATAGAGTTCCAGTATCCATTATCTTAGATAGAGGTACTCAGTTTACCTCTTATTTCTGGAAAGCATTCCAAAAGGGTTTTGGTACCCAAGTTCATCTCAGTACAACCTTCCACCCTCAGGTAGATAGTCAAGAAGAAAGGACCATTCAGACTCTAGAATATATGCTAAGAGCATGCGCTGTCGATTTTAAGGGTAGTTGGGATGACCACTTGCCTTTGATCGAATTTGCATACAATAACAACTATCATTCCAGTATTCAGATGGCCCCGTTTGAGGCTCTCTATGGTAGGAGATGTAGATATCCAATCGAGTCATTTGAGATAAGTGAGGCCTCAGTAGTAGGGCCCGACCTAGTGTTCGATGCCTTAAAGAAGGTCCAGTTAGTCAGAGAAAGACGTACGGCTGCCTAGAGCTGATAGAAATCCTATGCAAAAGTGAGGATAAAGGATCTCGAGTTTAAGATCGGTGATTTTGTGTTCTTGAAAATCTCTCCCATGAAGAGGGTAAAGAGGTTCGGCAAGAAGGGAAAGCTCAATCCCCGATATGTCGGTCCTTAGAGAATTCTCAGTCATTTCAAAAAGGTAGCTTATAAGCTTGAGTTTTCTTTAGATCTAGCCACAGTGCATCCATTATTCCATGTCTCCCTACTAAAAAAATGCATTGGTGACCCAACAGTCATAGTCCCCTTAGAGGATGTAAATATTCAGAATGATCTGTCTTTCGAAGAGGTTCCAGTCCAGATACTAGATCATCAGATTGGTAGACTAAGGAACAAAAAAGTTTCCTTGGTCAAAGTTCTTTAGTAGAATCAGTTCGTTGAGGGAGCTACTTGGGAAGCATAAGCAGATATGCGGACCAAGTATCCTCACCTCTTCTCCGCAACCACAGATCCATCTTAAGGTAACAGTCTTCCTTAGTTTTTCTCAGTTCCATGTTCAGCTATAATTATAACTTGGTATCCATTACTATTGCATATTCAGTCATGCATTTATGAATTAGTTCAGTCATGTACTCATGCATCAGATATACATGTTCAGTATGAAAAGTCAGCTTATCAGTACTTCAGTCATGCATTTCATGCATCAGATATGCATGTTCAGTGTAAGAGCTCAGTTTGTCAGTAGTTTAGTCAAGTAGTCATACATCAGATAGGCATGTTCAGTATGTAAACTTAGTCTATCAGTGTCTCAACTTAATTAGTCTCATTCGAGGACGAATGTTCCCAAATGGGAGATATTGTAATACCCCGTAGATCCTTAGCTTAAGATTAACTCTTAGTTTATGAGTTATGCAACATAAAAATTTTGAAATGCCCATTATTTTTCAGTTTAGAGTCTTCTATTGCATAGGAAATTCAATTAGCTTTCCAACGATATAAAATTCACCCAAATTTGATAACCGGGTAAGAAGTTATCTCGATTCTAAGTTCCAATCGCTAAAAACCATCATTTTGATCACTAGCACAACATGGAGCCAGTCTAAATGACACTTGTCAATTTACAGTGTGACTCCATGATCTCACCGCATCACGGAGGGCATCCAATTCCCAATTGTCCAATTCCAGTAAGGGACCGCGCTATGGCGTGTCGCGCCAAGGACCCAGTTCATATTTGTTAATTTCCAGTAAAGCAACGCAATTGTACTGCATCGCGCCAAGCTTCCAAGTCTCATCCAAGGTGGAAACGTGATACCACCGCATCGCTCCACCACACATTTTCCTAGTTGGCAATTTCCAGAGTCGCGCCGCGTCGCGCCAAGTGTGAAAATCAGGACATTTCAGTTAATTCCGAGATTTTATTTCCAAGGGATTTTAGGTCTTTTTCCCTCATTCCAGTCAGCCTTAATGCAGGATTAAAGTCCCAAATAGCCTGTTATCCCATTATTGTCTCACTTATCTCAAGAAATAAAAGCTTTCTTTCTAAAATACAAAACCCTAGCTTCAAAAATTAAGGTCAAAACTCAAGAATTTCTTCAAGCACCTTCAAGAACTAATAACCCAAGGTATGTTAGGTGTTCATCTATGGGTTCCTTTTACCCATAGAGTCCACGAATCCACTTTCAAAATACAAGATTGATGAATTATGAAATTCCATGCTTGAATTGAATTGAAATTTATGTTCATGTTATTGTTGGGTTTTAGTCCATAATTAAATTACATGCTTTTATGAAATAAATCATTGTATGTGTTGAATTACATGATCTTCATGATAAACCTTTCAATTTTTAAGTTGATTGATGTAGACATGATAACTATATGTTTTGATTATTGTATAACCTAAGCATGCTCCCCTTGTGTTTGATAAAATGCCTATGTGAATGAAATAGTTCCATTATAACATGATAGCATGTATTTCCCATTCATGTATAAGTATATGCATTGCAAGTTTTTGATTAAATGCCTCTATGAGTGAACGATGGACATGTATACATTGTTATGATTTTCAAGAGTATATTTTGCTTTATTTTTCATGCTATCGAGTCCTGGGGGTATTTAATACCCAAAAATTTAGCTGTGTGCCTAGAGCCAGTGTCAGTTATAGAATCTCAGTCATGTCACGATCAGTAGTAATCTTAGTCAGTTACTGAACTCAGTAGAACTCAGTTCGTTACTTAACTCAGGAAAACTCAGTAAGCTCAGTATCAGTCTAGTCTAGTTCAGTATACTCAGTTCAGTGTCTTTCAGTTGGGAGTAGGATTCAGCACCGAGTAAACCCAAGGATGGGGGCTCACTTGCTAGTAGAGGGTGTGATCTCTAGAAGCAATCCTTGCATTCTAGAACTACGTAGCCAGCATAGGTTGAGACATCAAACCTGCCAGTTGAAGGTTGATGAGGTATTTTAACCTGCCAGGTGAGGGTTCCACCGTTCTCATTAGAGTACCTGCCAGAGGAGGGTAACTCTTTAGTGTATTTACCCGTGGCACAGTACTGACATTCTTCCAACTGGGGTCACAGGTTGGACCTCAACTCAGTTATCTTATCTTATTTGAGGCATATCAGTTAGATGATTACCTCTCACAGTCTTAGTCATAGTCTTCAGAATAGAACTTAGTTTAGTTCTAGAGAATCAGTACTATCAGATACAATTAACCAGTATAAGTAAATTAGTTATCAATAACTTCAGATATCAGTTACTCTGTTTCAAAATTTAGGAATTAGCTTCATACAAGCTTAGTCACAATATTTATGTATATACACATTAGTACATACTCAGTATTTATAGCAGTACCAGTTATCCAAGTACTCTCATGTTCAGTTATTCTATATCATGCATTCAGTTATTGTTCATGCATATGAACCCTGTCATTCATCCTTACCTCATCTAGCAGACCAGTACATTTCACGTACTGGCGCATACTCTTTCTTTGTGCTATGATATCTCATATCATAGGTTCGGACGCTCAAGTTCCCGACTGCGCATAGATAGACTTAGATTCAGCTAGCAGAAGTAGATTAGCAATGAGTCCTCAACATTCGAGGATATTCTTTTATCTCAGTATTTCAGTAGATGGAGTTAGTTGGGGGATTGTCCCATCAACTTCACATTCAGACAGTTTCAGTTAAAGACTTTTCAGACTAGTTTTCAGACAGTGTTTAATTTTACAAATTGTTATTTCAGATGATATAATTTATTTGTATTTCAGATGTTTTGAACCTTATGGTATTTCAGTCTATTATTCTGCTTTTATTACAGTATCATGTTTCAGTGCTCATGACAGATATCATTCATGGGTTAGCTTGTGGTCCTTTGGGGTCTAAGCATCGTGTAGCGTTTGGGGTATAGACACGGGGCATTGAACCTATACTGGGGTCTACTAATAAGGCTGTTCGGAGAAGTGTATGGTCGATATTAGCTGCGAGAGCTTTCCATCTACTCCATAACACCGACGGCTCCCCCTCCTAAAATAAGGGTGACTCAATTAGAGGTCGTGTACAACACGTGTACTATGGACTTGTTGAAGAAAGAATGACTCAGGTTATGCACATGATGCCAGTTATAAAGCGGTAACATATAAGAAGAAAGACTGTAAACACGTAGCACGTAGGCACTCAATAATGATAAAACAAATACAAACGATAACACAAACAATGTCTATACACCCATAATGTCAAACTAAGCCGATACAACTTCGAAAAAATAAGCTCGAATTCTGAAAAGTTCCCCAGCAGAGTCGCCAGAGCTGTCACACCCCCTTTTTTAACCGAAAAAAGATTATATTTTAAGTTTTAAAAGGGTTTTTATTATTAAGTAACAAAAGATGAAGATTATTTAGAAAATAATTCATTTTATAATTAACTCAAAGTCGCCACTTGGCATAATCCGGTGTTCCAAGTCACATTTGGAAATCTTTTTTCAAAACTATTTTTGACTCTTTAAAACTGGTTTGTGAACAAAGCTTCCGACTAAGGAATTCTGTTGACCGAGGAGAAGGTGTTAGGCACCCCTCGATCCCGTGGTTAAACCACGGTCACTTGGTGGAGCATATCAGCTAATTTGATACTAAGAGCGTATAAACCACACAAAACACATAAAAATAATCGATCAAACAAACAAAACAAACAAATCCAAAAATATAGTGTCCAGTCTAATTATTACAATCTGAAATAAAAATATACTGAAAAATGAACTTACACTAATCCTAAACTACGCTCCAATGCTTTACCCGATGTCTCAGGCCTTCATCACAAACGTCCTTTGAGTACAAAATACTTTGAGGCATTCCCCGATGAATAAATACAATATAACCTTGGGGAATTCCCCGGCAAATGAATACATCTTTAAATCTTATGCGATAAAGTGAAAGAACTATCCACATGCACATTTAAACATTCAACAAAACATTGTTACTAATAATCTACTACCCGAACCTACTTTTGCGTATTCATTCGATGGCCTAATCATGATACTATCGCCTTTAACATTCATATTTGCTCCAAAATAACCAACGACAATAAATCAAGACTAGACAATATTCATTTTTTATCAATTCCTACCATCAACCCCAAATTCCTTTTTAACACATTTGCAATTGTCACCCCAATTTCCTTAACCAATTATCGATTTCAACTATCTAACAAGCTATCATTTTCATCCAAATTATACCATTCGAGAGTAATCATTCAACACAAACACATATCAAACAACAAATCAGCCAACAAATAAAACTACGGTGTCAAATCACAACCACAATCACATGAAAATTAAGAAAAATAGAGTTAGAAATTGGACCTTTTGGAATCAATGTGTTGTTCCATTAAATAAGATGAAGAACGGTACGAAAACTAGTCGAACCTCAAATAATGAACCCGCAACTCGAACAATCCAAAAACCGTACTAGTTTAAATCGACCCGATTGACCCATTTCTGATTCGGTCTTTGTTCAGCTAGTTTTGCCGTGACAGTGAATGCCAAAACTTCGCTAGTGATGATCCCGATTGATTTTCGATGAGAAATTCACCAAAAATAGTTAAACCCAACGTCGTTTCTCTCCCTCTCATTTCAACTCTTCCCCCTTTTCCTCCCCTCTTCAATCAATTTTAGGTCTTTCCCTTTCTCTCTTTCTCTCTGATCAATTATGTGTGTGAGAGAATTGATGTGCGTGTATTGCATTTCTGATGGTGTACGCTGTGAGGATGAATATTTGTATATGGGTTTATGTATTGGCGTTCTTTTTTTATGAGAATCGGTTTTTGTGATGGTGGGTATCCTTCCCTTCAAGGGAGAAATCTAGGAGTATATGGCGTGCTCTCTTTTGGTAGTGCGTGTGTTATTTGTAACCTATGAGAATATTGGTGAGTGAGTATATATATTTTGTGTATTGTGTGCTCTCTCTCCTTATTGTGAATTGTGTCTTTCTCATGAAAAATAGCATGTTGGTCTATATCTATTATTGTGTGTGCGTTGGGAGCTCAAAAAGGAAAAGAATCGATAAAGAAAATGGTGGATTAATTTTTTCTATGTGCTATTTTTGTATTGAATTCCAAAGAAAATGGAAAGATCCCCCAAAAGTAGCGTGAGGTCTCCATGTAAATTTTGTGCTCTGTATGTGAGTGTAGAATCTGAAGAAGAAAGTAAAATGGAGTGATGCCTTTCTTTGTGGAAAAGAAACGTAGGGAGGGGGGTTAAGGGGTAGGGGTGTGAATTAGTTGAGATAAAGTTTGTTAGGATATGAGAATATTAGGGATTTAATTTGTTAGGAGTTTATTCAAATTTTATTATTTTTTATATTTTTGTGGGGTATAATCACATGGGTGAGAATGTATGATAACGTGAGGTAAAAAAATGGATAAATTGAGTTTTGAGAGGGACACAATTAGATGTCTACAGCTGGTGGATTTAGTACTCTATTAAAAAGACAGTAAAGAACTGTGGCTTTTTCCATGGCTTACAAGTTGTGTTCTTACTAATTTTTACTACTTTGTATTAAAGAGAATTTCATAAAACTGGAAGAAACACAATACATATAAATAATAATAATAATAATAATAATAATAATAGTGGAACTCATAACATCATTCAAGATATTAACTAAGCAAAAGACTAAAAAATAAAACATATAAACTAAAAAAACCAGAGAAAGGGGAGGAAGTACAATATGCAAATTACCAATTAATGAAAAAAAATTTCTGACTTTCAGATGACTTTTTGACTCCATACCTTAATCAACACAAAAGAATAGTAACTAGTAGTTTGGACAATGTTTTCCGACTAGAAGACTAGATCTAATGGAGTGTCCAACAACAAAATAATATAGAAAACTTGATCAGGGAAATAGATATTCATGTCAAAAATAAGATTTCTTAGTATCCTACATTAAGAATGGATATCCTAAAGAAAATCAAGAGAGTAAATCTACAGACAAAAATCAAAACTGCATAATTCAAGCTTCAATTGTTAATGTAAGTGTTCTGTTATCAGCCCTAGATTGTGGTTAGGGAAGATCTACCTTTTTCACTATTGTAATTTTGGGCGACGCAACTTTCCACAAATGGTGAAAAAAATTCAACCTGAAAGGCAATTCAGACTACTAGTTACAAAACAAAGAAGACAACCAACACTAATTTCCCAAAATGCAAGACAATCAACTCCATCCCAGACTCAGAGTGGAGAATAATTATTGCTTGAGTGAATAATTGTGAGCAGCAATCCAACAAGCTAGCAACAGCCGAGAAGACGAGCAAAAGTCACTACTAAAAATAAGGGCTACGGTAACGATTCTATAGTAACGGTTATAGAACTGTCACCATAGATAATCTATAGTGACGGTTATAACCGTTGCAATATGTAACCATGTCTAATGGTACAAATAACTAAAATAATCATCGTATATTCATGTGAACCATCCTAATAGATTGACCTATAGTAACGGTTAATAGAACCGTCGCTATAGGTCACCTATAGCTACGGTTAATATTGTTCAAAAAATAAAAGGCCACGTATTTTTCCCTCCACATATTCATTATAACCACTTAAAATTAAGTAATAATTTAAAAAGTAAAAGAAGAGTGATAAAAGTCATTTAGGGTTATTAGCATATCGTCTTTTGCTCCAAAACAAAAAGAGCAATATCGTCTTCATTATCGATCTCTTCTTTTTAGGGTTTCATTCTCCCTTCGCGGCTAAAATTGGCAACAAAATTCAACAAAATTAAGAGTTCTCTTGCAATTGATCTGGATAAGAGTTGTAAGTAACCCATTTCTTCTTCACTTTTTTTCCTTTGTCTGAGTTCTGAGATAAAATTGAAAGTTTATGATTGTTCGCGGATAAAATTGGAAGCAGAATAACAGGGTTCTCTTGGGATTGCTCTGCGATATAGAGTTGTAAGAAACAAAAATGGGATTTAGGGTTCACTGAGTTAATTTGTCAGCCAAACAGAGTTGTAAGTAACGAAAATGGTGGAAAAACCTCTTTTCCACCATTTTATGATTTGAGTTAAGGTCCATTTCCCTAAAATATTGTGTTGATTTTGTTTTTATAGTATTTTTTGTGCTTTATAGTGTAAGGTGTTCCTCCATCAACTTCTAATTTTTGGACTCAATCAACTTCTACTTTTTGGATAAAGGTTGATTTTTCATTGAAAGGTGTTCTCAGGTAGGTGTTCTTACTGTGAAAGTAGTTATTTTTGTGGGTTTTTATTTGTAAATTTTGACACTATTTTATGTAAGAATGAATGGATATATTGTCTATTTTTTTATAATGTATACACTTTAATTCCTGAAAATGAGAAATTGTGTTGTTGTATGTTGTTTGGAAAAATTTTGGTTGGATTTTATAGTCTTTAACTGTTAGATGTCTGTAACATTGAAAAACTTTGTTGAAATATTGTTATGGTGATTGGTACCAGTGTTTCTTTCTGTTCGAAAGTAGCTGCTTCATCTTCAGCCACTAGAATTTTCGATATTCTTTCGATAGTAGAACAACATACCCAGTAAAATCCATTGTTAATACATGAATGTACGAATCTATCATAAGTTTCATAAAATATCTCATCGATAACCCCAAGTATGTCTACACCAGGCTTCAGTTCTTTCTCGGGATTATCTGTTTCTGCCTCTGTCAAAACAAAGGCAATATATTTCCCTTTTAGAGAGACATTGTGAAAGAAAGAACGAGAGAATAGGTACCTACAATTGGCATATTGTTATCTTTTAAGTTTCTCCGAAGAGCACAACAGGTTTAGTGAACATGTAATGGAGTCTAGGTTTAAATAGATAGTGACAGTCCCTTCTCAACAATTGTTAAGAAAAAAAAGACTCAATTACTAGTCTGATGCAGAAGCTTGCACTGTTAGAGACATACCTCTATACTACACCACACAATAGGATATGTAAATTTAGTACACCATCGAGAAGACTACAAATATATATGTCTGATTTGCGACCAAGTTGCTTCTGTGGTAGAATGACCTGGGCTGAATGAGAATCATTAGTGTTGCATTTAGCAGTTTCTCCTTCAGAAGTCACACCAATAACTTTTCCACCTTCATCAAACTCCGCCTGCAATTCCAGAAACTGTATGTTCACATGAACTTCAGTTTAGTTCATTGTGTATGTAAGCCATGAGGAATTCTTCAGCATATTAAGTAGAGCAGCCAGATCAGTACATTATCATCTCAATTTTCTTTGAAAAATAATATGGCATATTTAGAATTACAATATGAGGATATCTGCTCCAGATTACACAAAAGGGTCTAGATGTTAGATCAGAAAGATTACTGAGACACATTTCGAATGCTAAAACATTCAAAAAACTTGCCTGACATTTTGTAATAACCAAATAACTACATAGTTCGCAAGGCCTGCCAGCTTCTCAAATAATTTTTCTTTGGTATGCACTGAGTTAGTTACCTTGTTTAACTCTCGAAATATTATAAATTTTTTATTCAAGTTTATAATACTTCTGTGTGCTTGTACAGGAATAAAAGGATGGAATTCCTACTCATTTGGAGATCAGTTTATCCACTTCAATGTCAGCATTCCCACGTAAGAGCCCTTTGGAAAAAATGTGGAAATGACTGTCAATTATTGAACTTTTTACTATCCTAGACTCTTTTCCAAGCCTATTCTTGAGAAAATTAGGAGGTTTTATAGTTTGGTGGCCTCTAAATTAATTCTGGAAAAGGGTACACCTATGAAGCTTCCTGTATATTCTCCAATGTAATGATTAAATTTGCAACTTGAGTGCAGAAACTTGACACCAATCTTCCTGTATTTCGGATAAAGGCTGCTTTTTCAATTTGAAAGGTGTTCTTAGGTAGGTGTTCTTACTATGAAAGTGGTTATTTTTATGGGTTTTGTTTTCCAAATCTTGAAATAGTTTTATGTAAGAATGAATGGATATATTGTTCCTTGAAGTGTTTCAATTTGCCATTATTTTATTTGTTGTTATTGATCTCATATCTGTGGTAGGTGGTCTATCGTAAATAGCTTCTTTAAGGTCTGGTTGTATCCTATGTCCGGTAGACCCCACTTGAGTTTACATGTGTCATATTATAGTTTCTAGCGATTATTGTTACTATCTTAGTATAATCTGTTATACTTTCTCGTGACACAGGGATAGGGGTAAGATGTATGTGCACTCTTATCTATTGTGTTATGGTGCTTATCGATGGTCAAGTGCTATTTAGATAATTTAACAACAGTACTTAACATAAAACATAAGCTACATGTATATACCCACCATTGTCTTTCAAGTCTTTTCTTGAATTTTGACAAGTGAAGACTATCCTATTGTAGCTGATATTCTACTGCACAACTAATTGAGTTTTGTGTTCTTTAGTTTTTATTTCATGTGATGATTTGTCATTGAATTGGGACAAATGTTATTTGAGGTACTTGTATGACCCAAGTGTAAAAAATCATCACAGAGCAAGCCCCTTTTGTTGAATGGCAAGTTGATTCTCCATCCTGCTTAATCCAAATGGGACGATCTCATATCCTATCGCCTTGGGTAGCAGAGTCTCTTCTATTACCATTTGGGAATGGCCATGAGATATACATTCTTGTTCTTTTTCACTACATATGTATCAATAGTTAGATACTGCTACTGTGTTTACCATTGTTCATGTACCACTATCTACTGTATAAAGCCAAACAAATTGAAATATGCATACATAGATGTAAAGACCTTTGGTCCTAGAAAGAAAAAAGACTAAAATATCATCCTAAAGCATCCTTGTTAAAAGGACAAATTAATAAGATAATTTTTAATTTTTCATCACAAATCAAGTAAACATAAGTGTGTTTTACTTGTGACATTCTTGAATTTTATACTTTCATTGATTTTTTTATGATAAGATTAACATGATATTTTGATAAAATATTTTATCAGACCCTACTTGGTGGGAAGATACTGTTGTTGTTGGTTTTCATCATTCGAATTTTGTGTGAAATTCAGTTTGACATTTGTATTGCGATAAGAATTTTGTGTTTTCATTTGTTATATGGCGAATTTTGCACTTAGATAGAATCAATTTGTCTCTAATGGTTCTGAATACATTATCTTTATGGATGTATTTTTTTGTGCTAATATTTATGAAGTCAATTGATTGAAATTATACATATAGTGAGGCTAAGCAATCATTTTTTATTCAGAAATTTATCAATTGACCTTCTTTAATTATTTGTGACTAGTCTTTTATGAACTTATAGGTTGGAACAAAAGTATCTTGGTTAGGGTAAATTACTTAAACAACGGAAATTATCTTTGTTTCATTCTTTATTAAATTTATGTTATACAAATTATTTCACATACCTGATAATACTGTTTGTACGTTGATACTGACTATACTCATTTTTTTTCAATATTCTAAATATGTAACATAGGTTATTTAATGGATATTGGAGATAAAAGTTGGATGTATCTTTCAAGATCCTCCGATGAGTACGAAAATGGAGTCAAGTATTTTCTCAATAAGGCATTTGAACAAGCTTCTCTAGGAAATGAATTATTATGCCCTTGTAAATTATGCTTTAATCTCTATTGGCATTATCGAGATGTGGTGGAGGATCACTTGTTTGATCACTGATTTTCTCCTAACTACACTCAATGGGTTTTCCATGGCGAAGGAGTTTCATCAATAAATATTCCATATCCAAGGCATGAAGGGCATGGAGGAGTAAGCCAGGGTCTATCTGATGACTAACATGATGATATTGATAAACTACTTCATGATACTTTTAAAAATGTAGAAGATGAGCAAATGCATGAAGGGAATGAAGGAGTAAGACGGGGACTATCTGAAGATGTTAAGCGATTTTTTAAATTAGTGGAGGAAGGAAAACAAGATTTATATCCAGGGTGTAAGAGTTTTTCTAAGTTGAGTTTCACCATCCGATTGTACTTGTTTAAATGCATTCATGGGCTGAGTAATGTAGCTTTCTTAGATTTGCTTGACTTGATAAAAGAGGCTTTTCCATTCGCTCAGCTTCCTGAGTCTTTCCACAAAGCAAGAAAGGTGATAAGAAATTTGGGTCTCAATTATGAAAAAATTCATGCATGCCCTAATGATTGCATGTTGTTCTGGAATGACAATGCAATTCTCAATAATTGTGTTATGTATGGGTCTTCTAGATGGAAAAACATTCATGATGAATTGACTAATAAGACCAATAAAGTTCTGGCAAAGGTCTTAAGGTACTTTCCTTTAAAGCCTAGGCTTCAGAGGATATTCATGTGTTCTGAAACATCTATAGCTATGAGGTGGCATGCTACTAAACGACCCAAAGATGGAAATTTAAGGCATCCTGCCGATGGGGAAGCTTGGCAACATTTTAATTCTATGTATCCTGACTTCGCCAAAGATATTCGTAATTTTAGATTGGATCTTTCAAGTGATGGTTTCAATCCATTCAGAACAATGACCATTTCTTATAGCACATGGCCAGTTATGTTAATGAACTATAACTTGTCACCGTAGATATGCATGAAGCCGGAGTGTATTATATTATCAATGATTATTCCAGGTCCCTTATCTTCTGGAAATGATATTGATGTATACTTACAGCCGCTAATTGCAGATTTGAATGAACTATGGAACGTGGGAGTGAAAACATTTGATGTTGAAACTAACCAATCATTTAATATGCATTCAGCTTTATTATGGACAGTTAGTGATTTTCCAGCACTAGCAATGCCTTCTGGATGGAGCACTAAGAGAAGATGGGCATGCCCCACTTGTAATCATAATACTTGCTCCCAATATCTCAAACATAGTCATAAGATGTGTTACTTGGGTCATCGAATATTTTTGCCCACTGATCATCCATATCGAAGAGATAAAAAATCATTTAATGCTAAAGAGGAGCATAAAGCTATACCTACTCCCTTATCAGGTCAAGAAGTTCTTGAAGAAGTACGTGAATTCAATAATGTTTTTAGAAAGGAAAAAAAAAGTGGAAAAATGATGGTCCTTCGAAAAAAAGATCCATATTTTTTGAATTGCCGTATTAGCCACAAAATAAATTGCCGCACAACCTTGACCCGATGCACATAAAGAAGAATTTTTGTGATAGTTTGCTTGGTACTTTGTTGGATATAGTTGGAAAGTCCAAATATCATTTAAATTCCCACTATGACTTGCATGAGATGGGGATACGCAAAGAGCTTCAACCAATAGAAGACGATAATAGTAGAAAAGTTCACATGGCTAAAGTTTGTTCTCCATGAAACCGAATGAGAAAAGGTTGTTTTTTGCACTATTTTAAAAGATGCCAAATTACCAAAAGGGTTTGCTTCTAATATATCAAGTCGAGTGCAAATAGATGAGATGAAAGTATCGAGATACAAAAGTCATGATGCTCATTTCATAATGCATCACTTGCTCTAGGTTGCAGTTAGGAAAGTGTTACCGAAGAATGTGTCATTGGCCTTGATTAGGTTGGGAAATTATTTTAGAGCCATATATAGTAAACTTGTAAGAAGAAGTGATCTTGATAAAATGAAGGCTGGAATCATTGATATAGAATGTGAGCTTTAAAAGATTTTTCCTCCAACCTTTTTTGATATAATGACACATTTGCCTATCCATTTAGTAGATGAAATTAATCTTGGGGGCCCGAATCATTTGCGTCATATGTATCCTGTTGAAAGAAATTTGTGTAACTTCAAGGGATTTGTTTGCAATTGAAATACCCCTGAAGCATCAATAGTAGAAAGTTTTTTGGCTGAAGAATGTTTGAACTTTTGTTCGAGATACCTAGATGATGGGGTGAAGAAAAAATTTAGTGGGTATCCAATAGCGGATGATGAGGACATTCAAGTACAGGGAGCTAATTTTCCACCTATATTTCCTAAGACAGGTCATCCAATCGAAAGTAAAAAGAAAAGTAAAGGCAAGACTTTTGATCTAGATAATCATCAGTGGTTTGAAGCACATCGATATACGTTGTTTAATACCAGAGATGAACAAGTATAGACACTTATCAAGTAAGATAAAATAATTATTTGTATTTTAACTTCGTTTAAATGATATCATTATCTATTTAAATTTCATTGATCTACATCATTATTGATTTGATTTGCAATACATGGCGACAGGGAGCATAAGGATTTAGTTAATAATCGTACTAGAGGAAATGCATGGGTAAAAACACATATTCATAGTCAATAATTTGGTGATTGTTTTAAGAAAAAAGTTAAAAATATTGAAGTGCCAAATCATTTAAGATGGCTATCTATAGGACGTAATTTTGTGTCTAAAAGATATACTGGATATTTCATTAATGGATATCAATATCATACAATGATACGAGACATCTCAGGCAAGACTCAAAATAGTGGAGTGACTTTGTCAGCAACAACTGATAGTTTTTCTAGTGCTAGAGACCCAAATCCCGTTGATAGAATGGTTATCTATTATGGAGTTATTGAAGATATCATCGAGATAGATTATTTGAGTTGATTTAGTGTTGTACTATTTAGATGTGATTGGTTTAATAATGAAGTAGATGAATATGGGTTGACTCACCTAAATTTCGATAGAAAATACAGCACAGATGAACCTTTTGTACTAGCATCACAAGTGCATCAAGTGCTTTATGTGGAAGATCCAATTGAGAAAGGGATTTAATATGCAAGAACTAAAGTCCTTATTGATTTATATGATTTAGAGGAAGAAAGTTGTCCTAATATTGAAGAAATATTTTGGAGGGAGCCTAATGATGACATTGGTTCATCAAAAATAGTAGCCGATGTTGATGTCAGATGGTCGAGAGACGATCTCCCTGTTGATATCATTGATGTGTCTTCCCTTTCCTAACATTCAGAAGATGTAGAAACTTCAGAAGAGGAGGATGATATTGATGATACCGATTGGGATTGGATGGAAGCTGACGACTGACAAAATTGAGATATTCTAAACTTGTTTAAAATTTCTTTGTAGTGGTAAGTAGTATATTAGACTCTGTTTGCTATATTTTAGTTGTTTCTTTAATGTTCTAAGAGTTGTTGGACACATTATGAAGTCTTTCTTTTTGGTATCTCTTTCTTATTTTGGGATTAATTATGTTGCTAAGTCTTTTTATTTTTTCTTCAATTTCAGTATTCATCTTTCTGCATTGTCTTTGAGCAATCTATAACTTCAAATTGCCCCAGGAAAATTTCAGGTTCTAATCTCTCGCTCCTTTTCTATCTCAATAAAAACTTAGTGTCGTCGCTTCCCTCATTTTTTTGCAGCTTGGTTTGGATGAAAGTACAAATCGTGACATGATTCTGTTTTCAATTGGTGTTTCTGTTTTCTTTGCAGGTGCATATTCAATTCCTTATATAATGTACTACTAAGAATATACCAGTGCTATCAGCCTTCCATGACAGTCTGCCCCTCTCCATATTTAAATTATTTAACTCTGCCATAGTGTTGGGGAATGAGGTTATAATTTCCAACTCGTAATTATTCAAGTTTCTTCGTATCTATAAGTTCCAAATCTTGTATAATCTATATGGAATATGGGTGTTGTGCTCTTTTGATTTATGCTTGAGAATATTCCAGATTGTTTTTACTCCTGAAACTAAATAGTGGGTTCGTATGTCATTTGGCTGTAAAGAGAACAGGTATATACGTGGGTGCAGAAACTTGACACCAAGACAACGTCAATATTCTTCATATAGTATTTGTATCTTGTCTAGTTCATCTTTGGAGGTTTCAACCTTAAAAGACAGTGTCCTTAAGTCTGAGTAGAAAAACAAGTCAAGTCAGATAAATGTTTAACTTATTTTATCATCCTTAAGTGCGAACATTCACTTGGCTAATATTGTATGATAAATGTTATACTTTGTCTAATTTGAATGGTCTACTACTGGCATTACTTGGTCTCTAGTATTCCACCAACCATATGATCATAATTCCACATATAGTCAATATATGTATAGGACCTTGCTTGGCCTAAATTTGGAATAAAGGATTTCTGCCAGTAGCCTGATGATCTTGATCCCATCCCACAGTAAGTTTATGTTGTTGATTGTTGATCCAAATTTGAACAATCAAATTAAAGAGTCTAACCTTGCTAATTACAATATAAATGTGTATGGTCCTATCATATTCCAAACATAACTTGCATCTTGTTTGTTTGGACTCATCAGTTGGAGATCCTGCCTATAGTACTAATTGTTGTATTCATTTTCGATTGTACTCTGTTACAGTAGATTTTAAATTTGTATGTCTTCACAACATGCCTAAAATAGGTTCGTATGTCGTTTGGCTGTAAAGAGAATAGGTATATACATGGGTGCAGAAACTTGACACCAAGACAACGTCAATTGATTGAGGAGTTTGCCAAGGAACAACAAGGGGAATAGCATAAAGGGGATGCAGTAGGAGCCTCGAGGTGAGGGAACAATACATGAGGTAGGTTAGGGGATGATTACAGTTACATATTTTCATTATCCTTTCGGTTTATTCAGTTTTGGCTGTCTTATATGTTCATTAATTTTTCTTATTCCATCTTAAATTTATACAGGTTTGTGTAAAAATGAATCAAAAAGATCCTTCAATAAGATCCTTCAATAAATAACAAAAGAGCAAGGAATAGGACATTTAGTAAACCTGGATCATTAACAGCCATGACAAACAAAAATCGATGTTTGCTGACAACAAAGGAAACTGTTCAAGCTATACAATGGGAGAAACAGAATATTCTAAAGTTAATTGAACAAGAGTAGCCACAAGTATCACCACCAGCACCACCATCTAGACAAATTAAACAATCTATAGTGGTAGAGGAGCAGCATGCATAGGATGAGCAACATGTAGAGGAACCTTTCCAAATGACAAATTCAGCCACTCCTACAACAGCTAAACATTCTGAAGTGCAAGGTAATAGATAGCTTAGAAATTTATTGAATTCATTCATGACCTCTAATTTTTTCTATTTTCTTATAGCTGAAGGGCCATCAACTAGAAAAACAAGAGGCAAAATACAAATACATAAGGTGCATGCTTAGCAAGAGAAAAAATTAATCACATTAAACTAAAACAACCAACCTGCTGGTCCCACAGATGATGTTGTAATTGAGTTGGGTAGCTTCCTAGTCACATTGGCAAGGAAAACACACATTTTCCCATTGGATATACTTGATTGGAGGCATATGGATACTAAACAGGAGTTATGGGAGTATACTCAGGTTTGTGCTCTGAATATTTGATATATTTTTAGTTGAGTGGTTCTGTGTCTATGAATGTGGTGGCTACATTTTCTAGATTTATCTATTTTTTTTGTTTTGTTGACATTTAAATATCAAGATACATATCATTATTTTTAACTAAATAGAACCAACTTGTAGGCAAAATATGATATTTCTGATGCCACAAAACATTGCGTTTTGGAAAGAATTCGAGAATCTTGTAGAAAGCATAGAAATGATTTGAAAAGAGATCACTATGATCCATATGATGATGATGTTGTTCGATTGAATAAAAAGCCCGATAGTGTTCCAGAATGTCAATTTAAATAGCTCCCCGTGTATTGAAAGTCTGAAAAATTCCAGGTAAAACGTATTTCACAGTTTGCGATCATATTACTGTTAATCCTACAGATGGAGCCTTTTATTATTATAGTTAACGTTACTGATTCATTTTTTTTCCAGAAAATGTCCAAAACCAATACTGAGAATTGGAAGAAGCTAGTGAATCCACACACTACTGGGAAGAAGAGTTTTGCTTTAGTTCGCAACAAATTGGTGTGTTCTCTTATTTATTATTTAGTTACAACTATTCATTTAAATAGTTTTTTATATACACTAAATATCATATAAATAGGAAAATGAGAAGGGGGAATCTTTGTCTCTAAAGGAGATGTTGCGGTCACAAGAGCAAGAAAACCTGATCGTACGTACAAGTCATCTAATGAGGACACCAACAGTAAAATTATATGAAACTTATCTTTTTGAAGTTAATATTGACATAAATGATCAATTATTATTTTTTACTTACGTGAATGTGCTTTGGAATATATGATTATTAGGCTCAAATGGAGGAAATTGAAACACAATAGGGAGTAAATGAACAGCCCGTTGATGTATTTTCAACCGTCATGGGTGCTGAGCATCCAGAACGTTTAAGACTGCTTAGAGGGGGGTTACAAAGACTTCTTTGAAAAGATTAAATGGCAGCTCCGGACAAATTTTAAATGCCACAAATGATGTTGTCCAACAAATGCAGGAAAGGATGCAAAAAATGAAGGATCAAATCGAGGAGCAAAAGAGAATAATTCGTCAAGAAGTTGTTGCAGGTGTAATTAATCAACTTTAGAATGCAGGAATAATTGATCTGAAGATACTGGCGGCATTGTCCTTTCCTTCACCAATGGAATCGACTTCTACACTAGCAGCCACTCAAAACAGTCAAGATTAGTATTTGAATTCTGAATTGTACTCCATTTTATGTGGTGGATGACTGTATTAGAGTGTTATTTATAGTTGGTAACTAAGAGAAAATAGTTAGTAGAGTAGAGTCTTGTGCATTTCTGAATTGGTTGTTAAAGTATTGTTATTGGTTGGTAAGAGAGTATTATTAGAGTATTACGGCTGGTTGGTAAGAGAGTGTTCTGAATTGGAGTGGTATTTATGGTTGCATTTCTGATGTTGATTTAAAGAAAACAATGATGATGCTTTCTCTTGATCAAATCCAGCAAACTGAGCTTTTGCATCTCTATTTAACTCTTCATCATACTCCCCAGACTTCTTAATACCTATCAATTTTGGATAAGTTACCTTATCAGCAACTAAGTCCTTCCCAGCTGTTTTCCCCAATTACTGAGAAGACTGTGTGCCATCAAGAATATCATCCACAACTTGAAATAACAACCAAATACATCTTGCAAACTTTCTTAGCTTCTCCACATCTTCATCTTCTGCCCCTCCTAAAATAGCCTCGATCACAATAGACCCTTCTAATAAAGTTGCAGTCTTGTGCAAATGAATCAATTTCAAATGTTTTAACTCAACATCAGAAATGCCCTCATATATTATATCGATAACTTGTCCAGCTACAAGATTTTATGAACCTTTGGTGTAGTGTAGGAAGATAAAGAACTAGCTAGCTCTAAGTTATTGGAGAAAATGTTTGATCCTTATGGAGCACTAATATACTAACTATAGTTGCTCGAGATGTTGAGTGAAGGTGCTGACATGATCATGTTTAATTTTGTAAACATGTGGCAAATAATGGTTGATCTTGTGTCTTGACTTGTCAGTAAATAACTAGGTAGCTTCAATTTAGAAAAAGAATGACTCTGCTTTGCATTGTAAATTAAGCTTTGTTGTGTAACTCGTTATCCACCACACTTCGAGATCTGCTAAACACTTCCCTTGGGGCAGAGATTGGACGGCTTATTTTCTGGTCTTTCTTTATTTTAGAAAAAGATTTTGATAGGCTGTTTGAATTTAGTTTTGTATTTGCCATTGGATGTTGGAAAATGTGTTAGAACTTTTTTTCTCACATGTGCCCACACGCTCTCTTCAATCTTCATCTCTTTGAAGGCGTTATGGCAATATCACTGAAAATAGATATATGATGGTAGGTTATGTTTTAAAATGCCATTTGTTTTACATCTAGTATATACTAAATGTTGTTTCTCAATTAGTTTTGGGTTGAGATGTTGTTGATCCATTATTCATTTGTTTAGGTATCATTGTGAATCATTGTCTCCTTTTTTTAAGATGGAGCTCTTGAAGCCATATAGTTTGCTAGATAAGCTACTTTTATTATTAATCTTATCTAATTCTCAAGTTAATGACAGTGGATCAAGTTCTGTGGTAAGTTTTTTCCATGGCGACCTATGTTATTGAAATGTGACTAGATTCACAGATACACATAAATCATTGATTTGATTGATCGAGTTCTATTTGATCTTTTCTAACATTTGTTGTTCTTGTTGTGTACTTTGTTGCTAACTTTAAATTTGTTTTTCTTATTGTTGTAGGTGTTCATGACATAGAAGATGGTGATAACAAAATTGATGAACTAGACTTGACCTAAGAGATCGATCACATTGGTTTCATGCCACGCTAGCTAGTGGAAAAACTTGTGTATGTTTTGATTGAGATCAATCACATTTGACCGAGTATATATACGTAGTTTCAAACATTTTTTATTTTTGAACATTTAAAATTTGTGTGTTTTGATTTTTTTGAATGGTCAAAAAATATTATTTAGTCTCTTATATTGGTTGACATTTTATTGGGAATTTATGGTAACTAGTACTCTTGATATATATATATATATATATATATATATATATATATATATATATATATATATATATATATATATATATATATGATCAATTTGTGTTGTGGTAGCCTTATATAATCATTGCAATAACATAACATAATTAGGACAATTATTAATAATTGTCCTAATAGCCTAAAATAATTGTTCCTATAGCCAAAATTAACCGTTGCTATAGCTCATGTGTAACTGTTGCAATAGCTTGCAAAATAACCGTCCTATAAAGCTTTTAGGACTATAGCTTTTAGGACGATTTATAACTGTCACAATAGCTAGCCGTCCCAATATAAATCAAACCGACAAACCGTTGCAATAGCTTAAAAATCATCGTAATAAGTTTTATCGGGAAAACTGAAAATCGTCCCAACATATAATAAACCGTCGCAAAATAAACCGTCCCAAAATATATTAAACCGTCACTATAGGTCGATATGAGCAAATAGTTTACAACCGTCTCATTAGCCTCATAACTGTGGCCTTATCATACGGATAACCGTCGCCATAGATGATATATAGGAATGATTTGTAACTGTCCCAACATATATTAAACTGTCGCGATAGGTCGATATATGCAAACCGTTTACAACCGTCTCAATAGCCTTATAACCGGGGCCTCAGCATACAGTTAACCGTCGCTATAGGTGATATAGTGGAACGGTTTATAACCGTCTCAACATAATGAAAACCGTCGCCATATGGTCAATGGAAATAACCGTCGCTAAAGACCAACATGTAGCGATGGTTTTGATAACCGTCGCGAAAATGCGTCATCGCAGGTCTATTGTAACGCCTTCAGTTGTGTCCGTTCTCTAACCATCACTATAGGTCTATTGGAACAGTTATGGTATCTATGAAGACGGTATGAGAACCGTTGCCTTAGCCCATTTTTCCACTTGTGAGTTAAGCAAAAATTGAGCGAAATCGAGCAAAAATTGAGCAGTTAATCTGAGAGAGAGACTAAGATAGTGAGATGAGACGAAAGAGAGGCACTAACAGTGTGAGTGAGTGAAATCGTGAAAAGTGAAAACCCTATTACCCTTTCCCTTTTGGCTTGGGTTCGGGTTGCCTTTTGGGCCAGCCGGCCAGGGTAACTGGGTATGTAATGACTAATGGGTATTGAAAAATTTAAGTGGGCCTATTTCTTATCGGGATATCAGGTAGCCCGATAATAAAATTATACAAACCGAGACCCGAACCGATAAACCATTAACGATAACACTAAACCTGAAACCCGACCCAAAAAATCTAGAAACCGACCCGTTAACCCGATAAACAAGTTATCGGTTCGGGTTAACGGTTTGAACCAAAAAATGCACAACCCTATGTTGAGGGATATTTTTTATTCTTTGTCATACAACACATAAGAAATCAGGTGAGATTTGCTTTTTAGTTAATTCGGCTAAAATTGAATCACTTTCATGTGATAAAAAAGTTAGAAAAGTCATATACTCTTGGATGATAAATTTTATGTTGGATAATTTTTATGTGACCAAAAAAAAAGAACGACTTTTATGTAATCAACTCAAAATTAAACTATCATTGGTGATTTACTCATATAACATTTTCCTTGTTTAAAAAAAAAAAGAGAAGAAGGTAATGAAATTATGCCAGAAGGTTTGCATAAGCAGGGGTTGATCTAGGTATCAAGTAGGGGTGGGCGTTCGGTATTCGGTTTGGTATTATCATAATTCGAATTCGGTAATTCAATAATCGATAAATAAAAGTACATACCAAATACCATACCATTAAACTTCGGTTTGGTAATTCGGTAATCGGTAAATTAAACTTCGGTTCGGTACAGTATCTGGTAATACCATATTAAAGTTAAATTTGGTAGACTCTACTCTAGGCCAACGATAACAGTTTACTTTCGAACTGAATCAAAACACAAGATAAAATTTCTGCCCTATGCCTTATGGAAACAACACTTTTTAACACTTCATCAGTGATGTTTTATAACTCATTCATTATCTATTGATTTAACCTAATAACTGTTTAATGCAGAAATGACTCCGGAAGATAATAGCCACATCTGTTCCTCAAATATTTGCCTCGTAGTGACTAGTGAATGAGTTTAAATAAAAGAATTCACTAACCCTTTCATCAAGAATAACTTATGAGATATTTAAAATCATACAACAGTGTCAAACCTTTTTGATAACTTAGTTACTTAGATATGGCAGGAAATGAGTATCTGTGCATCAACTCTCTCGCTGGACATAACTTAGATATACCTACAAGTTGCATCAAGACTAGACAAGTTCAGGTTGTCTTGATAGATAGAACCAGAATGAAGAAAACGCGAGTAATATGAAACAATAACTTCATATTTGAAGTTTTCCACTGCTGCTAACAATAAATATTTTAAAAGTGATTTTCATTTTAAAATTTTAAAATGAATATAGTATTATAGACTTTTAGGTTGTGGGCTTTTTTTGACCTTTTGTAGAATATTAATTTGGACTCGTGGCCGATGGAGTATAGACTATGGTTATTTAACAATAATTTCGTATTCGGTAAATACCAAATACCAAATTGTAATAATATCTTTTACCAATCCCGAACCCAAATACTGTAATTTTAAAATTTTACTCCCAATTACCATACCAAACACCGAATTACCAAATACCAAGTACCAAATTCTTCGATTCGGTTCGGTAATTCGATTTCTGATATTTTATGCCCAACCCTATTATCAAGTGTGGATTTCCCAACATTCTTGTAAATTTTTACTCAAATTCTATATTTAACTGAGATATTCATTATATATATAAATAAAATAAGTGAAAAATCCAATACAAAAATAGATTGTTGGTTTTCAACAAAGGAGGAACCAACTTAAGCTTTGCTAACTCCTTTCTCTCTCTCTCTCTCGTTAACAAAACCCCATTATTTTCTCTTTTTCTTTTTTAATTTGAGATGTTAAATCCCGTAAATTTCAAATTATTAATCTGCTTTTCTATATAAATCTTATAATAAAAAATAATTAAATATGTCCTTAAATTATTAGAAATGGTCCAAAAGTCCTTCATCCACCCGTTGGACCAAGAATGTTCATATCATATTATAAATGACCCAAAAATGCCCTCCTCCTATCATTGAATCCAAAGTTCCCCTAATATTCCTTTCATGCTTAAAACTGTTGCTTCAGTACATAGAACGGACAAATTTGATTCAAGCAGTGAAATGTGAACATCTTTTAGCCTTTTTAATACGTAATAAAATACATTTTTACCCCTTTTCCGATCATACAAGCATCCTCACTGGCATTGCAAGTAGAGATGTGACAAATGCTAAGGTGAACATCAAGGATTTATTAGAATTGAAAAAGATTGGGAAATTGAAGTGGACAATGACAACTCCCACGGGGCAAAATCCAAAATCAACCCAAACACAATCTTGTTTCCATGGACAATAATTTGTGTCTTTTTTTGTCTACCACCCAATATTTACTTACGTACCGTCCTAATAAATACAACGACTTTCCATACCCAATGTCATTCTCTTTCTGTGCTAAACAATCTCTTACATTAACCTTATCATTATAGGCAATAGTGTAAAAAGGATTACTAATCAATGTATTAAATACGGAATAAGCTACATAGGCACATAACACATGTTTGTGGTAGTGCAATTATAGCTGCAGACAAACAATTCATTTCATTTGGTGTAAGCATAAAGAAAGAAACTTTAGCATTTGTAGTATTCATAGTTACCAATATCATTCAAATTCGCGTATGCTTTTTCCATGCATAGTACGGTGAAGGTATGCATCTAACACATGTTGGGAAAAATAATATTAATACGTCTCAAAAATATAATAACCATCTTGAAATATGTAAATAACATTCATGGCTTTCATTATGAGAAATGTTGGACTTTGATATATATCCGAATAGCCTTGTTAGATCAATATTCTAACGTTATTAGTCGGGATGGGCATGATATGGTGTATATATATCGAATTATCATATCAAATCGAAATTGTTGATACCACAATTTTGGTATTATGGTATACATTTTAAATTTTTTTGATATTGAGTATGGTATTCGATATTTACAAATAACATACCAAAATACCAAATACCATAACAAAGTATATAGTTACATAAATAATTATATATATTATTAAACTAACAAATATACAACCTAGTGTTAGTATAAAACTAAATATTTAGACATTGAAACTTTCACTGTTGTATCTTTTTGATTGAAATGTCTTTTTATGTAATTGATTAGTAAAAAGAGTTGATTGTAATTTCTTTTGAACATATATTTCTGCATTTGTAATGTGTTAGTATGATGCAATTGAATTTTCTTTGAATAGTTGAAGTCATAATATTCTATCATATGAGTATATATTGTCGAAGTTGAACAAACTAAGATTATCAATATATCACACAACAAAATATCGAAATCAAATTTCAAAATACTAAATCATACTAAATTAATTTAATATGATAATGATATTATATTTTTAAAACCACAAATCAAATATTTAAGATGCTACATGCCTCAAGCCTTAATGAATTTTCTACAATTTTTTTTTATCAAGTACATTCCATAAGATTTCCACCAACACCAATATTTAAAGAAGGAAGAGTGAAACAACATACAACATACCGAACATTATCTCATAATAAAAGATCCGGAAGCATAGAATATACTAAGGGTGTCAATCGGGCCGGTTTGACCGATCCAAACCGATCCACTTAAATAACTCGGTCCGGTTTGACTCGGCCCGGTCAGCCCACGGGCTGTAGGGTACCAGGTACCGGGCTGAGCCAATTTTAAAATTGGATTCGGTTAACCCAGCCCAGACCAAAACCGATCCAATCCCGCCAGTTATTAACCGGCTCGACCCGGATACTTTTTTTTTTTTTTTAAATTTGGATTTTGAAATATATCTTGTAGTATATGTTTTATTTAAAGTAGTACATATATTGAATGGTACGTATATATGTGTATATATTTTCTATAGACTCTAAAAGAGTATATATTTAACGTATACATGCGTATATGTTTTATAAATTAGTATATAACTATATATATAGAGTGTGTATATATTGTAGTATATATAAATTGGTATATATCTAGTAGTATATGTTTTACTTAAAGTAGTACATATATTGAATGGTACCTATATATGTGTATATATAGAATATAGAGTACTCTAAAAGAGTATATATTTAACGTATACATATGTATATGTTTTATAAATTAGTATATAACATAACTATATATATAGTGTGTGTATATTGTAGTATATATAAATTAGTATATATCTTGTAGTATATGTTTTATTTAAAGTAGTACATATATTGAATGGTACGTATATATGTGTATATATAAAGTATAGACTCTAAAGTAGTATATATTAAGGTATACATGTGTATATATTTTATAAATTAGTATATATATATTGTAGTATATATCTTGAAGTATATGTTTTATTTAAAGTAGTACATATATTGAATGGTATGTATATATGTGTATATATAGAATATAGACTCTAAAGTTGCATATATTTAACGTATACATGTGTATATATTTTATAAATTAGTATATAATTATATATAGTGTGTGTGTATATATTGTAGTATATATAAATTAGTATATATCTTGCAGTATATATTTTATTTAAAGTAATACATATATTGAATGATACGTATATATGTGTATATATAGAATATAAACTCTAAAGTAGTATATATTTAATGTATACATGTGTATATGTTTTATTCAATTAGTATATAACTATATATAGTGTGTGTGTGTATATTGTTGTATATATAAATTAGTATATATTTTGTAGTATATATTTTATTTAAAGTAGTACATATATTGAATGGTACGTATATATGTGTATATAGAGAATATAGACTCTAACGTAGTATATGTTTAACGTATACATGTGTATATGTTTTATCAATTAGTATATAACTATATATATATAGTGTGTGTATATATTGTTGTATATATAAATTAGTATATATCTTGTAGTATATGTTTTATTTAAAGTAGTACATATATTGAATGCTACGTATATATGTGTATATATAGAATATACACTCTAAAGTAGTATATATTTAACGTATACATGTATACATGTGTATACATTTTATAAATTAGTATTTATCTTGTAGTATATGTTTTATTTAAAGTAGTACATATATTGAATGGTATGTATATATGTGTACATATTTTCTATGGATTCTAAAGTAGTATATATTTAAGGTATACATGTGTATATGTTTTATAAATTAGTATATATATATTGTAGTATATATCTTGTAGTATATGTTTTATTTAAAGTAGTATATACATTTAACTAACATATAGTCGTATATATGATTACATGTGTAATTGTGTATATGTTTTTTAAATTCTAATGTAGTATATATATTGTGTATATATATTGTGTGTGTATTGTTTAACGAATTTAAAATGTATATAGGTGGGTACATATAGTGTATATTGGAGAAAAACATTTAATTTTTTTAAAAAGTTTTGACCGATTTTGACCGAATTTTTCACCGGATTTACACTGGTTGAACCGGGTTAGATTTATTGGGCCGGTCTCGGGTTGTTTCTAAAAATATTACTGTTGGACCCGGAATCGGAACGATCCGTTAAACCTGACCCAAATTTAGACCGGCCCACAATCCGATTAAAAGTGACGGGCTGATTTTGGGTTGACCCAGCCCGGCCCAGTTAACAAGCTTAGAATATACACAGTTATCTTATTAGAAAGGTTATGTTGCTTCTGATAAAGGACGAAAGCAATTACATTTATTAACTGTCAAGGGTTCTCAACCAAGCCTTTTATTTTATTTGTTGACATGTCTCTATCAGTCAATAGTCACACAGTTCGATTTAAAACTAAATCATCTCTAAATACTATAAAATAAAAATATTAACGAGAAAAAAGCGCCAAATGAAATATAGTAGTTGAAAGTGTTAAAATGATACTCCGTGCCTACTAAATCAGATAGCGAAATGTGTCTCTCTGGTTGTTTAAACCATAAAGCACCGACTAAAGAAAGATAAGAATACTATAAAACAAATGATAAAGCAGCTGGGAGATCAGCTGAAGATACACTACTGCACAGAGGCTCTCACTCATATTGGAGGCCTAAAGAGATTATAATGAGGGCATTAACTTAATTTTTTTATATTTATTCTTTATATAGTTTTTAGAGACACAAAATTATGTATAAAACTCTACTTAGTAATTAGTTGTTCTCTTTTTTACCAACTAAGATTTCATGTAAAACTCTGCTTATTTTTTTTTTCAAAAAGTATAGGTTGTTTCCCTTTTTTATGCTAATAAGTGATTTCAATTTTCTTTAATAGTATATATAACTAGTTATCTATTTAAATATGGGATTTTCATAATTACGGAGCCTTAAGCCATGGCCTAAATGACCTAATGAACGAGACTTCCGGGAACTACAACAAATAATAAAATGGGAAAATAAAGAATAAACATAGAGACACAACTACTCCTAATAATGAAGAGATTTTTCATGTTCATGTTTAGACGTTTATATCTCTCTCTATATATAATAAAGGAGAATATACTAATAGTGTGTGTGTCTATATAATATAATAAAGGAGAATATACTAATAGTGTGTGTGTCTATATAATATAATAAAGGAGAATATACTAATAGTGTGTGTCTATATATATATATATATATACTATATTAAAAGTGTGAAGGGTCTTATAAAAATTGTTTGAACTTTTTTACCTTTATTAAAAGTCTTTGTTTTAGATAAAATCGTTTTTCATCATTTTTCTAATATTTAAGAGTTGAAAATTAATTAAATACTCATAGTAAAAGATTTTCTAAAGATTCAACTTTAAAAATAAGAAAAACTTTTAAATATATATATAAAAAAATAATCGTACTACAAATACAGTTCAAATCGGTGCGTCTCTCTTAGCCTCTAGCAGCAAGGAGAAGAAGTATTGCATGACAAACGCAAAAGTGACGATTCATTAACCACTTGAAATTTCTAGTGGTAAAACATATATGTGCTTACAATAAAATATATGTTATGTTTACATCTATAATTATTAAAAGTGTGAAAACCCTTAGAAAAGTGATTTGAATTTTTTGTCTTTTGTTAAAAGACTCTCATTTAGACAAAACTCTTTTTTCACTATTTTTTTCAATTTATTATTTTATTATTTTTATTATATTAACTATACTCCTAAAATATATGGGACTCCTAAAATATATGGAAGAAGAATCAATTAATATTTTTCTTTGTAGTGATCAATTAAAAAATACTACTAAAATCGGATAGAAAAATACTCCTAAAATAGGACTCTACTAAGAAAATACTTCTATAAATATTGAGATGCACGTTAAACTAGAGAAGAAATCGATTTACTTAAACTTTGTGATCACTATTGTATTATTTTGTTGTAGTTTACAGGTCGTAGATGAATTTACAGGTGGAAGACGAATGTCAGTCGACTTTGAGGAATTTTTTTAGTTAAAGGTTAGGTTTAATTTTTTTATTTTTATATCTCTGTTTTGATAAAAAAAAATTTGTGTAAAGGTAAAATTTAGTTGTATTATTTTGATATCTCTATTATTGTATTATTTTGTTATAATTTACAGGTGATAGATGAGAGTGACAGACAACTTTTAGAATTTTTTTATGTAAAGGTTAAATTTAATATATTATTTTGATGTCTCTATCATCGTATTATTTTGTTGAAGTTTATAGTTGGTAGATGAATGTCAATCGACTTTGATAAATTTTTTTGGTAAAGATTAGGTTTAATTAAATAAATTCTTTAAAAAATATTAAATTTAATTATTGTATTCATTTTTATTATTTAAACAACTATCTTATTTAGTGTATTGTTTGAACTCAATAAAATGAGGTACACGCGCGAGGAGCGTACATCTAAACTAGTTATTATATTAAAGTGTGAAGGATCTTTGAGAAGTGATTTGAACTTTTTACAGTTCATTAAAAACCTTTGCATTAAATAAAATCATCTAATTTTAAATAATCAAAGGTTACACGTGCGAGACACGTGTGGCTAAATTAGTTATCTATAATCTATAATATATTAAAAGTGTGAAGACCCTTAGAAAAGTGATTTGAACTTTTTACCCTTCATTAAAAGATTGTTCTTTAGATAAAACTGTCTTTTCACTATTTTTTAAATTTATTATTTAATTATTTTTATTATATTAACTAGACTCCTAAAATATATGAGACTCCTTAAATATATGGAAGGAAAATTAATTAATATTTTTTTTTGTTCTGATCAATTAAAAAATTAATCCTAAAACAGAATTTTACTAAGGAAATATTTCTATAAATATTCAGATGCACGTTAAACTATTACACTATCAAACTCATGTAGTCGCAAGACATCCAATCTGCAGCAGCCAATAAATTAGTCCACACTCTAAAGGACGGACAACATGCTATTGCATGAAAATAATTTATTTACAACTTCATAGAGCCAAGGACTTATGTTTCAAACTCATGTATTTAAAATAATGTGGCATGCTCATCTAACTTGATTTCAGTTGTATGTTTAGATTGGTGGATGCTTAACTTTTTAACCCTCAATTTCTTTATTGTTTATGTAATTATAATAGAACTCAACATGTGTGTGTGTGTGTCTATATATATATATATATATATATATATATATATATATATATATATATATATATATATATATATATATATATATATATATATATATATATCTTCTTTGTTTTCATTCAAGTCATTCTTTAGGATCAAAATTTTCGCTCAAATAAGAATTATTTTTATCAAAATCAAAGCTTTAATCAACGTTTTGTGATCACTATTGTATTATTTTGTTGTAGCTTACAGGTCGTAGATGAATGCCGATTGGCTTTGAGGAATTTCATCTGTAAAGGTTAGGTTTAATTGTATTGTTTTAATATCTCTATTAGTTTAATTATTTTGTGATAGTTTACAGGTTGTAGATAAATGTCTATTGGCTTGAAAGAATATTTTTGTGTAAATTTAAGTTTAATTGTATTATTTTGATACCTCTTTTATCATATTATTTTGTTGTAGTTTACAGGTGCTAGATAAATGTTGGTCGGATTTGAAGAATTTTTTTAGGTAAAGGTTAGGTTTGATTGTATTATTTTGATATCTCTGCTTTGAGATTTTTTTGTGTGTGCAGATTAAGTTTAGTTGTGTTATTTTATTGTCTCTATCATCGTATTGTTTTGTTGCAGTTTACAGGTGGTAGATTTTTTGGTAAAGATTAGGTTTAATTAAATGAATTTTTCATCTTTACATATTTAAAAGATGTTGAATTTAATTATTGTATTCGTCTTTATTATTTTAACAAATTTTCTATTTAGTGTAATGTTTGAACTCATTAAAGTGAGGTACACGCGTGAGACGCATACAGTTAAACCAGTTATATAAAAAATGTGAAGGACCTTAAAAATTTTATTGGAGTTTTTTACTCAAATGAATTTTTAATATTTAAGAATGGTAATTTAATTATTTCCCTTTAATCAATTAATCTTGCTAAATTTTTTTGGTGAAATATCACCAATTTTAGTTCCTTTAGTTATAAGACTCTTTATATATAGAGAATAAAAAGCCTAAAACTAAATTGGTAAATTCTCTAAATTTAAGTATGTTCCTCGTGTTTACACTAATAAACTATCATATACTCTTGATAGATAATTGATAATTGAGTTTTTTTATTTTTTATTTTTAGTATGTTATTGAAGTTTAGAATAATAATTATCATGTATTCTTGATAGAAAAATGCTAACTACGAGAAGTTTTTAGTGTAAAACAGGTTTAGGCATATAATTTTCTTACCAATTGAAATCTTGATAGTATCGATGATTAAGGAGATAAATTTATTTGTGATTTGAGGTAAGTTTTTTAAAATTTTTGTATGTTCTTGAAGTTTACAATAATAAATTATCATGTATTATTGATAGATAATTGCTGCTCAGTTTTTTTTTTTTGTGTGTGTGTGTGAAATTTTGCACTAATTGTGACTGAAGAGATAAATTTGTTTGTGATTTGAAGTATGTTTTCTAAATTTTAAGTATGTTCTTAATGTTTATAGTAATAAATTATCATATATTTATGATAGACAATCTCTAATTGAAAAGGTATTTTTTTTGTTGTTATTAGTATGTTCTTGAAGTTTAGAATAATATATTATCATATATTTTTGATAAATAATTGTTAATTGAGAAGGTTGTTTTTGTGAAATCTTGATAGTATCTATGATTGTAGAGACAAATTTACTTATAATTTGAGGTAACGGCTTCATTTGGTATTTTAAAACAATTACAATTTTAATTATTAAGTCTTACCTTATTTGCCTATATCACAAATGCTAAATAAATATGTGGTTCATTACCATTCTTACTTGAATTTATAATTCTTTAGGTTAATTTGTAAGATGTAAGGATAACTAATATATGTTTTTTTTTTTGTGGAAAAGAGATGTCACGTATTACCAATTTTTATTTAGGTTTGGATTTTCTTAGTTAAGATTCTTTGTTTTCGTGTGACTTTTCTTTGATTTAGATTATTCAAATTAATTAGGTCAGATTAGCGAACTGTCATAGGTTTAGCATTTGAAAAAAAAAAACCCTTAACTTTCATTCTTCATTGTTAGAATAAATAAAGTTATATTTTATTTAAACTCAATACTATTTTAAAAAAAAATAATTCAAACTTTTTGTCTTTTCTTAAAACACTCTATAATAGATAAAATTATTTTTTTCTTAAAGTATTATATTATTAAATATTGACTATCCATGAAAAGTAAAATTCTTAAATACATGAGAATAGTTTTAAGATTTCCTAAACGTGAATATATGAAAAGTAAACTCTTACATATAGGAAGACTTCTAAATATATGGACACTCCGACTTATGTATGGAGATTTTTTATTATAAAGTTTCTTCTCTTTGCCTACGTAAAAGACCTCATAAGATACACGGGAGCCATTTTTCTATTATTTAAATGTGTAAAACTCTAAAATCAATGAAAATAAGTACAGTATTCTTAAAGTATTTGAATTAATAACACTTTTTCTTTTATGTTACGAATACACTGTTCTAACACAAGCTCTAACATGATTTTTCTTTTATAAATTGAATTTCAAAAAAGAATATATACTATTATATTCTTCTTCTTCCTTTACCATTTTATTACACATTATCAACATGTGTGTTTCATGTTCTAACTATAGAAGAGTTTTTTTTTTTGGTAAAACAGGAAATATTATATATATATATATATATATATATATATATATATATATATATATATATATATATATATATATATATAGTAATCAAGGAGGTTATTTTTGAACTATACACAATGGGTTAGAGTGAGAAACTATGCCTTCTCTCTACCTCTTCTTGCCTACTACTCTTCTTCTAATATGTCTTCGTCTCAACAACTCCGATCAAGCTCCCCATCTTCTAATGAGATCCTTATGGAAGAGGCCAAGCCCTCTTATAAAACCATAACTTCAAATCTCCTACCTACTCCAATCGTGCCATCAGATGTTGCTTTTGAAGAGGCGTCCTCGAATTGTGTTGCTACCAATTCCGTAGCCCTATCAATTGAGGATAAAAGACGATTATATGAGCCTTGGCAATTTGCTGTCATTATTAAGCCATTTTGCAGGTTGGATGAAGTGGAGGCTCACCTCGGTAGTGTTGTGTGATAAGAAGGTGCCACTTAAGCTTAAAGGTAAATTCTACAAAGTGGCAGTCCGGCCGGCCATGCTATGTGGAGCGGAGTGTTGGCCAGTCAAGAACTCCCATATTCAAAGATTGAAGGTGGCAAAAATGAGAATGTTGCGTTGGATGTGTGGACTAACTAGAGAGGATAAAGTTAGGAATGAGATTATCCGGGAAAAGGTGGGAGTGACTTCAGTGGAGGACAAGATGCGAGAAGGAAGGTTGAGATGGTTTGGGCATGTGATGAGGAGGGGCACGGATGCCCCTGTTCGGAGGTATGAGAGGCTAGCTTTGGATGACTTCAAGAGGAGTAGAGGTAGGCCTAAGAAATACTGGAGGGAGGTGATTAGGAATGACATGGAACTGCTTCAGATTACTGAGGACATGACCCTAGACAAGAAGGTGTGGATATCGCGGATTAGGGTAGACGGCTAGGGTGAGTGTGTAGGTAATCGCTAGGTGATAGGGGAGTTTGGGTGTGGTGGGTGTTTTAGGCCTGTGAGGGCATGTTACTACCACTTGGGTATCTATGTTCTTATTTCATATTCTATATTATTCGTATTTCTCTTATTTCCCATTTCTCTAAGACTTAGTGTTCTTATTTTTTATCTCTTATTTCTGTTATGCTATACAACCTGTTTCATGTCTCATTACGACCTTGGTATACTATTCTCTATCTTGAGCCGAGGGTCTATCGAAAACAACCTCTCTACTTCCTCGGAGGTAGTGGTATGGACTGCGTATATTTTACCCTTCCCAGACCTCACTTTGTGGAAATATACTGGGTCTGTTGTTGTTGTATTAAGCCATTTCGCAAGAAATTCTCACATCCCTACTTGAAGACAAAATTGGAAGCCCTTTGGAAGCCCACTGAGCCTCCCTGTCTCATCGATATTGGATATAATTACTTCACTTTCAAATTAACAAACCCAGTTAATCAAGGAAAAACACTCCAAGGTGGGCCTTGGTTTATTGCCGGAAGCTTTCTATCGGTATGCAAATGAGAGCCTTGCTTTGTCCCTTCATCAGTGCCGCTGGAGGTCACAACTATTTGGATCAGGTTGCCCCAATTACCTACTGAATTCTATGATCTTGTTATCCTGGAAAGAGTGGGGAAAAAATTAAGGAAGTTGTTGAAAATCAATGCCTGTACGTCGGTGACGATTAAAGGCAGATATGCTCGGATCTGTATCTAAGTTGCCCTACATCTCCCCGTCCCAACATCTATTACCATTGGTGGCCACCACCAATATATACTATATGAGGGGGACAGACTCCTTTGCACAAAGTGTGGATTCATCAGACACTTTTCGTCCTTGTGCCTAAAGTTGCAGACCCCAACTTGCCCATCAGAATCGGAGCGGCCAGACCCATCGACACCAAATCTGACTCCAAAGGACGACGACTGGTGCACTGTTTTCTTTTCCAGAAGAAGAGAAGGTAACAGATCTAAGGTTGGCCAGCATGGTCCAGGTAACAACCCTTCAGCAAATCCAGGTAAGTACCCATCTTCCTCCTCTTCTCATCCCCCAGAGGAGGGAGCACGTTGGAACCCTCTATGTGGCGGTGAAGCTCAGCCATCCACTTCTCATAGGCCAGTCCAACAAGGTAATACTGGGCCTAGACCCACCTTGATGACCCCCCTTGGGAAGCAAGACAAAGTTGGGCCTGCTTCAATTACCCCATCTCAATTCCTGCCCCCCTCAAAGGGCGAATTGGGCCACACCGACTTTTATGGGCCTTAATATCCTTGGATGCTCCCGGGTCATCCCAAGCCCATCTCTATTCCAATTATTCATATAATAATCATACTAACTCTAACGTAGTTAATACTGTTTTAAATGCTTCTACTAAAAATGCTTTTTGCCCAAAGAATGTCTCAAAAAGTGGGACCCAACCATGCCACCTCACCTCTCTCTCTCTCTCTTAATTCCCATGCTAATCATTACCGTATGCCGGTGTCTGACTCTTCATCTCCTCAGTCTGAAGTGATGGATAACACTCCTTACACGAACAAAGCATTAAATGCTGATACTTTTTCCGAGGGTGAGACTCTTCCTTCCCCTACTTAACTCTATTTCTACTCATTCTGCCATGCAAAACACTAACACTTCCAAGAATAAGATCCCAAATACCTCTGACCATGGCCACCCTAGTGATAGAACCTCTCCCCCTGGAGCACATTCCCTCATCATGGTTGGACATGTGCCTCTCCGACCACTCAATACCACTCCATGTGTTCTGGGACGGGAAACTCCTGACCCTCCATATCCTAAACCCCAGTTACCTAACTCAACTAACTCTGGACTGTCTAAGTTGGGGTCTCCTGAACTACGGTCATAATGTATGGATGGTAGCCCTTTTCCATGTGCTCAACCAATAATTCCAGGAGGACATCACCTGATGGCTCAAGTGAGCTCGACCCTTCCATTCTTCCCTCCTCTAAATCCCTTGCTTCTTACTCAAGGTCCAGCTTTTGTGAATCCCTATGGGGTAAACCTATCCCCAATAACTTTACTTCCTCTCTCTCCTCCTCTCTTGACTCCACCCTCTAAGGTTATATCAGAAAGAGAGAAGACCCTCAAATACCTGAGAGAAACCAACAGGGAACTAAGGGAGATTCTAGCCCAACTGAAGCTTCCCAAGACGGATGTCCTCACTTTGGCAAGTCCTGTAAATCGAGATTTCTCAGAGCTCATTCACGAGCTCGTGATTGTTATTTTACCTCTACATCTGAGAAAAATAGAGCTCATAATCACTCTCCCAAGACTTATTCTAGAGGATTCTTTCAAAGTAAATATTCTTCCACTCTCCAAAAAGAGGAAGGTCAGGGAGTTAGCAGAACCACTACCCACTCCGGGGAAGGGCAAGGCAGTGATGCCAAACCATCAAACCAGCCCCAATTCGATGATTCCAAGCTGCATAGTATAGAATGTTAGGGGTGCTAATGGAGCAGAGTTTAGGAAGCACTGTAAGGCTATGATAGGCATGCACCATCCGATCATTTTATCCCTTCTTGAAAATAGAATAACTGATCACTCTCAGTTAACGGAGGAGTCAGGTTTTCACTGTCTCATCCAGTCCAGTTTTGTGGGAATTCTGGGGGTATTGTGGTGATGTGGAAAGAGGACACCATCTCTATCAGTTCTATCTTCATCACTCCTCAGGCCATCCATGCTACTATTAAGGTTAGTACTCACCCCTCTGTTTGGATTCTCACCATTGTCTATGCTAGTAATGACTACCTCATAAGAAAGCTACTGGGGGAGAAGCTTATGACTTTATCTGATACTCTTACCAGCTTAAATGGGTATGCATGGCTTATTGGAGGGGATTTTAATGAACTCCTCAGAGCTAGTGAGAAATTTGGGGGGGGGGACACCTCTTAACCTGGCCAGGTCTGCTAAGTTTTGGGATTATCTCAATTATTGTAAGCTCCTTGATTTGGGTTATAGAGGCAGTAAGTATACCTGGTCAAATATGAGGTATAGAAATAGACAGGCCTTAATTCTAGAAAGACTTGATAGGTTTTTGGCTAATGATCTCTGGCTCCACATGTTCCCCGATTCTTCTGTTATGCACCTAGACTGGACCCACTCTGACCACTGCCCCCTTTTGCTCAATCTTTATAAACCTTCTCCTATCCTGAACAAACCCTTTAGGATTGAAACTATGTGGTGTAGTCATAGGGGTTTTCAACATCTTCTCTCTACCTCCTTTCATCCTGGTATAAATCTTACCATGGTCACCCAGGCCTTTTGTAATACCCCGTATACTTCTAAACTAGAAAACTAACCATTCTTCCTATGTGTGAAACCTCTAATATTGTAATTCATATTTGATTACATGACTTATGATGAGTATCCTAGTGATAATAGAGTTTATGATGTGTTTAACGTATTCATAGGAGTCACTTAAGGTAATGTAAGCAAGGGCTTTTGAATACTTCAAGTTTTAGTGTTTGATTTTGCAAGGGTAATCTTTGAACAAGTATAACTTGATGTATATGTGGTATTTTGTCATATTTAGATCCACCAAATAATAGATAATTTAATTAGCTTTCCAACAATACCAATTTTGCCAAAATTCGATACCCAAGCAAAAAGTTATGGCTTTGTAAAGGGGTGTGCGACTCAAACTGTAAAGTGTGCCATAGGGTGTGCGACGCAAACTGTAAAGTGTGCCATAGGGAGTGCAATGCAAATATTAAAGTTTGCCATAGCTTGTGCGACAAAAACCCCATGGGACAACGACCTGGACATTTTATTTTTGAGTAATCCCGAGGGTAACTAAGTCATTTAACCACCCTAAACCATCCCTAATCACTCCTAAACATTTTTATGATATATTAATCACATAAACTCCTCTTTCTTAATCCTATGAAGTCAGTAAACAAATCAAAACACAAAAATATAGTTACTCTCTTCAAATTCTCTCTAGAACACATTCTAGGGTTTCAACCAAAAGTTCAAGATAACTCAAGATTTCACTGTCGCTTTTCAAAATTGATTCAAGAATTGGAATCCCCAAAGCGAGAGCATCAAGAATATCCGTTCAAAGTTGCAAATAGCATCTCAAAATCAAGAGTTCATCCAAAGTTCCTAATCTAAGGTATGTGGGGTTTGAACATGAACAACTCTTTCGTTCTTGTGCCCAAAGATTCAATTTTTATAAATGAATTACATATTTTTGCAAGTGAGTCTATACCCAAATTATATTATTTTGAGAGTATGAATTGATAAGTTGTTCAAGTCTTGAATTTCATGATTATTTCGCTTATTTATGATTTGAATTGATAATTCATGCTATAAATTACACATTCCTATATTGATGTGATATTTTCAAGTGTTTCCAAGATTGGTGTCATGAATTAAACTTTATTGTGAAATTATGATCCTTTAAGAATATACATAGCTTGAGTCCAAGAATGAATTGTTGATACTTTCTAAAGTGTTTCAAGAAGTGCATTGATATTTCCATGATATTAAAGTTTTAAAGCTTATTGATGATAGTCCAACGAAGTTTCAAGAAAAGATTGTTGTTCAAGATTGTTTGGGTCATAAGTACCCCATAGCTAAGAAATTTTTAGATTTTTGTTAAAGATTTGACCTTTTGGGTCTAAGCTAAGATAGCGATCCACATTAAATATGGCTTAAAGTCAAGAGAAGTATATTTGGTCTTTATTATTGACCCTTGAATTATTTTAAGGTGGATTTCCTAAAATTTCTGAGCTTAAGTATGGGAGTAGTATTTAGCATCGAGTTGGGTATGATTCCAAGGTCTCATGCTCGAGAACTATTAGCCACCGTAGGATTATTATTTACCCCAAGTGGGTTAAGAAAGTGATTACTAAAGTTAAGGTTCTATTCTGATGGCAAGGGTAGAACAACTCTCCCCAATGTGGGCAAGACGTTGGACTCCATGTCAGATCACATAATTTATGTCGGTTAGAAGAAACTCCCAAAGCAGTCAGTCCCCTACTCTAATTCAGATAAAAGTATATATGTTGATAGTTTGATTTTTGAGAATTCCCAAGTTCCCAATCCCATAGTTACAAAGTTCTAAAGTCTCAAAGTCCTAAAGTTCTAAAATCTCTAAGTTTCAAAAGAAGAACCTTACTTTTTAAATAGTTTATAGATTTAAAGTCTTAGTATATCTTTTGAAAGTTAATATTTTAAGATTTCCAAAGTTTTAAGTCCCAAAGTCTCTAAACGTGTTACAGTCTTTGAGTCCCAAGTCCTAAGTTTCCTAAAGTGCTGTAATTCTTAAGTTTCAAAAGAAGTCCCTTATTTTCATAATATTAAAGTGTATGTCCTGAAAGTTATTATTTTAAGATTTCATCCAGTTGACAAGATTTGAGAACAGAAAGAGGATACAGATTTTAGAATAAAGTGTAATGACTCACGAGACTTATACTAATGCTTCCTTATTCATGAGTCATGAGATTTAGATTTCAGTTTTGCTCAAGCTATGTGAGTCATTTATATCAGCATGCATGATTTCTATAAAGATTGATTATATTGTTTAACTATTGCATGATTTAGATTTCAGTTTTGCTCAAGCTATGTGAGTCATTTATATCAGCATGCATGATTTCTATAAAGATTGATTATATTGTTTAACTATTGCATACACCCCCATATACTCTACATCTTCAAAGTACTGATCCATATATATTCTATGTGCTATATTGTCTTATAATGTAGGTACAAGTTATAGCGCATACACCATATTCAGTTAGTTCGCAGCTTCCAGTTAGTAGGTGATGAGTCCTTTTGATTCAAGGGCTCGAGTCAATTATACAGTTTGAGAAGTATTGTATTTTTTTTATTCAGTCGTATTGAGTTGGGATAGTTGGGAGTCATGACCCGACTACCTATAGTCAGTACTAGTAAAGGCTTCATAGACAGTCAGTAGTGTTGATATATTTAGTTTTAGTTTGGTTCGTAACAACAGAGTTGTAATCTTATAAATTCAGATTTGTATTGATCCAATTCAGATGAGTTTTTATGTTTTCACTGATTTTTTTCAGATTTATGTATTTTATTCAGTTGCTTATAAGTATGCAGTAGAAGGATTATCTTAGGATCACTTGTGACCCTAAGCATTGTGTGACATCTCGGGACTCATTTTTGGGGTGTTACAAACTTGGTATCAGAGCACAGAGTTCAAGATTCCTAAGGTTTCTGTGAAGCCATGTATAGTAGAGTCTTGCAAAATGGTACGGAGACGTTTGTACTTTTCTTTGAGAGGCTACATGGAATTTAGGAAATGTCTCCATTATTTTAAGTCTCAGATCATTCTATATAAAGGTTCTCTATGAATCTTATACAGATTCTCATCCTACTCTATTCAGGCTATCTCCGCCTTATTTTTTGGATATCAGAAACATTCAAGCTTAAATTTTTTCTGATAGTACTTTCTCAGACAGTCTCCACTGATATTTATGGGATTGTAGGCGAGATAGAAAGTATCCCATCAGTGCTTTTGAGTTCCAAAGATTGAAGGGCTTTATTTATGTTCATAAAAGTCGTGCACTACGCCCAAGTCAGAGGTGCTTTCAGAGTCCTTCTCATAATCCATAATATAAATCAATACTTCCCTATCCATGTGTTATTCTTGAGATAGCATTATAAGCAAGTTCCATTCCATCCCCTGATAATGCTCTCAAACTTGCTAGCAAGAAGTTTTCAGAAGTCTCACTAAATGGCTTGAGAGAAGCCTTCTAGTGTGTTACAAGTCCCTCAAATTTAAAGTTATGACCTCATTGTTATGAGTCATTCAGTTGAGACAGGGTAAGATGTGTATTTTTAAATCATTCAATATTGTGTGTCAAGTTTCTATCTCTTGTATTATGTAATCTTTTTATCATTGTGTTTTTGAAATTAAAAGTCTAGTGAAGCCGTGTGGTGATCTTTTGATTCACTAGCATAGTTTCCTTGTTACTCATCTCATTTTCTTGTTCAAAACACAAAGATCAAAGTCTAGTAAAGCCGTGCGAGGCCTATTTTGATTCACTAGCAACTTGTTGTTCTCCTTGTTATTCTTGCTTTGGTTGGAACTGGGGGTTTAAAGGTGTATTAACAAGAAGGGTGGTAAGTGCAATTTATTGAATATATGTATAACCGAATCTATTTGCATATAATTTAGTTAGTAATGAAGTGGTATGTCCTTGTATGTTAGTTTAGTAGAAGGTAGAGAAGGAGTTATTATTTAAGGTGAATTGTTGTTTGTTAGAAGTATGAAAAGAGTTGTTGACGGTGTTTGTTGAGTAAGGTTCTTGGTGGATGAGCATTGTTAATTTAGGCTTCTTTGAGATTACAAGAGGGAGTTTAGTTAAAACTTATAGAGCTATGAACTAAGTTTAGCTGCATAAAAAGGGTAGATAGTAATGATGTGTAGAAGAAGGATGTGTTGATGAATTTTAAATAAGATAGGCCATATGATTATTGATCAATTATTGTGGTTATGATATTCTAGTGGGCTAGTGTTTCTTGATGCTTTCTTTTATGGGTTCCAAGTAAGAATAGTATATGAGGTTTTGTTGTTAATCATGCCTATCACTAGACACTAAGTTTGAATAGTAGATGATCATCAAGGTGGAAATAACGATTGCTTGGTTAGTGATTCTAGCTATATGGAGGTGAACCAATAGTCTTGAAATAATGAATGCAAGAATATAAGTTTACTGATTTAAGATTAAGTATGATATTGTATGAATGATGTAGAAGTATCTCAAGGTAATATGGGGCTGCATTATTTTTGAGGATTATCATATATGGTGTGTGGCTAGTAGTACTTTTGAGTTTCTAGGTGGAGAAAGACTAGTTAGATGGTATATGGTGTTCTAAATAGCCAAGTTAAGGAGTTTTGATGGATAGTGTTGAGCCTTTTTATTTTGGTCTTGATTCTTATGGTCCAGAGATATAAGTTTGGAGATGCGATATTGGTAGGCTATAACGAAAGTAGTATGGTTCATTAAGGGTTGAAGATATCCATGTTAAGTGTTGGAACCTAAGTTGAGTTTTTGAAGATTGAGCTAATAGAAAGTAGAGTTGAAGAACTAGTTGGTGTGAACTCATAGTATGGTGATACTCCGGAAGATTCTAAGTTAGTAAGTGTTTAAGTTATTAGATGATGAATATTGGGGACATAGAAAGATAGAGTTGTATTTTAGAATGAAGTATTAGCAGTGGGTTTTACCCTTTAAGGTGTAGTCTTTCAAGGTAAGTTTATTATTTATGGGTATTATTATGCCCTAGACTCTAGAGTAAAGGGATTGCAGATTATATTAGAGTTAGTAAAGGGTTCCATAGACATAGAATGTCATCTTTGACCTAAGAAAGAGATGGTAGAGTGAATAACCAAACCAAGTTTTGTGAGTTGGATTGCGTTATATGTCAATAAGTGTTGCGATGAGATACTGATCCTTTCTTAATCTAGAGTATTCCTTTGATTTCAATCTTTATCGCATCAGATTCATGTCATGCATGATAGATCCATGCCAAAGGCCAATGCTTATACACTTCATGTGTACTCAAATCCATTATCGGTTTCTAGTAAGTAAGTAATAACTTTATTCTATGATTCGAGTCACTCCTCAGAAATCTATGAACTCCAATCTTTTGTTGAACTGCTCATGATAAGTATGAACTCATGTTCCAGAGTATGATCAGTTCTCAAAACTCATGATCCTAGTGGAATCCATTTTATATAATGTATGCCCTCAATTTAGATCTCTTTAACGAATCTATACCTTTGACATTCTATTCCTCAGTCCTCAGTTAAGTGTTAAAGTTATGTATAGTATTCTTTCGTGATTCAGGTCCTTATGTGTTAGCACATCTGTGAACTCTTTCTACATTAAGATAGTAATGATGAACAGTTGTTTAGATGGGAGAGAGTAAATATTTATTGTTGATAAAAGATCGTCGTATGCCCGTTTTAGTTAAGGCTATAAGTGTGAAGAAAGATTGAGGCCAAGTATTTAATACATGTTTTGGTTTGTTGAAAATTTTGTGTGTATGTTCTTAAGAATAGTGCAAGAATGTTGTTGTTGATAGAGGTTTAGAGACTAGGAGGAGTAAGCCTTTATGGGTGTTTTCCTTGAAGTTCATATATGGTTATAATGATAGGCTTTAATGTCGTGTTGGGATGTAAGTGGAGGAATGCAATATGCGCTAGTGAATCCATAGTAAGAGTTTAGAGTTAGTCATTGAAGTGATAAGAAGAATCATCTTAGAGAGAAAAAGTTGTGAAAATGCTTGGGGTATTGAATTCATAGTTCATACTAGTGTTATAATGTTATGTGTAGTAAGTTGTGATTCAAGTTAGGCTTGAACATGGTGAGAGAATTTAGGTCAGATTAGACATTTGTATATGAAGTTATATGAACCCGTGTGAGCATGGTATTAAAGGGGAGAAAGTGCAGCTGAAAAGAGTATTTGAGAAGTGTTTCTGAGCTTGAAAAACTATCAGTTGCATTGTCTAAGGCCTTGAAATTCTAAACTAGTTTATGTTTAAGAAGCCTATGTTCTATGTTATAAAGTTATAGCTATACTGATAATTCCTTCTTCAGATATCTCACTCAGGTTATACCCAAGATTCTTTTTTCCTAATGTTATTATAACTTCTTGTTAAGAGTGCTGAAGAAATATTCCAGTTGAGTATAACCTTTTAATATAATTCAGTCCGTATAGCCAACAATTTAGTTTAGTAATCTGACAAACAAGTTTCCATGGTTTTTCTATCTTTCCTATTCTTGAGGTAATTCATTCACGTCTTTGCAAGTTGCAAATTCAGTTTAGTCCAAGCATTATGTTTAAGATTCAGCTATTTAGTCATGACTCAGTTTGTAAGTGCTCAGAGCATAACCCTAGTTTCCAAGTATACCAGCTCAGATAGTGTAGCACCCCTTGTACAATCTTAGTCTCATTGTCTCATGATTCGTGCCTGAATTATTTATCACTTCGCAGTTCTATATCAATGATTGTATCATGGAAATCTCAAGTGAGTTCTAAACTACTAGCATGGATTAGTTTCTTGATGGTCAGTAAGTCAAGTCATCTCAGAATTCAGCTTCATGATAGAATTTCTAAAGTTTCAGCTCAGCTATATTCTTTGATAGGAGACATATTATTCCATACTTTAACGTTTCAATAAGTTCTTACCCATTATTCGGGGACGAATGATTCCAAGGGGGAGATATTGTAATACCCCGTATACTTCTAAACTAGAAAGCAAACCATTCTTCCTACGTGTGAAACCTCTAATCTTATAATTCATCTTTGAGTACATGACTTATGATGAGTATCCTAGTGATAATAGAGCTTATGATGTGTTTAACGTGTTCATAGGAGTCACTTAAGGTAATGTAAACTAAGAGCTTTTGAATCCATCAGGTTTTAGTGTTTGATTTTACAAGGGTCATCTTTGAAAGAGAACAACTGGATGTATATATGGTATTTCAGAATATTTAGACCCACTAAATTGTAGATAATTGAATTATCTTTCCAACGATATCAATTTTACAAAAATCTGATACTCGAGCAAAAAGTTATGGCTTTGTAAAACGGTGTACGACGCAAACTGTAAAGTGTGCCATAGGATGTGCCACACAAACTGTAAAGTGTGCCATAGGGAGTGCAACGCAAACCTTAAAGTTTGACATAGCTTGTGCGACATAAACCCCATGGCACAATGACCTGGACATTTTGTTTTTGAGTTATTTCGAGGGCAACGTCATTTGACACTCCTAAACCGTCCCTAATCACTCCTAAAATTAATCACATAAACTCCTCTTTCTTAACCCTATGAAGTCAGTAAAAAAATCAAAACACCAAAATATAATTACTCTCTTCAAATTCTCTCTAGAACACATCCTAGGGCTTCAACCCAAAGTTCAAGATTATTCAAGATTTCACCATCAATTTTCAAAATTGATTCAAGAATTGAAATTCCCAAAGCGAGAGCATCAAGAATATCCGTTCAAAGTCGCGAATAGAATTCCAAAAGCAAGAGTTCATCCAAAGTTCCTAATCTAAGGTATGTGGGGTTTGAACAAGAACAACTCTTTCGTTCTTGTGCCCAAAGATTCGATTTTTATAAATGAATTTCATGTTTTTGCAAGTGGGTCTATACCCAAATTATATTATTTTGAGAATATGAATTGATAAGTTGTTCAAGTCTTGAATTTCATGATTATTTTGCTTATTTATGATTTGAATTGATAATTCATGCTATAAATTACACATTCCTATATTGATGTGATATTTTCAAGTGTTTTCAAGATTTGTGTCATGAATTAAACTTTATTGTGAAATTGTGATCCTTTAAGAATATACATGGCTTGAGTCCAAGAATGAATCGTTGATACTTTCTAAAGTGTTTCAAGAAGTGTATTGATATTTTCATGCTATTAAAGTTTTAAAGCTTATTGATGATAGTCCAACAAAGTTTCAAGAAAAGATTGTTGTTCAAGATTGTTTGGGTCATAAGTACCCCATAGCTAAGAAATTTTTAGATTTTTGTTAAAGATTTGAACTTTTGGGTCTAAGCTAAGATAGGGATCCACATTAATTATGGCTTAAATTCAAGAGAAGTATATTTGGTTTTTATTATAGACCCTTGAATTATTTTAAGGTGGATTTTCTAAAAGTTCTGAGCTTAAGTAAGTGAGTAGTATTTAGCACCGAGTTGGGTATGATTCCAAGGTCTCATGCCCCAGAACTATGAGCCACTATAGGATTATTATTTACCCCAAGTGGGTTATGAAAGTGATCACTAAAGTTAAGGTTCTATTCCGATGACAAGGGTTGAACAACTCTCCCCAACGTGAGAAAGACGTTGGACTCCATGTCAGCTCACATGGTTTATGTCGGTTAGAAGAAACTCCCAAAGCAGTCCCCTACTCTAATTAAGATAAAAGTATATATGTTGAAAGTTTGAGTTTAGAGAATTCCCAAGTTCCCAATCTCAAAGTTACAATGTTCTAAAGTCCCAAAGTTCTTAAATCTCTAAGTTTCAAAAGAAGACCCCTACTTTTTAAATAGTTTATAGATTTAAAGTCTTAGTATATCTTTTGAAAGTTAATATTTTAATATTTTCAAAGTTTCAAGTCCCAAAGTCTCTAAAAGTGTTACAGTCTTTGAGTTCCAAGTCCTAAGTTTCCTAAAGTGCTGTAATTCTTTAGTTGCAAAAAAAGTCCCTTATTTTCATAATATTAAAGTGTATGTCCTGAAAGTTATTATTTTAAGATTTCATCCATTTGACAAGATTTGAGAACAGAAAGAGGATACAAATTTTAGAATAAAGTGTAATGACTCACGAGACTTATATTAATGCTTCCTTATTCATGATTCATGAGAGTTAGATTTCAGTTTTTTCTCAAACTATGTGAGTCATTTATATCAGCATGCATGATTTCTATAAAGATTGATTATATTGTTTAACTATTTCATACACCCCCATATACTCAGTACATCCTCAAAGTACTGGTCCACATATATGTCTATGTGCTACATTATCTCATAATGTAGGTACAAGTTGTAACGCGTACACCATATTCAGTCAGTTCGCAGCTTCCAATCAGTAGGTGATGAGTCCTTTTGATTCAAAGGCTCGAGTCAGTTATACAGTTTGAGAAGTATTGTATTTTATTTATTCAGTCGTATTGAGTTGGGATAGTTGGGAGTCATGGCCCGACTACATATAGTCAGTACTAGTAGAGCCTTCATAGATAGTCAGTAGCGTTAATGTATTCAGTTTCAGTTTGGTTCGTAACAACAGAGTTGTAATCTTATTAATTTAGATTTGTATTGATCCAATTCAGAAGAGTTTTTATGTTTCCACTGATTTTATTCAAATTTATGTATTTATTCAGTTGCTTGTAAGTATGCCAGTAGAAGGGTTAGCTTTGGATCACTTGTGACCCTATGCACCGTGTGATGTCTCGGGACTCATTTTCAGGGCGTTACACCTTTGAAACCACAATCAAAGATTGGAATAAAGAAGTGTTTGGCAATATCTTCCATAGGAAAAGGCTTTTAATTGCTAGGCTGGAAGGCATTCAGAAATCTTCTAGTTACCCTACTAGTAATTTCTTACAGTCTCTTGAACATTCCCTCTTAAAGGAGTTCAATTATATCCTGGATCAGGAAAATAAATTCTGGAAACTTAAGTCCAGGTTAGGTTAGTTGCTTTAATGGGATAGGAATACCAAGTTCTTCACACTACTACTATTAGTAGAAGAAAGAGAAACCGTATAAACTCCCTCTTGGTTGATGGCATTTGGATTTTTCATCCTAGTGAGATCAACCAGACCATTAATAATTATTATTCCACTCTCTTCTCTATTGGCCATTCTAGCACCAGGCTTACCTGCCAGCTTAACCCCTCCAGTTCTGGTTCTATTCCCTCAAATGCTCATACCATTCTTGACTCCCCTCCTAGCCTGGAAGAGATTAAGAGAGACACCTTCTCCTTTAAGCCACATAAGGCTCCTGTACCTGATGGGATTCACCTCTTTATGTACTAGAAATATTGGACCACTATGGCCCCTCCCCTTCTTGACTTCTGTAATACCTTTTTCTCTACCTCTCTTATGGATGAGAAAGTGAACTCCACTTATCTTTGGCTCATCCCCAAATGCAAGAATACCCCCACCCTGAAGTACTTTGGACCTGTTGTCTTATGTCACACTCAGTACAAGATTGTTACTAAGATTATAGCTAATAGGATCAAACCTTACCTCCAAAAAATCATTGGGCTTTCCCAAGACAACTTTCTTTCCTCTAGAAGAGTTGTTGATCATGCTATCATAGTTCAAGAGTACCTTACCAACTTTAATAAGATGTCTGGAGTCAAGAGTAAAATACTTCTCAAGATTGTCCTTGAGAAGTATTTTGATAGATTGGAGTGGTCTTTCATTAGGCAAGCTCTACTATTCTTCAACTTCCCTCCAACTCTCACTAGGCTGATCATGTCTTGCCTCTCCACCACCTTCATCTCTGTTCTTGTTAATGGTTGTCCCACTCCCAGATTCAAGCCCACTAGGAGTATTTGACAGGGTGACACTATATCACCCTATCTCTTTATTCTCTGCATGGAGTTATTGTCCTGGAGAATCAATTATGAGGTAGATATCCTCCATTAGACACCCATCTTTGTTAGTAGGAAAGGCCCCCTTATTTCTCATCTGTTCTTTGCTGATGACCTTACTCTTTTTGCTAGAGCTAATAGGGCTAAATGTCATACAATTCTTAACACTCTTCAAAGTTTCACCACCCACTCTGGTCTTAAGGTGAATGCCTATAAGTCTAAGGTAGTCTTCTCCAAAAATTGTAGCCTAGTAACCCAACAGGATCTTTCCCAAATTCTAGGCATTAGATCTAGTTCCACATTTGGGAAATACCTTGGGTTCCCTATGTTCCACTCCCCTCCTAAGTCCTATGACTTCAACTTTATTTTTGACAACATGAATAACAAACTTACTGGTTGGAAAACTCAATTCCTTAACATGGATGGTAGGACCACCCTAACCAAAGCCTCTCTTGCTGGGATTCCTAATCATGTTATGCAAATAAATCTGCTCCCTAGTACTATTCATAAGAGGATCGATAGGATCTAGAGAAATTTTATTTAGGGGACCACTGTCCTTAAAAAGAAAATGCACCTAGTCAGTTGGGAAACTATCACTAAGACCAAGAGAGAAGGGGGCCAGGGTATGCAAAAGGCTAGTTTAAAGAATAACACTCTGCTCTGCAGCTTAGCCTGGAGGATGCAATCTTCCCCTTCATCTCTTTGGTCTAAAGTTCTCACCAATAAATACAACTACAAGACCCCTAGAAGCATTCTCTATACCTCTAGACTTTGGAGAAACATCTCTAGATGTTGGACACTTTGTAGAGATGCTATTCACTGGGCAATTCATGATGGGACTAAGGTGGATGCTTGGGCTGATAGATGGATCCCTAAACTTCCCCCCTTAGCCATCTTATTCAAGGACCTTATCCTAATTCTCCCTCTTCTTCCCTCTCTCAGATTTGGCACCAGGGGATCTGGAACCTTGATGAGCTTCCCTTTGAAGTGCCCCTGGATATCAAACATACTATCCTCCATACTTTCATGCCTAATTTGAGACTTACAGCTGATGCCCCTCTTTGGCTCTTAAACGGTAAGGGGTCATTCTCCTGCAGGAGTTCTTACTCTTTTCTCAGCCAACAAATGTCTATATCCACCCTCACCTCTAACTTCTGGAACTGGATATGGCACTCAAAGATTCCTCCCAAGTTACAATTTTTTCTTTGGCTGTTGCAACATCAGAGTCTTCCTACTAAGTCTACCTTGGATCATAGAGGCATAAAAATTAACACCACTTATGGGTTCTGTTCCCATCCTTGTGAAGACTCCCCTCACATCTTCTTCTTTTGCTCCAGTGCTTCCTCCTTGTTGGAAAACCTTGTTCAGGCCTATAAAGGTAACCTTACAATTTCCACTCATCGTTTCTCCCCTTCTAACTGGTCTGGCACCTGGAAGTATTTACAGGCTTCCACCTTTGATAGTTTCCTTCCTTGGTCCACTCTCATTCCTTATTTCCTTTGGCATATCTGAAAAAATAGGAACAACAACCTCTTCAACCACCTTCAAGGTCATCCCAGCTTTAGAAATGCCTTTACTGAGATAGTGGAATTCTTCCACTTATCCAATCATCACTCTCCAGCCCCTCGTATGTCTATTTCCTTATGTTGGATCCCCCCTCCCAACTCTCATTATAAACTCAACACTGATGGGGCATGGAAGGATAATCCGGGGAAAAGGGGTATTGGGGGAGTGGTTAGAGACTCCAATAGAAACTGGGTAGGGGGATTCTACCAAATTTTTCATCTCACTACTAATACCCACATGGAGCTCTTAGCTTTACTTAGGGGCCTCACTCTGTTCTTTGACTATAACTGGTTCCCTGTTGAGATTAACACTGACTCCCAGTTAGTTGTTTCGATGCTACAACATGGCCACTTATTATATAATCTTATTCTTGATGCTTGCAGATCTCTAATACGAAGGATGGGTGCTCTACCAGTTCGACACAACTATAGAGATCAAAATCGAGTAACGGATGCTTTGGCCAAGAAGGGAGTAAACAGTAACTACTATGCTGAATATGTGTTTTTGGATGCCCCACCCCCTTTTGTAGCCCGTGAAGTTTGGGCGAATAAGATAGGTTCTTGATATCGTAGGGATGTTCTAACATCTATGTCTTCTGATGGGAGTAACCCACATGTTTTTGTACTCGAGCCAGACTAGGATCACGAACTTATGTAATTATCGTTATCTTAATTAATGCATCTTGTTTATCAAAAAAAAAATCAAGGAGGTTTACATGGGGTAGCAGAGCTACTACTAGGAAGATCAACTAATATAGTACTAGTACTTGGAATAGAGCTACGGCTACTGCTAGGAAGATCAACTAATATAGTACTAGAACTTAGAACAGAGTTCACAAAAGGGATTACATGGAAAATACTACCAGCACTGTGTACTACATTACTACTTAGAGATGCTAAAATAGATAAGTAGTCAACACACACTAGGCTATAGTAGTTTGACCATGAGACTAATTTACTGTATACTACTCCATCTCGATCATGCTTCAACTCGGTTAGATGCAGGTGCAAAACATGTAACCCTGAACAAACAATATAATAATATATTAAAGGTGAAAAGTTTTTCTTTTAGACAATATCATCTTTTCACTATTTTCCTCAAATAATTGTCATTTTATTATGAGAAAATTATCCGGATTAGCCATTATTGGGCTTTTATTACCACTTAAAGCCTAGTTTTTAATTAATTACAATTCTTAGCCCCCTCTTGTTTATTAATTATTACTAATTATAATTCATAGTCTTTCTAATGTATTTTCTCTCTTTTTCTATTTTCTATTTTCTATTATTCTCTGTTTTTTTTTTTCATTTTTCAGTTTTTCTTTTCCTTTTTTGTTGCTTTCTCTTTATTTTTTATTTTTTCACTTTTTTCTTTTTATTTTTTATTCATTTTTTTTCTTTTTCTTTTTTTTTCCTTTTCCTTTTTCCCCTTTTTTGTATTTTTTCTCCTTCATTTTTTTCTCCTTTTTTATATATATATTTTTTCTTATTTTCTATTACCCTCCTTCTTTTTTTTTTTTTTTGTATTTTTTCCTCCTTCTTTTTCTCTCATTTTTTTCCTTTTTTTTTCTTTTCAATTTTTCTCCTTCTTTTCATTTGTGCGAACTAGCAAACACAAATACAAGTGCGAACTATAAAATATAAATAAAATGTGAATTATAACATACAAATGCAAGTTGAACTATAAAATACAAATACAAATACAAATTCGAACTATAACATATAAATACAAGTGTGAACTATAAAATACAAATACAAATGCAATCAATAACATATAAATACAAGTGTGAACTATCATTTGTATTTTTTAATTATTGAAAAGGAAAGATTGATTTTCTTTCCACGAATACTTGTTTGTATTTATTGATACGAGTTGTATTTATTGATACATATAAATAGAACTCAAATTTTTATACGGATACAATATATATATATATATATATATATATATATACATACATAAAAATACATATTGTATTTGTAAAATTATTTGTTTCATTTGTTTGTCATTATATTTGTATCAAGTGATATTTGTTTATTTACAAATATGAATGATAGTTTTGATATACAAATACAAAACGCTACATTTGTATCAAATGATACATTATATATTTATATATTTTAGAATCAAAAAATATAATTAATGCACTTACTTGTTTGTATACAAATACAAATGATACATTGTACATATTCACGACTAAATCCAATATGCAATCAACTTACAAATACAAATACAAAATAATTTCTTAAAAATAAAAAGGTAATGAAGAAAGTAGAATACAAATATAAGTATAATCCAAATATAATCTAAATATACAAAAATAATAAAATCATAATATAAATATAATCCAATATAATATGCAATCAATTATAAAATACAAATACAAAATAATTTCTTAAAATACAAGTATGAATTATATAAAATATAAATGATGGAGCAAATGAACAAATACAAATACAAGTGCGAACTATTAAATACAAATGCGAACTATAAAATATAAATACAAGTGCGAACTATAAAATACAAATACAAATACAGTTGTATCAATAAATATAAAAATATAAATGACGGTGTGACTACAAATACGACAAATAATTATGGTATTTACGTTATCATTCATGACTTGTGCTCGACTAGTCATATTTTTCGAAAATATAAAAAATAAAAAATAGAAAAAAAATAATAAAGAAAATAAGTAAAAAAAAAGAAAATAAAAAAAAATCAAAGAAGAAAAGAAAAGAAGAAAGAGAAATAGAAGTTAGAGACTAAAGAGAGAAAAAAAAATAAAAAAACGAAAAAAATAAAAGTAGAAAAAATAGAAAAAAAAAGAAGAAGAAAAAATGAGAAAAACACAAAAAATAAAAAATATAAAAAAAAGATAATAGTAGTGTTAGGTAAGAAAATATTCAGTTCAATGAGATAAGCGTGATTGAGATTTTTTTCTTTTTAAAAATATTGAATTCCATTTTTGGCGCGACTAAATAGGGACTGTATTCATATTTTATATGATACATACTATCTGTAAAATCGAATACAGCGGGCATAAATCGAATACAACGGCTATAAATGATAATTATGTAAAATGTGGCTATGGAAGGTGGGTTTTATAGCAAAATGCTGCTATTTTTTAAAGATTTCCTATTATTATTATTAATAATAGGATTTTGAAATTAATTAAAGTCCTTATTTAAGTTAGCAAAGATATGACAGTAATTAACAATTTTAAATCAATTAAAATTTTACCTTATATATAATTTGTTAAATTAAATAAAAATAATAATTTGAATTGAAAAAGGATACAAAAACAAAACGTATGGACGAACAAGGGGAGGGGGGGAGGGGGACTAAACCTAAGTAAAACTAAACCTAAAATTTCTTATAAATTGAGAATTGTTCCCTTCTTCAGCAATTGTTATAGTCATTCACAAATTTACTTGTAATTTGAGGTAAACTTTCTAAAATTTTAGTTCTTGATGTTAACAATCTTAATAATATCTAAAATTTTAGTATGCTCTTGAAGTTTATAATAATAAATAATCATGTATTCGTTATAGACAATTATTGATTAAGAAATTTTGGAGAAATATTGATAGTATCTATGATTGTAGAGACAATTTTCCTGTGATCTGATATAAATTTTCTAAAATTTTAATATGTTTATAAAAATAAATTATCATTTATTTTTTATAGACAATTATAATTACTCATTAAGAAAATTATAGCGATTTTGTAAAACTGAACTCCTTGAATCAAAGTATAATTACTCATTTATCTCTATATGAAGGCTACTTAATCTAATTTGTACTTCTACCAAAAGAAAATAATCTAATTTGTACATCTTCAACAATGACAATCGGCACACGAATTAATGAAAATTTTGTGTTATAAAACATAACCACTCACTTATTCCCAACGAATCCAGTCATTGAGAAAATGTATAGTTGTAAACAAATTTTCATTAAAACGTTGAAAAACTTTTTAATTTTTCTGCATGAAAACATTATTTATTATTATTTTTCACACTGATTCAGTCAAAATATGTGTAGAAATAACTTAACTACTGAACATTTTTCATTGTAAAATTTCAAAGGAAAAAAGAGTGATCTTTTTAGTAATGACGGTAAAAGTTTGATGGTACTCAATTCTTTCACTGGATATATTTTTCAACCCAAATTTATTACTTTAACAGTTATTACTTTGATATTTTATTTAAAATTATTGACTTGATTTAAGTAGGAATCATTTAAATATGGATGCGAAGGTCCAATATGGACATTGCGTAAATTTTCGGGTCTTCTTCATGTGCACTTAGTTTTCCATGTGTGTCTTTTTTTGAGCTAGATGGCACCTAAATTCTATGTAAAAAGACAAAACAGATACACGTACACACTAAAAAAGGGGGAAACAAGAAAACGAAAGATAATGAAAAGTTGCTTCTTTAATTTTTATTATTTTGACTAGCCCATCAAGTACAGTGGTTCATAGATCGTGATCTTCTCAAATGAGATGATCCATTATTCTATTCTTTCATTAGTCAAGAGGGCTTGTGTGAATCCACTACTTAGTTAAGAGATCAGGTCCTTCAACTAAATACGATTACACACAGCGAAATGCAATTATACATTACCAAAAGAAAAAAACAACAGAGTAAATTCACCCGATTTTTATGTGAAAACTTTCTTACTCAAGAAAGTAAAATCATGACCTATCTCGTAGTAGTTTCACCACTAACTTCACTAAAACAAGAGCAATGTTAAATTACATACTCGAGTAATTTTAAGGTTAACCTCTTAGCAACAAGCCGCCTACAATACCTTTGTGGTAGACCATACGTCAACGAACTCTAGCTGACCACAACTTGGCTAACACTAGCTCAACCAATCAACTAACTCTAGTTGATACAACTACGGCTAACTCTTGCCTACACCTTCACCTCGGCTAACTCTAGCCTACAACTCAAATTCAGAGAATAAGAGAAGAATATAAAACACTTACACAAGCTTCTCAAAATGAGGAGTCGGTTTACAATGAAGAGCAAAAGACAAAAACTCAACAACATCATAGACCTAAAGACATATTCTGTTGTAGAAAATAAGTCCCTTGGTTGTTGACATTTTTTTCTTGTTGAACACCTTGAAACTTTACTGAGAGAATTTGAAAAATTTTGATTTTGCAAAAGTTAAGTTTCATCTTTGATGTGTTGAATAAATACGGAGGACGAGAGAAGTGAAAACTTTGACATTTGACAAGAGAGGGGGACTGCAACAACTTTTCTGCAAAGCTTCTTGCAGTGCTGTATTTCTGCAGCAATGACAACAACTTTTAAAACTGTAGATAATAGTGAGAGTTGACTCGTACAGATCGTTCTGGTGAGCATACCTAGTCCCTCATCTGGTCCATATACAATAAGAGACCATAGCATCTTGTTGCAGCTCCAAAATAGTTGACAACATCTTTACAACTATGGACTGATGTATGAGTTGACTTGTACCGATTAGCATAGTGCGAATACGTAGTCTCTCATTCTAATCCCTATAAAATAAGATCTATCTGCGAAACAGTTCCTCTTGAATGCGCATTATAAAACTTGTTTCCTTGAGATTTTGATTCCCTTATTTCCTGATGTGTCATAATATTACGACGATTGAGATGCTTAAAAATGAATATTTACAAGTACAAGGATATTTTTATGTGGATATAACGAGGTTTTGTATGTTTGTTGGTCAAAAATGTCTTAAAGAGTGGAGTGCTAGATTTTAAGCAATAAAAGGCATCAGGCAACTATTGCTACGATCATAAAAACTAACCACGACCATACTTGGGCATTGTAGGATGAAACAGAGAAGTGACTCTCAGATGTTACTCAGGCGAGAGCTCCCATGATCATATATTGATCATACAATCGTATCATCTAGTTATGGTAAATATGTCCTGAAAACATGCATGCAGAATCTAAGCATAAAGAAGATCAAATGATTGGATCCCATGATCGTACCTAACTATGACGGTCGTACCTTGAGGTCATGGGATTAAAGGCTAAAAGTGAAGTATCCAGGAGTTGAAGTGGTGTATGATCAGACGACCAGGTTGTACGATCATAGGTAGAAGTCACGGAGCCAGACTGAGGTCCGTACTATTGAAGACCTGAAGATGACAAAGTCCTTGATCAAATTACGAGCATCAAATGACGATCCTGATTTCTAACCACGATCATACCTTCCACTCATTTGATATGATCTAGATTTCTTGGATAAGTTTTATTTTGTCTATAAATACTCTTATTCATATTTTGCGAGTTTACGTTCTATTATTATTTTTAAGACATATTATTAGTTTTGTAAATACAAACATTAATTTGTAGGGTTTTAATTAAAATTGAGATCTTAGAGTTTTTCATATTCTTATTATAAGTTTGTAATTATACTTTCATCTAAGATTTTTTTCTTGTGTTCTTGCAATTATGAGTAGCTAAGCACTACAATCTATGACAGGTTAACAAAATAGGATTCATAGTACTGAGTAATCTTCAACCAGTATTTACATGTATTGATTTTTTTTCCTTGGTTTTGAATGTTTTTTGATGGTGTACAATGTTCTGTATTCTAGTTGGAAGGATGAATATGACTAGGATGAATAGAACAAAAAAAAAAACTTGGAGCTATCAATCTTAACTTAATAGCTTGAGCCGATAATACGGAATAACTATCTGAGATTTAGGATAGAGTTTCGTAACACAAGCTCAGGAGAAGAGAAAACTTACATGAGGATACTACTTAGACAAGAGTATAAAATTTTTCTAAGTATATATAAACTATCGATTCTGCATACTGAACATCGAAAGAAATTATGAAGTACAAAGAACCTATGCAGTTATAAAGTAATTGGAGAACATGATCCTAGTGCTTTTCTCATATTGATTACAAATTCAATAAATCAACAACTTGTTACTACTAAACTACTTATTTAAAATTTTTCTCTTTTATTCGAAATTGCTATTGATTGCCTTGACGTACATATTGATTGAGATTTTGACCTATTTCCTGTGGGATCTACCTCAACCTTGATTAAGTTCCATATTTGACAACGGTCACTTTACACTTTTCTTAGTGGTGTAATATGGGCGACATCATCCCCCCTAAAATCGGTTTGGTGTGTGTACCTTATCCTTTATCTAGTCCCTCAGAATATTTGTCAAATTATCAAAACAAAGCATAGTACATAGTAACTATGCATCATTATTTCATAATACTTTTCATTTAAGAAAGATGGCCTGGTAACTAAAGTGCCATTTTGAGAAGTTAAGGTGCGGTTATGAGATCTTTTCAAGGTATTAGCCTTACATAGAAAAGTCTTGATTGGATACAACTGAAATAACTTAGCACCTTATTATCACAGCAATACTCTTGATATCTCTCAAGACTATTGCGTATCTTAAGGAACAAGGTTACTTAAGTGGAACTAAACAATAACATATATAATACACAAATTTATCATGAAAAACTTTTATACTCAAGAAAGTAATAATTACGACCTACGATTAGTAGGATTTCGAAAAGAAACTTTACCAACTTCAAACAGTGGTCCAGATGACAACTCAAAATTTAGAGGATACTAATTTCAATTAAAAAAAACTTTACCAACTTCAAACAATGATCCAGATGACAACTCAAAATCTAAAGGACTAACTCTTGCACCTCAATTCAACCGTTAACTTGAATTGCTGGCCCTTTCAAAGACTATAAACTCTAGTCTCTAAAACGTACAAGTTTTACCTACATAATCACTACTACCTAAAACAAAAATAAGACTAGAAAGTAAAGTAAGTAACAACATAAACAATAGCTTACAGACTCACACTAGATAGAAACACTCAATTCAATCTAATTAGCTAGTAAAGTAAGTAACTAACATGAACAATAGCTTACAGACTCAAAGTAGATAGAAACACCCTATTCAATCTATTTTTTTCTATTTCAGCATAATTTTTCACGATCCATTCTGAATGACAATTGATTGGTATAGATCTCCATTATATTGGATTCAATATCTAATTCAATTATTCCATGTAGGGATCCTTTTATACAGGTGGAATAAAAAAGTAGTTACTCCGTAAACTGAAATTATTTGTTAAGAAAATGCAATTCTAATGAAATGTGGTTTCTGTTGTTTTGGGTACACAATCTATATGTTACTTTGCATAAACTTCTACTAATTTCAAGAACAAACTTGTCAAGAAAAACTAAAAGTTTTAACACCTTCAACACATGATAAAAAATGACCTTCAATAGAAGCGTGTTAATCAATATTTTGCTAGAAAAAAGATAAAGCAGAATTTGAGCCAAATCCTTCGATTTTATGGAGTGTCCTTAAGGAATTAACTCCCCTCAAGTACCCGAGGTTAAAATTTTTTTCCTCCTAGGATAAAATGTCTCACAATCCAACAAGTAGTGGTACCTCAAACTATCAGATTCTTTGAACTCACTCAACAGGAGATGATCACACATAGTTTTTAGAAGAAAAAAAGTGTTTTTAATATAGAAATTTTTGTACTCAACCTGTGAAAAAATACAGGTTTATATAGCCATGAAGTGCCTCTCCAGAAAGGAGGCAATGATCCATCAGAAAGGTGTATCATTTCAGAATAGTCATGTTTGTCCATTTGAAATAGTATGTCTTTTGCGAATAGTCACAACCATACGAACAATCATCTTTTTTTTCGAAATAGTGTGTCTTTCACTCAAAGAGTTGTATCTCTTCTGAACAACCTTTCAGCGTTTCTGCATGCACGTTAATGGAGAAAAAATATTTTTGATTTTTCCATGGACTTTTGGATCACTTGTTTTTCTCAAGTTTCAAATAAATTTTGTCCAAAAAATTCGTCTCATCGATCGATCATTTTCCAAATTCAAATCCAAATTCGAAGCCAAAGCCGAGCCGAGCGAGCGACAATGATGCCAGGTACCTCTTGGTTCTTGACTCACTATCCACATGAAGGAGTGTTTCATAATAAGAATACAATAAAGTTACTTTCTCCCACCAATGTTGGAGAAATAGACTTTCCTTTAGTAAGTACACTTTCCTTTTAAGTGTGCTAACTTTTTCTCCAAGAATTTTCCTCCATTTTTCACACCAATTGAACCCAACAATCCCCCACATGAATAGGGAATGACTACTCTTTGTAATTTTTTTACGGACAAGTATGCGATCATCAAGAAAAGACCAATTGCATCTAGATAAGTGAGTTTACCTTTGAACTTTTCGTAGTGAGCATGCATCGGATGCACTCGGTCAATCGATAAATTTGATATCTTTGAACCATCGAGATTTAATGTATACCTAGACAACAAATATCACATAAATGACCTTTACCATTTATGGTTCTCACGGTTTTATTCGTTTTAGCCATGAACACATCTCGATTTTATGAGAGATCAGAGAATAGGCCTTTACTAACATTCTCCTTGAATTGTCTTCCACTTCACCCTCATATAGGTGATTTTTAAATGTTTAATCCTATAAATTAAACTATTTGGTCAAATCTGCCAAATTTAGATAATCATTAAAAGACTTCACGCCATAAGTCTTATCCTTGTTCACTAAACACTGTCTAAATTATGAGAATGGGTTGGGTATATTGACAATGTTGAACATGTCATACACAACTTTTTTTGATCTCCTTGAACCTAGCTCTTGGGATATCCAATCTGCTAGGTAGAGTTACCGCCATGCTGATTTGTCCTAAGCTATAAACCCATTCCCTTAGATGTTCTCTCACCTCCCTCTCTAAATAGGCCTTTTGTAAGTAGATCCGGCACCTTATCCTTTAACTTTACATAGTCAAAAATGATAATTCTACTAGAGAGAAGTTCTCTACGATATTATGTCTCTGTCTTATGTGATGAGATTTACCTTTGTATATCATGCTCCCTGCCCTTCCTATTGCCGCTTGACTATCACAATGTATACATACTGGTGCCAATGGTTTGGGCCAATAAGAAATATCTTCCAAGAAATTTTAGAGCCATTCTACTTCTTAACTAGCTTTATCTAGTGGAATAAACTCAGATTCCATTATGGAGCGAGCAATACATGTCTATTTAGACGATTTCTAAGAGACTACTTCTCTACCTATAGTAAATACATATCTACTTATGAATTTTACTTCATTCGATCTGGTGATTTTATTTGCATCACTATATCCTTCAAGTATCGTGAGATATTCATTATAATGCAAAGCTTAGTATTGAGTGTATTTAAGATACGCCAATTTTTTTTCAATGCCATCCAATGAGTTTTATTGGGTTTACTCGTGTACCAGCTCAACTTACTAATAGAACATGCTATGTCTGGACATGTACAATTCATAATATACATTGAACATCCCAACACTCTAGCGTAGTCCAAATGTGAGTCACTTTCACCTTTATTCTATTGAAGTGCAAAGTTCACGTTCAATGGAGTCTTGGCAATACTAAATTCCAAATACTTGCATTTTTTAAGTACCTTTTCGATGTAATGAAACTTTGACAGTGTCAACACTTGTGTAGTTCTATGGATTCTTATTCCTAAGATCACATCCGCAACTCCAAGATCTTTTATATCAAACTTGCTCTCAAGCATTCGTTTCATAGCATTTATGTCAGAAATGTCTCTACTGATGATCAACTTATCATCCACATACAAACAAACAATGATCTTGTGATTTGGAGTGTCTTTAATGTAAACACATTTATCACATTCATTTATCTTAAACCCGTTTGCCAACATGGTTTGGTCAAACTTCGCATGCGACTGTTTAGGTGCTTATTTTAGTCCATAAAGTGACTTAACTAGTTTTCACACCTTCTTTTCTTTACCAGGAACCACAAAACCCTCGGGTTATTCCATGTAAATTTCTTCCTCTAATTCTCCATTTAGGAATGTTGTTTTCACATCCATTTGATGGATTTCAAGACCATATAACGCTGCCAAGACAATTAACATTCGAATTGATGTTATCCTTGTTACATGGGAGTATGTATCAAAGTAATCAAGGACTTCTACCTGTTTGAAGCCTTTTACTACAAGTCTTGCCTTGTATTTGTCAATAGTACAATCCGCTTTCATTTTCCTTTTGAAGATCCATTTAGAACCTAAAGATTTATTTCCTGGAGGAAGATCAACTAACTCCCACGTATGGTTTCTCAATATTGAATCAATCTCACTATTGACTGTTTCTTTCCTTAAGGAAGAGTCTGAAGATGACATTGCTTTCTTAAATGTTTGAGGCTCATTTTCTAAGAGAAATGTTACAAAATACGATCCAAATGAAGTTGACATTCTTTGACGTGTACTACGTCTTGGATTCACATTATTATATACATCCTCACTTGGTTCATCTCGAGGTCATTTAGACCCTCCACTAGACTGCTCATGCCTAGTTTTATACGAATAATTATGTTCAAAGAACTTAGCATTATCTGATTCAATTATCATATTTTTATTTATATCCGGATGTTTGGATTTATGAACCAAAAACCATCATGCTTTACTACTTTAGCATATACTATGAGCACACAGTCCACTGTCTTAGGTCCTATCTTTACCCTTTTAGGTATAGGAACTTGGACTTTCGCTAGACACCCCAAACTTTAGAGTATTTCAAGTTGGATTTCCTTCCTTTTCATTTTTCATATGGAATTGATTGTTTCTTACTATGGGGTACTCTATTGAGTATTCGATTAGCTGTAAGGATAACTCCCCCTTTCCCCACAAGCTTTGAGTTAAACCTGAACTTATTAGTAAGGCATTCATCATTTCCTTTAAGGTTTGATTTATCCTTTCCACAATTCCATTAGATTGAGGTGAATACGAGCCGTAGTTTGATGGATAATTCCATTCTCTACACATATTTTCATAAAAGGAGATTCATATTCTCCACCTCTATACTTCTTATTATTTTGATCTTTTTCTCTAACTGATTTTCAACTTTTATTTTATATTGCCTAAATGCATCTATTGCTTCATCCCTACTATTTAGCAAATAGACATAACAATATCTAGTGCAGTCGTCAATAAAAGTTATAAAATACTTTTTTTCCACCACGAGATGGTGTTGACTTTATATCACAAATGTCAGTATGTATTTAGTCTAAGGGATTGGAATTCCTTTCAATGGACTTATACGGATGCTTAGCATACTTAGATTCCACACACATTTGACATTTTGAGTTATTGCACTCAAAGTTTGGCAACACTTCTAAGTTAATCAGTTTTCACAAAGTTTTATAATTGACATGTCCTAATTGTTCATGCCACAAATCATTAGACTCAAGAAAGCAAGAAGAAATAGAACTTTTATTAATTTCAACAGTCATTACATTCATCTTAAATAGGCCATCTGTGAGGTAGCCTTTTCCTACGTACACTTCCCCTTTCCTAATTATATTTTTTTCAGAAACGAATACACATTTGAATCTATTTTTGTCAAGAAGTGATACAAAAAAACAAGTTCTTCCCTAGATCTGGTACATATAAGACATTTTTAAGAGTCAACACTTTTCTTGATGTTATTTTTAGGCAGACTTTTCCTGTTCCTTCAACTTTTGCAGTTGCGGAGTTTTCCATATAGATCTCCTCTTCGCCTGGAGTCGGAGAAAATACAACGAAAAACTATTTATTTGAACAAACATGGCGGATGGCATCGGAATCCATCTACCATTATCAATGTTTTCCTACCAAGTTACATTCATACAACATGGCACACGGATCATCCATTTCGTTCTTGGATTCAGCCATATTTTCTTGGTCCTTCTTTTTGCCTTTATTTGGGGCGCTACAATTTGTTGACTTGTTTCCAATCTTGCCACAGTTAAAGAATTTCTCCTTTTCTTCTTAGGTTGATTTCTTTCTTGTCCAACTTTCTTCCATTTTTTTGAGTTGTTATGGTCGTCTTCTACAATGTTTGCTCCACTCATTGCAGAATTTTCTTTTAACCTCCTTTCTGTGACTTTGTTATTTTCTTTAATGCACATCCTTACTATGAAATCTTCGACTATCATCTATTTTTTTTATGTTTCAAGTAGTTCTTGAAGTCCTTCCATATAGGTGACAATTTCTCTATTATTGCAGCGACTTAAAATGCCTCATTCACAACCAAACCTATAATAAAGTTTATGTGAATATTAAAAATATTTTTAACATGTTAAAATAAGATATTCACCAAATTAATACCTTACGCAAGGAGATCGTGGATGATAACTTGCATTTCCTGTACTTGAGATACGACAGACTTTCTGTCAATTATTTTATACTCAAGGAATCTTGCAACAAAGGACTTTTTGGTTCCAGCATCCTTAGTTTGGTAGTTTTTTTCCAGCACACTCTACAACTCTTTTGACGTCTTCATTCCACTATACACATTCTATGACCAGGTTATCTTGGAGGCCACTTAGAACGTAATCCCTGCATAGAAAATCAGAATATTTCCATGCCTTCATAACAATAAATCGCTCCGGATCCGAAGTTTCTTCGGGCAATTCTAGAGCTTCTTCAGAAGTAAATCTTTGAAGAAACAAGGTTGTAAGGTAGAAGAACATCTTCTGTTGCCACCTTTTAAAATCAACACCAGTGAATTTTTTAGGTTTCTCCGCTGGTACCATTGCCTGCAGAACACTCGTATGACTAGATGTAGCAATATTTATTGCTACCACAATTGTCCCAGCATCATTCACATGACCATTATTAGTCATTTTTTTGTCACAAAAAGACATTCAACTTTAGTATATCACAATACTAATAAAAAAACATAGCAACTTTAAACACTACTTGTTTCTTGTTTATCGATGAAGTTTTTATGACTTTCAATCGTTAACAAAATGAGTTTTAACTTGTGATGAAGTTTTTATTTCTTAAAATCACTTGTTAAGTTCAGACGGAGTAGAAAGCATAAAGTTTTAATCTCCAGAAACCAAATAATACAGATTCTGAAAGGTTAATTCCTTAACATTGTTGTTTTGTGTACACAATCTGTGTGTTACTTTGCATAAACTTCAACTAAGTTCAAGAAAAAACTTGTCAAAAATAACTAGAAGTTTCAACACCTTCAACAAAAGATAAAAAATAACCTTTCAAAAGAAGTGTGTTAATCAATATTTTGAATGAAAAGAGATGAAGAAGAATTTGAGCCAAGTCTTCTGATTTCAAGGAGTGTCCTTAAGGAATTAATTTCCCGTAAGTACACAAGGTTATGAAATTTTTTATCCTAGGATAAAATGGCTCACAATCCGATAGTAGTGGTACCTTAAACTATCAGATTCTTTAAACAAACTCAACGGAAGATGATCACACAAAGTTTTTACAAGACAAGAAGCAGAAATTTTTGTACTCAACCTGTGAAAAAATGCAGGTTTATATAGCCATTAAGTACCCCTCGGAAAGGAGGCAATGGTTCATTGAAAAGGTGTATCATTTCGGAATAGTCATGTCTGTCCATTCGAAACGGTATTTGTTTTCCAAACAGTCACAACCATCCGAACAATCATTCCTTTTTCCAAAACAATGTGTTTTTCACTTGAAGAGTTGTGTCCCTTCAGAACAACCTTTCAGTGTTTCTGCATGTATTTTGTATGCATGTTAATGGATAAAAAATATTTTTGGTTTTTCCATGGATTTTTGGTTCACTTGTTTTTCCTAAGTTTCAAATAAATTTTGAAATCCAAATTCAAAGCCGAAGCAGAGCCGATCGAGCAACGACGACACGACCGTGAGATACCTCTTAGTTCTTGTCTCACACTATACATGATTTAAATATAAGAAATTTTTGAGTAAATTCGGTTCTCATAAGAAATTTGTAATTTATCAACACACTAAACATGATTTAAATATAAACATAGGACTCCCAAAACATAGTATTCACGAATACAAAATTCTTTTAGCAAGTGGAAGTAGCAATTTTAAAATGAGGTGGCCAAAATTTGAATTTGACAATATCAGTATCAACTATATTTCTTGCAAAATTTTACCATTCAAAGTGATTGTGTACAATTACAGAGGTGCATGTATCAATATTATTTCTACTCTTATCGGTTATGGCATTAGTTTGATGTCTACATACCCTTGGCCACTAAAATATATGGTCAAGATTTGGGAAATGTTTGCTTTTGGTGGAAAAAACATTATTTATCTTAGGCATGTCACTGCAAAATGTATATTTGAAAGTATCTATCTCTATAAGGCATACATACCTCCGGCAGACGCTTTACTAGGTGAGGCATTGCCCTCGTATAGGAATGCCAAAAATGATGCCAAATGTCCCTTTCGCAAACTTCCTGCTGAACTGAGTACCAATCTGGAGATGCATACATCTTTAGGGACCAAGTACTGGAAAATAGTGTATTCTCACCTGTCGAACAAATCTCCTTAGAGGATATCGATAGTTTGTGGAAACGGGATGGCCAGGAAATAACGTCCAAAAAATCTATCCCGAGAAGTCACTCGGTGCTTAGGACCACAAGTGATCCCAAGCTAACCCTTCTACTGGCATAACTCATAAGCAACTGAATGATATGCATAAAACGACTGAGTTTACTGTGCGGAAACATACTAACGATGGAATCTGTGAAAATACAATACTGATACCATTTTACATTTTGATACAATCTGAAATGAGGGACTAAAATTTACATAACTGACTCTAACTGACATTTGTGAAGCCTCTACTATACTGACTACAGATAGTTAGGACGCTACCCCAACTATCACTAATCAATACATAAGAGTAAGAAAGTAAAGTACATAAATAACATCTAACTAAAGTCCCCTAAATAAGAGGACTCACCATTTGTTGGCTGGAATCTGCAAGCTGTCTTAATATGGTATGCGTGCTACAACTCGTACCAACATTATGAGATAATGTGGCACATAGATATATATGTGGATCAGTACTTTAAAGATATACTGAGTATATGAGGGTGAAATGCATAAGTAAAATATTATCTCATCATCATACTTTATAAAATAATGCATGCTAAATGTAAATGACTCACATAAGTTGGAATATCTGAAATACTGAAATATGTAGCAATAAGAAGAAAAAAATACTTTATAAATCTTGTAAGCCATAACATTTAGTTCTTAAAATTATATTTGTATTCTTCCTTTAAATCATTCAGTCTAAGTTTAGAAGGACTCACTACTGAATCTGAAATCTAAAAGCTGAAATCTGTAGCTATTATTTTTTCTATAAGGTATAATTTGATTAAAACTTGTGAGCCTTTACACTTAGTTTTCTAAAAGATTTTCTGTTCTTCTTTTACTATTAAGGAGAATACTTTATCTCTTATCTGAAAGGAAATACTTTAAAACTGTTCTGAAAACTGTTACTTTTATTAGCAGGGAGTTTCTCTTAACCAACATAAATCATGTGAGATAACATGGAGTCCAACGTCTCTTCCTCTTAAGGAAGAAACCTTACGTCGATGAGAGATGTCATACTCTTACCTGGGAGTATAACCTACCCATGTGATCGATCACAAGCTAAATCTGTCATCCATATAGAAGTAGAAATAATCTAATAATTTGTACCTACATTGGATACATAGTTCTGTGGAAGTAGGATGCGCTAAACCCACACTTCTCGCTCGGTGCTAAATACTACTCCCTTTTTATTTTCTACGGCCATTCTATTGGAAATCCACTTTAAAACTAGCATAAGAGTTTATCTAAAACCAATTATGCAATCAGCTGAGTAAATCTGTAAATAAAGCTGTTCTGAGTTTTGTAATATGTAATAATCAGTAAAGTGGATTCCATAGCTAAACTGAGGATCAAAAGATCAAAGCTTTTTCTGAAATCTATAAGAAATATGCTCATAAGATGCTTGAAGCATCATCTTTCTTGAAATAATATTATTCAATCTTGGGGCAATAGCCCATGTATAAATCTCATGTCAAAACATCATAATAATCATGCTTGATAATGGAAACAATGATAATTAATCTGAAAATCTATAATTTACTGCAATAGGCATGAAAATATGAAAATAGATATGCAATTCATCTTCAAAATATCTTAAAAACTCATAACTTTGCAAATAGAAATAATGGGTATGAACCCTAATTCAAATCTCATGTAATCTCATTCAAATAATGTAAATTTGTGATTGAAAACTAATTTTCAGCACAAAGATGAAAGGAGATCCTTCTTGAAAAATCCCACATACCTTAATTGATGATCTTAGATGAAAAGCTTGAATCTTGGATTCCTATGATGCTGTTGAATATGAGTTCTTGGAGTTCTTAAATATCTTATCTTGGGAATCCTCCATCTAAAGCTTTCTTGAAGAATCTATGGTGGAATTTGGTTTCTTGGAGAAGGGGCTTTTGGTTTCTAGAGTTTTGCTTTTGAAGAGAATGGTGAATAATGAGCATAAGGTGCTCAGAATAAGCTTAATCTTATGTTTGGACGAATTGGGGCCTTGGAAATTGACCAAAATTTCCTTTTTAAACTTTAAGTCGGAACTGAAAAATGCAATATTTTTCTCGATTTGGTTGGCCACCGAGACACACCACAATCGCGGTGGCTCATTGGAAAAGGACGAGTGGGAACTGGGCATTCTCCGCGACGCGGAGCTATCGCGGTGCCCTATAGTTTTTGCCATTTTGGCTACTGGCGCGATGTGCCACCATCGCGTTGAGCTTTTGGAAATCAACAATTGGGAATTTGGACCTCTTCGCGACATGCCAACATCGCGGAGTTCCACTGGAATTGACAATTATGAAATTGTCCTTCACCACGATGCGGTGGTTGCTCAGGTGGGACACTATCAATTTAAAAGCGTCATAACTCCTTCACTGAGTGTCGGAATTGGGCGAATTTGGTATCGATGGAAAACTTATTCAATTTCTCACACAATGAAAAGTCAAAATCTTGAAAATTCCACATGAAATAAATATTATTCATTTTGGAAGCTATCCCTTAACATTCTAGGAATGAATTAAGCTAGGAAAAATATGAGGTATTACACAGGATCTTCTCAAAGATGCTTTTTGATCTATGCTGATAGTAAGTTGGTATAGGTTCTTACAAACTCCCCCCCTCCCCATCCTTAACCCCCCCATCCTTACTTTTTTTTCTCATTCTAAATCTAACCTCTTTCATTTAGTGTGGTAGGGGTATTTCTACATGTTCTAGGCCCTATCCTTTGAAGTAGGCATGTAAAAGATAACACGTCTTTAAGAAAATATTGCCATTCTAGAGAAGCATGTTCATAGTTTGGAGACCACTCTGGCACAAAAAATGAGACCCTCAATCGATATGAGTAAATTTAGGCCCAATTAAACTTAGAGATATGAAGATTATTGGTAGGGTCAGGGGTGTAAATGAGAGGGTTGATCAGGCCTATTAAGAGTGGTTACATCTGTGAACCCTTATAAAGGAAAAAATTATTAAAGCTACAGATGCTCGAGTTGAAGCAAAAATTCCCTCAAGAGAGTTAACTCTCATAAGGTGTTTAAGAATGCTTTTACGAGAAATAATAAAAAGTTAAACCTCTTCAGTGGAATTTGAGAAAAAGTATGTCCAACCATTCGTATATGAATTATTATATTATTACTATTAACATGGCGAGATCTGGGAGGAGAAGCTGACCATTCTTGAAGAATTTTGGCCGATCCTACTGTGGTTGAAAAAGAAGGCATCGTTGTTTATGCGATGGTCATCGCCTACACTAGCCCATCATTTGATTTTGCCAAAGTTACATCTTATATGAATGAAATAACTTTGGGAAGTGAGTCCAATGAGAAGCCAGGCTCCCCCAAAGAGCAAACCTTTAAGACTACACTTTTTCATTTCAAGCTTCCCGTGTATTTTGATATTCTTTTGATGTATTCGTCTTTATTCTTGAGACTCTCTTAGATATATTGGATTGTGTAATGTCATTATGTATATATATTATTACTATTTATCTTTTTTTTGACACATGTTTGTGTGGGGTGAGCCCATTTTTATACCATAATCAACAGTCATTATTTGGTCTTTACTTGATGATTAAACATGGATGTTAATCACTTTTTGTTATGATAGAACCTCAGTTAAATATATCAACCCTCTAGGAGTCAGGGCTCTATACCAGGAAAACATGTAAGTTGAAGTAATGCACAGTCATATTCTACTTGTTTTGCCTTCCATGTTTGTCTATATATGTGAAAATTGGTCTTGGACCTAACTCACACCCCAAAAGCTAGCTCATGAGGAGTAGGATTGCCCAAGCCTTATAAGGAGACCAAGGACCCTTTCCTCTTCTGATGTGGGATACTTAACACTCCCCTGCACGCCCAGGATAACTGTAGTGTGGACAACACGCACAGGCTAACTAGAGCGTGGACAATATATATAGGGGCCCACCATCGGTGGACAAATATTTGGAATGGGCTTGGCTTTGATACCATGATAAAGAAATGGACCTTAGGCCTAACTCAACCTCAAAAGATAGCTCATGAGGGGAGGATTACCCAAGACCATATAAGGAAACCAAGAACCCTTTAACCCACCGATGTGGGACTCCAACACCCTCTCGCACGCCCAAGGCTGGACTTCTGGAGCCTGAACAATATAAGACGGGGGGCCCAACATCAGAAAAAATGAGCTGGGTGGGCCTGGCTCTGATACCATGTTATAATTGGTCTTGGACCTAACTCACACCCTAAAATCTATCTCATGAGGAGGAGGATTACCAAGCTTTATAAGGAGACCAAGGACCTCAAACTGAGGAGGATGGTATTTTTTAGGCTAAAGTTCCTGGTGCAGCTTCACCTGACACCACTCATGAAGAAACATTCCAAGATAACTGTTCCCCGCCTCAACCCTTTTCCAGTAGACCTGCGCGAACAAGCAAACCACCAGTGTGGATGCATGACTATGTTGATACTTCTCGAAATCAGAGATGCAAACATCCATTAGCCAACAGCTTGTCTTATAAAAATCTGATTCCTACTTATCAGTGCTATTTATCCAAATTCTCCACTTTAACTGAGCCTCAGCACTATAAACAGGCTGTAACAGATGAAAGGTGGGTGGAATCTATGAAATCAGAGGTTCAAGCCTTAGAAGCTAACAACACATGGGTCATTATTGATCTACCTAAAGGGAAGAATATTGTTGGTTCCAAGTGGATATACAAGATCAAATATCTTACAAATGGTGAAGTGGAGAGGTTCAAAGCAAGGTTAGTGGCCAAAGGATATAGCCAACAAGAAGGGTTGGACTATCATGAAACCTTCTCATCAGTAGCTAAGATGGTTACAGCCAGATGTGTGATTGTACTAGCTGCATCTAAAGGTTGGAATCTTCATCAAATAGATGTGCATAATGCATTCCTCCAAGGGGATCTTGATGAGGAAGTTTACATGGAAATGCCTGAAGGATTTAGAAGACAGGAGGAGCATAAGGTGTGTAAGTTGATCAAATCCTTGAATGGTCTTAAGAAAGCCTCCAGGCAGTGGAATCTTAAACTTACTCATGACTTACTTGATACTGGTTTTACCCAAAGTGCACATGATTATTCCCTATTCACCCTGCATCAAGGTACTAATACTGTTATAGTTCTTGTTTATGTTGATGATTTACTAATCACTGGAAGCAGTGCCTCCTTGATCAATGCTACCAAAAATCAAGTTGCATCAACAGTTTAAAATGAAAGACTTGGGGGATCTCAAGTATTTTTTGGGTATTGAAGTTTTAAGATCAATATCAGGGATCATTCTGAACCAAAGAAAGTATATTCTAGAGTTGATTGCTGAAACAGGTCTTAGTGGTGCTAAGCCTGCTATTAATCCCTTAGAGTCTAATGCTAGGATCACCTCTATTGAGTATGATCACGCAACAGGTGCACAAGGTGATGAACTGTTGTCTGATATTTTCTCTTACCAAAGACTTGTTGGGAAGCTTATGTATGCCACTATAACAAGGCCAGACATTAACTTTGTTGTCCAAACTCTCAGCCAATTCATGCAACATCCCAAGAAGTCTTACTGGGAAGCAGCTACTAGGGTAGTCAGGTACGTAAAAAATTCTGTTGGCCAAGGTGTCTGGTTAAAGGATGAACCTGCTAATACTTTGACTTGCTGGTGTGACTCTGATTGGGTTGCCTGTCCAAACACCAGAAGATTAGTTACTGGATATGCTATTCACTTTGGTGAATCACTCATATCATTGAAGTCCAAGAAACAACACACTGTTTTTAGGAGTTCTACTGAAGTTGAGTACAAAAGCATGGCTTCAGCAGTTGCAGAACTCACTTGGCTGGTTGGATTGTTTCAGTAACTTAAGGTCCCTATCAACCTCCCTATTTCAGTTTATAGTGATGGTAATTCATCCATTCAACTAGCCAACAACCCTGTGTTCCATTAGAGAACCAAACACACTGAGATTGACTGTTATTTCATTAGGGACAAAATCAAGGATGGATTGATTAAGGCCTTATATGTTCACTCGACAGATCAACGTGATGATCTACTTACCAAGGGCCTAAGTCTTGCTCAACATGCCCACTTACTTAGCAAGCTTGGTGTGCTGAATGTTCTGTACCCTGCAGCTTAAGGGGGAGTGTTTTGGAACATACACGGAACATACACGACTACCTGTTCCACTGATGTGTAATACTGATAGGAGTAGACATTTGACTAGTTAGGAGCATATTGCTGAGTCAACTGTATAAGTTGTTAGAGGTTGTTAGACAATGATTAGTGAGTGGCAATGAGTTGTCAAATAGAGTGTTCTAGAAGAAAGGTAGTTATTAGCTATTTTGTTGCCTATATAAGGCACAACAATCTGATTGTAACAAACAAGTTTTGAGGCAGTTGTAATTTTGATTCTTTCCTCTTCTTAGCTCCAAAAAAAATGATAAAGAAATGGACTTTGGGCTTAACTCAACCTCAAAGGATAGCTCATGAGGGGAGGATTATTCAAGACCATATAAGGAGACCAAGAACCCTTTAACCCACCGATGTGGGACTCCAACACCTCCTCGCATGCCCAGGGCTGGACTTCTGGAGCGTGAATAATATAAGACGGGGCGACCAACATCGGAAACAATGATCTGGGTGGGCCTGACTTTGATACTATGTGAAAATTGGTCTTGGACCTAACTCACACCTCAAAATCTAGCTCATGAGGAGGAGGATTGCCCAAGACTTATAAGGATACCAAGGACCCTTTCCTCTTCCGATGTGGGATACTTACCAATATATATATATATATATATATATATATATATCATAAATGCACTTTTGAACACCTGCCTTATTCCCTGCTATTTGTTTTTTCTTAAATGTTGAGCCTGAGAGATCTCTTCCAATTGAGTTCCTCTCAGCATGTTTTTCTCCTATCTTATTAAAAATATTGTAGGTAAGAATTCAAATAGGATAAAACAATAAGAAGAGGAAAAAGAGTGAAGGGCTTACAACAGGTATTTTGCTAACAATAGTATCTGTTTAAATAAATCTTGTTCCAAATTTTATGTTGTCGGTTACTGATGATAGGCGAATTTACATGCCTATAGCACTACATTTTGCCCATATTTTAGCCTAGTTTTGAGAACAAATTATATATTTCATGCACTTTTAGTCCATTTTCCTGTAAGTGAGCTAACGAACATGATTAGCAAAGTTTCAGGTATAAATGATGCAGAATTCAGCATTTCATGGATAACTTGACGCCAAAGAAACCTTCACGAAAGGAGAAAAGCCAATCTTGGACGCCAAGGACTAAAGATGGCGCATAGAAATTTTGTCCCGGGCTAAAACAATATTTCTGAAGACTTTGGGGACTAGCAGTAACTTATTAGGATTAGGATAATGATACATTAACCTAGTACAATTAGGTTAAGTATTACATTAGCTTGTTAGGATTAGGATAATGATACATTAACCTAGTACAATTGGGTTAAGTATTTCATTAGCTTAGTAGGATTTGGTTAAGCATTTCATTAGCTTAGTAGGAATAGGATATGGGTATTATAAATACCCTATCTTGCTAGAGATTTTAAGACATCTTCTTACATTCAATTCTATTCTATTCTACTTCTAAGACATTCTAGTTCTAAACAATCATTCTTCCATTAATTCTATTTTTCTTCTTCTATTCATCTATTCTTAAATTCCACAACAAGAGAAACGTTACTTTGCTAAGGGATTCACGCCTAACGCCTACCACACCATTACAAACGTGAAATCTTTATTGTGGTATAATAACAATGTCAATTGTGATTTCCTTCGCACTCATGGGTAACTAAACTTCTCTGTTGGGGTTATGGAAGCCGAATGAGATACTATCTATTGCTGTGAGTTTGTGAGTTCATGACACGTATGTTGCTTATATCATTATTCTCTTCATCTTAATCTAAATTCTTTGTGGTTGCAAACGCAAGAATACGCCAGTATAACATTTAACTTGTTCGAAAGAAAGGTTATCTGTCTGGAAAAGAGATAATGTCAAGGTAGTAGGGTCCCATCCCCTATTAAAAAGTTAGTGCCATAACTGGATTAACCTCTTGGAGAATTCGTACCGTTAGACACGCTTTAAGCTCGAAAGAGTTAAAGTGAAATAATCCTCGAATATGTCGAAAGACGCCTGGATTTACCATCGAATACAATTCTCTATAAGCACATGCATGTCTGAATTCAATACACTCATAGTCAATAGAGACGTATAACTCAGAAGGTGGACATAACCCCAACTCCTCAATTCTCATTGTTTCACAACTTACAAAACATTCGTTCTTTTACTTTGCTATTTTCTGCTTTACTCTCTTATTTTGGTTACATTACTTTCACAATACAATTCCCCCTTTTTACGAGACTTGCACTAAAAGTCTAGTAATCGTTGCTTACTTGTTGACCAAGCTATTCCCTGTGGGATCGATACCCAACCCAGGTTGGGTTCTATATTTGCTAACGACCGCTTTACACTCCTACGAGAGCTGTAGATTGAGCGTTATCAGTTACCCTGAAGATCGGCTAGCTGGTATGCCTCTTTTTCAGCTATACCAACCACTGTATGTCATCTTTCATTTGGGATACAACTTATCCTCATTCGGATTTGAAGTGCTCAACGTGACTTTTCTTATCACGAAATCTTTGATGTTGAAATAATGGAGTTTAGTTTTGCAATTATTGTATCTCTCCATTATTTGATTTTGTGGGATCATATGCATAAGAGAAAACTCTCACTGATCTTCTAATATATCTAAGCTTCCTCTTAGTGCTTTTCATTTGTTTCATCATCAACCTTTGAGTAGAGATAACTAAGATAACCTATCTCGAACGGTCTTCGCACCTCGTGAACCTTCCTCAAAAAGTACTTGGTGCTCATAGGGCCCTTTAAATTTTTCTAGTGGCCCTAGGTACGTTCTCTTATAAAGGTTTTTTCCATTCGGAAATATCTATCCACTTTGGTTCAGAGTGTTCGAGATGCCTTTGCATCTATAAGCAATTTTCCCTCTCTTAGATATAACGTACTGATTTCTCCAGTATCATACAAATCTAGGTTCATCTCCCCTCGTTTTGGGTCTTCTAATATTGAATATAAAAGTTGGACCATAGATACTCTTGCAATATCATATGCTTCTGTGGGTGACCCTAGAGTGGCTAATGCACTTGCCTCATCTTTTTTCTCTGCAAAATCTGCTCCAGGGTCTATTTCTGGAAATGAGATAAATGATCTCGTACCTTGTCCTTATACTTCACCATCTGTTTATCTTCTGTATTAAAGGTCCTTTGATCTATTCCACTGCTAGGCGAGAGTTGCAAAAGATGTCAATCATCTTAGCACCATATGCTATGCTAGACATAAGCCTGCAAAAAGGGCCTCATACTTAACCTATTTTTTAGTGTGCGGGACAAAAGTGATTACCTGTATAAACCTTTTTCTACTCAAGATTACCATGTCAAGGCTATTCCCTTTTTCATTAGAAGTTTTGTTAGTTAATAAGGTCCAAGTTCTAGGTTGGTCTCCGGAGGACAAAATAGCCTCCTTCTCGGCTTAGGAGTCATATCTAGGCTAAAATTAGTAGAAAAGAGGGACACAATGAAATCCAGAACTGATGTCACGCTCTGAGCCTACACCCTGAATGTAACAGGCACTCAGAACCATGAGTGGTTCGAGAAAACCACTTCACCTTACATAAAAGTAGAAAAAAAAACTAAACTTTGATAAAATGAGGAAGCTGGAATCATGGACTAAATTTTATAAGCAAAATGAAATAAATTAACATAAAACTTTTATTAATAGAAACATTAAAATATTTTAAAATGATTACATGTGACTCGACTTGACTATATATCAGCCTCTACCATATTAAGTGCAATAATATTTATGTAACAAAATAAAATGATGACTGAAATATTGGTAAGTTGTAGAGAATAATGAGAACTAACTCAAGATGATAACATAGCATACTGAAGATTCTGTTCATGAATGTCACGACCCAAACCAGGGCCTGGCCGTGCCGGGTAACTCAAGTCCACCAAGGACCGGAGACCACCCCCTACCCAACCAAACAACACAATATCCTCAATATTGAATGAATTCCGAACATATAACAAGATAAGTTTAAAGAATAAAAGGTATTTCTATAATTGATAACCAGCGACCGGCCAAAACAACATCATCACCCAAGTCCACAGTAATCCAGCAAGGACTTCGAACAAAAGAACCAAAAACCAGTCTTGGTCGGGACATGTCCCCGACACTGACAAATGACAACGACAATGACAATGATAATGTTAATGATAATGAAACTATCAACTCTAATCTATAATAAGAACTAATGAAATGTCTAAATCTTCCGAAGTATAAAAGCTCAGCACTTCACCATAACAAATCGACGAACCGAGATGATCCACCTACTTCTGCGCAGAAAAAGTAAACTTGCCTTCAGATCCTGCATAGCGTAGGGATACAACGTTCGGAGATGGTTAGGGGTGTGTACACTAGCATGAAACTCAGGGATAAGTGACAAAATATTTTCAAGTACAACAATTGAAATGCCATATGAATCACATCATAATACATGTATAATAATATGTCGGGATAGGGATCAAGGTTTAGCATGAACTTTAAAACCTTAGTATGGATTGTGTAGCTCAACCATCATAACATATGAAGGCACCCATAGGCTATATGGGTCCAGCTCCCCCTAGCTGGTAGGGCCCTAGTGTGTGTGACCCCACGAACCAAAGGTTATATATATGCACTATGAGGGACTCGAACCTCCTGGCATATCAAGGTGACACAAGCACCATATCATATAATACAGTTTGGGGGACTTGAACCTCCCATTCATATGATAGCAATAACAATAAGGAGGACCCAAACCACCCAGTTATACAGACCCCCATATTGGCAATCACGGTTTTCAGTATTGGTCCTTCAGGACCTCTACTTTCATGACTCAGCTACACAACCCTCATTAATGCCCAATTAAAACAATTAGCACATACATTATTATTTATTAAATCAAGATATGTATTTAGGCATACATTGTTGGTATCGTCATACCAACTAATCTTGCAAGGTAGCATCAACATGCCAAACCAACTACTATCACTTAGGGGAGTTCACAACCCCCTTGTGTTCAATTATACATTAGCTTGGGGAATTACACAACCCTATAAGGTTCAATTCAAAATCATTACACTTCATTAACCTTTTACCTTATGCAATAGTTCAAAACTACTTCAATGTCCACATTTTTATATTCAAAACCAATTCCATAATATGGGGTTGGGGTCATAACCACTTCAAAAGTCACAAGTTTAGGAAATCATAATCCCTATTTCATTCAACATTCCCATGCGTTAAATTGATTTTAAAACTACCATATAAAAATACATAACATATGCAGGGACATATATGAAACATCACATAAACAACAGTTATTCAAAACCCTCAACCCATGTTTTCAAAACTAACCACAATACCATATGTACAACACTTTAAAACTTATGATTTTAGTAAATAAATAATTAGGGAAGAGTAACATGCCAGGAATACAAAGTTTTACAAAAAGAATATAACCCTTGAGCCCTTGGATCACCTACTTATTGGAAACCCTAAGTAGGGAAGCTTGAGAGACTTGAGATAGTTTTATAAGTGTTTTAGTACATTATGAATGAGAAATCGCCCCCCTTATGTAGTTTATGAACGTGGGGTTTTAATTAGATGAGAAGGGAATTGTCCAAAGTGCCCTTAATTTAAAAACTAAAATTTAGTCGTCAGTGACTACGGGTCACTATATGACTCGTAGAGACTCATTACGACTCGTCACCATGAGTCGTAGCCAAGACAGTTTCTAGGAATCCTATACACTATTGATCCTATGACTCAACTGGTATGACTTGTAATGGGACCATACGACTCGTATGGTCCAGTCTTAGTCAACACAGAAACCCATTTGGGGTAAACACTGGACACCCTATGATTTGCACCCAACGACTCATAATGAGTCCTTATGACTCATAGTGAGCCACTCGTACTCAGAGAAGAATTTAGCCACATACTTACTAATTTAGTTACGATTTAGTCCAATGACTCGTCAAACTCCCTACGACTCGCAGGGGATTCGTAGTTAGGACAGTGAGGATAAAATTTCTAAAATTTTCACGGACCAAAAAACCAGGGTGTTTCATACTCCACCCTTAGGATCATTCATCCTCGAATGACAAGACAAGGAATTTATTAGCACAATTTGACTCCAACACAATCACAATTATCTTTAACAAGAACAGAAAATAAAGATATTAAGGAATACATATACCTCAAGCGTGATTATCCGAAATAGGGAATAAGAATGGATATTTAAACTTCATGTCCTCCTCGGCTTTCCGCGTAGCTTCCTCAACTTTTTGATTCCTCCAAAAAACCTTTATCGATGCCATATCCTTGGTCCACAACCAAAGAACTTTCCAATCCAAAATATCAACTGGGACTTCCACATAAGACAAGGAATTTGAAATACCCACCTCCTCCAAAGGAACAACCATCAAAGGATCACCCACACATTTTCTCAACATCGAAACAAGAAACACCGGATGAATGAAGCTCAAACTAGAAGGCGACTCCAATTCATATTCAATATTACCAACCCTAGTAAAAAAACAAGTACGGACCAACATAATGGGGACTGAGTTTCCCCTTCTTACCAAACCTCTTTCATGGGAGACACATTCAAGAATACCCAATCACCAATACTGAACTCCAACTCCCTTTACCTAACATCCATTTAGGACTTTTGGTGACTTTGGGCGGCCTTAAGTCTATCCATAATCATCTTCACCTTCTCCATGGCTAGGTGAACCAAATCAGGGAAAAATTACTTATTTTCACCAGCCTCAAACCACCCAATAGGAGACCTACACCTTCTACCTTATAAGGCCTAAACAGAGCCATACCAATGGTAGAGTGATAACTGTTATTGTAGGTAAAATTTATGAGAGGCAAGTGGTCAACCCAACTACCACCAAAATAAAAAATTCAAGCCCAAAGCATATATTTCAAGTCCTAAATTGTCCTTTTCGCTTTCCTATCCATCTGTAGATGGAATACGATATTAAGGGTTGCCTTCATCCCCAAACCTCATTGGATCGACCTCCAAAAGTGAGATGAGAACTGAATACTTTGATCAGATAAGATTGAAGTTGGAGTACCATGCAACTTCAAGATCTCCTCAATGAACAACTTGGCATAATCCCCAGAAGAGAAAATAGTCCTTACTGGCAAGAAGTCAGCAAACTTAGTCATCCTATCCATGATGATACAAACGAATCAAATTACTGGAGAGACCATGAAAGACCAGTAACAAAATCCATATTAATTATCTCTCATTTCCACATCGGCGGCTCAATCTCTTGTGTCAACCCAATGGGCCTCAAGTGCACCACTTTCACTTGCTGACACACCATGTACTTAGCCATAAAATTGGCCACATATTTCTTCATATTATTCCACCAATATAACTTCTTAAGATCATGATACTTTTTCATCGAACCAGGATGAATAGTATAATGCGACTTATGAGCTTCGACCAAAATTTTTCTTTGAAACCCATCAACATCGGGGACACATAATCTACTTTGGAACCTTAAGATACCATCACCACCGATCTCGAAAATCATCACCTTCTGCCTACCTACATCATTATTAATTTGCATCAAATTAGGATCCAACATCTGCTTCTTCTTCACCTCAGCACCAAGAGATGACTTCGCCGCCTTTTGAACAATCACAGCGCCATCCTCAAAATCCAAGATACATACTCCTAGATTAACCAAATAGTTAATACCCTTTACCAAATCCCAGTTCTATTCGTCCGTATGGGATAAACTTTCTATGGACAACCTACTAAGAGAATCAACAACCACATTAGCATTACCTAGATTATAGTGAAGACTCATGTTATAGTCCTTGAGAAACTCAAGCCATCTCCATTGCGTGAGATTTAGCTCATTCTGAGTGAAAACATATTGCATCCTCTTATGATCAGAATAACTGTCAACATGGACTCCATACAAATAATGTCGCCAGATCTTTAATGGGAACACCACAGCCAATAATTTCAAATCATGAGTCGGGTAATTCTTCTCATGGACTTTCAATTATCTATGAGCATAAGCAACCACCTTGCAATGCTATATCTACACACAACCAGTCCCACTTAGGATGCATCGCAATAGACCAAAAACCATTAGTGCCCCCAATTAAGCCAAAATTGGAGCTGAAGTTAACTTATCCTTTAACTTCTCAAAACTATACTCACAAATATTAGACCACAAGAATTTAACCTTCTTATGAGTTATCATAGTCAATGCGGCACCAGTAGAAGGGAAACTCTCCATAAACCTTCTATAATATCTGGCTAAACCCAATAAGCTCTGAATTTCGGTTGGAGTCATGGGTCTAGGACACTTATTAACCACCACAACCTTTTGTGGATCTACCATAAGCCCTTTACTAAAAACAACATGTCCTAGATAAGTCATAACATTTTATGAGAACTCACACTTAGAGAAATTTTCATACAACCGTTGATCTTTCAAAGTTTGCAACATAAGGTGGAGGTTATTGACATAATTCGCCTCACTCTTGAAATATACCAAATATCATCAAGAAAGACAATCATGAACATGTCTATGAACTGATGGAAAACCTAATTCATAAGATCCATAAATATTGCTAGGGAATTTGTCAAACCAAGGGACAGTACCAAAAATTTAAAATAACCATACCAAGTGCGAAAAGCAGTCTTAGGGATATCTACCTCCCTAATCTTCACTTGATGGTACCCAGACCGGAGATCAATCTTATAAAAGTACTTAGCCCCCTGAAGCTGATCAAAAAGATAAATAATCGTTGGAAGGGGATACTTATTCTTCACGGTTACCTTATTCAATTGGCGGTAATCAATCCACATCCGAATGGACCCATCCTTCTTACGCACGAATAGAACTAGAGCACCCTAAAGAGAAATACTAGGATGGATAAAACCCTTATCTAGAAGATCCTTCAACTGCTCCTTAAGTTCTTTCAACTCGGCCAGAGTTATTTTGTAAGGAGGGATAGAAATAAGATGAGTGTTCGAAAGAAGATCAATCCAAAGTCAATTTACCTATGGGGAGGAACACTAGGAAGATCATCAGGGAACACCGAGGGAAATTCACAGACCATAGGTATAGTGAAAAGAAGGAACTTCAAATCTAAAATACTTAACATGCACTAAGTGATAGAGGCACCCTTTAGAAATCAATTTCCAAGCTCTAAGATATGAAATGAACCTTCCCTTAGGTACTAGGGAACTACCTTCCCACTCGATCATTGGCTCATTAGAGAAATAAAAATTGAACCTTTGGGTTCGTAAAATCAAGAAACATATAACACAAATACAACCAATCCATCCCCATAATCACATCAAAGCCTAGCATATCCAACTTTATCAGATCCACCAAGGTCTCTCTACCATAGATCGATATCACACAATGCCTATAGACTTTTCTAGCTCAAATGGAGTCACCCATCGAGGTGGACACAAAGAAGGGGTTTGAAATACATTCAGGATCAAATCCAAAATAGATAGCCACATAAGGGGTCACATAAGAGAGAGTAGACCCAGGATCAAGTAGACAACATACATCATAAGAGAGGAGTTTAAGCATACCAGTAACAAAATTGGGGATGTGTTAGAATCCTAGCAAGTGTCAAGAACGTACAGACGATTCCGTCTAGTGCTATATCCAGAAATAGAAGTAGCACCCTTTGGTGCAGGAGATGATGAAGTAGAAGCAGAAATCTTATTTTCCCCAGAAGCAGTCCTAAAAAGATCTCTCTGCATATGACCCATTTTCCTATATTTAAAATATTTTTTCCTCTCTCCTTCACAAACACCACGGTGCACCTGACCAAAAAATCTACAACGAGGATACAAGGAAGCCAACTGAGCCCCACTAGCCTGAGGTTAGGCTTTAAGTGTTCTAAACCCACTATTATACTGAGAATGATGATCACTCAACCGCTTTGGATAAGGATCACTACCCGTAGAGTAGAAACCAGAATTACCCCACTTATTCTTAGACCACTTTCCACCGTCTCTACCACTCTATTGTTTACCTCTATCCTGATTCTAAAAGCAAAACTTTATACTCTGTCTTTCACTCCTGTCCGTTTGCTTCTTCTTTTCCTATTCCACTTGTTTAATATACACCACAAGTCTAGATATGTCCATATGCGTGTTCAATAAGGCAACCTTGCTCTCCAAGAATAACTCATGGGACAACCTAGAGGAAAACTTCTTTATTCTATCCCTCATGCTAGACATCAACTCAGGAACATAATATACCAACTGATGAAACTTCAAGGCATACTATTTTACTACCATCCTACCTTGCTTTAAATTCACAAATTCCTAAGCCTTCACCTCCCTTAACTCCTGAGGAAAGAAGCAATCAAGAAAAATACTAGAGAAGTCGTCCCACAAATGGAATCAGCGTCATCGCCCCTAAGCTTCTGCCACTCTTCATACCATTGGTATGCTACATCCTTTAACTGATAAGCTGGAAACTCTACACCCTCCAAATCAGTAGTATGTATTTCATGGAATATTTTTTCTATCTTATTAATGAAATTTTGAGGACCTTCCTTAACTTTAGAGATAGAGAAAATAGAAGGACTTAACCTCATGAATTCGTCAACTCTAGTGGCCTCAGAGGATAGAGAAACAAAATCTACACGCTCAGTCTGGAAGGCCACCAACTGGGTAAGCAATGAATCTACTGGTGAAACTCAGCATTAGTCACGCTAACTTGAGGTCCCTGAGGAGGGATAGGGGGAACTAGTTGAGCTCCATCAGGGATATTAGAAGCAGCAACCCTATATTGGGTCTGAACTCATGAAGTAAGACGAGATCCATCCACATTGTCCTCAGATGGGATAGAAGATTTTCCATGAGCATTAGATCTTCTGGGAGGCATGATCTGAAAAGTGAACATACGGAGGTTAGAGGAGATTCAATACCTTAGAATCTATAGCTCAAAATAGAAAAACAAGAAAGGCAAATATTCCTAAATGCATCATAGCCTCTTTCTTATTAGTGTGGAGTGCTACACACACATAAATGAGACTCTACTTGACCTGGATTTATTGAACACCCAATGACACCAAACCTAGGCTCTGATACCATCTTTGTCACTTTCTAAACTAGGGCTTAGACATGATAGGTATCTCAAGACCACCAAGACCGGAGACCACTCTTTTTTGCACCCAACCAAAAAATATAATATCCCCAATATTAGATGAATTCCGAACATATAACAAGATAAGTTTAAAGAATAAAAGGTATGTCTATAATTGATAACCAATGACCGGTCAAAACAACTGACCATCATTACCTAAGTCCACAGTAATCCAGCAAGGACTTCTAACAAAAGAACTAAAAACCAATCTTAGTCTGGACATATCCCCGACTATGACAGATGACAAATACAATGATAATGAAACTCTCAACTCTAATTTATGATAAGAATTAATGAAATATCTAATTCTTCCAAAGTATGAAAGCTCAACACTTCACCACAATGAATCAAAGAACCAAGACAATCCACCTAACTCTATTCAGGAAAAGTACACTTGCCTTTGAACCCTACATCGCGTAGGGATACAGCGTCCGGAGATGGTTAGTGGTGTGAACACTAACATGAAACTCAAGGATAAGAGATAAAATAATGTCAAGTCCTACCATTGAAATGCCATATGAATCACATCATAATACATGTATAATAATATGTCAGGATAGGGAACAAGGATTAGCATGAACTTTTAAACCTTAGATGGTATCTCAACTATCATAACATATGAAGGCACTGATACACCCAAATTGCAACTCTCCTAAAAAAGTGTAACTGATTATTGTTAAAAATATAACCCAACTAGGTTGGGGTCGAATCCCACAGGGAAGATGGTGTTAACTAAGTCTTATGATTATTAATGGACTATCAGTCATAAGTTTTTGGAAATAAGGTGGTTTGTGTTTTTGAAAAAATTAATTTGAGTGTTTACATAGTTTTAAGAACTAGTGCTTAAATTACAATGTATAGTCAATAAGATTTAGTAAACTAGGATTATGATCACCAAGGTGTATAAATACTAAGGGTTGTGGGTTATTAGAAATTCGTACTTAACAATTTCAATTGAAAGGTTAATTGCTTAATTAATTCCATCTAATTGTTTCATAACCTCCAAAGACGGATTCACTATAATTCTTTCAAACTCAAAGCGATAGATTGGTTCAACAACTAAATCCTCAAGAGATTGATCCGATTAAGGCATAAATGATAAAATCAAAGGGTAATTACTCTAATTATCTTGTAATTTATCTCTTTTCCTAACACCAACTTCTCTACTCAAGCAAGTTGTGTTCATGGGCACATCCCTCAAGTTTGTAATCCAGAAAAATCATTAAATTGAAGAGAGAGTTATGCAATTGGATTTATTTTCAAGATTCACTTTGATTCTTTCAAACTTAAAGTGATAGATTGGTTCAAAAACTAAATCCTCAAGAGATTGATCCGATTAAGGCATCAATCGTAAAATCAAAGGGTAATTACTCCAATTATCATATAACTTCTCTTTTCCTAACACCAACTTCTCTTCTCAAGAAAGTTGTGTTCATGGGCACGTCTCTCAAGATAGAAATCATGAAGAATCATTAAATTAAAGAGAGAGTTATGCAATTGAATTTATTTTCAGGATTTTATCAACCCTACAACCATAGCAATGAATTATACCAAGGCTCTCATAACCCTAGTTATGAGAGATTTAGCCACACATAATTAAGGAGAAGAAATTCAAAAAATATTTCATAATTAACCTAGAAATACTTACAAAATACAAGATGTTTTCCAAATTCCAAATTACTATTGAAAAGTAGTGTAATCTCTAGTCTTTTAACTTATTTATCAGTGAATTCTACGTTACAACTCTTGATAATATCCAAAGACGCCTAATCTAACCCTAAGCTGGGTATTTATAGGATCCCAAAAAGTAGAGATTTAAAATTTGTATCTAGGATGCAGCATCATTGGTTAACAGTTGACCTAACGATCCATCGTAGAAGTGGTGGTCCATTGGTCCCGCCATCAACCTTATCCAGATTCGATATAATTTTGTTTGACAACCTGACAGTAAAAGTGATGGTCATTCATAGGCCTAACGGTCCATCAGCCTGGCCGTCACTGAACTCTTCAATTCTGTCGTTCCTGCTTAAGTATGACGACCATTATGATGGTCCTTCACAAGTCCAACTGTCCATCAATCTAGCTATCACTGGAGAGTAGTAAATATTTCCTTCTGCCTAATGAGTGACAAATAGAATGACGGTCCGTCGCCAGCCCGGCGATTCGTCAATTCACCCATCACGTCTAACTAATGTTCATTTTTCTAATGTGTTCTTTCTCCTGAGTTAATTTCCTGAAAACAAGCAAATCCAGCATCAAATACTTTAATAATTACTAGAAAATAAATGATTATCTCATGTAAGAGCTGCAAAATATTCCATCAGATGTAGGTACATCAACACCCTCAACTTAAGATAATTACTTGTCCTCAAGCAACTCAACACCACACCACATGTGTTGCAAGAAAATGACTGGCATAAACAGCTTCGTATTAAGCAACTATTTAATTTGCACTCTACTCTTGCATTCTGAACACAAAGGAATCCATGCTTAGTATTACTCTATAACTTAGATAACATGCATACTCATGGGACACAAAGTCTAAAGGAACCAGTAATGAAAAGTACCGTTCAATTTGCCCTCAGATTCAAAGAATTCCATTGCACACTTAATTATTTATATTACGGACTAAAAATTAGAACTGTCACTCTCATAAAGAAAATTTCAATCAAAGCACACACACCCATAAGCTTTCCCTTAGCATCATCCTATATTACCTATAGCTGATTAGCAAAGATGAAAGCAAGACTTTTCACAACTTATAATGAGGTTTTGGTTGTAGGTGAGAGATGTTTTTTTGGGAATAGTGACTTTACCCTCCCTGTAATTAATGCTTCTCACCATCTTCACTTCTTTCAGTTTTTTTATCATTCTACATCACTCTTTCTACTTCCTAATTTATATTCTCTCAAAGCCCCTTTTTTTAAAAAGGCATTTTTCTCTTGTAATCACATTATCTACATCAGCCACCCTCAACTTATGTTGATGCTATAAGTGGAGGTACAAAGTATCCTAAAGGATTAGGTCCAAATGATACAACTAAGACAAACTAAACCACTTTCTTCTACTCATTAACTTTATAATAGTAGTCACCCTCAACTTAGGTATTTCACCTAAGTTGAGGTACACAATATGCAAGGAGGGACCAGGGTTAAACTAAGGTGTTAATAATCAAAAGAAAGAAAAGTTATATGGGTTGAATAAAAAGGTTATAGGCTCAAAAATGGTTTGAAGGAAAAATATACATTTTTTTGGTGGGGCTTTTAAGGGTAAGTAGACTAACATTGAAAGACGGCCTGTTATCCTATCCTATTTAATCAACTACAACATTACAAAAATGAACTGGGCAAGTTCTAGTTGTACACACAATGTAAGAAATGCATCCAATTCTCACACACAATAACAATGCACTAGTACTCATACTACCAACTTTCAGACTTGTGTTATCATGATCAGGTTTTCACAAGCTCAACACTATAATGCCAAGAATACATTCACAATGTTCAATCATCACAAGGTATTACATTGAATAACCAAAAGACATATTTTAAAGATATTTTAAAGCAATTTTTTCAAAATTTAAAAATCCACAGTTCCACATCTTTCTACCACACCATATTTATCAAAACATATGGTATGTACTTAAAGATACAACACCTTAAATATCAAATGACATAATGAAATTCAAACCACAAAGGAACAATACATATTTATAATCACACAAATCACCATAAAAGAAAAATCCTAAACATGTCGGTTCTCCTAAATAGCACACAAGGGAAAAAAACATAGGCAACAAAAACCCCCATGGTGAATTACTTAACATAATATGCACCCCACCCTTACTAAAAAAATCTTTTCCCTCAAAGCATCATAAATAAAGTACAAGGGAGAAAATGCATGAATAGCCCTTAGGCTTGTGAATTTGTCGAGTTAGGAGAGTCTTCTTTGTCCTTGGTTGAAGCAACAGTAACCCCCTCTGTGATTGGGGTACTCAAAATAGTTTCTTCTTTAGTGACAGGGATGGGAATTAGTATTGGCTCTGGACTATGCCCACTTTCGTGCACTGAACAAGTTGACACCCCAGTTTTGTTTATTTGCAACTCTTTGTTTGTCTTTTCTTCATCATTATTTGATCTTTTCAGTGATTTTCTTACACTTCTTTGTTATGGTGTTTCATCTCTACACCTTTTCTTTCTCTCCAACCTTTTGTTACCAGTTTTATCCACCTATTTACCTTTATCTTTGAAAATCCTGCCCATGAGGTCCACAATATCTTCTTTCTCATCACTCACTACCAATGCTGGATCAAATGCACTTGAAAGTGGTTGCTTCTTCAATTCAACAATGTCTACTTGTGCTTGATTAAATTCAGCTGTAAATCTTACAAAATCTAGAACTGACAACTCTCTTAACCTATTATTCATATGTTCCTCCATGTTACCCATCCTTGCATGCAAGTTTTCAGATGGCTTTACAAATTCTACCATAATTCTATCCACAAATGGCTTGAATTCCTTTGCTCAAATGCTCAGCTATCGCTCAAATTTCTTTTAAGTTTTTTCCATCTTTGCAAAATTCTCCTGGGTCAACCTATGCTCCAAATATCTCAGTGGTATAGAAGCAGTGTCTTCTGTGTCTCCCATTAAGGGTACAAAACCCAAACCTAAAGAATTACCCTATGGAATATAAGTGACTTAAGGCAACGACATACCTGAAGGCACATCTGAAGCCTCTGGAGTGGGTGCAGTCTGTGTAATATGCTGGAGGCTTATGGACTCGCATTTTAAATTTGGAGTCATCTTTTGTCCACTCAATATCTTACCTTCTAGAATCCCGAATCTCATTATCCACTCTTCTAATTATAGGCACATTTTTTTCCTATGTAGATCTGTGATCAAACATGAGAATGGTAATGCACTTGCTGTCTTGTAACTATAAATAAATATCTCATCACCAATTACTTACCCAAAGTCAATCTTCAGCCCCTCTATAATGCTTGCCACTAATACTGCCTTTTGATTATCTAGGTTGGCATCTCCTCCAGTTGGCATAAGCCTCAATCTAACTATGGTCCATCAAATTTTTTCCCTAAAACTTAAAGACAACTTTGCAATCCGATCTTTGCCCTGAAGCCATGATGGGTTAATATCATCTGTGAGAATTTAAGCCAACTATGGTCTTTCGTTAGCTATCGTATCCATCTGATGCTCCAATTCTAGTATGATGGAAGGTGCTACATACTCTAGGACAAATAACATCATGTTGATCATGGGATCAGAGATATCTACTATCACCCCTCTCACCAGAACCTATGTTTTGTTCCTTATATTTGTAATTCTAGAACCCTTAGGACAATCCTTCTCCAATATTGCTAAGTAATTAGCAAAAAATTCATGTACCAAATTTGGATAATACGACCCAGGAGGCTTACCCAAATAGGCTAGCTTATATTCATTAAATCTCCTTTCTAAATATGGGTACTCATGAAGATCTGTTGTGACTATCTGATACTCATCTATGATGGGCCTCTTCATAGGTCTATTTTGAGTAGGCTAGAGCCCATTGAAGAAATTTTTCTTTTCACCCTCGACCTTCCATCTAATGGATTGCTGCACCTATGGGTCCTAACACAGGATTACATATCCTTCTTCTTGTTCTAAATCTATTACTAGATTAGGATTTTCTTTATTTACCCTTTCATCCTCAAGGCTAGAACTTGTACTGTCACTGCTACTGCTTTCACTACTAGCTCCCGCACTTGATGATTCACTCTCCTTTTTTTACTGGGAGAGTACTTTTTTTCACTTTGCCGAGTACGGTAGGCGGTGCTTTAGCATCCCTTTTTTGTTCACTTCTGGCTCTTGACATGGTTGTGTCTCAAACTTGTTGAGAGCTCCCACCACCTCTCCTCAATGGAAGCTTTTGAGTCATGGTACCTGATTTTGAAAGATAAAACCACATGGTTATCAGTCACAAAGGATAGAATAAAATATTATAAACTATTCAAGGATGATGGTTGAGTTGATGGTCTATTGCACCAGTGACGGTCCATCGCGATTACTATCACAGTTAAATGGAATCTCATCCTAAAGTTGATAGTCTAATTGATGGTCCATCGCAATGACCATCACAGTTAACTAGAAAAGCATTGTTATTTTTACTTGTTAACAACTGAAGTGACGGCCCACCACACCAGTGACGGTCTGTCATATTGGCCGTTGATGAGCCTATTTCAGTTTCATATTCATAGGGGAATTTCAGCGTACACCTGGTGTGCCTATATCATAAATTCAATAATTCTCCTCAAATACTATTTGATTCTACTCCAAAAAAAACATCATAATACAGGTTACTCAGACTTCACCCCACGATAGGCCACACCTGTTTAAAACACATACATCGACTAAGATGCAAAACAAATACTTTGACTCAAAGAAACTTCAATCATCCAATACTTCATACTCACTTCTTTGATGCAATTAGAACATAAAAAATTAAAGAGTACAGTACAGAATCATACTAGCCCTTGCAAATCTATATCATGCTCCTTTAATAGTTTTAAAGTTTAATCCAAAGATAACCCTAGAATTTAAGTGATGAGATTATGCAAGTAATGAATGATGGAAATCAGGGAGATGGTTTCCAGGTATAAATAGTGAAGAGTGGAAACTTAAGAGTCCATGAAAAATCAATGCAATTTAAAGAAAATTATTACACATGAGTTTCAACCGTTTCAGGAGTTAAAGAGGCACATACGTGCATGAAACTGCCCTTTTTATTATCTTTAATAATAAATGAATCAGTCCAGGTGCTCCATTGGTCCCTTATTGGCCCAAAATTAGGAGTTTGGACTGACCCAACTAATTTATGTGTACCTCAATTTGACGGTCTAAGTGACAGGCCACCACTGAAGTGACAGTCTATCTGTTTGTCCGTAGAAGCTTACCAAAACCATGCCAAATTCACCTCAGACTGACGATCATAGTGAAGGTTCATCACCAAAGTGATGAGCCATCAGTCTACCCATTAGTGCTTATCTACAATATACCTCAAGTGTACTACTTGTGATGGTCAAAGTGATGAGCCGTCATCCTTATGGCAGTATGTCACTGTTGTTGTTTTTATTTATTAAGAATACACCTTTTATGGGCCATCGAGTGATGGACAAGACAACTGTCCATCACAAATCTAAAGGTCCGTCAGTCCTACTGTCACCATTTTCTAGAATAATCCAACTCCTAATTCCTGAAAGTACGACTCCTGCATACTTAGCACCATGATTAATAATGCAAAAACAAATCATAAACAACTATCTATATAATGTTACAACACATTATGGGTCGGCTTTTACTAGAGCCTGATTCAATGTCACGGTATGACTCGATTCTCTTGATTACTCAGACTTTATCAAGATAAACCATACTTAAGAGTTTTACCTCATCCATCGTCCCAATGTATCAGTTGACCCGTTGTCCATTCACTATAAACATACTTTCATCTTTATTCTTCAACTCAACTACCTCAAATGGAAAAACTTGTGTTATTTTGAAAGGTCTAAACCAGTTCGACTTTAACTTACCAGTGAAGAGCTTCAATCGCGAGTTAAAGAGCAACACCCAAGCACTTGCCTGAAAGTCTCTCTTTTTAATTCTTTGGTCATGATATTTCTTTATTATTTCCTTGTATAAATTAGATCTTTCATATGCATGGAGATGGAACTCACCCATCTCATTTAGCTGACCTAATCTTAAGTCAGCTGCCTTTTTCCAACTTATGTTCAACCTCTTGAGTTCCCACAACACTTTATATTCGAGTTCAACTAGTAGATGATAAGCTTTGCCAAAAAACAAGCTAATAAGGAGACATTTATATGGGCATTTTGAAGGTTTTTCGGTATACCCAAAGAGCATCATCAAGTTTTCTTTACCAATCACTTTTGTTCGCATTTACAGTCTTGGCTAAGATAGGCTTGATCTCCCTGTTTGATACTTCCACTTGCCCATTAGTTTGTGGGTGATAAGATGTGGCCACCTTGTGTTGCCTCACCCCATATTTCAATAATACGGCACAGAATACCTTATTATAAAAGTGTGATCCTCCATCACTTATAATGGTTCTTGAAACACCAAAGCATGAAAATATATTCTTTCTCAAGAATGCAACCACTCTTTTAACTTCATTAGCCATCAATGCAACAGCTTCCACCCACTTAGACACGTAGTCCACAACAACTAAGATGTATTTGTGACCATAAGAGCTTGTAAAGGGTCCCATGAAATCTATTCCCCAGATATCAAATATCTCTACCTCCAACATCGTAGTCATTGGCATTTTTGTAATATCTAGAGATAGATCCTCATCATTGACATTGATCACAAGCGCTCACTAAATCATAAGCATCTCTATGAATTGAGGGCCAATAGTAACCACTTTGTAAAATCTTCCTTGCAGTCCGATCACCTACACGGTGTCCCCCGACTGGGGAAGAATGGTAAGACTCTAAAATATTCCACATCTCAACCTCCGATATATATATTCTAATAATTTTATCAGCACAACGTCTAAACAAATAAGGCTTATCCCAAAAATACCTACTAACATCATGTAGAAACTTTTTTTTTTTGATGAAATGATAGGTTTTCTGAAATGATGTCACTGACAACAAAATTAGCAAAATCTGCATACCATGACACCAAATTAAGAGTAATAGCATGGACGTGCTCATCTGGAAAAGAATTATCATTTTTTGTCTCCTCTATACTCGTTTGTTCATTTTCTGACCAGTACAAATGATCTGCTACTTGATTTTCACACTCTTTTCTATATTTTACTTTGAAGTCAAACTCTTAAAGTAATAACACCCATCTTATAAGTCTCGTCTTGGCATTTTTCTTTTCCATTAGATATCTCAGTGTTGCATAGTCAGTGTGAACTACCACCTTAGTTCTCAATAGATACGTTCAAAATTTCTTAAATGCATAAATCACAGCTAATAGCTCTTGTTCTATCACAATGTAATTCTTTTACGCTCTATTTAAAGACTTACTAGCACAATAAATGGGTGAAAAAACATCTCCTTCTTTTCCCCGAGAACAACTCCAAGTGCAACCTCACTTGCATCACACATTACTTCAAATGGCTTAGACCAATCTGGAGAAATGATGATAGGTGAAACAACCAACTTTTCTTTAAGGCATTGGAATGCCTTCATATAGTCATCATCAAATATGATCTTTCTCTTTTTTTCCAACAACTTGCAAAGTGGGTTTGCAATTGGGAAAAATCCTTGATAAATCTTCGGTAGAAACCTGCATGGACAAGGAAATTATGCACTCCTTTAACTGAGATAGGAGAAGGTAGTTTTTCAATGACTTCTATCTTAGCTCTATCAACCTTGATTTCTTTTCAAAAATTCTTGTCCCAAAACTATGCCCTCCTTTTACCATAAAGGGGAATTTCTCCCAATTTAGAACGAGGTTGAACTCTTCACACTGCTACAGTGCCTTGCGTAGATTCACCAAGCAACATTCAAATGAATCGCCTACCATAGAAAAATCATCCATGAATACTTCCAAAGTGTCCTTCACCATGTCCAAGAAGATAGACATCATACACCTTTGGAATATAATTGGTGCATTACACAAATCAAATGGCATTCTGTTGAATATGAAGGTTCCATAGGGATAATTTAGGGTTGTTTACTCTTGGTCCTCAGGTGCAATCAATATTTGATTGTATCCTAAGTATCCATCAAGAAATAAATACCAACCCCTTCTTGCCAACTAGTCAAACATTTGGTCCATGAAGGGCATTAAAATGATCATTCAATATCCAAGAATTTAATTTCCTATAATCCACACATACCCTCCAACCAGTAACTATTTTGAATGGTATTAGCTTTTTTCTCTCATTGGCCACTATTGCCATGCCTCCTTTCTTAGGTATACTGCATAGGAGAGACTGGGTAAACCACCCCAGCATCCAGCCATATTATTATCTTTTTTTTTTACTATTTCTTGCATTGGTGGATTAAAACTATGTTGATGCTCGATAGTAGGCTTGCATTCCTCTTCCAACTAAATCTTGTGTGTACAGATTCCAAGTGGGATGCCTATGATGTCGACAATCGTCCACCAATGGCCCTTTTGTAGTATCTCAAAATAAAAAAAATAAAATCCTCCACCTTGTGATCTATCAAATCTTCCGCAATAATTACTAGTAAAATGTTTTCATCACCTAGAAACACATACCTTAGATGGATCGACTACTCTTTCAACTCCAAAACAGTTGTCTCTTTGATGGAAGGCATATTAGGCAGCGTTTAATGATTTTCAAGTCCAAATCTAGCTTTTTGGGGGCAAATGAATATGACCCCATTCCAGTCATGGCACCTACAGTCTTATCGTACTCTTCAATTCCTTCACTATCGAAGTTCATCAGAACTGCAGCTAAGGTGTCCACAACAAACCTTTCCTCAATTGGCACCTCAAGATAATCTTCATAAATAACATCAATGTCTGAAATTACACTCATTTCCTTTGGTTGTTATATAGATTGGCACATATTAAAGCCGACTTCTTCATTATTGAGCCTAAATTTCAGCTCATTAACTCCAAATCAACTAATATTCTTTCGATCGCCAAAAATGGCCTGTCCAAGATTATGGGTACTTCAATGTCCACTTCACAATCTAGAATTATGAAATTCTCTAGAAATATGAAGCTAGCGACTTTTACAAGTACATCATATAGAATTCCTATCAGTCTGTTTTTACTAACCTATCTGCCATCAAAAGTCTCCTAGTAGTAAGCTTTGGATCTTCTAAACCCATCTACATAAAGATCGCCAAAGGCATCAGACTGATGATTGTTCCAATATCACAATGAGATTTCGCAAAGCTAAATGCTTCGGTGGCGCAAGGAGCGGTGAATACTCCCAGATCAATTTTCTTTTATACTGATGATCTTATAGAAATAGTGCTACAATGATGAAGGTTATCCACAGGTTCGTATCTCATAGTTCTTTTATCCGTCATAAGGTCTTTCATAAATTTAGTGTATCCTGGCATCTGCTCTAGTGCCTCAACTAACGGCACATTTACTGTCAACTACTTCAGCATAGCCATGAATTTACTAAACTTATCCTCATCAGCTTTCTCCTTCAATCTATGTAGAAATAAAGAAGGTAGCTTTGGTATTCTTGTTGGAGTAGCCTCAACCTCCTTTCCTTTGTATTTTTCAACATCATTAACCTACTTTTTCTAAGATGATTTCTCCATATTTTTTAGCTTCTCAAACTCTACTGGATATTCATCATTCACCTCATCTTCTAGTTCCACCGCATTACCTAAAATAGGTGCACCTGAACAGAGGCTAGGTAACATATTACCAGTCCTATTGGTAATAGCCATACATAAAATATCATTCCTCAGGTATTGTTTTGTGTCACTTATCAAATTCTCGCTCTTCCTTTGGTTGAATAATGAAGATAGTTGACTCATCTACTACTTTAATTATTTAATAGACATGGAGTACGAGTCAACTAATTGACTCATGGTCGATAAATAACTCTTTATTTCCCTCACTCCAACATATGTTGACCTACCCCTTTAAGTATTTTTGCCATCATATCCTCCATTAATATTTTCCCCAAACTATTTGCAATATTGTCACGGCTCCTTGGTGGTACATATACTCCACCCCTATTATTTTTATTTTTAAAGCTTCCTTGGTCATGATATCTACAAATTACTTTATCATAATAAGTCCAACCTTGATTTCCTTGTCCACTAGCCCAAAACCCCCCTGGTTATTCAAATAGTTTGCCTCCTCTTGAAAATCAGATTCAACTTCCTTACGATGTGACCTCACAACTTTAACCTTTTCTACCTTTCTTGATAGAAAGTGTTTTATGAGTAAATCCATATGGGTCTTCATATGAGCCATATCTTGATCATACTCTTGTTCTCTCTAGTACTGCTCTACCAACATCCCACTAAAATAAGTATTGCTTGCTACTTCAGATTCCCTGATGTGCCAAGATCTACTTGTTTTAGTCATTTTCTCCAACATCACTAAAGCTTCAGTAAAGGTAAGATCCATAAAAATCTCCTCCTGTTGTGTTATCCATAGTTGGCTTTGTAATAGAATTCAAAGCTCTATAAAATTTCTCCATTAGATGCTCTTTAGTTAGCTTGTGATTTGAACACTGCATAAGCTTCTTTTTGAATTTTATCCATGCTTCATGAAAGGCTTCATTCGACAGTTGACTGAAATTGCCAGTCTTATCCCTCAACTGTAACATCATGGAAGGTAGAAAAAACCTTTCTAGGAAAGCTCCTTTCAATTGTCTCTAATTTGTTATAGAATCAAGTGCTGACTCATTCAACCACAAGGTTGCCTCCCCATACAAAGACAAAGGAACTAACCTCATATGGATGGCATTTTTCCCACTCCAGGATTATCAAAGGATTTGTAGATATTGATAAAGTTCACTAGATGCATGTTATGCTCATCCCCAGGTAGTCTACAAAATAATCCCTTCAGATTTAACATTTGTATCATTGTGCTTGTGATATTAAAATTCACTCCTAAAGCCAATAGAGGTGGAATTATCGCCCCGGTAGCACCATCTCCATCCAAATAAGCCTCATCATCATCTTCTAGATCGAACTGTACTACAGGCTGGCCGTTTACCCTCCCTCTAGCTTACTAATTTTTATTGCTGGACTAACTATATTTTTTACACGTTGTCTGTTCATAGGGTCAACCAACTCGTTATCACCCAAGTCACCATTGTTCATATTTGCCACATGACCAAGGTTGTCTGTATTTTGTTGATTGACCTGTGCATTATCCGAAGAGGCTATTCTTACAGCCTTTTATTTTTCAACCATACACCTAATTTATTAAGGTTATGGGTTGAAAGGTTATAATGTCCTTCCTGACCTTTGGGTTTGTGACTGTAACACCCTGCATTTTGGGCTAGAACGTAAACCGTTATTCTTTCACATAGAGGTTGCAAAATTCATGAATCCTATGCAAATTTAGTGTGTAATCAATTATGTAGAGTGTAAATCTAGTCGAGCATGAATTGAGATCATAGAAGTCCCTTTGAAAACTTTCTTATCGTTCAAGTTTTAGTGAATGTTGAAACTTGGGTCAATTTCAATCGATCATAACACATTATATATGATGAACTAGGTGGCCTACTATATATCAACCGAAATATCTTCGAATTAGCTTTCCATCAAAACCAAATTCGCCTAAAACGGACACTCGGTGAAAAAGTTAGAGCATTTTTAGTGTCAGCATTCCCGTTTGAATGGCCACCGCATCGCGATAAGCCTTAAATTGACAATTGTCAATTCCAGTAGCTCATCACAATTTCCAGCGCATCACGGTGAAACCTTATACGGTGTTCCAATCCCGAATTTTAAATTCTAAGGTCAAACTAGACATTTCCCATGGCCCCAAACCTATCCAAACATGGTATTTAATCCCAAATACACCTAAATACATACACTTTCACAAAAAATCATCAAGAATTCTCTCTAGGGTTTCAAACAAGAATCCAAAATAATTCAAGATTCAACCATGAGTTTTTGAAGATAATTAGAGATTTGGAATCCCTAATCCGTAAGCTTCAAGAATCATTCATTATTCTTCGAAAAAGAGGTACGTGGGGTTGTCCTAAATTTTATGGGCATGTTTTCAAAAAGAAATTTATGCAAGACTTTAAATTTATACAAGTATATATATGTTTTTACAAATGGGGGTTTTCAATTGATACAAATAACATGTTTTGATATATGATTTTGAAAGAATTATTGAGATATCATGGGGTTGTTTGTTTGAATGTATTTAAATTGTTGAATTGTGAACATATGACCTGAAATTTGAAAAGGGTGCAATGTACATGAGTTGTGAATTTTCTAAATTCCCCATGACAATGTTTATACCCCATACTATACTAGTGTTAAACCATTGAGAGCATGAGTTTTGCAATTGATATGACATTACTCATAAATGATTAAAATTCTTGAATAATTGCATGTTGAGAACCATGGTGTATATGTTTTAATGGTGTGAAAGTCATACATATGTGCATGTGGTAAATGGTATGAGAAGTTGGAAAGTTGATGTGATATTGATGACTTGCAAGTCGGGTATGACGATACCCTGCAGAGTATGACATATGATTGATTAAAATGAGTTTCATGCATTGATTTTGTGAGATAAGTGGTTACCCAAAGAAAGTACGAGTCAAATAACTCTACGCTAGAAATTGTGTTTGCCGACTCGAAAACTTGGTACCCTGCTGTGTGATCTTGTGTACCTGACATTATCTCATCCCAAATTGGGACTATGGTTAGGAGCCCTGCTTTGTGATGTTGTGCACTACCATACTTGATTGGGTTGAGATACCCTGCTGTATGATCTTGTGTGTCTTTCCCTCACTTATACTCTAATCTCGGCGGCAACCGAGATTTGACAGTTGGTGAAAATGTAAAATTGTAGGGTGTACCACTTAGCTCAAGTATGTTGCCTTATTGTTGAAGAATCAGTATTCTATGCCCATGTATTTTCAAAATCATTTTGCAATAATGTGTTTTATAACAGCTCTCATTTAGTTTATATAAAAATCTCTACTTTGTTTTGGATTACTCTGCGTACCAGTACTTTGTATTGACCCCCTTCCCTCTCAGATTCGGAGGCACAGTCTAGGGGTCCAGATAATCAGTAGATTCTTTAGACAGATTTGCAGAGTCATATGGTGACCCTTCTATATTCCGGAAGGCCTGATGTCTGGCAGTTTATTTATCATTTAACAGTTTTGGGTGTACTGGGGGCCTTGTCCCAATTTTCAGACAGTTATTTATTTTAGTCATGAGCAGAGATTTCACAGATGGTTTTCAGATGTCGATAGATATTGTGGGACATTATTTCCCAGTATTGATTTCATTAGACTCGTGACCATGTTTCCGTAATATTGTGTATCTTCCGCATTTCTTTTTATCATATGAATTATGTGCATGATTACCAGATAGATAGGGGTGTTTCGAGCCTTTATGGTTCGGAATGCTTGGCACGGCCTAGGCCCCGGTATGGGTCGTGACAAACTTGGTATCAAAGCACGGTTCATGGTCCTAGGATGTCTATAAAATCGCATCGGGTAGAGTCTTATTTATGGGTGTGTAGCACTCCACACTTATAAGCAGGAGGCTACAAGACATTTAGGAATGTCTCTCTTTCTTCATGTTCTAGTTCGTGCTTTGGAGTCAGAATGTTCCTCTTCCATACTCTAATTCGTGCTATGGTGTTGTCCATGTGAAAGTAAAGTCAACCCAATTCTTTTTTTTGATGTGCTCAGATGTACCTCATTGTTCGGGTGAATCAAGTGTAGTAGTTCAGAATCTAAATGGTATGGTCCTTTCTAATTGAGCCATAAATAAAAAAGAAAAAGAAAAAAAATGTTGTGCAAGGACTTGAGAAGAGTCTGTTAGTGCTTCAGAGTATATTGATTCTGGTGTAAACTTTGATATTGATGAAATCGTGCTTTTCAGCCTGTGGTATTAAGTATATTCAGTCCTTTTCGAAATTTATGTTGCAGATGTCACGCTTAAAGGGGATGATGTGTAACGGAATATTGGAACTATATTTCCACCCGAGTAGTAGTAGTATAAGTTAAGTGTCGGTATCATGACCTATTGATAGTAATGTTGGACCAAGAAGTTGGTGATGTGAAGTCACAAATTTTAAAGTTCGAGTGAGGATGACTTTTGTGTAAATAAATATTTTAGTTGAATAACCGATGTTTGAGGATGATTTACCCCTTTATGGTGATAAACTAATGTGGTAGCTAGTAGCATGTGTGGATTGTATGGTAGTCTGTGGAGGAAGTGTTTGACTCAGAATTTTATTTATACAGAGTAAGATGTGTATTCTTGGTCCATTGAATATTATGTGTCAAGTTTTTTATCTCTTGTAATCTTGATATTTTTTTGTTGTTGAAAAATCAAAGTCTAGTGAAGTCGTGTTTGGCCTATTTCGATCCACTAGCAATTTGTTGTTCTTTCTATTGTTCTTGTGTTGGTTGGAACTGGGGGTTTAGAGGCAAAATGGCAAGAAAAGTGACAAGGGAAATTTATTTAATATATGTATAGACGAATATTATTTCATGAGATCGAGTTGGTAATGAAGGTGAATTATTGTTTGTTTGAAGCATGAAAATGGCTAGATTAGCCAGTAAGTTATAATTATAGACTCATGGTTGTTTGTGGAATTGGAAGGTTGTCTAAATTTATGTTTGAGTAAGTAAGTGTGATGTGAGGAAGTCGTATAAGTAGATAAGATTGTATGGGGTATGATATAAGATTAAAGTTGACCATGTTTATTGTGTGATTTTACCCCCTTGATCTTCTTTTCCTTAGTAGATGTAAACTAGTACTTCATGTGAAAAGGTATGAAGTGGATTTTGAGCTATAATAGTGATGTCATGGAGGGGATTGTGACTGTAGGTAGTATTTGAATGAAATGAGTAGTTGGAGATGATTTCCCAATTTGATGGACTAGTATATTAAGTTGCATGCTTTACGTTATTAGTGGTAGATGATGGATGCTAGAATATAGGCTTGAATTATAGATTGTAGAATATGGTGGTGAGAATAGTATTTTATGATTAATGAATTATGATTTATGGGAATGAATTAGTAGGCTTGATATGATTTGTTAAAGAACCCAGGTTGAAGATTTATGAAAAGTTTAAGTGGTAATCGTAAGGGATATGTGAACATGAGGACTAGTGTTAAATTGATGAATTATGGTTGAATCATTAAGTAGATAAGAACATGGGTATATTGGAATAAGTTGAACCCCAGGTAGCAGGTTGTTAATAAAGTCTTATGCATATAAGTGTATCTTGTACCTAGTCTGTGTTGTTGAAATTTGTAGTACGGGGGCGTCTGAGGAAGACTCAGGGGTTGTTGTATGGCGTTTGTTATAGTTGAATTCAGGAAATTTAGGTAAGAAATATGCGCCTTCGGTATAATTTTACAGATTTTGTTAGGTTGTTGATTATGTGATTTGAGGTGTAATGATAGTATCCTAAGGAAATTGAAGATGGAGTGTTAAGTGTTTAGAAGTGTGGGTGTCTATGCACATGGAAATATTAGTCGTAAGTCGATGACTCTGAAGTTAGAAGAAAATATCCTAGAAAATAATATAGTGCCTTTGTATTAGGGATTAATGAGAGAAGTTTGAGTTCATGTATATACTTATACCCCTTTTGTGATAAGGAGTGTGGGTGCATGCACTCATGAGAGTGAGAGTTGTAGAGTGCTGGCTATTGACACTAGCGAAAGTTAAGAGTAGCATTTTTTTTTAAAAGCAAGGCCTTACGAGTATAGTTCATTAGGGAGAGTTTAGAGTTGAAGTTTATGGTGATGTCTCATTTGCGTGGAGGTTGTGGCTACAGATTTTGATGTGAGGTTATGTCTGCAAGTCTAGAGGTGTGACTTTGATCTAAGGGGGAGATGGAGAATTAAGTTATTTCCCAAATTTTTCTCAATTCGACAAGTTGCGGGGGAGAAATCATGATAAGTCTATTCTTACTCAAGCATACTCCTCCTACTTCCATTTCAGAGATTATTCCGCAAATGTCTTACGTCATCTGTTCAAGTTATGCCCGTGCCTATGATTCGAGTTTCCCATGGACTTATGTCAATGATATGACCTCCAAACTAGAAGCAATTATGTCTCTCAGTTCCTTAAATGAGGAGCAATCGCTTCAAGCAAAAATCCTTGTCTTAGTTGAGATGTAACAGTCTGTAGCATTCTCGACTCAATACCACTCTTAGTGGCACGTATGGAGAGCTTGTAACCTGAAAACTTTTCTAATGGTTAAAAGATTTAGTCATATTTATGAGCTTTTAACTTTCATGATTTTAAATTGATCTTCTTGACCTCAAGGCGTAAGTTTTTAAGTTGATTCATGTTCAGAAGTGTAAATGGGTGGTTCGGGTAAAGTTTTAGATTTTTCCGACCACGTTTGAGATGCGTTTAAGTAAGCAAACCAGTGGATCAATGCGATATCAGTGCGCCGCATCGGTAATCACATTGGCCAAACCATTGTCTCGACGCGATCTCGATGCGTCGCGTCTTCTATCGCGTCGGGTGCCTAGTTTATCTTATCGATTTTTCCAAATCCAGGAGGGGAATACCGTCTCTTTCCCCCATTTTGTCTTGATGTATGCACCAATATTTCTCCTTGTGCTCTGTCCTGAGAATTCATGTTGTATTGTGTTTTCCGAATGACTCTTTACTTATAATCCAGAGACTTGTTATATGGACCACCTTGTGGTTATTCTATCATATCTTCATTCCATGTCCTTTCTTGAGAAGTGCAATGAGTAGAAGTTATGGTTTAATGGTATTATTTCCATTCTTGACAATTATGCTCGAGTCTCTTAATGACCCTCCGTATGATAGTATAATGGTGGTTGTAGAAAAGAGGTGATGTGTTAGGAAGAGGAGTAGATGTGCTTGAAGGTTAAAAATTTAATGTGATTCTCGAGCTGAGGTTATAGGTGAAAAGGATAAAGAAGGAGGTGAACTTTTGTTGTGTGAATTAGCTAAGAAGGAGGAATGTGGTGAAAAATATTTGTAGAGTGATTGAAATTGTTAGTCTTGGTGTGCAGATCCATGAAGTTGGTGTACTTGATTAGGCTTGAACGTTGTGACTGTTGAAAATGCAAATCTGTGTGCTATGTGGTTAGTACCCTCTTGATTAAAAACCCAAGAGTGTTTGATGATATTGATGAGATGAAGAATTTCTTACAGGGATGTATAGTACAGGGTCCTGTAGCTTAAGTTACCACCTTGTTACTTCGAGTTAGGCTTCAACATAAAAAGCGCTTTGCACTGAGGCTCAAACTCTAGTGGTTAGATGTGTGATGGAAGAATTATAAGTTGGAAGTGATGAAGTGTGTTGTTTGTTGTTTGGACATGGATGAGTAGTGTTTCAAAGTGCAATATCTATTTCATTGTATCATGAGAGATGGAGAATGATTCTATCCCTACCTTCCGCGAAAAATCTTCTTTCATTATTAGTACCAATATAAATTCGGTCTATAATCACCAAATAAATCCTAGCCTTATGTTTGGAAGATTATTATGCATAGAACTCATGTGCAAGATCATCCCTATGTAAAGTCTCATTATATCATGTTTCGTGCTTACAAGTTTCACTAGGGGTTATCATGAAGCTTGTTTGCTAGCATTCCATATTTTGTCGAGGAAAAATGTTTAATGTGAGACTATGCTCTTTATTCTAAACTTTTAGTACTTAAACAAGTCCCTACCCATCATTCGGGGACGAATGATCCCAAGGGGGAGATAATGTAACACCCCGCATTTCGGGCTAGAACGTAAATCGTTATTCTTTCACATGGAGGTTGCAAAATTCATGAATCCTATTCAAATTTAGTTTGTAATCAATTATGTAGTGTGTGAATCTAGTCGAGCATGAATTGAGATCATAGAAGTCCCTTAACTCAAAGATGGGTTGAAAACTTTCCTATCGTTCAAGTTTTAATGAACGTTGATACTTGGGTCAACTTCAATCAATCATAACTCATTATATATGACGAACTGGGTGGCCTACTATATAGCAAATGAAAGATCTTCAAATTATCTTTCCATCGATACCAAATTTGCCTAAAACTGACACTCGGTGAAGAAGTTAGATCATTTTTAGTGTCAGCATTCCTATTTGATTGGCCACCGCGTCGCGATGAGCCTTAAATTGACAATTGTCAATTCCAGTAGCTTATCGCGATTTCCAGCGCGTCGCGATGAAGCCTTATCCGGCGTTCCACTCCCGAATTTTAAATTCTAAGGTCAAACTAGACATTTTCCATGGCCCCAAACCCATCCAAACACGGGATTTAATCCCAAATACACCTAAATACATACACTTTTACCAAAATTCATCAAGAACGCTCTCTAGGGCTTCAAACAAGAATCCCAAATAATTCAAGATTCAACCATGAGTTTTTGAAGATAATTAGAGATTTGGAATCCCTAATCCGTAAGCTTCAAGAATCATTCATTATTCTTCGAAATAGAGGTACGTGGGGTTGTCCTAAATTTTATGGGCATGTTTTCAAAAAGAAATTTACGCAAGACTTTAAATTTATACAAGTATATATATGTTTTTACAAATGGGGGTTTTCAATTGATACAAATAACATGTTTTGATATATGATTTTGAAAGAATTATTGAGATATCATGGGGTTGTTTGTTTGAATGTATTTAAATGGTTGAATTGTGAACATGTGACCTGAAATTTGAAAAGGGTGCAATGTACATGAGTTGTGAATTTTCTAAATTCCCCATGACAATGTTTATACCCCATACTATACTAGTGTTAAACCATTGAGAGCATGAGTTTTGAAATTGTTATGACATTACTCATAAATGATTAAACTTCTTGAATAATTGCATGTTGAGAACCATGGTGTATGTGTTTTAATGGTGTGAAAGTCATACATATGTGCATGTGGTAAATGGTATGAGAAGTTGGAAAGTTGATGTGATATTGATGACTTGCAAGTCGGGTATGACGATACCCTGCAGAGTATGACATGTGATTGATTAAAATAAGTTTCATGCATTGATTTTGTGAGATAGGTGGTTACCCGAAGAAAGCACGAGCCAAATGACTCTATGCTGGAAACCGTGTTTGCCGACTCGGGAACTTGGTACCCTGTTGTGTGATCTTGTGTACCTGACATTATGTCATCTCAAATTGGGACTATGGTTAGGAACCCTGCTTTGTGATCTTGTGCACTACGATACTTGATTGGGTCGAGATACCCTGCTGTGTGATCTTGTGTGTCTTTCCCTCACTTATACTCTAATCTCGGCGGCAACCGAGATTTGACAGTTGGTGAAAATGTAAAATTATAGGGTGTACCACCTAGCTCAGATGTGTTGCATTGTAGTTGAAAAATCAGTATACTATGCCCATGTATTTTCAAAATCATTTTGCAATAATGTGTTTTATAATAGCTCTCATTTAGTTTATATAAAAATATCTACTTTGTTTTGGATTACTCTACGTACCAGTACTTTGTATTGACCCCCTTCCCTCCTAGGTTCGGAGGCACAGTCTAGGGGTCCAGATAATCAGTAGATTCTTCAGAAAGATTTGCAGAGTCAAGTGGTGAGCCTTCTATATTCCGGAAGGCCTGATGTCTGGCAGTTTATTTATCATTTAACAATTTTGGGTCTACTGGGGGCCTTGTCCCAGTTTTCAGATAGTTGTTTGTTTTAGTCATGTAGCAGAGATTTTGCAGACGGTTTTCAGATGTCGATAGATGTTGTGGGACATTATTTTCCATTATTGATTTCATTAGACTCATGACCATGTTTCCGTAATATTATGTATCTTCCGCATTTCTTTTTATCATATGAATTATGTGCATAATTACTAGATAGATAGGGGTGTTTCGGGCCTTCATGGTTTGGAATGCTCGTCACGGCCAGGGCCCCGATTCGGGTCGTGATAGTGACATACACAACAGAGAGCCTATAAGTATCAAAAATAACAAATAAAGGTAAAATTAGGAAACTTGATCGAAAGTCAATTAATTCACATATACTTAATTGACGTCAATATTCCCCGATAATGACGCCAAAATATGATAAGCCCAAATTACAACTCTTTTAAAATAGTGTAAGCAGTCGTTGTCAAATATATAACCCAACTAGGTTAGGGTCGAATCCCAAAGGGAATATGGTGTTAACTAAGTCTTATGATTATTAATGGACTGCCAGTCATAAGTTTCTAGAAATAAGGGGGTTTGTGTTGTTAAAAATATTAGTTTGAGTGTTTACACAGTATTAAGAACTAGTGCTTAAATCGCAATGTATAATCAATGAGATTTAGTAAGCTAGGATTATGATCACCAAGGTGTATAAATACTAAGGGTTATGGGTTATTACAAATCCGTACTTAGCAATTTCAATTGCAAGGTTTATTGCTTAAGTAATTCCATCTAATTGTTTCTCAACCTTGAAAGATGGATTCACTTTAATTCTTTCAAACATAAAGAGATAGATTGGTTCAACAACGAAATCCACAAGAGATTGATCAATCAAGCATCAATTATAAAATCAAAGGGTAATTTTTTCAATTATTTTATAACTCTCTCTTTTCCCAACACCAACTTGCTTAGTTGCTTTCATGGGCACATCCCTCAAGTTTGCAACCAAGAAGAGTCATTTAATTAAAGAGAGAGTTATGCAATTATATTTATTTTCAGGATTTTATGAACCCCACAACCCTAGTAATGAATTACACCAAGGCTCTCATAACCCTAGTTCGAAGAGCTTAAACCACACATAATTAAGAAGAAGAAATTCAACAAATATTTTATAAATAACCTAAAAATCTTTACAAAATACAAGATGTTTTACAAATCCCAAATTACTATTGAAAAGTAGTGTAATCCCCAAGCTTTCAACTTGTTTCTCAGTGAATTCTATGTTACAACTCTTGAAAATATCCAAAGACGCCTAATCTAACCCTAAGTTGGGTATTTATAGGCTCCCAGAAAGTGGGGATTTAAAATTCAGATCAAAGTTATTGCGTCATTAGTTGACAGTTGACCTGACGGTGTGTCGTAAAACTAATGGTCCGTCGGTATAACTGTTAACTTTATCCAGATTTGAGCTAATGTTTTGACAAACTGACGGTAAAAGTGATGGTCCATTAGCCTAGCCATCCCTGGACTCTTCAATTTCGTTGTTCCTGCTTAAGTGTGATGACCATTGTGATGGTCCGTTATACGTCCGACGGTCGGTCAATCTAGCCATCGCTTGAGTCCTGTAAATATTTCCTTCTGCATAATGTGTGACGAACAAGATGACGGTCTATCGCAAGCCTGACTATTCATCAGTTCACCTATCGTGTGCCACCAGTGTTCACTTTTTCAATTTGTTCTTGCTCTTGAGTTAATTTCCTGAAAATAAGCAAATCCATCTTCAAATACTTCAATAGTTGCTAGAAAGTAAATGATTATCTAATGTAAAAGATGCAATATGTTTTGTCAAATGTCAGAACATCAGGCACCCACGGGCTATATGGGCCCAGCTCTCCCTCAGATAGTAGGGCCCTTGTGCAAGTGGCCGAATGAACTAAAGGGTATACATATGAACTATAGGGGACTCAAACCTCCCGGCATATCAAGGTGACACAAGCAACAAATCATAAAATATAATGTAGGGAACTCAAACCTCCCATTCATATGATAATCATAAGGGGAACTCAAACTACCCGATTATATAGACCCTCGCATCGACAACTACAATTTCCAGTATTGGTCATTCAGGATCTCCACTTTCATGACTCAACTACATAACCCTTATTAAAGCTTAATTAACACAATTAGCACAAACATTATCATTTATTAAACCATGATATAAATTTAGGCATACATTGTTGGTATCATCATACCAACTACACTTGCAAGGTAACATCATTATATCATACCAACTACCATCACTTAGGGTAATTCACAACCCCCTTCGGTTCAATTATATATTAGCTTGGTGATTACACAACTCCATAAGGTTCAATTCAAAATCATTATGCTTTATTAACCTTTTACCTTATGAAATAGTTCAAAAGTAGTTCAATGTGCATATTTTTCATATTTAAAACCAATTCCACAATATGGGGTTGGAGTCATAACCACTTCGAAATTCACAAGTTTGGGAAATCACAATCTCTATTTTATTCTCCATTCTCATGCGTCAAATTGATTTTAAAACGACCATATAAACATAACCTATGCAGGGACAAACATGAAAGATCACATAAACAACAGTTATTCAAAACCCTCAACCCATGTTTTTAAAAACAACAACGATACCATATAAACAACACTTTAAAACTTATGCTTTTAGCAAATTAGTAATTAGGAAAGAGTAACATGCCTGAAATACCAAGTTTCACAAATAGAATTCAACCCTTGAATGTCCTACTTCTCGAAAATTCTAAGTATCGCTACTTGAGATAGTTTTGGAAGTGTTTGAGTACGTTATGATTTAGAAATAACCCCCTTTAAGTGATTTATGAATGTGGGGTTTAATTGGGTGATAGGGGAATTATCCAAAGTACCCTTAATTTTAAAACTGAAATTTCATTGTCAGTGACTATGGGTCACTGTACGACTCGTAGAGACTCATTATAACTCATCACCATATGTCACAACCTGATTTCTCAAGTTGTGATGGCACCTACCTTATCCCCCTAGTATGCAAGCCAAGCCATAGTCCGAAATAATAGGTAATAGGCTAATAGGCAGATGATGTTGGGTGTATTTATGCACTCTAGTGTTACTATTCTAGCTTATTTTGCCTTATTTTTTAGGATAAATTGAGTGATTAAGGTGTTTATATTGATATAAATAAGAATCTAAGTGATAAAGTGTGTGATTACAATGTGCAAAGTGTATTCCAAACAAGTTTGGGTTTAATTGGATCACTTAGAGTTCAATCAATGAAACTAGTATTATTAGCTTGAGCTAGGTGCTTGTTTAGTCTCTTTTGTTGGTTTCTATTGTGTCTCATGTGTTCTAAATGGTTTTAATGGTGTCATTATATGTGGAACAACTTATTGGTAGTGTACAAAGTTGAAGTGAGTTAAGTATAGAATCGAAACATGAAGTGGAAGATCATGGAGATCAACCTAGTCTAAGCTCTTATTTTGATTCGTTGTGATGGATGTTGTGTTGTTTGAACCTCTAATTCGCGTGGTGTGTTCTTGTAGGATCTTTTGTGAGCTATTTATGATGATATATAGATGAATTGGAGGCTAGAAAACCAAGGGAAAGACACCACAATGTTAAGTTTTTGGCGTCGTTGTCGGGGACTTGTAGATTGGCAACTATCTTATTTTTGGTTTAGCTACATTGAGTTGTAAATAGTTAAGTTTTTTAGGTTTTGTTTAGTTTATTTTATTTTTTTTTTATCACACTTCTTGACATGGCAGCCTGGGATTGATGGTTTGCGAGTGATGATGATTCTATATGGTGTATGGTTTGTGGCAATAGTGGTCATTCTGAAGATATGTGTGTTGTCAAACCCGATTCAGTAATGTTTATAGGCTATGATCAAAGGCAATACTATGTGAATGCCTTCAATCAGCAATAGCAGTTTCAGCAGCCGCAGGTTCAGAATTACCAGGCCCCGTTTCAAACGAGCAAATTGGAAGAGATGCTAAAATAAATTTTAGTTGATCAAGCACAGTTGTCAGCAGATATAAAGAGTTATTGGGATAATTTAGGGCGTCATCAAATTATCATGAGGAACTTGGTAATGCATATAGGTCAAGTGTAACAAGTATATAATACTAGACCTCAAAGTGATTTTCCAAGTGACAGTGAATAAGTAATTGCAATCACTTTGAGAAATGGTACAGAGCTCAATGAAGAACCTCCAAAGAAAATTAAGAAGGTAGATGCAGAGTTGACTATCCAACCTATTGAAGATAAATTTGCTGACAATTCGAAGAAGTCTAAGTACTCAGAAACTAAAATTATTGAACAGGTTAAGGAGATACCACCACAACCACAAGAATTGCAACCATTCAGTTATCATCTTTATCTTGAGACTGAAATTGAGCAAGTGAATAAGAATGAGGGTGTTGAGGAAAGTATCAATTTTAAAGTAGGATTAGTTGTTCCTCATTCAAAGAACTTTTCTATATTATGTTTAGATGATATCTTGTCTGTGGAATCATCTGAAATAGTGAAAGAGTGAGAAGATGAGGAATAAGAATCCTATATTCTTGATTTTGCACCAAATAAGAACCATAAAAACACACCTCACTTTAAGGCTAAGTGGTTTACCATGCACCATCCATTACTCAATTTCTTGATCTTTATACCACGACCCTATGAGCGAGGCAAAAAGATGGATGCAAAGTTGGGGGTGAAATTCATACCCTCATGGTGGAGGAAAAAGTTGATTGGTTCGTGCTGCGACAATAAATTAGGCGCTTCTTGAAGGCAAGCCAAGCAAGGTATGTTTTTATTTTTAGTTTTGTTTTTATTTCATGTAGTTTTTGTTTTTGGTGAGTCACAAGTTGATAGAAAGTCTGAGTACTGGAAATCTAAGCTAAGGAGCATGGCAAAGACAGAGTGTGGGGTCCCACGAACCCCCTTTATGTGTAAATATGCTACTAGCTAGGCCAAGAGGCCCTAAGGAGTATTTTGATCTCTTACTTTTAAAATTCACTTTGGGGACAAAGTAGATTTTTAAGTGTGAGGTGGGGAAATTTCCAATTTTTAGCTCAATTTAGAAAAAAATTAGGATAGGAATAAGTGAGATATTTGAGTTGGTGCTATTTTTTATTGCATGTTGCAAGTATTTTATTTTGTAAAAGCATGTTGATTGAGGAAATTTCTACTTTTTAGACTCTTAGGCTCATGTTTGTGACTCTTGTACTTGGTGGCTTAAATTTGAATTTATGCTATTGTTTGGTTGGGAATCAATGATGATCCTATATGAGTTGAGCATGTGCCATGTTTGTGGGAGGTTTTTGTATATTCCTTATTTTATGTGATGTCTAGAACTTGCCCGGTGTATGTATAAAGCAAAATAAAGAATGTGGGTTTAGGAGATGATTTAGGCATTTCTTTGATAGCCTTATTTGATATTCTATTTTGCCTACCCTTGTGCATAATCCTAGTTAATCCAAATTGAGCCTTTAGCTTTTTCTTTGGTAGCCTTATATTTAGCCTAATCCCCTTCTTCGGTGGACCTTAATTTGATCCAAAAAGCTCCTAAATTCTTTAATTGTAAAAATAATTGAGTAAGGAGTGCGAAATTCAAGAAGTAGGAGGTAGGTAAAATTGATGCCCCAAGATAATAGTTATTGGTGTGATAATTAATGTGTAGTAGTTGAGAGTAATGTAGATATTGTTGAAAACATTCCCATGGTTGTGAAAAATGAAAAAAAATTGATTCATGTGGTAATAGACAATACTTCCACCATGTGTTTATTAAAATGCATAAAAGAGATGGGGTAAAGCAAAAGGATGTGGGTAAATGAAAGAGGTGTGAATAGGTTATTGAAGGTGGTTTATGTGAAAATTGTGATGTATTAATGCACTTAGGGAAGATAGTTACTATTCTTGGCCAAAGTAGTTCCTACCCGCCCCTTAGCCTACATTACAACTCGAAAAAGACCTATTTGATCCTAAATTTAACACTTTGATGTTAGTGGAGTATGAAACTAAGGGAAAGCCTATGGTTCATCTAGTGTAACATGTGAATTCTTTGTGAGAGTGAGCGTAACTTTATTTGTATACCCATTGTGATAAATTAAATTATTGTGAGTGATTATGGGAAACTCTCTTATTGTAAGGGGCACATGTTTGATAAATGTGGGTTAATTGTATGATGTCTTTAATTGAGAAAGATGCATGAGTTTTCCACTTGTGGAGTCCATTCATGAGGCTAGGATGTTTTGGAGTAGGATTCTTGAGCTTTCAATTGTGTAAAAAATGCTTAGTGTAGAAACTTGCATTCTGCATAGTCATTGTAGTACTAGCTTGAGTTCTTGCATTTAGCAGAAGTGTAGAGTCTCTTCAACTTATGATTCTTAGAGTAAATAGTTGTTTGAGGACGAACTAGGTTTAAGTGTGGGGTGGTAATGTTGGGTGTATTTATGCACTCTAGTGTTACTATTCTAGCTTATTTCACCTTATTTTGAGGATACTTGAGTGCTTAAGGTATTGATATTGATATAAATAAGCATCTAAGTGATAAAGTATGTGATTACAATGTGCAAAGTGTATTCCAAATAAGTTTGGGCTTAATTGAATCTCTTAGAGTTCAATCAATGAAACTAGTATTATTAGCTTGAGCTAGGTTCTTGTCTAGTCTGTTTTGTTGGATTCTATTGTGTCTAATGTGTTATAAATGGTTTTAATTATGTCATTATATGTGTAAAAACTTGTTGGTAGTGTAAAAAGTTCAAGTGAGTGAAGTATAGAGTCGAAACATGAAGTGGAAGATCATGGAGATCAACCTAGTCTAAGCTCTTGTTTTTTATTCGTTGTGATGGATGTCGTATTGTTTGAACCTCTAATTCTTATGGTTTGTTCTTGTAGGATCTTTTGTGATCTGTTTATGATGATATATATATGAATTGGAGGCTGTAAAACCAAGAGAAATACACCACAATATCAAGGATGAATGGAGAAACGTCCAACACTTAACCAATTTTTGAGAAGTAAATTCCAGAGAGGTGTCGCGATAGGGGTGCATCGAGACCCCCATTTGACCCAAGCCAGACTCGCATCACGATACCTACTTGACCCAAGCAAGCTTCAGATCTCAACCCCTAGTCTAGTCAAGCCAGCCTCGCATCGCGACCTCATCCAAACACGGCAAAGAGTTGCACTTTGCATCCTATGCGGCTTGGGCTTTGTTGTCTACTATAAATACATCTTTGTACATATTGTTATTCATTTTTGGACGTATTGAAACAATTTTGTTATTCATTTTTGGACGTATTGAAACATAAAGGAGGATGCTACAACTTCATAACTTAGTTTTTATCATTTTAATTTAGTTCATACATGTTCTTAGTCGTTAATTACAAACTAATGGTTACGACTATGACTATGCGCGGCTAAACACCCTCTTTCGGGGGTTGAAGCCCAATACATGAGTACTATGGTTTTGATAGTAGTTCATTCATTTGATTATAATTGTTGGTTGTGTGTTCAATCTTATTTTAACTATATTGAGGCTTGATCACCCTTAGAATATGCCCATTGTCAACCTTGTGAACTTGGGAGAGGGAATAGGGAGATAGAATGTGAGATTGAAAAAAGTATGGTTCGTAGTCTTTTATGAAATAAGGAATACGAATTAGTATCTAGGACAGGGATGCACTTAGATACCGTACTTGATTCAAACGTAGGATGATAGCTTAAAGAACTTAATTGGATTATTAAATCCCCACTCAACGATATAGTTGTAACGTACATATTAGGTAATTGGTTAGAGGTCGGGAGACCATGATCATGCAATTAACCCTACGAATCGAAAACCAAGATAAGTGAATTGATGAATAAAATTCAACAACATAGTACGATTGTTCAAAGCGCTTCAACCCTGGGTTTTACTTCTATTGATTGTCCAAGATCTTTACTTTACACACTATTTACTTCACTTGCAATTGACAAACTCCAATCTCTCTTTTGGTTACTTTTGGACTAAACTAATCTCAGAAATTAAACTAAAATCAAATCGTTATAGAAGCATGTCCCTGTGTGATCGATACTTGACTTCTTGAAGGCCACTTTACTACTTGATAAGAACACTTACACTTGCATGTGCGCTTGGGTGCTGTCAGCAGAAATCAGAAAAGATCGTGTATAATGATAGCAAAAGTAATAACATGTAACAAAAAGAAAGTAAATATATCTAATATACTAAAACGAGGGAAGGAAAAGGACCAAATATACAAACGAATTCCTCCCAAAACTTGGTAAGGTCGATACTAGAGCCAGCACTAAAATATACCCAGAGTACTAGACAGAATCTAAAATATACCTAATATATACAAGCAGTCTCAAGTACAAAAGACTAAACTGAAGTAGATCGAGGAGGATCAGCCTCGGACGACAATAAGCTGACCCTGCTCTGAATCAGTACTGGAAGGTAGGAATCACGTTAATGTCGGCTGCTACTACTTGGATATGCATCAGGGAAAAGATGCAGAAGTATAGTATGAGTACCAAAGCAACGGGTACAAAGTAGGAATCATCGGCCGACTGAGCTCATTACCGAAAAGGTATAACTATAATACGATGGTCTAATCTAAATCAACAGTAAAAAGGACAGAAAGGTAAACAACTGCCAAGATAAAATAATGAGATAAAGGAATAAAGGTAAGCGATACAAAAAATAAATAATGCAGTAATTACAGATAAACAAAACATAACCTAACTGTGGCCCCATAAGACCGCTAGGCACACTGAAGAAGATAATTAACCCAACCGTACCCCTATAAGTCCGTGGGACACATAAGTAGAAATTAAAGAAAATAAACGTAAATAATCTGTAACTGAGCCAATCCCAAGAAATCATGATAGTCATCCAGATGTGCACCAAACTTGAACCTGCACCAATGGGTAGTAACGAGAGGCTAGATACCGGACTAGAACTGGTAGTGAGGATAATAACAAGAGGACACATGACGGATTTGAATCAGACATAGTGGATAATAACGATAGGCCATATATATAATATACACCAGATTTCATAATCAGATGTCGGACTCAAACCGAAGGTCAAAGGAACCACAATCATAATCAAATGTCGGACTCAAACCGAAACTCGAAGGAACCACAACCATAGTCAAATGCCGGATTCAAACCAAAACTCATAGTAACCATAACCATAATCAGATGCCGGACTCGAACCGGAATAAATACTAACCATACCCAACTGCAATATTAAAATTCATACCGTACCATAACAATGTCAACATCGTACAAAAGTTCACAATCAATAACAAAAATAAAGTATATGCAGAACCAGAATAGAAGCTAAAATACGTCTAATTATCGTATGCAGTGTCATAATTTAAAAGGGGCAAATTTAAAGTTTTGCAATTTAAATTCATGTCCTATAGTGATAGATACTATATTATATTGAAAGACAAAATACCAAAATCTATTAGAACGGTGTCCTAATACGGATAAATAAGACATATTATATATATTAAATGATACGCAACTACAAACACTTATCAAAAGTAATCATAATAGTTCACAATTTCAATATATAAGCTCAATCTAAAGGTAGGGTAAACCTAACCTACCTAGACGTCAAAGCTAAAATGTCTCTGAGAAGCCTTCAATTAATATTCTACTAGCCCGAGCTTGAATAATATAACAATATGTTTAAAATTCCTTCCTGATTCAAAAGCTGCAATTTATTGATAGCTAATTATAATTTTTTAAAATAAAAATGCCATGAACAGATTTTTTTTTCTTTAAAACAGTGAATGAAATTCATAATTACATATATGAAAGTTTAACTCTTATGACTAGGCATATAAAGTTTAATTATGATGACACCTTTTAATTAGGTGTAATTTGGCCATAAAAAAGGAACCCACGTGCAAAGGTGTGGCAATGCCACCCCTTGATTTCCGTTAAATTCACAATCGGGTATTGAATTGATTCATGATAAAATAATTATAATATTTTAAATATACCATAGTTAATAAAAAATTATTTCTAATAAAATCTTTATAATATAATAATAATATATTAATATTTTTAGATTTACTATCTTCGCTTAAATTATTAATAGACTATAAAAACTTTTATAAAGTAACATAAATATATCATAACTAAAGAATTTTAGTGACATCAAAATTATTTTGGGAAGGTAATAAACCAAATGCCAATTTAAATTAAATATTCTACAGTATATTAGATAATACTAAAATTCTCAAACGAATTGTCTGGGAACCAAAATATCAGTCCCAACAAGTTAAAAATAACTTGGGGAAGTTATAGAAAAGCTCTATATACCGAGAATGTATGAAAAAACAGAAAAAAGATCGTGAGGGTCATTACAATATCCACTAATAAAAGGACTTTCGTCCGTGAAAGTAAAGCATAAGGACATACCTGAGGGCTCAAACAAATAAGGATACTGGGCGCATATATCACGCCTGGGAGAAAGGCTAGGTGGGTCGGTCAAAAATATATCAGGAAACTTACGAACCATGGAGTCATGCATTACTCTCAACACTGACATCCCAAACATAAGCATGAAATGACTCACAATCCCTCGATATCCATCTCCTAGCATAATATAAGAAATAATACTCGTGACTAATAGAGCCCTGCCACACAACCGGGGATACGCCAGGCAAGGCTAAAGTAACGGTCATAAAAAAATAAGTGAAGACCACATGATAAGGAGATAACTAATCTACGCCTAGAATCACATCAAAATTTACAATATCTGAGACAATGAGATCAACCTGAGTACCAAACATCCGAACGGTCACAAAACACGATCTATATACCCGATCCACTACTTAAGAATCACCCACAGTGGTAGCTATACATAATGACATATATAAAGACTCCGAATATAAATTCAACCGCGATGCAATGTGATCTCAGCCCCCAAAGCCTCAGACATAGATCTACTAGTACAACATACAACTGGCCCTGTCCACTACTGGATTGAGTGCCTACCCGACCACCTATCCTACATCCCTGCGGGCCACCTCTAAAACCCTGGGGACTATCCCCACGACCCTACACACCATCCCTACCTAATGCGACATTGACCTGATCAGCTGTGCAATCAAAACTGAAGGCTCAATCATTCTATTCTGAGGACATTCATAGGAGAAGTGACCTACAATCCCACAGTCATAATATTCTCCGGTCACCCTACTTTGTCTAGAAGGTCCGGTAGATAAAAAATGATCACCCCGACTCAACGATCCTTATTGAACACCCTTCTACGGCTGAATACTGCTCTGATCACTAGAACCACTATAACTAGGCTGACCCCGGACCTCTAGGTCGACCTCAACCCCTAATCGAAACTCTTGAAGCGGACCTGGGGTCCCGTTAATCGGCTCCCACTCCTCGCATACTAACCATCTATGTAAAAAGTGAACTAATAAAGATTAAAACCCAACTTATACCCAACAGATGAAAATGGATCAAGAAAATAAGATTGTTCCTTAAAAAATGCTCTATAGCCTTTCGAAGATAGGATACAGACGTCTCCGTACTAATCCGCAGGACTCTACTAAATATTAGATCTAGTACCAACAGTACCGGTGAAACCTAGGCTCTGATACTAAGCAGCCACGGCTCAATTTCTCAAGTCGTGATGGCGCCTACCTTATCCCTCCAGTAGCAAGCCAAGCCATGTCCTGAAATAATAGGTAACATATTAATAGGCAAAAATCAAAAAATATCGCGTATAATGATAGCAAAAGTAATAACATATAAGAAAGTAAAAATATCTCATATATTAAAATGAGGAAAGAAAAAGGACCAAATATACAAATGAATCCCTCTCAAGACCTGGTAAGGTCGGTACTAGAGCCAGTACTAAAATATACCCAGAGTACTAGACAGAATCTAAAATATACCCAATAAATACGAGCAATATCGAGTACAAAAGACTAAAGTGAAGTAGATAGAGGAGGATCAACCTCGGACGAAAGTAAGCTCGCCCTGCTCTAAATCAGTACTGGAAGGTAGGAATCACGTCAATGTCGGCTGCTGCTACTCAGATCTGCATCAGGGAAAAGATGCAGAAGTATAGTATGAGTACCAAATCAATGGATAATCAGTAGGCATCGTCGACCGACTGAACTCAACACAGGAAAGGTATAACTACAATGCGAGGGTCTAATCTAAATCAACAATAAAAAGGGATAGAAAGGTAAACAACTGCCAAGCTACGCCAGTAAGATATAGGAATAAATGTAAGCGATACAGAAAATAAATAATGAAGTAATTACAGATAAATAAAACATAACCTAACTGGGCCCCCATAAGCCCGCTAGTCACACAACATAACCTAACTGGGACCGCATAAGCCCGATAGGCACATTAAATAAGATAATTAACCCAACCGTACCCCCATAAGTGGGTGGAACACACAAGTAGCAATTAAAGAAAATAAACATAAATAATCTATAACTGAGCCAATTCCAAGAAATCATGATAGTCATCCAGATGTGCACAAGACTTGAACCAAAAATAATGGATAGTAATGAGACGTCAAATACCAAACTCGAACCGGTAGTGAGGATAATAAGAAGAGGACACATGTCAAATTCAAATTGGACATAGTGGGTAATAACGATAAACCACATATATAATATACACCAGATTTCATAATAAGATGTCGGACTCGAACCGAAGCTCAAAGAAACTACAATCATAATCAGATGCCGGACTCAAACCGAAACTCAGAGGAACCACAACCATAGTCAGATGCCGGACTCAATCCGAAACTTATAGTAACCATAACCATAATCAAATGTAGGGCTTGAACCGAAACTAATAGTAACCATTCCCAACTGTAATAGTAAAATTCATACCATACCATAACAATGTCAACGTCGTACAAAAGTTCACAATTAGCAACAAAAATAAAGTATATGCTGAACCTGAATATAAGCTAAAATACGTCTAATTACCGTATGCAGTGTCTTAATTTAAAAGAGGTAAATTTAAGGTTTTACAATTTAATTCCACATCCTAAAGTGATAGATTCTATATTTTATTGAAAGACAAAATGCCAAAATCTACTTGAACCAAGTCCTAATTCGGATAAATAAGATATATTATATATATCAAATGATACGCAACTACAAGAACTTATCCAAAGCTAGCCTAATAGTTCACAATTTCAGTATATAAGCTCAATCTAAAGATAGGGTAAACTTAGCCTACATGGACGCCAAAGCTAAAATGTCTCTGAGAAGCCTCCAATTAATACCAAAACCCGATCTTGAATAAATATAACAATATCTTTAAAATTCCTTCCTGATTCAAAAGATGAATTTTATTGATAGCTAATTATTATTATTTTTTAAAATAAAAATGCCACGAACAGAATGTTTCTTTTCGTTAAAACTTTGAATGAAATTCTTAATTACATATATGAAAGTTTAACACTTATGACTAGGAATATAAAGTTTAATTATGATGACACCTTTTAATTAGGTGTCATTAGGCCATAAAAAAGGAACCGGTGTGGCAATGTCATCCCTTGCTCTCCGTTAAATTTATAATCGGGTATTGCATTGATTCATGATAAAATAATTATAGTATTTTGAATATATCATAATCAATAGAAAATTATTTCTAATAAAACCTCTATGATATAATAATAATATTTTAATATTTCTAGATTTACTATCTCCACTTAAAATATTAATAGACTATAAAAACTTTTATAAAGTAATATAAATATATCATAACTAAAGAATTTTATTAACATCAAAATTATTTTGGAAAGGTAATAAACCAAATGTCAATTTAAATTAAATATTCCACAGTCTATTAGATAATACTAAAATTCTCAAAAGAACTGCTTGAGAACCGAAATATCAGTCCCAACAATTAAAAATACTTAGGGCAGTTATAGAAAAGCTCTAGATATCGAAAATGTATGAAAATACAGAAAAATGACTGTGAGAGTCATTACACCTTGAGTCACCGCCAAGATAGTTTCCAGGACACCCACCACTGTTGACCCTATGACTCAACTGGTACAACTCGTAATGGGACCATACGACTAGTAGGGTCCAATCGTAGTTAACTCAGAAACTCATTTGGGGTAAACATTGAACTCTCTATGATTTGCACTCAACAACTCGTAGCAAGTCCTTACAACTCATAGTGAGTCACTCGTACTTAGAGAAGAACTTAGGCACATACTTACTGATTTGATTAGGATTTGATCCAATGACTCGTTAAGACTCCCTACGACTCGTCAGGGGAATCGTATTCAGGACAGTGAGGATAAAATTTCTAAAATTTCAATGACCAAAAATCTGAGGTGTTACAATAAACTTGCATATCTAAAAATCGAGAGCTACATTGTCCAATGATGTAGCATAAAAAAATAAGCGTCATTATATACTTTGATTGTATTGGCATATAAATTTGTAAAGTGAAACAGGATTAATATCTGAAATTGATAAAGATGAAAATTTGAGACATGTATAATATAATCATAAAACGAGACTGAATAGATGCAAGAAAGGATAACTGGCCTGAATGTTGAAACTTAAAGAAGTATAAGTAAGGCTTTCTTAGAACATTTTCTTAAAGTTGAAACTACAACTGAAAAATAAAAAGCCGAACAAAATTGGAAATAATGCTTCATAAAATCCTTTTTAAACTAGTGGCCTCAACCAATCATATACTATCTGAAATAAATTAGTTTTGATTTTTAGGAGTTTCTCTTATCCAACATAAATCATGTGAGCACATGGAGAATGACATCTTGCCCACTTTTTCAGAGCCGAACATCTTGCCTACATTGGCATAGTTATCCTATACCTTGTTGGGATAAAACATGAAACATAATATAGGAATTTCAAAGCTGATTCCCAAGGCTATAAATAATAGAGGAGCCACTCTATCTGCGGACAATCCTATCCTATGGTGGCAACATAATTTTGGGACATGTGTTATCTAGATCTATACCCATCTTGGTGCTAAATAGTACTTCCAAAATTATACTCGTTACGTACTCATAATATAAGTCTTAAAACTTTTTCTAAAAATTGTGCTTGACTTAAAAATATCACATCATGAACATATAGACTTACATAAACTTGTAACTTTTAAACAAACTTTCAAGAAAAACTTAATCAATCATTTAAAACATCAGATAGACTTACATATTCATTCAAGCAAATTCACAAAGATTCTTAAAAAATTTAATAGACATGGACTAGAAATCGGTTCATGAAAGGGACTCTAAATTCATAGAATTTTGGATAATAAAGATGGAATATTCAAAGACAAGTATCAAAAGACAAGAAAATAAACTTAAGAATCTTGACTTCTTAAAAACTTTAACTTGATTTGTGGATTAAACTTAAAATTGAACTTGGTTGTTGGGAGAACAAAATTATCACATGAGAGAGTCAGCCTTACATACCTGAATTAGAATGAACCTTGCGAAAAATCTTGAATTTAGGAGCTTTGGAATTTTGAAAACACCCTTCTTGAGTACTTGAGTTTTGGGAGAGAAAGGGGAATGAGAGGAATATCATGATTCTACTATGTGTTGGGCGAATTTGGGGTTAAAAATGGAGTTTAGAGGTTAGTTGGGGGTAAAAGAACTAAAACCCTGCATTAAATAAAATAAATAAAGGATTTTAATGCTTGGAGGCCACCCAACATGGAAACGCTATCATCACTCTAGTCATTGCTCCGTGTCACACTGCCATCGTGGATGTCCTCTGGTTTTCCCATTAGAAATCCCATAACTATTAGCTTTAGAATCGAATTGACGAACGATCAGTGGTGTTAGAAAGAAGCTAAAAAATCTTTACTTTGGTGGGTATTGGATCTCTTAACTGTTCATATTCTAGTATAAATGCTTGTTTGAAGTTTACCTTAGTAAAATCTTATACGAAAATTCAATCGATAAAGAAGCTTTCAACTTAACTATGTGCTAAAAAATTTTTGTGACATTAATTCATATCCAAAGCTCTTCCTATACTAAAGAATTGATCCTAACATATATGTACAATTAAAGATAATCATATTTGGATTTATGCACATTCAAAGAACGATTAAGATCTTAGCATAGAATTCACGGATTGTTACTGCTGAAGAGCTCGACCAGATCCCCCTCTTTCCTAATTCACCCGAGAGAAAGGTATACTCGGGAGGGATAGTTAATATGGTTAAGTACAATAGAATTGTTTAATCTAACTTGTGCAACTTTATAAAAATAGTCTCATTATTTAAATACAATGATAACTTACTACTTCCTTGGTTCTACAACACATTTCAAGTTTCATTTTTTGAAACTTAATTTGATTAATTTTTGAGACTAAATTGAATTAAATTAACTTTCTCTATCTCAATTTATATGATATACTTCTTTTTGTTAGTCCGAAAAAGAATGACATAATTTTATATTTAGTAATAATTTAAATTTAAAATGCCAATTTCGCTATTTATGCGATGTATAGTCAGACAAACACTTATGACTTATTTTAGACCATAAATTTCAAAAGTTATTCATATTTCTTAAACTCTGTGGCCAATCAAACTGCACCATATACATTGAGACAGAGAGAAAATCTTTTAAAACAAAAATTTAAATATTTAAATTCTAAGAAGTACTAAGTTTTAATTATTTTCACAGTACTTTCAAAAAAGTACATCTTAAAATATGACTTAAAACACCATTTAAATATTTTAAGTTAATAATTATTTTGACTTACAATATCTTTTACATATTTTCAAATATATAAAATTTATTTAAAAAAATTTAAATAGTATATGTTCAAATTTATGTACCAAATTTAAAAATATAACTTTCATAATATAAAAAGTGCCATAAATTAGAATGAAGAAGAATTAGTTGCAAAAAAATTGAAAGAGTATAGTTTTATGGATCTAAAGACTTCTTACATAGCTGTACAAGTGACAAAAAAAATAAACTCATCTACATTAAAGATTTCTTACATAATTATATAGGTGACATAAATTGTTGGATAAATTACATAAAAACACAAATTATATAGGTGACATAAATTGTTGGATAAATTACATAAAAATACAAAGTTAAGAGACATAAATACATAAAATCCTTTATTTTTAAAAATATTTTATAAATCTCATATTTCTCATTTTCATCTTAATACATATTAAATAAGAAAGGAATACATTTGTATTTATTTTAGAAGAGTAAATCATGGGAGAGAATTGTCACGATCTGATTTCTCAAATCGTGATGGCGCCTACCTTAATCCACCAGTGAGCAAGCCAAGCCACAACCCCGAATAATAAATAATGGACTAACAGACAGAAATTTAAAAAGATCACGTATAATGATAGCAACATAATAATAAGTGAATACCAAGAAGGAAATATAAGAAATATATCAAAATGAAAGAAGGAAAAAGGATCAAATATTCAAACGAATCTCTCCCAAGACCTGATAAGGTCAGTACTAGAGCCACTACTAAAAGATACCCAGAGTACAAGAGAGAAACTAAAATATACGTAACATATTCATGCAGTCTTGAGTACAAAAGACTAAACTTGGAGTAGATAGAGGAAGATCAGCCTCGGACAACAGTAAACTCACCCTGCTCTGAATCAATACTTAAAGGTAGGAACCACACTAATGCCAACTGCTAGTACCCTGATCTGCATCAGAAAAAAGATGCAAGAGTATAGTATGAGTACCAAAGCAATAGGTACTCAATAGGAATCATCGGCTGACTGAAATCAATAAATAAAAAAGTATAACTATAATGCGAGATTGTAATCTAAGTTAACAGTAAACATGGATAGAAAGGTAAACAACTATCAAGTTACGCAAATGTGATAAACAAATAGATATAAGCGATACAGAAAATAAATAACGCATTAATAACAGACAAATCAAACATAACCTATCTGGGCCCCCATAAGCCCGCTAGGCACATTGAAGAAAATAATTAACTCAACCATACACCCATAAAACGATGGGACACACAAAGTAATGAAAATAAACATAAATAATTCGTAAGTGAACCAATCTCAAGAAATCATAGTAGTCATCTAGAAGTGCACCGGGCTTGAATCGACATCAATGGGTAGTAACGAGAGTTCATCCACCGGACTTGAACCGATAGTGATGGATAACAAGAGGACACATGCCAAATTTAAAACGAAAATATTGGGTAATAATGAAAGTCCACATATATAATATATAACAGAACTCATAATCAGATGTCGGGCTCAAATCGAAACTTAAAGAATCCACAACTCCCAGAACAATCATAATCAGTACCAGAACTCCCAAATCGTCATAACCATATGCCGGACTCGAATCAAAACTCATAATAACTATACCTAATTGAAACATTAAAATTCATATCATACCATAACTGATGTCAACATGGTACCAAAATTCAAAATCTATAACTAGAATATAGTATATGCTGAACCTATCGGAAGCATAAAATATGTTTAAATAACCTTTCGCAAATCTTAATTAAAAAGGTATAAATTCAAGATTTTGCTACTTAAAGTGATGGATGCTATATCATATTAAAAGGTAAGATACAAAAATTTACTAGAATGGGGTCCTAATCCGATAAACAAGGCGTGTTATATATCAAACGGTATGCAACTACAAGTACTTATCCAAAACTAGCATAATAGTACACAATTTTAATAAAAAAGCTCAATATAAAGGTAGAGTAAGCTAGCCTACCTGGATGCTAAATCTAAAAACCTCTTCGAGAAGCCTCCAAATAATGTCCTTCTAGAATCCGAGTTTGAAATAAGTGTAGCAGTATCTTAAATTTCTTACTTCGTGATGCAATAAGCATGAACCAAAAATTAACAACACCCTTTTTAAGAAAAGTTACAAACAGAATCTTTAAGACTTCAAAAGATGTCTGAATTCAATTTGTAATATAGAAGAAAATATAAATATTCTTCACACCTTATATTCATAGTGACTAATCACTACATTGTTAACGTGGTGTCATCACTTCACTTTGATATCCTTTATGCCTAGTTTCAACGTAGAGGGGGTGGCAACCCCACCCCTTTCTCTCTATTATATTCGTACTCCGGTATCGCATAGGTTCGTAGTAAAATAATTATAATATTTTGAATATATCATAATTGATAGAAAATTACTTTCTAACAAAACATCTACTGTATAATAATATTTTAACATTTCTAAATTTACTATCTTCGCTTAAAATATTAATAAACTATAAAAGCTATTATAAAGTAATATAAATATATTATAACTAAAGAACTTTTGTCACTAAAAAAAATATTTTAGAAAGCAATAAATTATATTTCTACTAAATGCCAATTTAAATTAAGTATTCTACAATATATTTGGTATACTAAAATTCTCAAACAAACAACCCAGAATAAATCTATCAGTTCCAACGAGTCATAAATAACTTGAGATACTAATAGAGAAGCCCTAGACACCGAAAATGAAAATAAGAAAAATGACTGTGGGGATCATTACAACATTCACTACTAAAAGGACTTTCTTCTGCGAAAGTAAAGAGTTCGAAAATATTTGAAGGCTCAAACAGGTAGGGATACTGGGCGCATATTTCACGCTTCGGAGGAAGGCCAGGTAGGTCAGTCAGAAACATATCAAGAAACTCGCGAACCATAGGAATGGATTCAAGCGATGGACTCTCAACGCTAACATCCTGAACATATGCAAGACATGACTCACAGCCCCTCGATATCAGGCTCCTATCCCGAATCTATGAAATAATCCTTGTCGGTGCATGGCTAATAGAGCCCTGCCTCACAGCCGGAGGTACGCCAGGCAAGACTAGCGTAATGGTCTTAGAAAAATAATCCAAGACCGCATAGTAAGAAGATATCCATTCTAATCCTAGAATCACATCAAAATCTACCATATCTAGGATAATGAGATCAATCTGAGTATCAAACTCCCATACAGTCACCAAATATCTATAAGTTCAATCCATTACAAAAGAATCACCTATGGGGTAGCTATACACAATGACATAGATAAAAAATCTAAACATAAACCCAGTCGCGATGCAAAATAAGTAAAAACATATGAAAATGTAAAATCGGGATCAAACAAAGAAGAAGCTAGATGTCGGCATATGAAGATCATACATGTGATCACAACATTTAAAGCCTTAGCTTTTGATCTACCTGGTACAACATGCAAATGACCATGTTTACTACTGGACTGGTTGCTTGTCCGACCACCTATCCTACCTCCTTGTGAACCATCTGTAGAACCCTGGGGACCATCCCCATGATCCTGTGGTCCATCCCTACCTAATAGCGGCACTAATCTGATCGGTTATGCAGTCAAAACTGAAGGCTTAATCATCTTACGTTGAGGACACTCACAAGCAAAGTGACCAACAACTCTGCAGTCATAATATGCCCCGCGGACCCTGCTTTGTCTAGAAGGTCTAGTGAATCTAGAATGACCATCCTAACTCGATGATCCTAACTGAGTACCCCTCTGTGGATGACAGTTGCTCTGACTACTAGAACCACTATAACTAGGTTGAACCATATCTGATATCTGAAGCGATGCTGGAACTAGACAACTAGGCTGACCCTGATGCTGAGAATTCTATAGGGGGTACCTACCATAAAATCCTTGGTTGCGAAAATGGATCTTTGTGGCTCCCAGTATAACTATCCTAATAACGAGGTCCCTTATCGCTACCCCCTTAGGCATCACGATCTATATCTTCTATAGAATAAATATTCTCAACTATCGCAGAAAAAGATTTTTCTAAAGTCTCCAAACTCTGTGTAGCCCTACGAAGCAATAATCTCAATCCCTGACAAAACATCAGATTTGCTCGTACTTTGTAGGGAGAATTATAGTTGAGTGTTTGGCTAACTCATAGAATCTCACCTCATACTCAGCCACAGACATAGAGCCCCATCTTAATGTTGTAAACTTATCTCGAAGATGCTCGCGCATGCTGCGAGGCATCTACTTCCCCAAGAAAGCCTCAGAGTACTAAGTTCAAGTCACTAGTGGAGATTCAGTTAGCCTGGAATCAAGATAACCTCTCCACCACCTTTTTGTTTCTATGACTAGCTAATAAGTAACAAAGTCCACTCCTCGAGACTCAACCAACCTCAAATTCTGCAATCGCTCCTCCCAAAAAGATAGGAACTTATTAGAATCCTTTGTTGGGGTCCCTGCAAACCTGGGTAGAGTCAATCTAAAAAATTGGCCCAGTTTCTTCTGCTCCTATAAAGATATAATTAGCTGGTTTATTGCTGACTGCGGGACTACTTGTGCTAGCAGAACCTCTACCCTAGGCGTTGTTATCGTAGGTTGTGCCCCTAAATCAACACCACCCAGTATTGTTGGCTGAGCTTCCTCGATCGAAGGATCATCGACTAACCCCTATAACTGTACCAATGCATCTCGAAGGATCGAAGAGGATATAAAATCGGATGGAGCCTGGGCTGTCCCTAGCTCACCTGCTGCTATGGCAAAATACTTGGAACTCTCTCAGTCTCAGGAGATATGATAGGATCAGGTGATGGATTCCTAGCCTGATCTTGAACTGGGGCGACTGCTCTATCCTTCCCCCGACCTTTAAGTCAACCTCGACCCCTAATCGAAACTCTAGAGGAGAACCTGGAGTTTTGATCCTCGTCTCCCACACCTTATATCCTAGACATCTACGTAAAGAGTGAATAAATAAAGATCAAAAACCAACTTAGACCCAATGTATGGAAATGGATCAAGAAAATGACATTGTTCCCTAAAAATTCTTCGTAGCCTCCTAAAGATAGCATACAAACATCTCTGCACCGATCCACAAGACTATACTAAACATTGGATCCACTACCAATAATACCAATGAAACCTAGGCTCTGATACCAAGCTATCATGACTCAATTTCTCAAGTCATGATTGTACCTACCTTAACCCACCAGTGAATAATCCAAGCCATAGCCCCGAATAATAGATAACGGGCTAACAGGAGAAAATCGGAAAAGATACGTATAATGATAGCAACATAATAATAAGTGAAAACCAAGAAGAAAACATATGCAATATATTAAAATGAGAGGAGGAAATAAGACCAAATATACAAATGAATGCCTCCCAAGACCTGATAAGGTCAGTACTAGAGCCACTACTAAAAGATACCCAGAGTACTAGATAGAATCTAAAATATACGTAACATATACAAGCAATCTCGAGTACAAAAGACTAAACTTAGAGTAGATAGAGGAGGATCGGCCTTGAACGATAGAAGTGTAGTATGATTTTCAAAGCAACCACTACTTAGTAGGCATCATCAATCAACTGAGCTAAATACATAAAAAGTATAACTATCTAAGTCAACAGTAAACAGGGATAGAAAGGTAAACAACTACCAAGTTACGTAGATACGATAAAGGAATAAATATAAGTGATATAGAAAATAAGTAATGCATTAATAATAGACAAATCAAACATAACCTAATTGGGATAACATAAGCCTGTTAGGCATACTAAAGAAGACAATTAACCCAACCATACCCCTATAAGCCGGTGGTACACATAAAACGTAATGAAAATAAACATAAATAATCTGTAACTGAATCGATCCCAAGAAATCATAGTAGTCATTCAGATATGCACTGGGCTTGAACCGGCACTAATGGGCAGTAATGAGAGGCCAGACACCAGACTTGAACCGATAGTGGTGGATAGTAACAAGAGGACACATGCGAAATTCAAACAAAAAATAGTGGGTGATAACGAGAGGCCACATACATAATATATAATAGAACTTACAATTAGATGCCAAACTTAAAATGAAACTCAGAGAAACCACAAATCCCAGAACAACCATAATTAGTACCAAAACTCCCAAATTGTCATAACCAGATGTCGGACTTGAACCAGAATTCATAGTAATCATACCCAACTGTAACATTAAAATCCATAAAATGTGGTACCAAAATTCATAATCAAAAAAGGTATATAGTATATGTTGAACCTATTGGGAAGCTAAAATACGTTTAAATAATATTTCGCTAATCTTAATTAAAAAGGGATAAATTCAAGGTTTCGCAACTTAATTTCATGTCCTAAAGTGATGGATGTTATATCATACTAAAGTATAAGATATCAAAATTTACTAGAACGAGGTCCTAGATCCGATAAATATGGCATGTTATATATCAAATAGTTCGCAATTACAAATAATTATCCAAAACTAGTATAATAGTATAAAATTTCAGTAAATAAGCTCAATCTAAAAGGTAAGGTAAGCCTAGCTTACCTGGACGCCAAAGCTAAATATCTCTTTGAAAAGCCTCCAAATAGTGGCCTACTAGAACCCGAGTTTGAAAGAAGTGGAGCAGTATCTTAATTGTTTTACTTAGTGATGTAATAAGCATGAACCAAAAATTAACAACACCCTTTTTAAGAAAAGTTACAAACAGAATATTTAAGACTTCAAAAGATGTTTGAATTCAATTTGTAATATATAAGAAAGTATATATATATTCTTACCACCTATATTAGTAGTGACTAATCACTACATTGTTAACGTTGTGCCTCCACTTCAATTTGGTGTCCTATATGCCTAGTTTCCACGTAGAGGGGTGGCAACCCCACCCCTTTCTCTTTGTTATATTTACACTTGGGTATTACATAGGTTTGTAGTAAAATAATTATTATATTTTGATTATATTATAATTAATAAAAAATTATTTTTAATAAAATCTCTATTGTATAATAATAATATTTTAATATTTTTAAATTTACTATCTTTGCTTAAAATATTAATAGAATATAAAAGCTATTATAAAGTAATATAAATATATCATAACTAAAGAATTTTTATCACTAAAAAAATATTTTAGAAGGAAATAAATTAAATTTCTACGAAATGTCAATTTAAATTAAGTATTCTACAATATATTGTGTATCACTAAAATTCTCAAACGAACCGTTCAAAATCAAACTATTAGTCCCAACAAGTCATAAATAACTTGGGGCAGTTATAGAGAAGCTCTAAACACAAAAAATGTATGAAAATAAGAAAAATGATCGTGAGGGTCATTACAAGAATTTCTTAATATCTAACAAAAATCAAACAAAGAAATTTTCATCAGATCTTATCATTTATAATTTACAATTTGGTTCAAGTTTTTCATCTCCACTAATCTTTTTATTTTTCTTAAAATTTTAAAAGTTTTACTGTGTGCTTCATGTTGACAAGCATTCATATTCTTTTGAAGAATCTTCATATTGTAGAAGCTAAAATATCTCATAATTTTCAGCGGAATCATGACAATGACGATGATTATTGCAATGACATTACCCTCCCATCCGTTGTGGTCAACCCTTTAAGACAATACACATTAAGAGAAAAAGTAAAAATTGTGCAATGTTGCTAGGTTTTTTATGAGAACGACGACAAAGGCAACGATGCTGGTGGAAAAGTTGTTGGAGTATTTGACAGCTTTTCAATGAAGGTTGAGAAAGTTAATGGTTAGTGGTGAAGATGAAGAAGATCACTTCATTAAAATAAATTTCATGATACAAACGAATGTATCACTATGCATATGTATCATAGTAAAAAAAAAATTTTGTTCATGATACATATGAATGTACTTGCATGCTAATGTAGCATAGTCTACTAATTCATATATAATAGGAAAAAAGCATCATTTTCACCTTAAAATATACTCGAAAAGTCAAAGATACACCTAAACTATTAGAGTGGCCTAATACACACCTAAACTATAAAAAAGTGGAACAATTTACCCCTTGAAATGTCATAACCAGATTTTATCTTAAATGTGTATACACGCGCTGACACGTGTCAAACACATATTTTTTTAATTTTTTTTCTTTTTTCCTAAATTAATCACCAGCACACACACACCCCTTTCCATCTCCACCACCTCTATTCATCAGCATATATATATATATATATATATATATATTCTCTAAAATATCATCTCCTTCAATCTTTCTTCTTTTAGTTAAAATCAGGGCAAAGCCCATTTACTGATAAACAAAAAGATTCGATCGGATTAAAGCAATCTGAATTCGACAAACAAAATGACTTCAATCATTTCACTGTTTCACAATCTTTGGCAATTTTTGTGAAATTCTAGACACCAACAACCCAATTCAATAAAATTCGAGCAAATCATAACTCAGACCGTAAATGCAAACACAGAACTCAATTCTTAAAAAGTCAAGAAACCCACAACCCAATTCAATAAAATTCAACTAATTTACAATTCAATTTGTAAATGCAAGAAACCCATAACTTTACTTCATAAAATTCGATAAATTCAGAATTCAATTTGCAAAATTTGAGAAATCCACAACACAATTCAGTAAAATGCAAGAAACACAGAATCCAACTCTTGAACTTCAAGATACCCACATTTTAATTTTGTACAATTCAAATAACCCACTATTCAACTCGTGAAATTCAAGATACCCATAATTCATTTTTGTAAAATTAAAAAAACTCACAATCTAATTTAAATTAAAATTGAGTATATTTTGTCTAAATTGTACCCAAATTCACAGAGAAATAACAATTATAAATTGGACAGAACACATTAATATCAAATTATATTCGTACTATTTTTTTCTAATAAAACCAAAAGGACATAACAATAACTACAAATTTCTTCCTACTTGTAATAATAAAGAAAACAAAAATAATCAATTCATTCATGAATTGACGGAGGTTGAGAGGAGGTAAGGAATAAGAAATAGAGTTAAGAAAAAAATGAGAAAACAAGAAATAAAGAAGACAGAGATGAAGAGTAAAAAGGAAAAAGGAAAAACAAATTAAAAGAAAAAGAAAGAAAATAAAAATTATATAAATATAAATCAAAAACTAATTAAATATAATTGATTGATAAAATACAATTGAATAATGATACGTGTAGCTTTTAATTTCCTTTTCTGCTTTTCACGCGCCTGTAGGAATGTGATATCACATTCTTTACCAGATCAGTTTGGAGGGGTAAATAGTTCCACTTTTTTATAGTTTAGGTGTGTATTAGGTCACTACAATAGTTTAGGTATGTCTTCGACTTTTCGAGTATAGTTTAAGGTGGAAATGATGCTTTTCCCTATATAATATGAAGCTTATTAATATTTGTTCATGAAACATGCATATGTATCTCTGTGCATATGTATCATAGTAAAAGAGAATGTTACTTTTGTTCATAATACATATGAATATACTTGCATATATATAAAAGGGTGTATTCTTTATTTATTTATGATACATATGAATGGATCCACATGCTCATGTAATAAATTTATCATTTTTTTTAATCTATAAAGTAGATTAATACGTGTTTATGATACATATGAATATCTATTCACATAACTATATTCTTCTTGATATCAAAGTCCATCAATTTTTAGAAAATGAAGTTTATAATACACATGAATATCTTTTTACACAACTATATTGTTGTTGATACCAAAGTCTATCAATTTTTATCAAAATGAATTAATGTATCAATCACAAGTATCAAGTATACATGCATCAGACATATGTATCAGATAAATGTATTTGATATATATCAAGAACTTGTGTTTCCTTCCCATAGTATAAGGATGATGTATGTGTCTGAAATCTAATATATGAGATATATGTATCAGAAAAAATCAGTGTTGTATATATATATAAATTAAATTTTAATTTATCTTCTATTTTGGATATTTTAGAGATTCTCTTCCATGATTTACTCTCTTAAATAAATGCAATTCTGTTACTTCATAGTTTAAATAATCGACTGGTTTAATATGCATCAAAGACAATATGTATCACAACTTAAAAGATGTATCACAAAATGAGAATTGTGAGATTTTATGTAACTAGATAAAATTATGGTAGAAAATATTAGAAGCTCCTTAACTTATGGGATTTGTGTAAGTTACCCTAATTTTGTTTCATTAAAATGGATGCATGTATGTGTAGTATATTGCTATTACACAAATAGTTATCTAGTGTATCAATGTTGTATACATAGTGTATAATCATGTATATATGGTGTATAACTATGTATCTGAGATGTATATATATCTTTGTATACACTATTTATACAATATTTATACATCATAGTTGTTCTGGACAGTTCATTTTCCTTTCCTGTCCAGTATTTTCAATCCAAGCCGAAATAGGAAAAGCCGCAAGCACCACTAGGCCCGGTCGTCGGTTGAACGTTAGTAGGGTCCGATATTCATTCCTTACTCAAATAGGATGGTGGCAGTCTCAATCTAGCGGCGTGGTCCAGAACAATTTCAGATCCATGGGGTTTTTGTTTTGGTTACTAGAAGTGCTTCTTTGCTCGCTTGCAGCGCCTCGACTCGAGTTTCCGCTGTAGGATTGAGTGAGGTGACGAGAGCTGAAGCCAAGGTTATCTTCCTCAACGTTCTGAATTTTGTTCCAATTCTGATCAACTCAAAATCTCCACTAAATAGACTCAAATTTAGAAATAAACTCTTGATGTTTTGTTTTCTTTAATATATTACTCACTCGAAACTATTCATATTTGTGACATGTCAAATTTTAAAATCGAGTTGTGGAGAAGCTTTAATGGCTTGTGGAGTCTTTCAATTCAAATCAACTCAAAATCTCCTCTAAAAAGTCCTAAAATATAAACATGAGATCCTCTCGATATTTCAAGTTTCTAGTATATTATTCAATTAAAATGATTCACATTTACGACACGTCAAATGTTAAAATGGAGCTTTAAAAAAACCTTTAACAGCTGAAAGTAACGAAGTAGAAAGGAAGAAGTAGAAAACTGAACAAAGTAGATGAACGAAGAAGTAGAAGAAACTTGGGTGGTATTTTAGCACAAAAGGCACCGTCAGTCAAATGGTCACTTGGGTAACAACGATTAATTGTTGAAGGTAATGTAGTCGAAGGGCTAATTACAGTAACAATGGAATAATTAAGCTATTTTGGGTTAGAATTAATAGACTACATATATAATTATTAAATACATCTGGGTTATTCTGTAATTAGTTATTCTTCAGTTCTCTATATATACAGCTGTAACCCCTTCAATATAATTGAGATCAATTAATTATTAAATCTGTATCATGGTATCAGAGCCTCGTCGGTGGACTTCATTATCTTGTTGTTACTCGTCCGGACATCCAATATGCAGTCAATCGAGTCTCCCAATCAATGCATGCTCCCACAGAACAACACTTTCAGGCCTTGAAACGCATTCTGCGCTATCTTCAAGGTACTCTTCACTGTGGAATTTTATTTCAAAAGGGCTCGTTTGATATATCTGTTTTTTCTGATTCGGATTGGGCTAACGACAAAGATGATCGAAAGTCCACTACTGGATATATTGTTATGATGGGACCGAATCTGATTTCCTGGTGCACCAAGAAGCAAACGCGAGTGTCCCGTTCCTCCACAGAAGCAGAATATCGTGCCATGGCTGCGGGTGTTGCTGAAGCCATGTGGTTACGATACCTTACGGATGCACTTGGCATTCCCCCGACGAAACCACAGATTTATTGTGACAATCAGTCCACTATTTGTGTTACCAAAAATCCAGTCCTTCATGATCGTATGAAGCATGTTGGGTCTGACTGTCACTTTGTTCGCGATGAGGTACTTGCAGGAGCGATGGCCACGCACTATGTCCCATCTACTGACCAGCTTGCTGATATTCTCACCAAGCCTCTTCCGTTACAGCCTTTTCAGTCTCTCTGCTCCAAGCTGCCCCTCGTTACCGCTGATCAGCTTGCGGGGGATAATAGACTACATATATAATTATTAAATACATCTGGGTTATTCTGTAATTAGTTATTCTTCAGTTCTCTATATATACAGCTGTAACCCCTTCAATATTATTGAGATCAATTAATTATTAAATCTGTATCAAGAATTATGACCAAATGGTTATTTTGCCTAATTTCCCCATATATATAAACGATTGTCACCAAACTAATTGATCGTCCAAGAATAACTTTACGGGTCTCGTAATATTATGCAGACGTGAATTATGCTTTAAAAATTTAAATATGTCTCTTAATACTTTATCATAGTCATTTAATGATAACAATTGTATTGAAACAAAATGATAAATTTCTCTTGATTTTTATAAACTGAATAAGTAAATTTAAATAACTAATTTTAGTAACGAAAAAAAATCAAACATACCTCTCAACTATTAAAAATGAATTAATTATGTCTTCTGTATGATTTTGGATTCAGAAATATCCTTGTGGTTAGTGAATAGACTCACTTTTACCCCCTCAAAACTAATTGCTGCCACGTCATATTATATAACTCACACAATATAATTTTGTTTTGCTGAGTTGGAAATTCCATCATAAAAAGAAAGTCTAATCTTGGTTCAACGTGTCTTCCACCTGCTCCTCTTCTCTCTGCTTTGGTCGGCTGTGTCCATGGCCATGAACTAGCTAGATAGCCATCAGGGGCGGATCCCCTCAACTAAAAAATTACATAGTATATATAAGGTCAAATTTGTATATTATGAATATATAACCTTTAATGAATTCACTTAATACATCTAAAAAGTCTAGATCAATGGTTCACAGGGTTCACTGTTGGTGCTTAGGTTGCTGGTTCAACTCTCGGCCTCAACACCTTTTGTTGCCTTTTTAATTTAATTTTTCTCGTCTCAGTTTAATGAGCAATTGGGCCAACCAATTAGTTACGTATTCCATTGTTTTAGGTTAACCAATTCTATTATTTACTTCACAATTTTTTTATGTCCTAGCTAGATTTCTATTATTTATAACTGATTCTCAATATCAATTCCTTCTCAGTCAATATAAAAAAAATATATATATTTTTCTTTATACATTCTATGTCACACTTATTTAAAATATTTTCATATTTGACTAATTTTATATATACAAGATTCTTATATTTTGTCAACTATACTATTTATTTTATCGAGTTATATAACTCATTCTTTCTGGCTATATTTTTATCATTCAACATATTAATATTCACGTTTATAATATTTATTGTTATTGAGTATCAAATATATACTATAATATTAATAAGTCAATCATTACTGTTACAAAATAATAAAGAATAAAGAAGAAGAGTAGAGATAGAAAAAAGGGTAATTGTTAGTTCTCTTGAGGGGTCTCTTGGGTTCTTTTACAATGAAGAAAACCCTTCAATTTATAGGAAAAGTTACTTCTAGTTTCTCTCTAAAAGATAAATATTTCATATCTTGATAGATATCAAATGAATCTTGATAGATCTTATCTATATTCTTGATAGACATTCACTATAATGTAAATACATTTATAACACTCCCTCTTGAATGTCTAATTGATAGATAATGTGTCTCGTTCAAACCTTGCTAGAAAACTTCAAAATAGAAAAAAATCTAGTGAAGAAAAAAAGTACACATACCTAATAATACGCGTATAGGGTGTCTCATAAAAACCTTACAAGGAAAATCCAGTGGGGCAAAACCTCATAAGGAAAAAAGAGTACAACGCGTATTAACTTTCCCTAATGAGAACGTCCTTGAACCTTTGCATCCCGATCTTGTGCACCATCTTCTTAAAAGTTGTAGTTGAGAGAGACTTAGTGAATAAATCAGCCACATCGTCACTAGAACGAATCTGTTGCACGTTAATATCACCATTCTTTTGTAGTTCACGTGTATAGAAAAGTTTTGGAGAAATGTGCTTTGTTCTATCTCCTTTTATGAATCCTCCCTTGAGTTGTGCTATGCATGCTGCATTATCTTCTTATAAAATTGTGTGTACTTTATCACATTTCAAACAATATTTTTCTCAAATGAGATGTATCATGGACCTCAACCACACATACATTCTCGGCTTGCTTCATGAATAACTATTATCTCAGTATGGTTTGATGAGGTGGCTATGATAGACTGCTTTGTAGATCTCCAAGATATGGTAGTACCCCCACATATGAAAACATAGCCTGTTTGAGATCGAACTTTATGCAGATACGATAAATATCCAGCATCATCATAACCAACAAGATCGGAACTGCAATCTTTAGAATAAAATAAGCCCATATTGGTAGACCCTTTTAGGTACCGTAATATGTGTTTGATCCCATTTCAATGTTTCCTAGTAGGATCAGAACTATACCTTGCTAACAAATTAACTAAAAAGGCTATATCAGGCCTTGTAGTATTTACAAGATACATGAGTTCACCAATTTTACAAAGATGTGGTACTTCATAACCAATCCAAATTGGTATATTTCTCATTTCAGCAAATAATCTATTGCTTCTAAAAACTCTCCAAGAGTTTCAAAAAATTTTAAGTTACAAACTTATGTAATATAAGGATTATAAATAAGATTCCCAGAAATGTTTATATTCTTCAAACATTTTGAATACTTAAAAAAGTTTTCATATAAATTTTTTCAAGTGGCAATATTCAACATTTCATGTGTGACATCTTCAAGTATTTGGATTGTAAATCAAATAAGTTTTATGCTTACCAAGATGTATCCTTTTACATCACTTGATAAATATTTCTACGTCAGCATGCTTAAATAAACGTAGATTTAGATTCTCATAATCTTTTATAATATTGTGTCAATATTATGTCAAAGATTTTGATGATATATCATTTCGTATCGGTTCACAATCTTCCATAATATTGAGATCTCATCACTTCATTATTTTCAGGTATTTGAACCTTTCATAAGGTTTCATGAAGTGTTATATCATAGGCTCTTCAAGAACACGTTGCCTTCTTATTATGATTATTTGCTCCTAATCCTTTTCAAGGACTATTTCATTTGGAACCGATTGGTCTACCATGCTTCACACATGCATAGACTTTGTCTTTTAGGGACATAAAATAGGAGCACTTACAACTTAAATATGAGATGCTTTTGATATTTGACTTCAATTATCTTTTAAATGGGGATCTGATGATAATTCCTAACATATTTCTTAGCTGTTTATAATCTCTCCCTTATGTTGGAAAAACTAACATACATCCTCCATCTTCTTTGATAAATCCATCTTTGTGCATCATGGTATATTTATTAATCGTATACCGTACATCAAAACTATTAGATGGAATAGTTGGTTCCTGAACTTGAACCAATTGAAAGGGAAGAAATAATCATAATTTATTGGTCTAATGCATACAAGTGCTATTGTATGCAACATGTCATATTTTAGACCAACACATGAAGCTTTGTTCTCATTAGCAATGATTTAGTTATTTATCGAAGTCATTCAATGCCAACCCATCATCATCAAGATGAATTGTCTTGATTACACAATGTGAAAGTTATGCTCTTAACTCAATTTTATCGAGCAAGCAACTTTATGAATTTCAAACTGCAAGTTGACAATAAACGTACAGATGATTATCTTATATCGATGCATCTTAATAGATCACATAACTGGTGAAAGGATCTATATTCACCTTTTATATTTTCCATATTTTGAGGGATCAAATCCAACATTAGTTGGTCCACAACTTATCACGAGAACAAGCAAAATCAAAAGTTCATGAAGAATTTTATAGTTCTCCAATATATGTTTAATATTCACTATGCACATCTTTGGAATGTCGCAATTGTTCATGTTAATTTATGAACTTTTATTCTAGAAAATTACAAGTTTACCATGACATGTGTTTTTTGATTTAGTAAATTTTACATTTAATTTAGAAGAATAAGCATCATATTTACTACTTCTGATCAAATTGCAGAATATTTCTTCTCAATTATTCTACCTCTTTCGGAGGTGAGTTGTGGTACCATCACAATCAAGTGCACATTTGTATTGATAAATTTTACTAAATATTAACACATTTACCCCAAAAAATGGATCTGTACTTATAATAATAAAAAATTTCATTCCCAGGAATAGAATATAATCGTGCCTTAAGCCTATCAAATTATAATACCTTATAACCCCTTTCAAAATATTGCTAATTTAAGAGAAAATCGAGGTATGCGTATAATGTAGAGAATTTTTCTCTAACATATCTTATAATCATATTAAGCGTGTGAAAACATTATCACTTTTGATGATTATTATCATATTATCCCTCCACGCTTATATCAATGCATTTAATCACTTATCTTTTTTCCAGACATATTATGCACTGCTACCATATTTCTTCAAGAATGGAGCAAGTTGTCAACTTTCAGATTCATCATATATTTCTACCATATTCACTTTATGGAATAAAGCATATTTAAGGGACAGGTTTCATGACTTTTCACCAAATACATATTATTTTACCATAGCCATCATAATATCATCAATATGGTGCATTGAGATTCAAACTCAACGTCTTATCCATATAAAGGCGTCTTAGGCATAAAATGATGGGACTTGAACCCAATGTATTATCATCATGGTGTATCAGGACTCTAACCTGATGTCTTATCCTCTTAATGAGATGAGACTTAAATCCATCATCATACCTTTTATCAATATTATTCTTTAAGAACAAATTTAGGGAAAAGACATCGTTTCCACCCCAAACTATACCCGAAAAGTCTAGGTCACACCTAAACTATACTAGTGACCTATTACACACCTAAACTATAAAAAAATGATACTTTTTACACCCTGTAAAGAATTATACCACTTGCACGTGGTGCGGTGTTTCACACGCGCTTGCCACATCAGCACCACGTCAGCATAATACGAAAAAAATAATAAATTTATTATTTTCATAAATTTTTCATTTTTTTTAATTTAATTTTTTTCTTTTTCTTCAATGTCTAAAACCTCCATTGTTATGAAATGTATGTCCAAAACCTCCATTGTTATGAGATCAAAAATACCATATTCACCACCATAAACTTTATCTCACCAACAAAATTACCATAACAATCAATTTCTTCTAATCATGTTCTTCATCCATAACCTATCGTCTTCATCCGATTGAAATTTTGTTTTTGTTCTTTTCAAATCCGCTACTGCAACATTCCTTCCTGTAGCATTTAGCAACATCAATTATAATAATCAAATATGAAAAAAAAAATTAAATTCATTACCAAATTCAGTATGCAAACTCTCCAACAATTCTTTTGTTACAAAGGCAACTTCATCATCTTCAAATTCGAAAAGTGTCAATGAAAAGTAATTGAAAACAACGAGAAAAAAATGCAAGAGCAGTTGATTCAATAGTGAGTACCTGTAGTCCTATAAAATGCAAGAGCATAAGAAACAATTAATGCGTAACGCGTCGATTTACATAGTTTTCCTATAAACTAATACATTGAAGAAGCAAAAAAAATGATGGAAAGTACCTGGATCAGCAGTGATGTTGCAGTTTGGAAGCGAGAGAAAGAGATGAGATGTTTTTGTGTAAAATAATTGAAAATGTAAGTGGAATAGTATAGTATAGTAGAGAGAGAAATGGGGGAGGGAGGAGAGTTATAAAGAAATTGGATGATGTAAATCTAGTGGAATTAAGAATGGATTTTCATCAAGTATTTGATAAAGTATGACGAAAGTTTTCGAAATTTACCCGTTTAAACATCAAATTTAATTTGATTTTGTTCATTGTGAAATTGACATTGTTTTGATGAAGATGGAGGATGGGGTGTGAAGAAATTGTGTTATTTGGGGGCAAGGGTGATGAAGAAGATGTGTTGGTTTGGGGAGGATGGAGTTTGGGTGTGGGGGTGATGAAGAAGAAGAAGATGGTTTGGGGTGGAGTTGGAGTTTGGAGGTGAGGGGTGATGAAGAAGAACGTGATTTGGGGGTGGGGGACGAAAATTTTTAATTTTTTTTTTGCGTTAATTTTCTACCAGACGCGCTATATTTAATTTAAATAATTATGTTTTTTCCACGTCAGATCTAGGGAGTAAAAAATATCACTTTCTTATAGTTTAGGTGTGTAATAGGTCACTAGTATAATTTAAGTGTGATCTAGACTTTTCAGATATAGTTTGAGGTGGAAACAATGTCTTTTCCTAATAAATTTAAGACAGAGATTATTCTGAACCAATTAGGTTCCCTCATATTCCATGAATTCAACAAGATATAAAACTTGTAAAACATATAATGACATATATAAGAAGCCGAGAATTCAAACATTTATATTGGTGAGTCAATACATAAGAACAAAACATGAAGAAAAACTCACTATCCAAAGATCTACAGTAAGTAATTATATGTTATTTATGCGATAACAATATTTATGCAAGATCTCATGTGTGTAATTTAATGATATACCTTTTCAAACTTGATACTAATATCTTTCATAGCCACAATTTATATTTTAATCAGAATAACTTACCATTAAATTGCTTCTTATAACTTAAACATTATCAAAGTATATGCTCGAGATAACAGTCTCGTACTGATAATGTGTTATAAAATAATAAAAAAATAAAGAAGAAGAGTAGAGAGAGAAGTGAGAATAATTGTTATTTCTCTTGAGGGATTCTCTTGGATTCTTTTACAATGAAGAAAACACTTCTATTTATAGGAAAAATTACTCCTAGTATCTCTCTAAAAGATAGATATTTCATATCCTAATAGATATCAAACAGATCTTAATAGATCTTGATAGATCTTATCTATATTCTTGATAGACATTCATTATAATGTAAATGCATTTATAACAATTACAATATTTTTTTCAAGAATTTATAACAATTACAATATTTTTTTCAAGAATCTTGTGTCTTTCTTTTTGGCGCATGGGTGAGGGAGGTGGGAGGGTTGTGGGCGTTGTGCAATTAATTTGAAAGAAGAGAAAAGTGAAAATAAAAGAAAAACATTTGAAGAAGGGATCCATAGTGCAGAGCAAAAATGAGAAGCAATGTTCCAAGGAAATGAGAAAGTGGGTTAAATAGCAAGCGTCTTGCTTGTTTTTTTTTCTTGTAATTTTTACTTGTTTACTTTTTCATATTTCAAATTTCGTGAATGAAAATATTGCATCCACCATTGATAGTCACTAATCAAATTCGTAAAATTGTATACTAATTACAAATTTGCAACTTCTCCACAAGTAGCATAAGTTGCTCACAATCGAACGAACAATTATTGGCCATTTCCATTACATTAATCAAGTTTCAATTTTTTTTTGATTTCTTTAACACTAAAAATCATCAGAGCTCATATTAGTGGAATTAATATTTTGGGTCACCATCATTTTTGAAAAAATTATAAATTCTTTGATTTGTTTGTAATTTTTGAATAAAAATTGTACTCTGCTTTGGATATTGAAATTGGAGTCGGAGAATACAATCATCATCTTCATAATAAATCACTTTCTGAAAATGAAAAATTTGTCAAAGATGTTGCCTGATTTAACAGCAGCTTATAAGCCTCGTCACTGGTAGATGATAAAACTCCATGATAGTATTTTGTGTGAGTTATATGTGAGTTTTGACAGTTATATCATCTTCAAAGAAACAAGTTCATAATAAGTCTAATTTGTTTCTCTTTTTTCTCTTCCAAGCCTGCAACTTGTTTCTTTGAAGACGATAAAGTGGCAATGGTTCTGCCGAGCAAAGCAGTGGTTCTGCAACTTATCCTATGTCTGCAACTTATTTCTTTGGAGATGAGGTAGAAGACAACTTTGAATAAAATTAGTTTTTCTTTTTATGATTGAATTTTTTCAGCAAAACAAAATTATTTTGGAAAAGGGATAAATATATTCCTGAACTATGATAAATGATACATATATACATTCCGTCATATATTGAGTACACATATACCCCTATCGTTAATGAAATGGTATGCATATGCCCCTCAGACTAACGATAGGGGCATATGTATACCCAAAGTATGACGAGGGTATATACGTATCATTTATCATAGTTTGAGATTATGTTTTTTCTTTTTTTCTTTTAATTTTGTTATGTAGATAATTAACCCAAATTCACTATCCGACCCAATAAAATCACTACTTGTAGAGGTGCGCATTGTTTGGTTTGACTTAATTTTGTGTATTATTAGTTCGGTTTATCGATTTTTTATTTGTAAACACGCTAAACCGATAACTAAACAAATGAGATATTCATTATCGGTTTTCAGTTAATTGATATTTGATCTTTATCGATTCAATTTTTTATTTAACCGATAAGAAAATATCCCCCTAATTTTTTTTTACATTCTCTTATTTTCATGTGCTCTACATTAACTTCATGTATAAAGTCCACACAAATTATAAGAACTAACACAACAACTATAAAATACTCTCTTCATCCATCTTTATTTTTTAACTTTTCTATTTTGAGATGTCCAACAATACTTGTCTAGTTTATAAAAGCAATGGATAATTTACTTATTTCTACCCATTTTATCCTTAGCATTAAATACAATTTATTATCTAATGCATTTCTCAAAACATATATTATATTCAAAGGATAATATGGTAAAAAAATTTCTCTCATTTATTGCTTCTTATTCTCCGTGTCAATAGAAAAGTGGACAAATAAAGATGGACAAAGGGAGTATAAAAAATAATAAGATATGTACTTAAAATCTAAAGCCACTATTACATGATTACAAATAAAAATATAATTTTAATATAATCTTATTCGGTTATCGGTTTAACCATTAATTAAAACCTTAAAATCAAAAACCAAATCGATAGCTCAATAAAAAAGTTTACAAAGCCGTTAACCTAATAACCCGATACCGATAAACCAATAACATTTTTACTGGTTCAGTTTATTGATTGAATCAATTTTTGCACACCCTTATCAACCCCACCTAGTCTCAATTAAATTCAAGAGACGCCTATCTAACAAATGCGTTTTCCCACCCCCTATAATGATATACACACACAATACAATAACACCCATTAGAAAAATCAACAACTCTCTTCTAATTCTCCATTAACAACACTACCAATCACAACAACACAATGACCAACAACTAATTACATCTTCTCCATCTCAATTTAAAAAATACACTCATAAATTTCACCCCACTACTATCAATTTCTGGGGGGGGGGGGGGAATCACTAACCATAACACCAAATAAATTCAGCCCCTCACGTTTCAATTTTCAGCAAAATCCTGTTGGGAAAACACTACCCACTAGCGGTCAACACCATATAGTCATCATTGCCATTAAATCAAAAATACCCCACTGATGAACTATCACCGCACCCCTAGCTCCGGCCGCCTCCAACCTAATTTCCACTCTATCCAACCAATAAACACCAACTAGCAGCAACGATCAGTCACTGCAATTTAATTGTGGTTCACATTTAAGAGAAAAATAGAGGATGTATCGGGTTTGGAACAAAAAATAGAGGTCGGATCGAGTTGGTTTGAAATCGAGTTCGATGAATTTATTGGGTAGGATAGTGGATTTGATTTAATTATTTGAGATAAAAGACTAGAATAAAGAAGGAATAAATATACCTTCGAACTATGATAAACGTTACGTATATATCCTCTGTCATACTTTGGGTACACATATGCTCCTATCATTAGTGTGAGAGACATATACATACCATTTCATTAATGGTAGGGGTATATGTGTACTCAAATTATAACAAAGAATATATACGTACCATTTATCATAGTTTATGGAGTATATTTGTCCCTTTTTTCAAAATTATTTTATGTAGGTTATAATGTGACCTGGCAACTATTAATTTTGAGGGGTAAAAGTGAGCTTTTTCACTAACGGCAAAGTATTTTTGAGTTCAAAAATCAAATGGATGATATAATTGATCCATTTTCAATAGTTGAGGGAAATTTTTGACTTTTTCCCCTTTTAGTAAAGAGGTCAAATAAAATTAAATGGAAAGAACATTTTTAAAGAGTGTGCAAGTTAAATATAAACAACTAAAAATGGATGGAAGAAGTATAAGATGTAATGAGAAAAAATAGAAAAATGACTTAGAGAGAGAAAGTCCTACTTCTCTCTAACTTGCCCTTAATTATTCTCTCATGACCTCCGATAAAAATCACCCACCTTCAGCACCCTCCGCGGATCTAGATGCTCCTATGGATGATATTCCCATGGTGGAGGTGAAACCCTCCTATAGTGAACTCACCTCTAATAAAATTCCCTACTATGACCCCATCCTCACAGAGCTCTTTCCATATGAGGTAATCGAGGGGACCATCAACCTCTATATTGAGGATAAACAATGAATCTACGTCCCTTGGTGACACTCAATCATCATCAAACCACTAACAAAAAAATTTAATCACTACTATCTGAAAGCCAAGGTAAAAGCTTCTTGGAAGCCAATTGAGCGGATCTGTTTGATAGATTTGGGTTCCGATTTTTACATGGTCAAGTTCCAAAGACTAAAAAGTCATGAAAAGGTCCTCCAAGGAGGCCCATGTTTTATCGCCGGGAGCTTCCTTTCAGTTAGGAGTTAGAGACCAAATTTCGTTCTGTTGGAAGTGAAGATTCTCTCCACTACAATCTGGGTACGACTCCCCCAGCTACCTACTAAACTCTATGATGCTCTTGTCTTAGAAAGGGTAGGTGGAACTTTAGGTAAGCTCTTCAAGGTCGACGCATGCACCTCGACAACCCTGAGAGAAAGATATGAGTGTATATGCGTCCAAATACCCTTTGGGGTGCCAGTTCAATCTTCCCTAGACATTGGAGGACACAAACACAAACTGATCTATGAATGAGAGGGTTTTTAGGCAAGATCTATGGCCACCTTGCCCACACAATATCTTCCTGCCCATCCCAAAAAGGAAAATCCAGTATTGATGTCAAAACTTTGCTGGAGAAGGTCTCTATACCCCCAAAGAGGAAAGATCCCAACAGAGATTGGCAAACGATCTCATTTGCCAAGAATAAAAACTATTGGAGTAACCCAACACAGAGGCCCATACGATAAATCAAGGTCAACACCTTTGAGATTCCAACAACGACACCAGAAAAGGATCCCTTGGGTCGTCTCTTGACTCTAGGCTTGTTGTTGGGCCTTAGCGGAACCCAGAGCAACATCTGATCCCAGATTCCCAGGTAAATAAGCCTACTCCCCCATCCCACAATAATATTGGGCTTTCCCTAAACTTTAAATATACCCAAAGCCTCAAGGGACAATCCTCGTCCCAAGGTAAAGCTCACCTTAACCCCTATTGGGCCTACCCCTGAAGGGCCTTATCATAAGGGGGAGAAAAATACCCCCGATTATCTCTTCTAAATCAGTTTTTAATTTGAATCGTGCCACCTCCCTCTCTCATTGCAAAGAGAACAAAAAGAGCTTCTCTTACTTGGGGATCCACATAGGCCAACTCAGCAAGGACACTCAAGTGCCTGGATCTGCCATTCTCCCCATGATGGTGGAAAACCTCTCTAATTCTCTTGATGATTTGATGGACATTGTCCTTCCCACAAACAAGGCATTAAATGCCCATACGAGTCCCAATAGGGAAACGCTTCACCTCACCACTGATAAATCCCTTCTTAACTTGCATTCCACTCCTATGCAAACTGAAGTATCTCCTAAAGAAAATGGCCAACCCCCTTCAATATGATCACTATGACCATAAAACCCCTCCCTCCATCCCATCTACCAGCCTCCTGGTTAGAAATTTGTTTGACCGACTGGACAGTGGCTACTTTACTTAGAGCTAGAAGGGAAGACTGTGAAAATTCACAGTTAAGACTCGAGCTACCTTGCACAACTAGCAATGGAGTATCTAAACCAGGGTCTCATTAGCTACAATCCAAATGTATGGATGGTGACCCTATTTCAAGTCATCAACTTCTTATTTTAGAAGGATCTCACCCCTGTAAGTCTGTCAGAGTTGATGAACCAAATAAGCTTAAGTTTGCCCTTCTTCTACCCTTCTAATCCTCTATTCCTAGCATAGGGCCTAACTTTTGTGAAGCCAAGTGGGGTCGACCTACCATCACCAGTGTTGGATTCCAATCAAGAATTCTTTCCCCTTTCTTTCTCTCCCATTCACTAAGTCTGGAAATGGCAGAAAGAGAAAAGACCTTAGAGGCTCTAAGAGAGTCCAACAGGGAGATAGAGGGAATCCTGGCCCAACTCAGAATTTCAAAGACGGATGATATTACTTTGGAAAGACTCTTAAATCTAGAATTCACTAAGATAATTCATGAAATAGTGATTTTTCTCCTCTCCTAGGAACTCTCCAAGATGAAACTAAAGCTAAAACTCTCAAACCTTATGATAGGGGAACACTTTACTGCCATGATATCCCCCTGTCAAGGAAAAAGAAGTCTAGGGAGATGGTAGGAACCTCCAACACCATGGGGAAGGGGAAATTAGTAGTGAAGAAAACCTCTCTCACCCACAAATCAATGATGATGAACTATATAATTTGGAATACTAGTGGTCCCAACAATGTTAAATTCTGGAGGTACTGCAAGTCCATGATTAGCATGCACCAACCTTCCATACTTTCCCTCCTGGTGACAAGGATGTTTGACCATAAGAGTTTAGATATGGAGTTAGGCTTCTCTTGTCAAATTGAGTCTAATGCTTTGGAAAGTTATGGAGGCGTAGACATTATGCGGAAAGATGACTCCATTGCCATCAATGTCATCTCCATTGATCCTCAGGCTATTTATGTTACTGTTAAGGTATGCTCTAATCCTTCTGAATGGATTCTTAGTATTATTTATGCCATCATTGATTTTAGCACTAGAAAACTCCTTTAGAATCTTAAGTGTATATCTGATTCTCTAGGTCCTTTAAGCTGCAATAGGTAGCTGGTAGGAGGGGATTTCAATAAGATTCTTAGAGCCTCTAATAAATATAGGGGCAATAGTATTAGTTAATAGGTCTTCCATTTTTTGGAATTGTATCAACTACTACAATCTCATTGAGCTAGGGTTTTGAGGTAGTAAGTAAACATGGTCTAATATAAGATACATGAATAGGAATAATCTCATTTTAGAAAGTCTTGATAGGCTCCTTGCCAATGATCATTGGATGCATCTATTACATGAGGCTACTGTTCACTATCTTCCTAGGACTCACTCTGACCACTTCCCCTTTCTCCTTAGCATTATGAAGTCCACTCAGGACCTCCCTAAGCCTTTTAGGGTTAAAACCATATGGTGTCACCATGTTGACTTCCACTCCCTAGTTGAGTCCTCCTTTTAAAATTGCTCTAATCTCACTATGGCCACCAGGGGTTTTGAGACTCAAGCAAAAATCTAGAATAAGAAGGTCTTTAGCAATATCTTTTGTAAGAAGAAACACCTCTTTGCTAGGTTAACTGAAATTCAAAAATCTTCTAACTATCCAGTCAACCCCTTCCTTCATGAGCGAGAACATTCCCTTACTATTGAGTATAGCAATATACTCAAGCAAGAGCATGGCTTCTGGAATCTCAAATCCAGGATCAGATGGTAGATGAAAGATGTTGCTAGTACCAGATTCTTCAACACATCCACTATCAATATAAGAAGAAGAAACACCATTTTCTCTCTAGAAAAGCAAAATAGAGTTTGGTTTCATGAACAGTCTGACATTAGAGAGGCCATTTCTTCCTTCTATATCTCTTTCTTCAAACTGATCACTAGCTTGCCTACCTTAAGTGCCTGGCTAATCCTACTTCTCAGGGATCTGTAGATCCTCACAACCATGGACTCCTGGACTCTATTCTTGTTAGTAGAAAAATTAAAGAAGTTGTCTTCTTCTTTAAAACTCATAAGACCCCTGGACATAATGGGATGTACCCCTTTATGTACCAAAAATATTGGGATATTCTGGGCCCCCTTCTCATTGATTTCTATACCACAGTCTTCTCCACTAGGCAAATGGATGACAGTGTTAATTCAACCTACCTTTGTCTCATACCCAAGTACAAAAATTCCACCACCCTCAGAAACTTTAGGCCCATTGGACTTTGTATCCAATACAAATTATTATTAAGATTATAGCCAATAGAATCAAGTCCCTTTTCCATTCCATCATTGGCTAGTCCTAAGCCAGTTTCCTTTCCAAGGGGAGAGCCTCTGAAAATGCTATTATTTTCCAGGAGTACATCAACCATCAGGACATAATAAAGGGGAAACATGGCAATATGATCCTTAAAATTGACTTGAAAAAGGACTTTGACAGATTGGAGTGATCCTTTATTAGGAAAGCCCTTGTGTTTTTTACCTTCTCTCCCTAACTTACCTCCTTCATAATGTCTTGTATTTTAACTTCCTCCATCTTTCTTCTTATAAATGGAGGTAAAATCCTAGTTTTCATCCCACAAGAGGAATTGAGCAGGGCCCCCCTACCTCTTTATCCTTTGCCTAAAACTTCTTTCTATAAGAATCAACCATGAGGTGGATACACTCTATTAGACTCTCATTTCTAGCTGTAGAAGAGGCCCCTCCATATTTCCCACATCTTTTTTATGGATGACCTCACCTTGTTTGTCAGAGCTAATAAGGACAATTATCTCACCATCAATAGAATTCTCCTAAGTTTTAGCTCTTACTCTGGACAAAAGGTTGACAACCTTAAATCTAAAGTACTTTTCTCCAAGGACTGCAGACCTGAACTCCTACTGGAGAAGGCAAATTTCTTTAACATCAAACCCTCTAATACTTTTGAGAAATATCTGGGGTTTTACATATTTCATCAAAATCCCTCTAATGCTGATTTCCAATTCATCCTGGATAACTTCAATAGCAAAATAGCTGATTGGAAGACCAGGTTCCTCAACATGGCTGGTAGAGCTACCTTAGTGAAGTCTTTCCTTAGTAGTATTCCTAACCATGTTATGCATTATATTGAACTTCCTAAGACTCTGCATAAATATATTGACAAAATACAAAGAAACTTCATGTGGGGCACCACTTCTTCTCGAAGAAAAATGCACATGGTTAGCTAGAACACTATTACTAAATCCAAAAATGAGGGGAGGAGGGGGGGGGCGGTCTTGGAATTTTGAACTCCAGGGCATTCCACTCAAACCCTTCTTCTACTTGGGCATGGCTTCTCAATAACAAGTTCAACAACTCCAGGACTATTTACTCCAGTCACTCTAGAACCCATAGAGCTCTCCAAAAGGGTTTGAAACTCTGTCAAGATGCAATTCAATGGTCCATCCATGATGGAAAAAAAAGAAATGTCTGAGAAGACAGATGGATCCCTAACCATCCATCCTTAAAGAATCATCCAGGGTCCCCTTTCCAGAGACTCTCAAAATCTTATGCTTTCATATATCTGGAGAAATGGCCTTTGGGACTTAGGTAAAGTTCCCTTTGATATCTCGTCCATCATTAAACTCAACATTAATAGTTCCTTTGTACCTAATCCCAGGATTCTAGTTGACACCCTCTCTTAGAGGCTAACTGGGAATGATATTTTTTTTTTGTAAAAGTGCCTACCACCACATCTCTAAGGATTGAAACACCAACTTACCCAGTAGCTCCTTCATTAGTTGGATTTGGAAATCTAAAACCTCCAATAAAATTAAGATCTTTCTTTGTTCATTTCATCATAACAACCTTTCCACTAAAGCTACCCTTGCCTATAGAGGTATTGATCTAGGACCCTCTTTAATATATGTAGCCATTCCCTAGAGGATATTAAGCACATCTTCTTTGATTGTGACTTTGCTATCTTTCTGGGCTTGCCTTTACCAAAGAGCCTCTCCTGAACACACATAGCCTTCCATGTTCTCAGCTGATAATTGGAAGAACACATGGGATGTAGTCAAGAACAAGAACTTTGACAATATCATAAATTGGGATACCCTCCTTCCCCTTTGTCTTTGGTCTCTATGGAATACTAGAAACAACAACTTTTTTGAGGGCAGGCGTAACACCCCTTCCTTTAGAGAAGCCTATGCTGAAGTGTGGAATTCTACCACATCAACAGATATACTAGACCCCAACCAAGGAGCATCATCAATTTTTATTGGCCTCCCCCTCCTCCCAATAACTTCAAGCTCAACACTGATGGCTCGTGCAGTAGTAATCCTGGGAAATGGGGTATTGGAGGGGTGATCAGAAATAATAGAGGTGACTGGGTAATAGGTTTTCTTTAAAGTTTCATGCATGCCACAAACAATCACATTGAACTGATGTCTCTTAGAGAAGGTTTTAGACTGGTGCTGCCATAAAATTTCACCCTCATTGAGATTAATGTCGATTCTGAAGAAGTTATCCACATGCTATCAACAGGCAACCCACTATATGATTCACTTATTGATGACTGCAAGTTATTGATAAGAATACTGGGAGGGCCAGCTGTGCAACATTGCTCTAGGAAGCAAAACAAAGTAGCCGATGCACTGGCAAAGAATGGAGAAACTCAGTTTTTTGTTGGAAGAAGCCAAGATTTTGCCGCACCGCCACCTTTTGTTGTAAAGAAAGTCTGGAACGATATTTCTGGAACTATTTATCAGAGAAGTGTACCTATTTCTTTGAATACTCATGGGTGTGAAGCCCATATTTTTGTAACTGAGCTTGACTAGGCACAACGCTATGTGTGATTCTGTTTTAATTTAATGCATCTTTTTAACCACAAAAAAAGGAACAAAAATAAGAGGGCATTCATGTGTATCACACATTAATTAGTCTTTTTTGGGGTAATAATATGCATTAATTGGACAATACGTTAAAATCCATAAAATTAGGAATAGCCTAATAGCGATTGATTGAGAGAGTTGTTTGTTATGCAAAATGCCTTTTTCCAAGTGAAAAATCTTTTGTTGTTTTGTCATTGGATTTTGTGGGGTTCATTGTTTCTTCATTGATTAGTATTGTTCAATAAAGAAAAAAAAATATAACTTTCTTGTTTATATTCTTATCTGTTAATCCATTTGAAATAGCTTCCAAATGAATTTAAAAGTTTGATAATGAGACTATGTTTTTGCAGAAAAATGCAAAATATTTTCGGAAAAATATTTTCTTCTTTCGTATATATCAAACACATTCTATAAGGGCAGTTTGATTTGATCTGTAAAGCAAAATAATTCTTGGTATATATTCCAGAAAAAATAATACATTATTTCATTGTATAACGATCCTACGTAGTATAAGTTTCAGGATAAACGATACAACCTACATACATATCTATATCTATATCTATATCTATATCTATATCTATATCTATATCTATATCTATATCTATATCTATATCTATATCTATATCTATATCTATATCTATATCTATATCTATATCTATATCTATATCTATATTTATAATCTATAATCTATCTATATCTATATCTATAATCTATATCTATAATCTATAATATATTAATAGTGTGAAGGACCTTAGAAATGTCGTTTAAACTTTTTGTCCTTCATTAAAAGTCTTTGCTTTAGATAATATCGTCTTTTCACTATTTTTTTCTAATATTTAAGAGTTAATTTTTTTTAAATATATTTATGGTAAAACCTTTCGTTATTAGAAGTCATCAGAATTAATGACAACTAATACTTTTTCCATCAGTTTAAGAATTCTAAATCAACTAAATTTGATTTTAAGAAGATTTGAAAAATTAATTAAATATCTCATGGTAAAACTTTTTTTTATTAAAAGTCACTAGAATTAATAACAACTAGTACCTTTTTCATTATTTTAAGAATTTTAAATCAACTAAATTTGATTTTACGAACATTTAAAAATCTAAAAATAAATATTAAAATGTTAGAATAAAAAATATTTAAGAAGTGCCAAATTTTTAAAAGTTTTAAGTACATAATAAGAATGTAATCAATAATTTTGTAAAGATTTAACTTTAAAAACCAAGAAAGATTTTAAATATAGAAAAAAAATAACCCTAAGAAAGATTTTAAATATAAAAAAAAAAATAACTGCGCAACAAATCTGGTTCAAATTGATGCATCTCTCTTAGCCTCTGATAGCAAGGAAAAGAAGTACTGAATGACACACACAAAAGTGATGACCCATCAACCACTTAGAACTTCTGATGGTAAAATATATATGTGCTTATACTAAAATATATATTTATGTTTGCATTATTATACTAAAATGCGAAGAATTTTTAAAATGTGATTTATACTTTTACACTTTATTAAAAAATCTCTGCAATAAATAAAATTATTTAATTTTTAAATGATCAAACGTTACACGTGAGAGGCATGCGCGGTTAATCTAGTAATATACAAATACTCTACATAGATTAATAAGAATATACGTATCTATGTATCAGTCACAGAGCTACCTTATGCTAAGGGGCATGGGCAGAGTCACCTTGGCGAAGGATGGTTTAGTGCACACCCTTTAGTGAAAAATAATGTAGTGTACAGAGGTTAAATATTAATTATAATGTGTATATTTAATTTTGCATACCCTTAACAAAACTATATGCGAAGAACATTTGCATACCGTTGATCAAAATTTTTGCCTCCAGTACTGCTAATGGGTGTCAAATTGTTGGAAAATTAAACTATTTTGTTAGGGTAAAATTTTAGTTTTATGTATATATTATATGTTGATTCCCTTTATTTTTTTTACACGTGTCAACTTTTTAATATAGCTTAGTAAAGTTTCCTACTCTGCCACTAATATACACAGCATATACCCTATCCAATACACATCATATACACTCTCCAAATCAATGTATATATTGTGTATATTCCAGTCATGTTCCATCTTAGTAAATTAAACTAGTTGGCCGAAAGATGTTGATATCATTTTGAAATAACTGCCTACTTTTTTTTCATTGATTGAGGTCACTTTGGGAGGTAGATTTTGCATTAACGAGCCTCCTACTCCTATGTAACCATTTGAACCTAAGTTGAAATTTAATTTGGTTAACAACTGCTTATCACCCATCCATTCCATTTCGTTTTCTGTCACTTTTACATTTCAAATCCATATGCTGATTTTTTTCCCCTTTCTCGTTAAATAATAGTACATACTAGTGTTCGACGTCTGTCATATGTTTAACGAAAATTATAATATTTACTTTTGGCAAATTTAAAGGACTAAAATTGATTTAGAATACTAAGTAAAGATGAATTATAGGTCTATTTTGTTATAAAATAATAAAGAATAGAGAAAAAATAGAGAGTAATTCTTGAAGGGTTGAATAACAATGAAGGAAAACCCCTTTATTTATAGGGGAAAACTAACCTTAGAGTTTGTAACTTTACCATAAATAGACATTCAAAATATATGGTAAAGTAGGTATTCACTATATATGGTAAAACAAATATTTACTATATATGACAATACATTTATAACACTCTCTCTTGAAGGTCTAATTGATAGACAATACGCATGTAGGTTGCCTCATTAAAAACCTTACAAGGAAAACCCAGTGGGACAAAATCTCGTAAGGAAAAAAGAGTACAACGCGTATTAACTCCCCCTAATGAGAACATCCTTGAACCTTTGCATTCCAATCTTATGCACCATCTTCTTGAAAGTTAAAGTTAGAAGAGACTTGGTGAATAAATCAGCCACATTGTAACTTGAACGAATTTGTTGCACGTTACTATCACCATCTTTTGTAGCACATGTATATAGAAAAGCTTTGATGAAGTGTGCTTTGTTCTATCTCCTTTTATGAATCCTCCTTTCAGATGTGTTATGCATGGTGCATTATCTTCATATAAAATCGTGGGTACTTTGTCTCATTTCAAACCATATTTGTTTTGAATGAGATATATCATGGAATTCAACCATATACATTCTCAGCCTGCTTCATGAATAACTATTATTTCATCAGGGTTAGATGAAATGGCTAGATAGACTGCTTTGTATATCTCAAGGATATGACAGTATCCCCATATGTGAACACATTGCATGTTTGAGACCGAGATTTATGCGGGTTAAATAAATACCCAGAATTAGCATAATCAATAAGATCTAGACTGCAATCTTTAGAATAATATAAGATCATGTGTTTGATCCCATTTAGATGTCTCCTAGTAGGAGAAAAACTATACCTTGCTAACAAATTAATCGAAAAGGCTATATCAGACCTTGTAGTATTTGCAAGATACATTAGTGCACCAACTACACTAAGATATGGTACTTCATAACCAATCTAAATTGGTATATCTCTCATTTCAGCAAATAATCTATTGCTTTTGAAAACTCTCCAAGAATTTCAATAATTTTCAAGCTATAAGCTTATGTAATATAAGGATTATAAATAAGTTTCTCATAAGCTTTTATTTGCTTCAAACATTTTGAATCCTTAAAAAAGTTTTTATATAAATTTTGTGTAAGACCCCACAAAATTTTAGTCATTTCAGTCCTATATAGCATGCCAAAAGAGGTCTCAGCCTTAGAAAATTTCAACTAAGTGTTAAGACTTAGAATCATTTTTAGCCCTCGAAATTGGCTGATCTTATTTTCGATCTTTCCAACCTTAGTATATCGATTTTCAAGTTGATTCATGATCAGGGTACTTGTAGGTCATCTCAGGCAAGTTTTAGATTTTTCGGACTAGTTTAAGGGTGAGTTTGGATGTCCAAAACAACAAAGGGTCACGATAGGGCCACGCCGTGAGGGCTAGTTGACCAAGGCTCAGGGTCGCGCCGCGATGGATGTTTGACCCGAGCAGGGGTTATGCCGCAAGGGCCACTTGACCCAAGCAGGGGTCGCGGCGCGATGGGGACCCCATCCAGTATTTCTTTATCCGAGTTTGTGGGGAAAATGGGTCATTTTTCCTTACATTTTTCAGCCTTAACACGAGATTAAGCTTCTAAAAGGGAAAATTACATTCATTATTCACAAAATACTCTCAAGAAATAAACCCTAGTTCATCAAGCTCAAGATCAAGTCCCAAGAATTAATCACAATTCTCACTAAATCAACAATCAAGGTATGTTACACGTTTATCCTTGAGTCTCCTTTCACCCTTGGAGTTCAAGAAACCTTTTTAAAAACTTGAATTATGATTTTCATGTTATGACTTGAATTATGCCCATGTTTGAGTGTTGTATGGATTTCAAGTTGAGATCTTTTATGGGTTCCATGAAATTACGTTAGCATGCATGTTGAATTATGAATTTTTCATGTCAAAACCCTTGAATTTGCAAGTTTAAGTTGTAGTCATGATACTTATGTGTTGTTTATTATCATGTGCATTAATTGTACTCCCCAAGCGTTTGATAGAATGTCCATGTGAATTGAATAGTGTACTCATGACCTGTTATCATGTGTTCTCATTTATGTACAAGTTCATGACCTCCAAGTATTTGACAAATGACTCAATGAATGAGTTGTGAACAACTGACTATTGCTATGTTTTCAAGATTTGTTATGTTTTTATCCATTTATGCTTTTGAGTATTGGGGGCATTCATTACTTGAACTCTAGTTGTTTACTTAGTTGCAGTAGTTATAGAATCGTTCTAGTAAAGGGAAAGAATAGTAGTACTCAATCAGTAATGGAACTCAGTGAACTCAATCCAGTTCAGTCAGTCAACAAGATGAGTGTCAGTTCAGTCAAGCCTAGTACAGTCCAGTGATCAGTTCAGTTTTGATTCAGTTAGGAGTAGGATTCAACACCGAGCGAACCCAGGGATGGGGATATTCCCGCCAGCAGAGGGTTTGACCCTTAGTAGCAGTCCTGGTGTTACAGAACTATGTAGCCAGCATAGGGTAAGTCGCCCTCCTGCCAAATTAGGCTTAACACAATCATATATACATTTCGTGGGTCTTTCTTCTAGATTAGGGTTGACCCAGCATTATTAGTATCCCGTGGCAAGGTGCTAACACCCTTCCAACTGAGGTCATAGGTTGGACCCCAACTTAGTCTATATTGGGGTATGTCGGTTAGATGATAACTTCCACAGTTACAGTTTCAGTCTCAGTCTCAGTATTTAGTAAAAAACTCAAACAATTCTATAAAACCATGGCTATCAGTTATCAGTTACACAACCATCAGAATTTAGTACTTCAGTACCAGTCTAAACTTTCAGTTGCCAGCATTTAGTTACCAAAACTCAGTACTTCAGTTTTACTTTAATTTAGACAGACGTTATATGAGTAGTATTGCATATTCAGCATGTTCAGTAGTTACAGTTTTGCATCTACTCTCATTCAGTTACTTCGTGATATTTATTTAGTCAGTTATTATCTCATGCATATGAAACCATGTATATTAGCCTACCTCACTTAGCATACCAGTACATTCAAAGTACTGACGCATACTCTTTGTTTGCGCTATGATGTCTTATATCATAGGTTCAGAAGTACGGGTTCCTAATCATACTTAGCAGCTCAGGATATCAACGATAGATTCGATAGTGAGTCCTCATCCATCAAGGATATCATTTGATTTTAGTATTTCAGTAGTTATTTTAGTCTGGGTTAGTTGGGGGTTTGTCCCATCAACTCCATATTGAGACAGTTAGAGGCTTTCGGACTAGCACAGTTAGTTATTCAGTTTCCAGATGTTAATATTATTACACTCAGTTATTATTTCAGTATTTTGAGAACCTTATGGCATTTCCAGTTATACTTCCATATATATATTTTAGTGTTATTATTCAGTGCTTACAGCAGGTACCAGTCATGGGTTAGCTTGTAATCCTCCGGGGTCATAAGCATCGTGTGACGTCCAGGGTGTAGACTCGGGACATTACAAACTTGGTATTAGAGCCTATGGTTCTAAAAAGTTCTAGGGAGTCTGAAAGTCGCATCAAGTAGATTTTTGTGCATGGGTGTGTAGCGCGCCACACTTATGGACAAGGAGCTATGAGACATTTTTAGGAAAAACTCTTTTCTTTTAGTGTTCATATCATAAGAGTGAGCATGATCTCAAGTTAAACTCTCTGTCTAATCTAATTTCTTTTTATTTACAAAACATGTCTCCCAAAAAGAACAACGGAAGAAGAATTGGGAATCAGCCAACACCTCCACCCGTTTAGGAAGATCCCCTGAATGAGCATGTCTCTCATACAAAATTCAGAGCATCTTTCACCACTCTAGCTCATTCTGTAGAAGCCCAGAATGAACTCCCATCTACTGTTCAGGCCAACCCAGTGGCCAATACCACTGCATCTAGAATTTGGGGATTCAACCGAATGAATCCTACATCATTTTTAAGGTCTAAGTCTGAAGCAAACCCATAGGAATTCCTCGACATGGTGTAGAAGGTAACAAATATTATGGGATTAACCGCCAGTGAGAGTGATGAGTTAGATGCCTATCAGTTGTAGGATGTGACTCATATGTGGTTTAAGTAGTGAAAGGTAGATAGGGCCGTAGATACAGGGCCTATAGAATGGGAAGAGTTTGCTACTGCCTTTCTAGATAGGTTTTTTCCGTTGGAAATAAAAGAGGCCAAGGTTTTAGAGTTTATTAACCTGAAGCAGGGCAGCATGATAGTGAAGGAGTATTCTCTTAATTTTACTCAGTTAGCCAGATATGCTCCTCATATGGTAGCTGATAGTAGATCTAAGATGAGTAAGTTTTTATCTGGTGTATCTGATAGTATGGTCAAGAAGTGTAGGAACGTAATGTTAATTAAGAAGATGGACTTTGCTAGGTTGTGGTATATACTCAATAGATAGAGAAACAGGAGACTAAAGAGAAAGAAAGGGAGAATAAGAGGGCTAGAACAAGTAGCTTTAACTTCACTCAGCCTAAGTCAGAGGGTAGTAATCATTCTCAGTTCCACTAATAATATTCAGTCCCAGATCCGTCCTCAGCCAGTGCTTCAGTGTCTAAGTTTAGAAATAATAAAAAGGATAAGGTTCCAGGCTCTAAAGTCTCAGAGTAGTGTTAGCAGTGCTCGAACAAATCCTCTTTGTTAGAAGTGTGGAAAAAACCATCTGGGTGTATGTAATCTGACAATGATGTATGTTTCGGGTGTGGTAAACCAGGTCATAGAATCAGAGAGTGTCCTCAGATGGATTCATAGAGTTAGCATAATCGTCCCCCAACTCAGTCCGGTCGCTAGTCTTAATAGGGTGCCTCTTCTAGTGCTACCAGTAGGCAATGCTCAAATAGTCTCTATGCACTTCTGTCCCGACAGGATTAGGAAAGTTCTCCTAATGTGGTTACTGGAACATTATAAGTTTACCATTTAGATGTTTATGCTTTGCTAGATCCGAAAGCTTCCTTGTCCTTTGTAACTCCTTATATAGCTGTTGACTTTAGAGTCAGTCCCAAAATCCTAACAGAGCCTTTCTCAGTCCTTACCCAATAGGTAAGTCTATCATAGCCCGGTGGGTATTCAAGAATTGTCCGGTTATGATATCTCAGAAAGTAACTTCAACAGACTTAGTAGAGTTAGAGATGACAGATTTCGATGACATTCTCAGCATGGATTGACTCCATTTATGCTATGCCTCAGTTTATTGTAGAAACAGAGTTTTTTATTTTCAGTTCCCAAACAAACTTGTCCTAGAGTAGAGGGTTAGTACCATAGTGCTTAAGGGTCAACTTGTTTCATACCTTCGAGCGAGAAAAATGATATCCAAGGGGTGCATCTATCATTTGGTGTGAGTCAAAGACTCTAGTTCCTAGACTCCTAGTCTTGAGTTAGTTCCAGTAGAAAGTGAATTTCCTGATATGTTTCCCAAAGATCTCCTCGGAGTTCCTCCCAAAAGGGAAATTGACTTCGGAATAAAACTTCTTCCTGATACTCAGCCGATCTTTATTCCGCCATACGGAATGGCTCCAGCTAAACTTAAAGAGTTGAAGAAACAGTTGAAGGATCTCCTAGATAAGGGGTTCATTAGGCCCAATGTCTCCTCGTGGGGTGCACCAGTTCTATTCGTGCGTAAGAAAGACGATCTCTCCAAATATGTATAGACTAGCGTCAGTTGAACAAAGTCACCATCAAGAATAAATACCCACTTCCTAGAATTGTTGACTTTTTTGACCAACTTCAGGGTGCCAGTTACTTCTCTAAGATAGACATCAGATCAGGCTATCATCAGCTCAGAGTAAGAAAATGTGACATCCCAAAAATAGCTTTCAAAACTCGGTATGGTCACATCAAATTCCTAGTCATGTCATTTGGTCTTACCAATGCCATAACATCTTTCATGGACTTGATGAAATGCGTGTTCAAGAAGTACTTGGACATGTTCATCATAGTCTTCATAGATGATATTTTTGTCTACTCCTGCAGAGAAAATGATCATGCAGACCATCTCAGAATTGTATTATAGACTCTCAGAGCCCATCAGTTGTTCGCCAAATTTAGTAAGTGCGAATTTTGGCTAGGATCAGTAGCTTTCCTTGGTCATATCATTTTCGCTGATGGTATTAGAGTTGATCCTCAAAAGACCAAAGAAGTGAGAAACTAGCCCAAACCCATCTTTCCGTCAGATATCAGGAGACTTTTGGGTTCAACTGGCTATTACTGATGGTTTGTTGAAGGATTTTCATCAATTGCATCCCCCATGTTTAGATTCATGTAGAAGAAAGTCAAATTCCAGTGGTCAAATTCTTGCGAGAAGAGTTTTCAGGAGTTAAAGACTCGACTCACTACAACCCGCGTTTTGACTTTGCCCGAAAGTTCAGATGGGTTTGTTGTGTATTGTGATGCTTCCAAAGTTGGTTTAGGGTGTGTTTTGATGCAAAAGGGTAAGTTATGGCCTATGCCTCTAGAAAGCTTAATCCCATGAAAAGAATTATCCCATACATGATTTAGAGTTAGTAGCTGTTGTGTTTGCCTTAAATATTTGGAGGCACTATTTATATGGGGTGCATGTTGATGTGCTCACAGACTACAAAAGACTACAATATGTATTTTCTCAAAAAGACTTAAACTTGCATCAGAGAAGGTGGTTAGAGTTGTTGAAAGATTATGACATGAGTGTTCTGTATCATCCAGGCAATGCCAATTTAATGGCAAATGCCCTCAGTAGGTTTTCCATGGTTAGTATTGCTCATGTTGAGGAAGGTAAGAAGAAGTTAGCTCAGGAAATTCACCAGCTTGCCAGACTAGGTGTCCGATTGGTTGATTCAGTTGAGGGTAGTGTTTGGGTGCAGAATAGTTTGGAATCATCTTTAGTTACCGAGGTAAAGGAAATGAAGGATAGAGATCCCAGTTTAGTTAAGCTGAAAGAGTCAGTCAGAGACCAGAAAGTGCAGGTTTTTTCCCAAGGGGGAGATGGTGTGTTGCGTTCCCAGGGTAGACTATGTATGCCATGTGTGGATGGCGTAAAAGAGTGAATTATTGCAGAAGAGCATGGTGCGTATTAATTTATTCATCCTGGGGACACTAAGATGTACCGCGACTTGCGAGATGTCTATTGGTGGAGTGGGATGAAGAGAGACATCACAAAGTTTATGGCTAAGTGCTCCACATGTCAGAAGGTTACGATTGAGCACCAAAAGTCTAGTATATCTACGAAGGAGTTCAGTATTCCTACATGGAAGTGGGAAGAAGTGAACATGGACTTTATAATGGTTTGCCTCATACTTATCGTCAGCACGATCCGATATGGGTTATTGTAGATGAGATGACCAAATCAACCCATTTCTTGTTAGTTCATACCTCTTATTCAGCCGAGAACTATGCCAGAATCTATATCAGAGAGTTAGTTAGGTTACATGGTGTCCCATTGTCCATTATTTAAGATAGAGGTTCGTAGTTCACCTCTCATTTCTGTAAAGCCTTCCAAAAGGGCCTTGGTACCCAAGTTCACCTCAGTACAACCTTCCAACCTCAAACATCTGGTCAAGCAGAAAGGACCATTCAGACCTTAGAAGATATGTTAAAAGCGTGTGTCATTGTCTTTAAGGGAAGTTGGGATGACCACTTACCTTTGATAGATTTCGCATATAATAACAACTGTCATTCCAGTATTTAGATGGCTCCGTTTGAGGCTCTTTATGGGAGAATATGTAGATCTCTCATTGGTTGGTTTAAAGCAGGTGAGGCTGCGGTAGTGGGGCCTGACTTGGTGTTTGATGCTTTAGAAAAGTGGAATTGATCAGAGAGAGGCTTAAGACAGCTCAGAGCCGACAGAAATCATATACAGATGAGAGAAGAAAAGATCTCAAATTTGAAATTGGTAACTATATGTATTTGAAAATCTCTCCTATGAAGGGAGTGAAGAGGTTTGGAAATAAGGGAAAGATTAGTCCCCGATATATTGGTCCTTATAGGATTCTCATTCGCTTCGAAAAGGTAGCTTATGAGCTTAAGTTATCGGCAGACTTAGCATCGGTGCACCCAGTGTTTCACGTTTCTTTGCTAAAGAAGTGCATTGGTAACTCAGCAGTTGTAATCCCTATGGAGAGTGTAGATGTTCAGAAACTCTCTTTTATGAGAAAGTCACAATCGCAATCCTTGATCGTTAGATTCATAGACTAAGGAAAAAAGAAACTCCTTTGCTCAAAGTTCTTTGGCGGAATCAGTTCGTTGAGGGAGCTACTTGGGAAGCAGAAACAGTCATGCGAACCAAGTATCTATACCTCTTCTTTGAAAACTCAGACTCATCCTAAGGTAATAGTCTTCCTTAGATTTACTCTATTACATGATCAGTTACAGCTACATAACATCCTCATATCATTCATGCATTCATGAAATAGTTCAGTCATGTGTCATGTCTCCAGAATTCAAATTCAGTTATGCATGTCAGTGTAAGTATAGTTCCTCCGTTCCTCTCAGTTCAGTCAGTCTCATTCGATGACGAATGTTCCCAAGGGGGAGATATTCTAAGAACTCGCAAAATTCTAGTCATTTCAGTCCAATATAGCATGCCAAAAGAGGTTCCCGAGTTAGAAAATTTCAGCTAAGTGTTAAGACTTAGAATCATTTTTAGCCCTTAAAATTGGCTGATCTTATTTTCGATCTTTTTGACCTTAGTATGTCAATTTTCAAGTTGATTCATGATCAGGTTCACTTGTAGGTCATCTCAGGCGAGTTTCAGATTTTTTGGACTAGCTTAAGGGTGAGTTTGGATGTCCAAAATAGCAAGAGGTCGCGAAGGCCAGTTGACCCAGGTTCAGGGTCGCACTGCGAGGTATGCTTGACCCAAGAAGGAGTTGCTCCGCGAGGGCCACTTGACCCAAACAGGGGTCGCGGCGCGATGAGAACCCCATCAAATATTTTTATATTCGGGTTTGAGGGGGAAAATGGGTCATCTTCCCTTACATTATTCAGCCATACGAGATTAGGCTTCCAAAAGGGCAAATTACATTTACTATTCACAAAATCCTCTCAAGAAATAAACCCTAGTTCATCAAGCTCAAGATCAAGTCCCAAGAAGTCACCATAATTTTCATCAACAATCAAGGTATGTTAGGTGTTCATCCTTGGGTCTCCTTTCACCCTTGGAGTGCAAAAAACCTTTTCAAAAACTTGAATTATGATTTTCATGTTATGACTTGAATTATGCCCATGTTTGAGGGTTGTATGGATTTCAAGTTGAGATCTTTTATGGGTTCGATGAAATTATGTTAGCATGTGCATTGAATTATGAATCTTTTATGTCAAAACCCTTGAATTTGCTAGTTTAATTTGTAGTCATGATACTTATGTGTTGTTCATTATCATGTACATTAATTGTGCTCTCCAAGGGTTTGATAGAATGTCCATGTGAATTGAATAGTGTACTCATGACATGTTATCATGTGTTGTCATTCATATACAAGTTCATGACCTTCAAGTGTTTGACAAATGACTCAATGAATGATTTGTGAACAATTGACTATTGTTATGTTTTCAAGATTTGCTATGTTTTTATCCATTCATGATATCAAGTCCTTGGGGTATTTATTACCTGAACTCTAGTTGCTTACTTAGTTGCAGTAATTATAGAATCATTCTAGTAAAGGGCATGAACAGTAGTACTCAGTCAGTAACAGAACTTAGTGAACTCAATCTAGTTCAGTCAGTCAACACGATTAGTGTTAGTTCTGTCAAGCCTACTATAGTCTAGTGATCAGTTCAGTATTGATTCAGTTGTGAGTAGGATTCAACACCGAGCAAACCCAGGGAAGGAGGCATTCCTGCCAACAGAGGGTTTGACCCTTAGTAGTTGTCCTTGCAATACAGAACTACGTAGATAGCATAGGGTAAGTCGTTCTCTTGGCAGACTAGGGTTGATGTGATCATATATATATATTTTATGAGTCTTTTTTCCAGATTAAGGTTGACCCAATATTGTTAGTAGCCCACGACAATGTGCTAACACCCTTATAATTGGGGTTACAGGTTGGACCCCAACTCAGTCTATATCATGGTATGTCGGTTAGATGAACACTTCCACAGTTACAGTTTCAGTCTTAGTATTCAGTAAAGAACTTAGACAGTTCTACTGAACCATGGCTTTCAGTTATCAGTTACACAACCATCAAAATTCAGTACTTCAGTATCAGTCTAAACTTTTAGTTACCAGTATTCAGTTACCAGAACTCAGTACTTTAGTTTTAGTCTAACTCAGACAGACATTATATGTGAAGTATTGCATATTCAGTATGTTTAGTAGCTACAGTTTTGCATGTACTCTCATTCAGTTACTTCATGATGTTCATTTAGTCAGTTACCATCTCATGCATATGAAACTATGTATATCATCCTACCCCACTTAGCATACCAGTTTATTCAAAGTACTAAAACATACTTTTTTTTTGTACTATGATGTCTCATATCATAGGTTCAGAAGAACGGGTTCCTAATTATACTTGGCAACTCAGGATATCAGCGACAGATTCAATAGTGAGTCCTCATCCATCGAGGATATTATTTTATTTTAGTATTTTAGTAGTTCAATAGTTATTTCAGTCGGGGTTAGTTGGGGTTTTGTCCCATCGACTCTATATTGAGACAATTAGAGGCTTTTGGACTAGTACAGTTAGTTATTCAGTTTCCAGATGTTAATATTATTACACTCAGTTATTATTTCTGTATTTTGAGAAACTTTTGGCATTTTCAGTTATACTTCCACATATATTTTTTAGTATTATTATTCAGTGCTTACAATAGGTACCAGTCATGGGTTAGCTTGTGATCCTCCGGGGTCGTAAGCACCGTGTGACGTTCAGGGTGTAGTCTCGAAGTGTTACATTTTTTCAAGTGACAATATTCAATATTTCATGAGTGATATCTTCAAGTATCTGGACTGCAAATCAAATAATTTTTATGCTTACCAAGATGCTTCCTTTCACGTTACTTGATAAATATTTCTATGTCAGCATGCTTAAATAAATGTAGAATTCAGATCCTCATAATTTTTTACAATATTGTGCCAATATTGTATAAAAAGTATTTTTGATATATCATTTCGTATCGATTCACAGTGTGACATAATATTTTGAGATCTCATCACTTCATTATTTTTCAGGTACCTAAACCTCTTATTAGGTTTTATAAAGTGTTATGTCGTAGGTTCTTCTAGAGCACATTGCCTTCTTATTATGGTTGTTTTCTCCTAATCCTTTTCAAGGATAATTTCATTTGGAATCGATTGATCTACCATGCTTCACACATGCATAGCCCTTTTCCTTTAGGGACACAAAATAGGAGCACTTGCAGCTTAAATATGAGATGCTTTCGACATTTGAATCGAATTATTTTTTAAATGAGGATTTGGTGATAATACCTAACATATTTCATTACTGCTTATAATCTTTTCCTTATGTTAAGAAAAATAACATACATCCTCTATATTCTTTGAGGAATCTATCTTTATGCATTATGGTATATTTATTAATCATATACCGCACATCAAAATTATTAGATGGACAACATGTGGTTCCTGAATCAGAACCAACTTTGAGGGGGGGAATTAATCATAATTTATTGGTTTGATGCATACAAGTACTTTGTACATAATATTTCAAACCAACACCTGAAGCTTTGTTCTCATTAGCAATGATTCAGCTCTTTCTCGAAGGTATTCAATACCAAATTAGCATTATTAAGAAGAACTGTCTTGATTACATAATCTGAAAATTATGCTGTTAACTCAATTTATATTGAGCAAGCAACTTTATGACTGTCAAACTGCAAGTTGACAATAAATTTCCATTTGATCATCTTATGTTGATGCATCTTAATAGATGACATGACAGGTGAACGGGCCCTTATTCAGCTTTAATATTTTTTCAGATTTTAAGGGATCCAATCCCAACATTAGTTGGTTCAACCAACTTATCATGAGAACACGCAACATTAAAAGTTAATGAAGAATTTTATATTTCCTTAATATTTATTTAATAATTAATATGCCCATCTTTGAAATATCATAATCATTCATGTCAACTTATGAACTTATTTGTACCAGTAAACTCCAAGTTTATCATGAGTTGTGCCTTTTACTTTAGTAAACTTCTTATTTACTGTGACATGAATTTTGTACAATAAACAATAAACTCTTAGTTTATTGTGATTTCATCATCCTTGGGTAACTTTTCACATTCGTGTTTCTTACCATAGTAACTTGGAGATATTCAATCTTTCAATTATTCTACCTCTTCTAAAGGTGGATTGTGATATCTTGACAGCTAATAACATGTTTAAATCTATAATATTGACTAAATAGAGTCACATTCACCCCCAAGGTCTATAGATGCATTTATAATAATTGAAATTTACATTCCCAAGGAATAAAATGTAATTATGCCTTAAGTCGCTCAAATTAATAGAAGCAAATTGAGACATACATATAATGCAGGGAATGTTTCTCTAACATATCTTAAAGTCGTAATAAGCATGTGAAAATATCATCACTTTTGATTATTATTATCATATTATCCCTCGGCATTTATATTCATTCGTTTAATCACTTGTCTTCTTTTAGACATATTATGCACTGCTACTACATTTTCTTCAAGAATGGAGTAAGTTGTCAACTTTTAAATTCATCATATGTTGCTACCATATTCACTTCATGGAATAGAGAATATCAATGGGATATGTTTCATGACTTTTTACCAAACAACCATTATTTTTCCTTAGCCATCATAATATCATCAATATGGTGTAATGAGATTCAAGCTCAATATCTTATCCATATAAAGGTGTCTTGGGCTATAACTCGATGGGACTTGAACCCAATATCTTATCATCATGGTGCATTAAAACTTTTAACCTAATGTCTTACCCTCTTGATGAGATGAGATTTAAATTCATCATCATTTCTTTTAATAATATTGTTCTTCATGAAGAAATTTAAAGCATAAGTGGTTTCAAACCAATTATTTTTCTCAAATCCAACAACAATTATATCATTAGTATCGAAAAACAAATAACAGAAGGAATTACTAACCTTGAAATTACCTTTAGATTCATAATATCACCTTGTTTGGCAGAGTCTCGTGCTGATAACGTGTTATAAAATAATAAATAATAAAGAAGAAGAGTAGAGAAAGAATAAAGAGTAATTCTTATTTCTCTTGAGGGATTCTTGCGGGGTTGAATAACAATGAAGGAAAACCCCTTTATTTATAGGGGAAAACTAACCTTGGGTTTGTAACTTTACTATAAATAAACATTCATAATATATTGTAAAGTAGGTATTCACTATATATGGTAAAGCAGACATTCAGTATATATGGCAATACATTTATAACATATTCTAAATATAAATGACCTTTTTGTTGTTTCTCTCTATTAACACAATACTATAAAAAATGGATAAATTACACAAAATCACAAATCTAAGAGACCTTATTACCCAAAATCCCCTACCTTTTAAACAATTACTTAAAATCCTAGATTATTTATTTTACTCTTGTTACATATGAATAAAATCTGTAACTCCCCGAATCTGGTACCCAGAACACTACACGGTGCTTATGACTCCAAAGGACCACAAGCTAACCTATGACTGATTTCTGTACATGTATACTGCATAATGTGGAAACATGAACTGAAAGGCCATAAGGTTCAAAACTTAGACATAGTATCTAATAAAATAGAACATCTGGGTGGGGTATGAAATACCCAAAACAAAACTGAAATAGATTATCTGAACATATTGTAGTCTGAAACGCCTCTAAAACATGACTGTCTTCATAAGGAGTTGATGGGATATGTCCCCAACTAACTCCAACTAATAAATTAATTAATGACATAAATAAGTAATTATCATGTCCTCGAAAGATGAGGACTTACTTCTAACTCTGACTGCTGAGACTGGAATGCTACTAGTGCTCTGGAGCTCGTGTCTCTGAACCTATGATATAAAAAACCATAGCGCGAATGAATCAGTACTTTGAATACATTGGTATGCATGTGAGGTAGGCTAAATTCATGGGGTTCATATGCATGAACAATAATGATAACAGACTGTCTATCATGAGTGTGAGAATACAGGCATGCGATATAATAACTGACACTGATACCGTGATAACATGATTATTGAATTTGAATACTGATAACATAAGTGACTATATCTGACAGTCCTAATTCTGATGGAACTATCTGAGTTCCGTACTAAGCTGAGTTGACTGTATCTGACAGTCCTGAAATCTAAAGAACTATCTGAGTTTTTTTACTGATACTGAAATTGTGGGAGGTAATCATCTATCGACATACCCTAAATGACGCATTATAGCTGAATTGGGGTCCAATCTGTGCCCTGATTAGAAGGGTGTCAATATTGCACCACTGGTAAGGACAACATGTGAGTGACCCTCAACTAGCAGGTTACTCTAATAAGAACGGTGGGAACCCTCAACTAGCAGGTTAAGCCACCTCATCTACCCTCAACTAGAAGGTATAATATCTCAACCTACACTGTCTACGTAGTTATGAAATGCAAGGATTGCTCCTAAGAATCACACCCTCTACTGGCAGGTGAGTTCCCATCCTTGGGTTCACTCGGTGCTAATTTTTACTCCTATCTGAATAGATACTGAACATGATTAACTGATCTGAACATGGACTGAGTTTACTGAATTCTGTTAACTGATGGAATACTATTGATATCTGACAACTGGCTCAGTTCATAAGATTACTGAGGTTACTGAATTACTGAGCTTTCCTGAGTCACATGACTGACTGAGTTCTGTAGATCATGGCTTGATTGAGGATATCATGAAAACATGACACTAGCTCTAGGAATACAACTAAATTATCGGGTACAAGTACCCCCAGGACTCGATGGAAGGAAATTGATAAATCCTGACTTTCTTGAATACATGACCAACATTAACAATCCATAATATAATAAGTTGGGGATTTCACAAAGTACATGGTTATCATACTATCTAACATGGAGGGGAATCTTATAATCATATCATAATCTCATGTTCTAATATCATGGGCATTCCAAAAATATACACATTTCACAAGGATAGCATGAAAACTATTTAAACATAAGAGAATGACAAACATGTCACATTAAGTTTATGTTTTGGGCTATAAGGTATGATTTCTACTCTTCCAAGCATTTTATCAAACATCTTGCATGCATAATTTAGGGCATAGGTAAAATCATCAAATTACACATCATAAGCAATAAAATTCATGGATTTTATCTTGCATGTTAACATAATATCATAAAAAACACACAAAGATTCTAACTTTGAAATCAATCAACGTCAACAACATGATTACAAATAACCCACAACATAAATACCATGATTTATAGATAAAACAAGGTTCTTGAGCTTCATGGATGGAAGGAATCCATGAATGAACATTGTACATACCTTGGTTCATAAATTCACGAAGATTGATGGAGGAAATTCTTGATTTTGAATCTTTTTTTAAAAGCCCTAGGTTGTTTCTTGAGAGGTTTTTAAGAGAACAAAGTATATTTTGAGTTTCCAATAGCTGAATCTCGTATTAAAGGGCTTAAATAGGGGTGGAAAATTGACCCTTTTAACCCTGGATGCGTCTTTAATTTCAGTCAAATTTTCTTAAACTGGACCCCTGGCGCGACGCGGCGCTATCACGTCATGTCACTAGAATTTGACAATTGAGAAACTAAGGGATGGTGCGACGCAGATCCATTGCGTTGCCACTTCCTTTGTGACCTAGAAGTTTGGTGCGACGCGAGGAAAGTCATGATGAGACACTGAAAAAGGACAATTTCCATTTTAGCTTGTGGCACGGTGCGCCACTGACCAATATGACACTGTTTTACGATGGGAACTTGAAATAGTCATAACTTCTTACCCGGTTATCGGATTTAAACGAATCTTATATCGATGGAAAGCTTATTAAATTTTCCACGTGGAAAAAAGTAAAAATATTAAAAATACCATGTGCAAAAAAAGTGGATTCATCTTTTAAAGAAAACTTCTAACCTTCTTGGGACAATTTCAAGATAGAAAAAAGTACGGGGTATTACAAAATTTCACTCTACTTTTACTCCACAATTAATGCATGCAATATATTTATGTTTAAAGTTTGTTTTTCAAATATTTCATCTCCTAAAATCTCTCCAAAATTATCATCAATGGATACAACTTTAACATATGTTTATTTATAAATATTTGATATATTTAACATATGTTTGACATATGTAAATTATTTATTTTAGTGTGATATTGAATTTTTAATGATTAGTGAGTAATTTTATGAATGTATCATTGTGATACATCTGGAACCAGATTTATCATTTCCACGATTTGTGCCTAATTTTACTCCCATAATAATTGAATCCATTACTTCCTAAAATAAAAATCTTTTTTGTTTTAAATGTATCACTAACTATATGTATCACGTTATGACATATGTACCACAAATTAGAAATCCGTGATATGATGTAATTTAACAAATATTTAACATTACATTATTTATAAATATTTGATACATTTAACATATGTTTGACATATGTAAATTATTTATTTTGGCGTGCTATTGAATTTTTACTGATTAGTGAGTAATTTTACGAAATATATCATTGTGATATATTTGAAACTAGATTTATTATTTCCACGATTTGTGCCTGATTTTGCTCCCCATAATAATTAAATCCATTATTTCCTGAAATAAAAATCTTTTCTATTTTAAACGTATCACTAATTATATGTATCATGATATAACATATATATCACAAATTTAAAAATCCGGGATATGATGTAATTTAATAAATTTTTGGAATAAAGTGTTATAATACTTAAGCATTCAGGGATTTATGTAAGTTACCCATAAAAATATTAAAGCTAATAGACCATTTCTTTCTACAAAGCTATGAAAATTAAGTTAGACGTGGTGAGATGATTAGGCTACCTATATCCTGGACCAAAGATTTTAGATTTGAGTCCCTAAAAATAGAAACATTCCTACTCAAAGTGCCGCCACTAAAAATGGATCATATAATGCGGGAATCTAAATTTAATCGAATTCAAGTACATACCAAGGGTGAGAAACTAAAAAATAAAAATTAGTATTTCCGCATCTTGACAATGGAATCCTTTAATTTAGCGATAAGAATACAATACCCCCTTGAACTATGGCCAAAGCTGCTACAACATACTCCAACTTCACGGGATTTTTGTCGCCCTTTTGTGCTGATGTGGCACTTTGCATGAAGTTAAACACCTGAGGCACGTAAAGAACTGCCATGTGCCACGTTAGCTAAAGAGGTTGACAAAAAATCTGTGAAAATTTAGTTAGGGGTTAATAAGACTTTGGTGAAGTTGAAGTGTGTCATAAAAATTATGGTCATAGTTCGGGAGTTAACTGGATGCTTATCTATTTAATTTACATCAAAGTGCTTCTAGTGTTAATTTATGATGTGATGCTATTATTTTTTCCCATATTTCTAGCATTGAAGGTAGATATGATAGGATCTACCAGTAAATTAACAGAATCAATTCAGTTTACTTTGGGTCTTTAATTTGGTTCACTTTATGGGTGTGTTTGGTAGAAAGATAAATATTTTTTGAAAAATATTTTCTAATTTTCTCATGTTTGATTGACTTAAATGTTTTGCATTTTTTTTTATCAAATACACTTATTTCCCTTAATTTAAAGAAAATAATTTCCCTTCATAAATTAAGAAAAATATTTTTCAAAACTTTCTTTCAACATTACCACCCGATTCTCGAATACCGACTCCAAACCCCACCCGAAACCCAACTCCCAACCCTGCCTCCTATCCTGATGTCGGACCATGATCCAGGTAACGATTCTCGACCCTGACCCTCAACACCGACTTTGGACCACGTCTGGGTCTCAACTTCGTTTCTTAACTCAGATTAGGGTTGGGTTCGAGTTAAGATTAAATCTTCATTCGTGGTCTGCTTGGGGAGTTGGATTTCAGTCGAGGTCTCAAGTAGGAGTCGTGTCAGGGTCGAGTTTCGAGTTAGGGTTGGGAGTTAGTAAAAGTTGAAGTAAAAGTTTTATTTAAAATGTCATAAACAAACACAAATTTGAAATTTGAAGTTTAAATTACGTATGTCCAAACAAAATATTTTTATGATTTAATTATAGGATAACTTTTGTTTTATCACAAGACTTTTGAAACCTATCTTTTTAAATATGATATAACATTTTAAGAAAATATATTATTCTTTTTTAATAAACTAAAAAGGAATCAATGACGAATTTCATATACTCTAAGTACCTATGACATTGAGATTTTGTGGGACTCTATAAGTCGAGTCCAAATAATTATTGGAGGCTACTCTCTAAATGCTAGCTCAGGCCTATATAAAGGGCAACATGCTGTCTTAAAAAGGCATCTCGAATATTTCATATATGAAATCTTAGATATTCATAAACAGGTCAAGATCTCTAATATCCTATAAAATTTTGGATATTCATAAATAGAATTAAAACCATATTTTTTATCAACATAATTATGTTTTTCAGATTTTATTTATGATTACGGTTTATATTCATTCACTAGAAAATTTGTGCAAATAGTATCTATCAACATTTTACAATTATTAAGATCCAACAGACCATATAATTGTTAGAAAAACTTTGCAAGGATTTAAGGAAAAACTAACTTTGATAGTGTAGTCAGTGTCAATAAAGAAGTCCTTAGAGAATTTAAGTCTCTCACTTATAATCGCTGCAGGAATTTGACAAATTTTTCTAGAATTTACAAAGCCTCTAAAATTTAAATTTCAGCAAGTAATTCAAATTTCTCTCAAGAACATAATGGTATGATTTGTAGTGAAAGAGAAAAGATAATAAAAAATTAATTTTCATTTTAGGAAAAATAGATATTTACAATACCCAAGTGTTTGTTCAAACCATTAGAGACACCCTTTAGGAACAGGCACCCAATAACAACCTTTTATAGAAAGATACCTTTTCAATCACACCTTTAGATAGGAATAAGTACCTTTTTAGTCACAACCTTTTATAGTAATAGGCATTTTTTCAATCATAATCAATCACTTTTATTTATTAAGTAATAGTTTTTTCTTTAAAGATGACTGATAATTATATTTGGAAAATCTCTTCTCAATACATTCCCATCAATAACACTAACTAATGCTAACAATCCCCTGGTTAGTTTGTGATTGATGCGGTTTATAAAATTCATGCACATAGTAGGTCTTTGATAAGTCATCAATTTGACAACTTGCTATCACCTTTTAAGTCTAAATTATCATGCTTTTCTATTGATTTGATGGTACTCTCTTACTTAATGCCCATTTATGTAGGAAAACGTAAGAGAGTACCATCAAATCAATGGAAAAGCATGATAATTTAGGCTTAAAAGGTGCTAGCAAGTCATCAAATTGACGACTTATCAAACCCCCAAACTTAAACTATTGCTTGTCCTCAAGCAACCAAGACTAATTCAATGAGATAGAGTATTTAACTAAAATCCACCTAGAAGAAAGGTATACTAAAGGAATAAGCTAACAAAGCTCTACAAACACTTTCCAAACATGTCATGGTAACAAGTAAACCAAAATTGTCCAATAAGCACATAATTATGTAGCAAGAATGCAAGTTTGTATCAAATGAACTTTCCAAGTCACAAAACATCTTAAGATAGGACACAAAATCATCAAAGTTTGTCTCACTTTTCACAATGCAACTTATTTCACTCATTTACCCCAAATCGATAGTAAAACATCACCCTCTACTTAAAAGTATCGATGCCGCTCACTTGCAAGAGTTAGCTCTCACACCAAAGATATTTCAATTCTTAAGGGAGCTCAAATAAAGAAAGAATTCACACTCACTCTCACAAAGAAATTCAAGTACATCGAATAGAACTATAGGCTTGCCCTTTGCATTTTTCTTTACTAATGTAGGCTTACCTAGTTTGGAATCACCAAGGTCTTGCAGGTCAAGATGAAGGTTTAAGGTGTGGGAAGGAATATATATGGATCAAGTGACTAAGAAACCTCCTTCAATGCAATCACTCAATCCTTTCTACCACCAAAATTTTGAAACAATCCACCTTATTATTTTTCAAATCATTTCCCATATTTTCCTAACTTTTTGTTCAACATTTACCAAATCATTCAAAGCCGCCATTTTCTTTCTTTCACTTTTTTGCCTTTTTCAAGAGATTTTCTACCTATAAGCCTTTTTTAGCCCCAAACTCATTCATTTTTTTTTCTTTTTTTTTTTCAAGTTCTATGGGCTAGGCTATTCAATTTTATCATCAAGCACCACTCTTGTCTTTTAAGCACCTGTGTTGACAATCTTACACCCACCTTTCTTATCTTTTCTTTGATCATCTTATGCCAAATACACAACCCCCCAAACTTAGGCTTTTGCCTATAATCCACTATATAGAATCATACAATGCATCAAAGGAGGTTAAGTGCCAAAAAAGAGATTTTCAAAAGGGTTTAGGTGTTTTAGTATGGTTATCATTACAATATGAAAGAAAGAAAGGCACAAGTTTCAAATGGGTTAACTAAGGAACAATGTTAAGGTGGGAATTTGGCTATGTGACGGGTCAAAAAGGGCCTCGAGTCATCCTCTAAACCAAGCTTGCCTAGAATTTTTCTTTGAATACACTCGGGGCAAGTTCTAGACTACACAAATGCATAAGAATTATTCAAAAATCTCACCACTCATGGCATCGTACTCATGGAGCATAAAGTTAGTCTTCCAACCAATTTGAGCTTTATAAGTTACTTCGAGTCAACGACTCATCCTTGTAAAGAGAGCCAAAAATTGTGTTTAATGGTCTCACTCAAAAGAAAACTCAAGACATCCTTGATCTTACAACTATATTTTTGTTTTTTCTCAAAAATATTAAATTCCTTGCCAATGATATTTTGGAAGTCTTTTCAAAATTTTGCTTCTTCCTAGTTAACCAAAATGACTAGATACTTCACCTAAGGATGTCGCCTCGTCATCCCTCATGGGCGAATTATTGCTCGATTCAACAAAGAAACTAAACTAAAGAAAAAATAAAAGATAAAAAAAAGAGAAAATAAAAATTTGCTCCTTAGGAAAGAACCAAGTTTCGAAGAAACCCCTTGGAGTTTATTACACACGTATATACAAAAAGCGATAAGAGAAATGCGCACCATCGGATACCATATTTAAATTAAGCACATGACATAAATTCAAAAACAAAACAACAATATTTGACTTCATTATTAAGATGCCCAACAAGGGCCCATCTAAAGCAATGCCAATAATTAAAAAAAACACGCGCCATAAGGGCTAAAGTACACAAACATCAAAGTAATAAAATAGAATATGTCTTCACAATTTATCAAACCACATGCCATAAAATGAGACAGTTGGTACTGACCATCAAATGAATCATAACGATACCCCACCCCCACTAAAAATATTGCATTGTCCCTAATGCAGAAATAAAAGAGAGAAAAGGAGGGTAAAGACTCCCTGTCGCGCACTAGGCACTCGCTCGGGTCCATGTCGGTGAATAATCGTACTGTCTCAATAGAAGACTCATCGACTGGGATCCTCTCATCGAGTCTGCTATGAAGGGTGACTCATCATCCCTGGATAATTTCTCATGGCAAGTTTTTCCTTGGAGACATACTTATGAGAAAGAAACAAAACAAAACCAAAACCAAAACAAAAGACAAAAGGTAAAACATGTTTTTGGAATTTTGTAAGTTAAGAAAGAAAATAAAAATAAAGATAAGAAGAGAAAATAGGATTCAAGGTAACTCATCACTAGTCCATGGATTTCATTTATTATAACACTTAATCATTTAGACACGACATTGTCTCACATTCTTCACATTTCTAAAAACTAGCTCATAGGACATCCATAACCTCCAATGGAAACAAGAATGACCAATACCCTTAAGAATGATGTCATCCAATCTATCATAGGGAAAGGCAAACATTCATGTTTCCCGGTTAGGCATAGTGACCAACAAGAACCATGGATGCCATATTTCTCAACAAACTCCCTCAACCAATGACTACCAATTATTTCAATATTAAGTTTAATTGGACTCAAAACGATGCATAAAAAATGACCATACCATATCCTAAGGAAAGTCACATAGGCCATTACAAGCATACAACACATTACTCTCTTATTGTCATTTCAACAAACACATAGTGGGCATGCCAACCAAGAACTTAGAGAAAGAGAATAAGATCACAACAGAGCAAGCTCATCTCACCAAATCATCTCCAAACAAATTCAAGTTATTCATACTATCGTACTTGAGCCACCTACCACACAAAATAAGCAAGAAAGGCTTAATGGATATTTTCTCAAACACATGGTGCACAAACTTCATTTAAAAGAGCTTCATTAATTAAGCAAGTGAAACAAGGCACCCATGCCAACATAATTATTCCAACAACTGTTAATCACCCTAATAAGATCACAAAAACTTAATTCAAGTGACAAATCATCATAAGCTATGAAGCACTACATCTATTTTTAATATAATTTAAAAGTAAAACTATGAGGCAGCATACCTTTAACTTTCTTTAAGAGAGAGAAATGAACCACTAGTTCAAAAGAATTTTCTTGATTCTTGTTAGTTCAATTGTTGGTAAAGAAGGAGAGTATATTAAGTGTGAGAGAAAAAGAACGTTAGAATAGAGTTGCAATGTAAAAAAAACTGAAGTGTGGACTGTTTTAGTGTTTAAAGTGATTTTAGGCTGACCGAGTCGGGTCAGCCCAACAAAATCTGACCCATTTTGAAACATCACTGAATATTTAAAAGACCTGCGCGCCAAATGCTGTGAATTTATGAATAAACTGCTGAAGTAGTTCCAACGCATACTTGGACAGTATGTACCAGCTTACTTGCGACCAATATGTGCCTGGCCTACGACCGCACTGCTGCAGCAGGTCCAGCGTAGGACCAGGCAGTAACCTTTAGTTGTTCTTGCATTCAAGTGCGTCCAAGATACGATGGACCTGCGCCTGGAATGCTTGAGCAGTTCCAGCGTAGGTTGGAAGAGTTTACACAATTAAAATTTATTGCTGCTACATCTCTTCTGCGTTGGGTATACGGCTGGACTGCTTAAGCAGTTCCAACACATATAGGAATAGTAGGTACAACTTCTTGGCTTTAATTTTCAGGTCACCTGTGTCCAAGATGCCATTCATCTGCTGTGACCTGCTTAAGCAGGTGCAGCACAGGTTGTTCCAGCTTGGCACATAGATTTTTGATCAAAACTCTTGGTTTGGGACTTACTTTCGAGCCTCCAAATCAACCTTCTCGCACCCTAATTGTTTGATATTACCTGCATCAATCAAAACTAAGCTAAAATTAATATTAAAAGCTTTAAAGATCAAAAATAAATCTTGGGTTACCTCCCAAGAAGCGCCGTAGTTATAGTCGTGGCACGGCATCACTTGATCATCATTTTGGATCTTTGAAGCGAAGCGACTCAACCTTAGTCGCTCCGGGTCTACCCATATAATAGTGCTTCAATCGTTGCCCATTCACCATAAATTTCTTTTTCTCATGATCTTTCAACTCAATAGCTCCTCTAGGATAAATATTTGAGATCACAAACAGGCCTGACCACTTTGATCTAAGCTTTCCCGCAAAGATCTTCAATCTTAAATTGAAGAGGAGGACATCATCACTCACATGAAACTCTCGCTTTAAGATTTTGGCGTTATGCCACCACTTCATATTCTCTTTGTACAACACAGAGCTTTCATATACTTTGAGTCAAAACTTGTTCAACTCATGAAGTTGATTCACTCTCAATTTTAAAGCGTCCTCCTAATCCATATTCAACTTCTTCAAAGCCCATAAAGCCTTATGTTCTAACTCAACAGGTAAGTATCAAGCCTTCCCAAACACCAATTGGTAGGGGGACATACCGATAGGAATTTTATAGGCCATTCTATATGCCCAAAGAGCATCAATGAGTTGCTTTACCCAATTCGTACGATCAACATTCACGGTTTTCTCAAGGATAGACTTGATTTCACTATTTAAAACTTCAATTTGGCCACTAGTTTGGGGATGATAAGGAGTAGAAACCTTATGCTTCACCCAATACTTATCAAGCAAAGAACCAAAGACCCGATTACAAAAATGAGAGCCACCATCACTAATAATTGCCCTTGGAGTCCCGAACCTTATAAGGATGTACTTCTTCAAGAAAAAAGTGACACTCTTGCCTTAGTTATTTGGTAAAGAAATAGATTTCACCTACTTTGAGACATAATCGACGACTACCAAGATATATTTATTACCATATGAGCTCACAAAGGGACGCATGAAGTCGATCCCCCACACATCAAATAGTTCAACCTCGAGATTGGGCTTAAGAGGCATCTCATGCTTCCTTGAAACACCACCTTGCATTTGACATTGAGGACATATTTTGACCAACTCATAAGAATCTCTATAAAGGGTACGCCAATAGTATCCACTTTGAAGAACCTTAGTGGCCGTTCGGATCCCACCATAATGACCACCGAACAGAGAGGAGTGACATGCCTTAAGAATATCTATCATTTCCGCCTCCATGACACATCTATAGATCACACATCTGCACACTCCCTAAACAAGAACAGTTCATCCCAAAAATACTTTTCACATCAAATAGGAACCGTTTTTTTTGATAATGATTTAACTCATCGGGAAGCACACCGCTCATAATATAGTTAGCAAAATCTGCATACCAAGGTGTAATGCTCCCCGAATGTAACATGGATAGCTCATCGGGGAAGGTGTCATCAATATCAATCTCATCCAACTTTTCATGATTGGATTTAAGGTGGGAAAGGTGGTTGGCTACTTGATTCTCACCCCCCTTTCGATCCTTCACTTCAAAATCTAACTCTTGTAAGAGCAATATCCACCTAATCAATCAAAGTTTTGCCTCTTTATTCACCATGAGATATCGAAGAGGGGCGTGGTCCATGTGCACAATTACTTTCGTGCCCAACAAATAGGCCTAAAAATTTTTGTAAGCATAAACCACTGCTAATAACTCTTATTCTGTAACCGTATAGTTACGTTGAGCATCATTCAACATCTTGCTTGCATAGTAAATTAGGTGAAACAATTCTCTTTTTGTTGACCCAAAACTGCACCTAGAGCAACACCACTTGTATCACACATTCATTCAAAGGGCGACGACCAATTCGGGGCTACTATGATAGAAGCCGACACAAGGAGTTCCTTGAGACAATTGAAAGTTTTTACAAAATTACCATCAAACTCAAATTTTGACTCCTTTTAAAGGATCTTGCACAAAGGGTGAGCAATCTTCAAAAAATCTTTAATGAAGCGCCGATAGAACCAGGCATGACCAAGAAACTTCTAACGCCCTTCACAGAGATCGGTGGAGGCAACTTAGCAATCACCTCAACCTTTTCTTAATCCAGTTGGATGCCCTTTCCCGAAGTTTTGTGGCCTAGAACAATGCCTTCCTTGACCATAAAGTGACATTTTTTCCAATTCAAAACAAGATTAGTCTCCACACATCGTTCAAGGACTTTACTTAAGTGAGTGAGGCAAGAGTCAAATGAATCCCCAACCACGGAGAAGTCATCCGTGAAAACCTCCATTGTATCCTCTACCATATCGACAAAAATAGATAACATGCATCGTTGGAACGTGGCCGGTGCGCTGCATAACCCAAAGGGCATGTGCTTGAAAGCAAATGTGCCATAGGGACAAGTGAAAATAGTCTTTTCTTAGTTTTCCGGGGTGATACAAATTTGATTGTACCTCGAGTAACCATCAAGGAAGCAATACCAACCTCAACCGGCTAGCCTATCCAACATTTGTTTCATGAATGGCATGGGAAAGTGGTCTTTCTCGGTCCATAAGTTCAATTTACGATAATCCGTACATACTCTCCAACCTGTGACCGGGCACATAGGTACAAGATCATTATTATCATTTGGGAACACCGTCATGCTGCCTTTCTTAGAAACACATTAAACCAAACTCACTCACGTGCTATTTGAAATTGGGTAGACAACTCCTGCATCAAGCCACTTAATAATTTCCTTCTTGACCACCTCTTGCATCGTTTGATTTAGTCATCTTTGGTATTCCACACTAGGAACATGATCAACATTTATCTTGATTTTATGATAAAAAAATCTGGGAGAAATGCCTATAATGTCCACGATAGTCCATCCGATAACACGAATGAAATTTGTCACAATTGATTTCAAGGAATCCTCTTGATAAGGTTCAATATCACCCACTACAATGATTGCCAATGTATTATATTCACCTAATAAAACATATTGGAGATGGGATGATAACGACTTAAGTTCGAGTTGAGGTAGTTCAATAATAGATGGCTTGGCGGGTGGACTCTTATGTTTTTTCAAATCAAGATCCAGTTTGATCGAGTTCTTGGTGTAAGATCCAAGACCCGTCAATGAAGCTACCACCTTATCATATTCTTCAACCACCTCACTTCCAAAGTTCCACAATAAACCCATCAAGGGATCATTCACATGATCTATTTCGATGGTGTTAGCTACCTCATCATCAACCACATCAATCACCGAAATAACTTGCAAGTCCATAGGTTGCTTTATGGACTTACACACATTAAAGGATACTTCTTCATTGTTCAACCAAAATTTCATCTCCCCATATTCCATATCCACTAAGGCCCTTTCGGTAGCTAAGAATGGTCTACCAAGAATGATTGGGACCTCATGATCAACCTCACAATCGAGAATCACAAAGTCGGCCGAAAAGATAAACCGGTCAACTTTCACCAAAATATCATAAACATACCAACGGGATTTTTGATTGAACGATCGGACATTAGAAGTCTCATAGTGGTAGGCTTAAGAGCACCCAAGCCTAACTTTTAAAACACGGTAAATGACATCAAATTAATACTTTCCCCAAGATCACACAACACTTTTCCGAATTTGTAGACCCCAATAGTGCACGAAATAGTTAATGCACCTGGGTCTTCTTTCTTCACCACCATTGTGCTAGACATTATATCACTACAATTGTGGGTTACCTCAATTTTTTCAAAATCCATGAATCGCTTCTTTGTAACCAAGTACTTCATAAATTTTGCATACTCGAGAATTTCTTATAAGGCTTCTAGCAAAGGAATATTCTTCGATAAATTGCTAAACTTCACAAGAAACTTCTTGAACTTGGTATCATCATCTTCTTCTTGAGTGATTGTGGGAATGTGGAAGGAATTTTGATTTGTGGCAATGGAAAAACGGGAGTTTCATCCACTTTTGGAATATCATCATCAATCACCATCGAAGTTTTCTCACTTTCAATATTTTCTTCAACTACAGTTGGTCGTTCAACACTTGTCTCATTATCAATTGATTCTTCTAGCCTCTTTCTTTTTGCATTGTCTTGTTCTTCATTTGTCTTTTCATTGGGGTCTTCACCAAGATCAACAACATCTTTACTAAGATTCCGACCACTCCTAGTGTCAATTTCCATGATGTGAGCATCATATTTAGGGTTGACAACCGTGTCACTAGGTAATCCACCCTTTGGTCTTGCATTAAGTTGTGCCAAGATTTGGACCAATTAAGTTTCAAGTTGCTTGATAGAGTCTGAGTGAGATGTCACCATTTGACTTAGTAGTGAGAAGTCTCCTTTTATTTATCTTACTATCTTATCGGCCCCCTCAACTCTCATTAGAATTCGAGCAAGGGTGTCTTCATTCTTGAGCTTATCTGGGTCAATGGAACTTAACTCTTTACCCTTTGCCCGATCATGTGGAGGTACGTACCAATCATAATCTCTCTTCTTATCTCTCCAATCCTAATCTCTATCACAATCTCTATCAGGCCAATCTCTATCATGATTTCTTTTCTTCCAACCTTGATTTCCCCTTGCATTTGATAGGTAGGGCGGGAACCCCCAATTGGTTCGACAAGAACCAAATTTATTCATCAAGGGACTTCGTTTCCTCATCATCATAAGCTTTAGAACCCTTATAAGAAATGACATTAACTGCCTTAAGAGGATCTCCCATCACATGTTTGGTGAGAAGATCAAGTTGCGTCATCACTTTAGCCATATTTTCATCTCTTTCTTCATTTTTTTTCTTTTGCTCGTGGCTCACAAAAGATACGGGGGATCCACCACGGCCACCTAGGTATCTCTTGTGTGCCACCCTCTACTTTGCTTGGACACTTAATCTAGTAAAGTTGATACAATACTATACAATAATCTATCAAGAGAACCCCCGACCGTATTTTTGGCTACCATCTTGTTCAATTGATCCAATGCCCTATAGAAAATTTGAAGGAGCATTTTATTCGGAAACTCATAATTTGGACATTGCATTAACTTATTGTTGAATCGTTGCCAAGCCTCGTATAATGGTTTTCCATTAAGTTAGCAAAAGTTGATGATCTCATCCCTTAGTTGGAACATCCGAGAAGGGGGAAAGTATCTTTCCAAGAATGCCTCCATGAGCCCAACCCATTAAGTGATAGGCCCCATGGGCAAACACCGCAAGCATAAAACCACTTCTCCTATTAAAGAGAATGGGAAAAGACACAACCAAATTGACTCTTGAGATATGTGGGGCATGTCAAATGGAGAATACACCTCAATAAATTCATCAAGTGTAGATTAGCATCCTCATGTGCTTGGCCTCAAAATAACCCTTTCATTTGAAGCAAGTGAATCATCACGCTAGTAACATGAAATACTCTATTTCCTTCTGTTGGTGGAATACGAATAACACTAGCTCGACCTGCATCACCGAGGTGATCCTCATCCTCATGATACCCATCAATTGACTCGGTATGACTACCGTGTTGACTCATAGTATCATGTATACTATTACGCACACCTGAGTAAAACAAAAACACCAAACAATATAAAATAAAAAACTATGGTTAACCCAAAGTAACTAAAAACACTACAAGAGTGAAAACTAAGTTTCACTCCCCTATAATGATGCCATTTTTGATAATGCTCAAATTATACTCTTGAATGGGTGTAAGTGATCATTGTCAATATAATAACCTAACTTAGGTTGGGGTCAAATCCACACCGAGTGAAAGCATGGAATTCAAAACTCAAGAGTATTACTAGTCTACTAAAAGATGACCCATAGTGTGAATAAAGCAAACATAAATGTAAAATGGGGGATTTAGTTTGAATGTATTTATAAATGACAACTACTTCAATTTTAGTGCACTAGCTTGACGTTGAAGAATGCTAAGAGTGACTTCAATATAGAATAAGCCTTGAGGTTATGCAATTATAGGTGTGGGATCATGCATGGGTATTTGTTCATTTATTCAACTTTTAGCTAAAAGTCATGGGTAGTCTATATGTCAATGTATTGGTGTCAATCTTTAATTACAACACCAAATTTTACAAATGGATTCTTTCGAACACCTTATAAGTGTGACAATTTCCCACATCTATTGCCTCAATTGACATCCTTATGTCCAAGAGATATCATTAAATGACATGAATCAAGTTATTAGTTGTATTTATTCTTCACCCATGTTCTCTCTTTCAAGAATGACATGGGTTCTAGGGTGGTTGGAGTTTGCAACCCCCAACTCTTAGTTAATTCATGAAATAAATGCAACACCCATCACAACTAACTAATTAGAAAAATAATTAGCTAAAACCCATGCACTACCAATATCTAAGCAAGCATAACCCCAAGATTGGAAATTAGCTACTCATAGATAAAAAGGATAAGAATATACCAAAGTTATCATTAACTTCATCCATGAGAAATAGAGACAATGTAGTTCCACACGTGGGGTTTCAATAATTCTTCAATGGAAAATCACTAACATATATTTTTTATTCAAGCTTAGTATAAAATTCTCAAAAGATGATAATAAAAGATGCTAAAAGAGAAGAGAGAATTTAAAAAGCTAAAAGAGAGGCTATCTTTTAATAGATGAAAGCTCAATCTTCAAAAAGGAGCTAAAACCCTCCTTTTAAACTCCAATCTACATTTGATGGAAATTAAAAAACTGCCACCTTATTCTTGATCTGTTTGAGCGGATCCAAAGCGGATGAAGAGCAGACAGAGAGCAGATAGCTAGAAGCTCTAAAGCAGATGTTAAGCGGATGCAAAGCAGATGACTCATTTCCTTCATATTTGGCCTGTTGATGACTTGAATGTCTTTCCCAATCTTCTTTTTTTACTTTTACCTATATAAATGGGTATTAAGTAAGAGAGTGCCATCAAATCAATGAAAAAGCATGATAATTTAGTCTTAAAAGGTGCTAGCAAGTCGTCAAATTGATGACTTATCAGTATCTTTTGAGTTGAACCTTCTACTTTTATAAATAATTCAAATTTTTATTGAAATTTATGTTAGATTAATTCTATTGAACTAAAACCCCTTAATGACCAAGACAAAAAAGTTTTATACCCATAAATTATACCAACTTCACAATTTGTTCATCATGATTTTTAGCACCCCATTATGGCCTTGTGCTACCTCCTAGATTCATAAACACTTTACCAAGTTTGTCTCCGAACTTTACCTAAGAAGCACCACTTCAAGTATTTATATAGGTGAAGTTTTAAACCAAGTCCATTTTGGACTTATCAAGTCCTTACTTGGACTTTTCTGAATTCTTAGTCTAAACTTCGGTTTCTTCATTGAGAGTACTTTTATATTCACCCTCATTTTCATAAATACTAATATTTAGTACTTGTAAACATCACAAAATAACTTGTTTACCTTTTAAACCTTTAGTATTGTTGTTGAGCTATGAGGTAAGGTTCCCATTATTGATGACAATTTAATTATCTTAGAATCATAACATTTTTTGTGCTCAATATCATATCCCTTGCGAGTCCTTTTGTAAGTGGCTTTGCAAGGTTTTCCTTGGACTTTATATCAACCATGATAATTTCTTCTGGAATTAGTTGTCTTATATATTCAATGTCTCAAAGTAATATGTATAGATTTTTCATTGTATATTTTGTTAAATGCCTTAGACATTATTGCTTGAATATCGCAATGTAAGAAAATGGCTGGCATTGATTGTGGCCACAACTCTATATCAAATAATAAATTCCTTAGCCATTCTGGCTCTTTTCTTACAGCTGCTAGTGTAATAACTCAATTTTTTTAGTAGAATGAGTAATACATGTTTGTTTCTTAGAAGTCCATAAAATTGATCCTCCGCTCGAAGTGAAAATCCATCCATATGTTGACTTGTTATCACCAATGTCAGTTATCTAACTAGAATCATAGTATCCTTCTAAAACTGAAGGAAACCTTTTGTAACACAAAGAAACTCTTTTGTTCTTTTAAGGTATCCAAGTACTCTAACTATCTCTCCAATGATCATTACTTGGATTATGAATATATCTCAACAATTTACAAACTGTAAAAGCAATATTCGATATAGTGCAATACATAACTTACATTAAGTTACAGATTGCACTAGTATAGTCCAATTGAATAATAGATCATCTAAAATTTGCAACTAATATTATCACCCAGTTTCACGATTCATTATTACACCTACTTTAACACACTAGTAGATAAATCAAAACTCTACCCTGAAATGACAATTAATGGGCGAATTGGTGGAAGGAATATAATATTAAAATTAAGCATATAGTCGAATTATAAGGTATATATATATATATAAAGAGAGAGAGAGACAGAGACAGAGAGAGACTATCCAAAAGAAATAGAAGGAGAGAGAATCATTTCCGACTCTAAAAGTTCACCCTATCTCCAAACACTGAGAATAAGCTGGATAAATTATTATCAGAGACACCATAAAAGATGTAGAAGTGTAGAATAGGTATCAAGACAATGGGTACTCAGTAGGCATCATCAGCTAACTAAGTTAAATCATAATAAATGTGAAAATATAAGCTAAAGTTAGAAAAAATGGCAAACCTAGAATAATGATCTAGCTGAAAGATAATGAATAATGAGATAGGTAAAGTCAAAGGAATACAAGCTAACTGCAGCCTGGTTGGGCCCCCATAAGTCCAGAAGATGCAAACAAGAGAAAAACATCCCAACCGATCCCCCATAAGCCCGATGGATACCATCAAGAGAGAACCACTACAAATAATAATTATCATTAAGTAACTGACCACCAGACCATATCTATTAGTCCCTTTCATACCCTAACCACCAAACTCAAACTGGATCCTCAACATTATAAGTGAATAGTAAATGTCAGACTTAAATCAAAATCTAGTATAATATATGCTAGACTTGAACCGAGAAGTTAGTATCATAAGTAAATAGTAAGTTCCAGACTCAAACTAATCTTTAAAGTAAATACAAGGTGACAAGTCTATTCAAGAGTTTAGAGAAAATGCATAAATTATCCTAAGTTGCAAGGATTCATGTAATATGACGAAAGAAGGCTCATAGGTCTACAAGGAACTATTTAAGATGTTTGACTGAATATAGAAGCAATGCATCCTGCGACTAACTCTAAAAGTTTATGTAGAGACAATTCCTATCCAAACTAGACTAAGGCTTCCAAGTTCCATTATAAGGTATTAACTAAGTATAAATAAGTCCTAAGGCATTAATTAAACTTAGAGAGAGGTGCAATGGATTAATTCTACCTAAAAATGACTCTCCAACCAGCTAAATAACATGAAACCAAGCCCTAAGTTTCACCCCAAAACTAGCATATACTATAATCATACCATAATAAAGCTCAATCTAGGAGGAAAGTAGGCATAGACTACTTGGATGTTGATGGAGCCTGAAAAAGTCTACTAAATCAAAGATTTTCTCTTATGTGAATCTTCCTCATAATGCGACACTATCAAAATCATGATCTACATATTAATATGCGAATAACAATATCCACATTGCATGTAAATGCTTTGGGTTCAAAATCAAGCTAAAAATTCCGTATGAGGCCAACTTGTGGAATCATAATTTTAAAATCATAAAAACATCCCTATAAGTCAAGAATTATTTACCTTCAAAATAGGTGAAATCAAATCACAAATACTCATTCAAATCAGTCCACAAAGTATCTAGGGATTTAAGTTTAAATTGGAGAATTAATTAATAAATTATTGGAAACTTATGAAAATCTTGATGAGAAAATATCCCCAACAAACTCTCCAACACACCCTGAACACCCAAGCATCATGATCCACAATACTGTAAGTCTCTTAGGGTTTTATGGACTGCGGACTTGAATTAAATGAGCTAAAATCTGGAAAGGAGAAAATTAAATGCATCAGGGATGATTGCTTTAGCAATCAATTGACCATTTACGTTGTTGTTGCTAAAGCAACAAGCCCCCCACTTAAGAGACCAATCCCATTGACTAGCCTCCACTAAAGCAAACTATTGCTAATGCGACCTTCCGCTAAAGAGGCTAGAGGGAGACCAAGGTTGGTCGCTAAAGTGACGTTCTTTTAAGTGTCTATACCAATTGAGTCCAGACACTAGCAACTTAGGAAATTCGTTAAGTTTTTTATCGGTACCTCAATTTTTATTTAGAACCTCATGAACACAAATGAACTATGCTACTGACAGAGGGTCAATGAAACACATCAAATTTTGGCCCTTGAAAATTTCTTGAGATTTGGGATCACTGCCTTGGTTACAACTGAACCCCCAGAATTGTAGGGTATCTTGACGACTCATTGGGATGAGTCTTACCCAAACTAGTAAGTTTGAAGCTTGATTCTGCTCTGAGCACAAGTGGCTCACTATGAGCCATAAGGATATGTCATGAGGCATAGGTTCAAATCGTAGGGTGTCTAGTTTTCAATTTATTTGGGTTCTGTGTTGCTCACGAGTAAGACCCTACAAGTCGTGGGGTTATGTTACGAGTTGGTGGGTTGAGTCATAAGGACAACATTATTAGGGGTCCTATAGGCTGTCCTAATTTTCATAAGGTGTGGGTACGAGTCAAGGGGTTGACTCGTAACCAAAGACAATGCTTTTATAGCCTTTAAGTTGGGGGCACTTTCGATATTTTACACTTAAAACCCTTTAGACCCCACGTCCATAAAACAAATTTGAGGCATTCATTCAATACTTTAATAAATTAAATACTCTCTCTAAATCCTCTTAAACAAGTTAAGTTAGAGTTTCACAAATTTGGTCATCTAAGGGCTCAAGGGTTGATTTCTCTCTGAAAATCTTTGTGATTTAGGCATGTTTATCTTCCCTCATTGTTAATTTTTCAAAGTCATGTAATTTAAAGTATTGTTCATAAGATTATTGTTTGGCTTTGAAAACAAAAGTTGGGGGTTTTGAATGTTATGAATTGAACAATGTTTCTCATGGTTTATATATATGATTTTAATGTTTTTAATATGGCTTTGAACTTATGGGTGCGTGGGTATGATAAATGAACCACATAATTGTGATTTTCCCAAACTTGTGGCTTTGAAGTGGTTATAACCCCAACCTTATAATGTGAAATTGGTTTTTAGTTATGATAACTGTGGGAATTTATAAAAATTCAAATAGTCTTAAACTATTCCATGATATAAAGAAGTATTTGAAATACAATGGGATGATTTAATGAACAAAAGGAGTCAGTGTTCCTCAATATATATTAATGAACAAAGGGAGTTGTTCTCCCCAAGTAAATGGAAATTATTTTGGCATGATCTGTTACTTTGCAAGTGTAGTTGGTATGATAATTCCAACAATGTATGCCTTAAAGTGTATTGTGGTTCATCGAATGGAAATGTGTGATAATTATTTTAATTAGTCTTAATAAGTATTGTGTAGCTGAGTCGTAAAAATTGAGGTTCGAGTGACCAATACTCGAAACTGCGTTTGCCGACACGGGGGTCAAAGAGACCAGGGAGATTTGAGTCCCCCTTATTATTATATTATTATTAGTGAGGTTCGAGTCCTCCTTAAATTATTATATAATTAGGTGCTTAAGTCACCTTAGTATATGTTGGAGTGTTCGAGTCCCCTATGCGTATATATATGAGATTATTCTCCGATTCATATGGCTACACGCACTGGGGCCCAACTAGGGGGTAAGACCTGGGGACCATATAGCCCATGGGTACTTTTATATGATGGTTGAGCTACACAATCTAGGATAAGGTTTTTAAACGCTCGTTAAGCCTTGTTCCTTATCCCTACATGTGATATATATATATATATATAAAATGTATATATTTATGCATTTGACTATGTGCACTGGCTTTGAATGATTTTAAACTGTTGATCATATCATTATGTTATCCTTATCCCCGAGATACATGTTAGCATTCACCCCGCTAACTATCTTCAGATGTAGTATCCCTACGCGATATAGTAAATGATCATACTTCTACTCCTCCTGCTCAGTGACTTGGATTTGGGATCTGCTAGCGAGCCAGATTGAAGTGGTGAACTTGCGTACTTTGAAAGACCCATTTCATGTTTATGGTTTTCTTTATATTTTGACTAGTCCTTTGGATTTGGTGTTTGGCTATAATCGGGGGCATATCCCAACTGGATCCTCTTTGGTTTTGATTAGAGGCTTTGTCTGACTACTATTGGCATGGGCGATGTCAGTATTGGTATCGGTGTTGGTATTAGTATTGGAATTGATACCAGTATTGATTGGTTTTATTTGTAGAGGTATTTTAATGTCTTTAAATTAATGTTCTCTTATATTATTATATGTTCAAAATTCAACCTACTTTGGTGTGTGTTGTGTTTGGTTTGATTAGGTATAGGGAGTGATCTCCGGTCCACGTGGTACTTGAGATACTCGTTATGGCCAAGCCCTGGTTTGGGTTATGAGAAAGGTGGTATCAGAGCCTACGTTTGGTGTCATTGGGTGTCTAATAAAGTCCTGTCGAGTAGAGTCTCTTTTATGAGAGTGTAGCAAGCAACACATATAAGGGAGCACTACGAGACATTTAAGAATGTTCCCCATTTTTGTTGTTTTGTTTTAAGCCATAAAGTCTAAGGTCTTGAGTCTATCTAATTTTTGTTTGTTTGCTTTTCAAATGATGCCTCCTAGATGATCTGAAGCTCATGGGAACTCCTCTGATCCATTTGATGAAAATTCTGATGGTACATGCCCTGCTTATAGGGTACAAACCCAATCTAGTGGTCCAGTTCCTAATTTTCTTCCTGGAGTTCCACTAGTCCCTTTTATTTATCCCGAGATCCTCAAGCTGATGTGTTTAATGCAGAATTTTGTCAGTGTATTCATATGTTGGATCAGTTGGTATCTTCTTAGTTTGAGCATGTAGTTTTCGTTACTCCATCTTCTGAGGCCACAAGGGTTGGCTAATTTATGAGGTTAAGCCCTCCTGTGTTCACTAGTGTTGAGTTTGAGGATGATCCTCAAGGTTTTATTAATGAGATGGAGAAGATCTTCCACGTTATGCATACTACTAATGTGGAAGGTGTAGAATTCGCTACCTATCAACTGAAGGATGTAGCATACTAATAGTCTGAGGAATGGGAACAACCAAGGGGAGATGATGTTGAAACCACTTGTAGGATGATTTCTCCAGTGCTTTTATAGACCACTTCTTTTCTCGGGAGTTGAGGGAAGCAAAAGTAAAAGAGTTTGCTAATCTGAAGTAAGGCAGGATGAAGGTCAAAGAGTATGCCTTGAAATTCCATAAGTTGTCCCACTATGCTCCTGTGCTAGTGTTTTGCATGAGGTCTAAAATGAGAAAGTTCACTTCTGGATTGTCCCATGATTTAATTCTGGAGAGTAAGGCTTCCTTGTTGAATAAGGATATGGACATCTCCAGATTGGTTGTGTATATGCAGCAGGCTAAGAAAGAGAAGAAGAAGAAGCAGGTTGAAATTGGGGAAAGGCAGAATAAGATGTCTAGATTTTTTGATTAGGGTGGAGGTCAGCAACAGGGTGGTAAATATGGTAGAAAGTGGTCTAAGAAGAAGTGGGGGAGTTCTGGTTCCTACTCTACGGCTAGTTCTCCTTATTCAAAGTGATCAGGTGACAGTCATTCTCAGGATGATAGTGGATTTAGGGAACAAGGCGCCAAATCTCAAGTTGGTGTGTCTCAGTGTGCTCTATCATATCCTCCTTGTAGATTCAATGGGTAAGTACACCATGGGTTTTGTGAAGAAGGGAGCAACATGTGTTTTAAATATGGTCAGATTGGTCACTTGTAGAGGGATTGTCCTTCTAAGGTTGCTTCGGGGAAAAATAAGATTCCAGTTGCTACTTCATCAACGCCTACACCAAAGGGTGCTACTTCTATTTCTAGTACTAGTACTGGCCAAAATTACTTGTATGCTTTTGCTACCCGCCAGGACTTTGAGGTATCTCCCGATGTTGTCACTGGTATGTTACGACTCTTTTCTCATGATGTGTATTGCTTGTTTGATACATGGTCTACTCTTTTTTATGTGAATCTATTTATGGCTGTCCATTTTGGTTTTGGTCTTGAGTAAATCCCCAATTCCTTTTCTATTTAAAACCCGCTGGGCAGCTCTGTGGTTGTTAGAAGAGTCTATAGGAGTTGTGTGGTATCTGGTGGTGGTAAAGAAAATCTGGTTGATCTGATAGAGTTAGACATGGTTGATTTTGATGTTATATTGGGGATGGATTGGTTGCATTTATGCTATGCCTCCTTAGATTATTGAACCCGTAAGGTCAAGTTTAAATTCCCTAATAAGCCGGTCATTGAGTGAGAAGGGGGTTCTCTAGTGCCTAAGGGAAGATTTATTTCATATCCTTGAGCTTAGAAGTTTATTTCCAAAGAATGTCTCTATCATTTGGTCCGAGTTAAAGATGCTAACTGGAAGGGTCCTTCTTTGCAATTCATTCTCGTGGTTAGTGAATATCCCAAGGTTTTTACTGATGATCTTCCTGGTGTCCCTCTTGATAGGGAGATTGATTTTGAGATTGACCTTGTTTTGGACACTCGTCCTATATCTATCCCTCCTTATAGAATGACTCCGGCATAGTTTCTTAAAAAGCTGTTGAAAGACCTCTTTGACAAGGGATTTATCCATCCCAGTATGTCTCTATAGGATGCTATAATTTTTTTCGTGCGTAAGAAGGATTGTTCCCTTTGAATGTGTATTCATTACCGGTTAAACAAGGTTACGGTGAAGAATAAGTATCTTCTTCCTTGAATTGATGATTTGTTTGACCAGCTTTAAGGTGCTAGGTATTTCTCAAAGATTTATTTTGTGGTCTGATGCTTGTGAGGGTAGTCTTGAGAAGCTGAAAGATAAGTTAACTTCAGCCCCAGTTTTGACTCTGCCAGAAAACACTGATGGTGTTTATTCTGATGCATCCAATGTGGGACTTTCGTAAAACCCCAAAATCTAATTCCCGGGATGCCATATGGTGCTCTAAACTACAAGTAGTTCTGAGCTAACCCTAGATGCCTTTTCTAAATCCGAATCTAAAATTCGGGAAGGTATGAATGTAAAATCATAATAAATGTAGAAACTGACTGAATTAACTGGCCATATCTGAATCATACTAATCTCAAAAGTTTGATAAAGAAAATACTAAATATCTTAATAGTGTAACTAAGATCTAAAACTGAATCTAGTAATCCGACAATCCTCTACTGAGTAAATCTAGAGAGTCACTGGGATAGGCCCCAGCTAACTCAAACTGTCTGAAATGAAGACGGAAACATCTATTAATAAACTAAAAACATGAATATCTAAGTCCCCAAACTATGTGCACTCACTAACTGCAGAGATATAGATGAGATTCTCATAAATCACTCGCATTGTTGCGGCTGAGCACCTGAATCTACATTATGAGACAATGTAGCACATTGACGTATATGTGGATCAGTACTTTGAGGATGTACTGAATATATGGGGGCGAATGCAATAAGTAAACAATGTCATCACAGTTTATAAAATCATGCATGCTAAATGTAAATGACTCACATAAATCATGAATAGTAATGCATAATTATTGTGAGTCACAACACTTAGTTCTGAAATCTGTATTCTGTTCTTATTCTCAAATCATATCCGCTAAGTGAAATCTAAAAACTTATTCTGAAAATTTTTACTGTTAGGGAAATACTTTTTCAAAAGCTTATCTGTAAAGGAAGATCTCTTAACCAACAGAAATAATGTGAGCTACATGGAGTCCAATGTCTTGACCTCCTAAGGAAGAAACCTCACGTTGGGGAGAGGTGTCAGACTTTTGCTAGTGAGTATAACCTAATCCAGGTGATCGATCACAAGCCAAATCTGTCTTCTATATAGAAATGAAAAAATCTAATAATCTGTACCTACATTGGCTACGTAGTTCAGTCGAAGGTAGGGCACGCTAATCCCACACTTTCCGCTCGGTGCTAAATGCTACTCCCTCATAAATTTGTATGCTCAAACCATTGGAAATCCACTTTTACAACTAACATAAGGGTTCATATGGAAAACCAGTCATGCATTTATATGAGTAAATCTGTAAATAAAGCTAATATAAGTTCTGTAAACTGTAATAATCAGTGAAGTGGATTCCAAAGCTAAACCAGTGATCGAAAGATCAAAACTTTACTAAAAAACTATAAATAATCTACTCATAAGATGCTTAAAGCATCATCTTTCTTACGATCATAAAATCAATCTGTGGAAAATAATTCATGCTTGAATCTCATGTTAAAACATCTTAATATTCATGCTTGGTAATGTAAACATTCATAACTCAACTTAAAATCTGAAAATTTCAGCAATATGCATGAAAATATGAACATAATCATGTAATTCAACTTCTAAATGATTGGAAATCTCATAAGCTTGTAAACAACATTAATGGGTATAAACCCTAAACTTTAATTTCATGGAAACTCATATAAAATTCAGTAAATTCGTAATTAAAATAAGTTTTGGGCACAAGGATGAAAGGAGTATCCTTGTTCATAACCCCACATACCTTAACTGGTGATCTTTGATGAAAAACTTGAATCTTGAATTCCTATTAATGCTTTGATGATAAATTCTTAGAGCCCTTGTGTTTGGAATCCTCAATCTTGAATTTCTTTGAGAAATAAATGGAGGAATTTGGATTCCTTGGGGAGAAAGTTTGATGAACTAGGGTTTTACTTGAGAGAGATTTGATGAAAAGTGGATGTAAAGTTATTTGAAGGTGTTTAATTCACTGTTTAAGACGGACTAGGGGCTGGGAGAATAACCAAACCACCCCTTTTTAATAATTAAATAGCCTAAAAAACGTATATTTTTTTTTGAACTAGGTGGATACCGTGACGCGTCACTATCGTGGTGGATCACTAAAAATTGACAAATGGAGACTGGGAAGACTTCGCGATGCGGAGCCATCACGGTGCCCCTTTGGAATGCCATTTTGGCACATGGCGCGGCACGTTATTATCGCGTTGGATCTTTGGAAATTGATGAATGGGAAATTAGACCTCTCCACAATGCGCCAATATCTTAGAGGGACACTGGAAATTTACAATCTTCATTTAAACCCTCTTCGCGACGCGCTAGTGACCAAAAGGATGGTGTTTTACGCTTGGAACTTAAAATAGCCATAACTTCTTACCCGGTTATCAGATTTGGGCGAATCTCATATCGTTGAAAATCTTATTAAATTTTCCACACAATGGGAGGTATGAATCTGAAGAATTCCATGTGAAATAAATAATATTCATTTTGGAAGCTATCCCTTAACACACTAGGGATGAATTTAAGCTAGAAAAATCTTGGGGTATTATAATATCTCCCTCTTGGAAATATTCGTCCTCGAATATTTCTAGTTAGACTAAGAATACTGAGGAAATTTGAAGCTATTAGATATCATGCACAACTGAAATAAACTGAGCAACCGAATCTAAATCATACCAAGCTTCTGAGTAATACTGTGAGTGCATGAACTTATATGAGGACAATTATGCAGCTGAATATATGATTAGAAAAGAACTGAATCAAGGAAGAGTATTACCTTTAGCTAAATCAGAGTTTACAGAGAAGATGCGAGGGTACTTAGCTCACATATCTGCTTCTGCTTCCCAAGAGGCTCCCTCAACTAACTGATTCCGCCAAAGAACTTTGACCAAGGAAACTTCTTTGTTCCTTAGTCTATGGGTCTGATGATCTCAAATCTCAACTGGGATCTCTTCGTATGAAAGGTTGTTCTGAATATCTGAGCTTTCTAAAGAAACTACAATGATGGAGTCACTGATGCACTTCTTTAGCACAGAGACATGAAATACAGGATAAATGGCTGACAAGTCTGCAGGCAACTCAAGCTCATAAGCTACTTTCCCAACATGACTCAGAATTCTATAAAGACCAACATACCGGAGACTAAGTTTCCCCTTCTTGCCAAATCTCTTCACCTTTTTCATGGGTGAAATCTTTAGATACACTGAATCACCAACCTCAAACTTGAGGTCCGTTCTTCTCACATTTGCATATAATTTTTTTACGACTCTTGGTTGTTTTCAATCTTTCTCTAATCAACTTAACTTTCTCCATATATTCAAACTCTACATCAGGACCAAGAAAATTGGCCTCACCCACTTCAAACAACCCTATGGGTGATCTACATCTCCTCCTATAAAGAGCCTCAAATAGGGCCATCTGAATGCTAGAATGCTAACTATTATTATAAGTGAACTCAATCAACGGCAAATGCTCAGCCCAACTACGTTTGAAATCAAGAGCACATGATCTGAACATATCTTCTAAAGTTTGGATGGTCCTCTTTGCTTGACCATCTATTTGAGGATGAAAAGATGAACTAAGATAGACTTGGGTACCAAGACCCTTCTGAAAGGCTCTCCAAAACTAAGAAGTAAATTGAGTACCCCTATCTGAGATGACAGACAAGGGAACTCCATTCAATCTGACCAACTCTCTAATGTAAAACTTAGCATAATCTTTAACTATATAGGACGTGTGAACTGGTAAGAAATGGGCTGATTTAGTTAGCCTGTCTACAATAACCCAAACCGAATCATGCTGATGATGTGAATGGGGTAAACCAATCACAAAATCCATATTCACCTCTTCCCACTTCTAAGTGGGGATACCAAACACTTACAATGTACCACCAGGTCTTTGGTACGCTACCTTAACTTGTTGACAAGTTGCACATTTATCTATGTACTCCGCTATATCTCTCTTCATACCATTCCACCAATAGATTTATGCAAGTCCCGGTACATCTTAGTAGCATCTGGATGAATAGAATAACGCACACCATAAGCTTCAGCCATAATCCATGGTCTCAACTCATCAACACATGGCACACACAATCTACTCTAGTATCTCAATACGCCATCTCCCTCTTGGGAGAAAACCGCTACCCTTTGGTCTCTCACTGACTCTTTCAGTTTGACCAAACTAGAATCCATATTTTCCTTCTCCTTCACTTCTAAAACTAAGGAAGATTCGAACCTACTCTGAACCTAAATATTCCGTTCAGCTGAATCAACTAACCTAACACCCAATATAGACAAACGATGAACTTCTCATGCTAGCTTTTTCTTACCATTCTCCACATGGGAAACACTACCCATAGACAATCTACTAAAGGCGTCTGCCACTACATTGACCTTGCCCAGATGATACAACACGTTCATGTCATAATCCTTCAATAATTCTAACCATATTGTCTGACGAAAATTCAACTCCCTCTGGGTAAACACATACTGCAAACTTTTGTGGTCCGTGAACACATCAACATGTACACCATAAAGATAGTGTCTCCATATTTTCAATGCAAACACCACAACAACTAATTCAAGGTCATGGGTTGGGTAATTCTTTTCATAAGGCTTAAGCTGTCTAGAGGCATAGGTTATGACCTTACCTCTCTAAATCAACATATAACCCAAACCAACTCTAGAGGCATTGCAATACACCACAAAACCATCCATACCATCGGGTAACGCTAAGACTGGGGTTGTAGTGAGTCAAGTTTTCAACTCCTAAAAACTCTTCTCGCAGGAATCTGACCACTGGAACTTAACTTTCTTTTGGGTCAATCTAGATATAGGGGATGCAATAGACTAGAAACCCTCAACAAAATGTCTGTAATAACCAGCTAGACCCAAGAAACTTCTAATATCTGACAAAGAGATAAGTCTAGGATAATTTCTTACGGCTTCTGTCTTTTGGGGATCAACTCTAATGCCATCGGCAGAAATAATATGACCGAGAAAGGCTACTGATCTTAGCCAGAATTCACACTTGCTGAATTTGGCGAACAATTGATGATCTCTAAGAGTTTGCAAGATAATTCTAAGATGATCTACATGGCCATCCTCACTATGGGAGTATACAAGGATATCATCTATGAATACTATGAAAAAACATGTCTAGATATTGTTTGAACACTCAGTTCATGAGGTCCATAAAAGCTACTGGAGCATTAGTTAGACCGAAGGACGTGACTAGAAACTCAAAATAACTATAACGGGTTCTGAAGGTTGTCTTTGGAATGTCAAACTCCCTTACCTTAAGTTGATGATAGCCGGATCTAAGGTATATCCTTGAGAAATAACTTGCACCTTGGAGTTGGTCAAATATCTCATCAATTCTAAGAAGAGGGTATTTGTTCTTGACTGTGACCTTATTTAGCTGATAATAGTCAATGCACATTTGCAAAGATCCATCTTTCTTTCTCACAAATAGGATAGGAGTGCCCCATGGAGAAACACTAGGCCTAATGAAAACTTTATCTAAAAGATCTTTGAGTTGCTCTTTCAACTCCTTAAGCTCTATGGGAGTCATACGATATGAAGGGAAATAAATAGGCTGAGTATCTGGGAGAAGGTAAATACCGAGTTCTATTTCCCTATCGGGAGGTACCCCTAGGAGATCTTCTGGAAAAACTTCAGGAAATTCATTGACCACTCGAACAGACTGAAGTGTTGAAGTCTCAGACTTTGTGACTTTGACTCAAACTAGGTGGTAAATGCAACCTTTGGATATCAACTTTCTGTCCTTAAGATTAGATATGAAATGACTCTTGGGAGACACTGAATTACCTGACCACTCAAAGACTGTCTCATTTGGGAACTAAAACTTCACCACATGGGTACGACAATCTATAGAGGCATAATAGGAATGGAGCCAATCCATACCAAGGTTAAGATCAAAATCAACCATATCTAACTCTATTAAGTCTGCTAATATGACTTTATGAAGGACAATGATAGGACACTTCTTATCGATTTGCTTAGCAACAACTGACTCACCTACTAGAGTAGAAACCAATAAGGGCTCATGGATCTTTTTAGGATTTATCTCAAATTCATAGCAACTAGCAAGGTCATATAAAATAAACTCAACCCAGGGTATAACAACACATAAACATCAAAATGGAAGACACAAAGCATACCAGTAACAACGTCTGTCGAATCCTTCTACTCCTGGCGGGATGGTAAGGCATAAAACTAATTCTGGCATTGATCGCCATCGATATTGGATGATGCACCCTGAGGAGAATTTGGGCGACCTAAAGGAGTTGGTGCACTAGAATCCTGAGTCTGAGGATGAAAATCCTTGTATCCCTATTTAGCATACGGGTTCCATGACCTGACTATCCACAACCATAGCAACCCCTCCGTCCAACTAAACACTGACCAGGATGATTCTTACCATACCTAGCACATTGAGAATAGCTGGGCCTACCACTCATACTATTTTGAGATCTAGACATAGAAGACTTACCCTGCTATTTTTGTCTGTTTCTAGGTGTTAGAGAACTGGTTGAAAAAGGTGCAGGAATAGATGAATGATTCTGAAACTGAGAACGATTTCCTCCTCTAGACCTATTCTGACCATAATCAAACTACTCTGTTCTTGCCTTCTTATTTACTCTCTCTTTTTCTCTCATTTTTTTGGCTCAATCTGTTGGGCATGCATCATCAATATAGGTAGATCCATATCTCCAATGAACATAGCAGTCCTACACTCTTTAACTAACAACCCAGATACACCGATCATAAACTTACTCATGTTTGACCTAGGATCAGCCATCTGATCAGGGGTATACTTAGAAAACTAGTTGAACTTGAGGCAATACTCCTTCACTATCATTTAGCCTTGCCTCAGGTTCATGAAATCTTCTATATTAGCTTCCCTTATCTCACGTGGGAAGAACTTGTCTAAGAATGCATCCTAAACAATTTGCCAAGTCATGGGAGATGCATTCTTCCCTCAACTCTTTTTCCACATCACTACACAATCATAAGCAACATCCTTCAGCCTATAGGATGCCAATTCTACACTCTCCTCTTTAGAAACATGCATAATTTTGGTGATCTTCTCCACCTCATCTAGATAGAGTTATGGGTCCTCACCTGCCTTTGACCCAAAGAACTCCAGTGGATTCATCCTCATAAAATCTCGAATTTTGTCTATGGCTAAGTTCCCATCTTGCTGAGGTAGGGCTGCAGCATGATTATTACCCTGAATGTTAGCTGCCATAGCTTGGGCTAGCGCCTGAAAGGTAGTCCAAAACACTACATATGACACATTCTAATTCAAATGATCTGTGGGCTGAGGTGGATGGTTATCATTTTTGCGTGCATTAGCTCAGCGAGAAGGCATTTTTTGTCACGTAAAAGCAAGAGTTAGCAGCAGAAAAAGATAGTGTATGCACGATAGATCATGAAAGAAGAGATGATTTACTAAAACATTCCATAGCCTCTTTCTCATAGATGTGGTGTACTTCAGACCGATGATCAAGACTCTATGTAACGTGGGTTGTCTGACACCCTAGGACTCTCTAAACCTTAGGCTGTGATACCAAGTTTGTAACACCCCAAAATTTAATTTCTAGGATGCCACATGGTGCTTCGAACTACAAGTAGTTCTGAGCTAACTCTGGCTGTCTTTTCTAAATCTGAATCTCAAATTTGAGAAGGTATGAATGAAAAATCATAATAAATACGAAAACTATCTGAATTATCTAGGCATATCTGAATCATACTAATCTCAAAAGTCTGATAAAGCAAATACTAAAAATCTAAATACTGTAACTGAGATCTAAAACTGAATCTAGTAGTTCGACAAACCTCTACTAACTAAATCTAGAGAGTCACTGGGATAGGCCCCAGCTGACTCAAAGAGTCTGAAATGAATACGGAAACATCTATTAATAAACTACAAACATGAATAGCTAAGTCCCCGAACTACAAGGACTCACCAACTATAGAGATGTAGATGAGATGCTCAAAAATCACTTGCATTGTTGTGGCTGAGCACCTGAACCTACATTATGAGACAATGTAGCACATAGACATATATGTGGATCAATACTTTGAGGATGTACTGAGTATATGGGGGTGAATGCAATAAGTAAACAATGTCATCAAAGTTTATAAAATCATGCATGCTAAATATAAATGACTCGCATAGGCTTGACTAAATCTAAAACCTGAAGATCATAAATCATGAATAGTAAAACATGTAATACAATTCTTGTGAGTCAAAATATTTATTTCTAAAATTTGTATTCTGTCCTTATTCTCAAATCATATAGGCTAAGTGAAATCTGAAAATCTTTACTGTTAGGGAAATACTTTTTCAAAAAATTATCTGTAAGGGAGGTTCTCTTAACCAACATAAACCATGTGAGCTACATGAATTCCAACGTCTTGACCTCCTACGGAAGAAACCTCACATTTGGGAGAGGTGTCATACTCTTGCCAGGGAGTATAACCTAATCCAGGTGATCGATCACAAGCTAAATTTGTCATCCATATAGACATGGGAAATTCTAATAATATGTACCTATGTTGGATACATAGTTCTATGGAAGATAGGGCACTCTAATTCCACACTTCTCACTCGGTGCTAAATACTACTCCCTCTTAAATTTGTATGCTCAAACCATTGGAAATTCACTTTTAAAACTAACATAAGGGTTCATTTGGAAAACCAGACATGCATTTATATGAGTAAATCTGTAAATAAAGCTAATCTGAGTTCTGTAAATGGAAATAATCTATAAAGTGGATTCCAAAGCTAAACTAGTGATCGAAAGATCAAAGCTTTACTAAAAAACTATAAATAATCTACTCATAAGATGCTTAAAGCATCATCTTTCTTAAGATAATAAAATCAATCTTGGAAAAACAATCCATGCTTTAATCTCATGTTAAAACATCATAATATTTATGCTTGGTAATGTAAACATTCATAACTCAACTTAAAATCTGGAAATATCAGCAATATGCATGAAAATATGAACATAATAATGTAATTCAACTTCTAAATGATTGGAAATCTCATAAGCTTGTAAACAACATTAATGGGTATAAACCCTAAACTTTAATTTCATGGAAACTCATATAAAATTCAGTAAATTCGTAATTAAATAAGTTTTGGGTACAAGGATGAAAGTAGTATCGTTGTTCATAACCCCACATACCTTAACTGGTGATCTTTGATGAAAAACTTGAATCTTGGATTCCTATTGATTCTTTGATGATAAATTCTTAGAGCCCTTGTGTTGGGAATCCTCAATCTTGAATTTCTTTGGAGAAATAAATGGAGGAATTTGGATTCCTTGGGAAGAAATTTTGATGAACTGGGGTTTTGCTTGAGAGAGATTTGATGAAAAATGGATGTAAAGTGCTTTGAAGGGGTTTAATTCACTATTTAAGATGGATTAGGGGCTCGGAGAATGACCAAAGTATCCCTTTTTAATAATTAAACGGACTAAATGCATATTTTTTCCAAACTGGATGGCCAACGTGATGCGTCATTATCGCGGTGGCTCACTGGAAATTGACAAATGGAAACTAGGTAGACTCTGCGATGTGGAGCCATCGCGGTACCCCTTTGGAATGCCATTTTGGCACATGGCGCGATGCGCCATTATCGCACTAGACCTCTAGAAATTGACGCCTGGGAAATTGGACCTCTCCATGATGTACCAATATCATAGAGGGCCACTGGAAATTGACAATCATCATTTAAACCCTCTACGCGACGCGCTAGTGACCAAAAAGATGGTGTTTTGCGACTGGAACATAAAATAGCCATGAGTTCTTACACGATTATTGGATTTGGGTGAATCTTATATTGTTGGAAAGATTATTAAATTTCCCGCACAATGGGAGGTTTGAATTTGAAGAATCCCACGCGAAATAAATAACATTCATTTTGGGAGCTATCTCTTAACATTCTAGGGATGAATTTAAGCTAGGAAAATCTTGGGGTATTACAACTTAGTTATGTGTTGATGTGGTATGGTAGGGTAGTGTTCCTATGCTTCTAGGTAGTTGAAAGTTCATGAGAAGAATTACCCAACTCATGACTTGGAGTTGTTGGCTGTGGTGTTCGCATTAAAGATCTGGCTTCACTATTTGTGTGGAGTCCATGTAGATATATTTTCTGATTATAAGAGTCTGCAATATGTGTTCACTCAGAAGGATTTAAATCTCAGGCAGAGAAGGTGGCTTGAGTTACTGAAAGACTACAACATGAGACTCTACTATCACCTAGGTAAAGCTAATGTGGTTACTAATGGTCTTAGCAGGTTATCCATGGGGAGTCTAGCTCATATGGATGAGTATAAGCGGGAATTGGTGAAAGATATTCACTATTTGACTAACCTTAGATTCTTCTCTTAGACTATGAGGATGGTGGTGTATTTATGCAAGAGGTAGCGAAGTCATCTTTTGTTGCTGAAATAAAGGAGAAATATATATTGGATCCGATCTTAATGAAGAATAAAGGAGATATGGGTCAGCAAAAGGTTGTAGCTTTTGAGATTGGTGGCGATGGTATCTTGAGGTACCAAGGTAGACTATGTGTTCCCCATGTAGATGGGTTGAGAGAAAGTATTTTTGATGAGACTCATGAGTAGTGTTATGTTATTTATCCCGGTTTGACGAAGATGTATCATGATCTTAAGGAGATTTATTGGTGGAACAATATGAAGTGAGATGTGGCCAATTTTATAGATAAATACATGGTGTGTCAACAAGTGAAAGTTGAGCAATTGAGGCTCGGAGGGTTGACTCAAGAGATTGAGTTAACTGTATGATAGTGGGAAGTCATTAATATGGATTTTGTTATCGGTCTTTTGCAGTCTCAAAATCAGTTTGATTCAATTTAGATCATCACGATAACATGACTAAGTTTTCTCACTTCTTTCCGATGAGGACTAATTATTTAGCAGCGGATTATGCAAAGTTGTTCTTCCAATAGATCGTGAAGTCGCATGGGGTGCCTATTTCTATTATGTCAGATCATGGTAATCAGTTCTCATTGCATTTTTGGCATCCATTTTAGAGAGGATGGGAACTTAGGTGAGCCTTAGTACTTCTTTCCACCCACAGTTGGATGGGCAAGTACAAAGGGATATTAAGTTATTAAAAGATATGTTTCAGACCTCTGTGATTGATTATGGTGGTAGTTGGGTTGATCATTTGCCTCTTATAGATTTCGCGTATAATAATAGCTACCACTCTAGTATTGGGATGGCTTCGTTTGAGGTGCGGTATGGTAGAAGGTGTAGATCTCTTTTTGGGTGGTTCAAGGTTGGTGAAGCAGAGATATTTGGCTCGGATTTGATTGACAAAGAGATAGATAAGGTGATTCATAATAGACTTAAAGCAGCCCAAAGCCTCCAAAAGTCCTATGTCGATGTGAGGTGTAGGGAGTTAGAGTTTGAAGTTGGCGATAGGGTGTTCTTGATGGTATCTCCCATGAAAAGAGTAATGCATTTTGGGAAGAAGGGAAACCTCAGTCCCTGATATGTTGGCTCATGCTTAGTTTTGAGGAAGGTTGGTAATATTGCGTATGAGTTGGAGTTGCCTCCTAGTTTGAGCTTCATTCATCCGGTGTTCCATTTATCAATGTTTAGAAAGATTATGGGTGATCCGTCGTAAATTGTTCCTATCAAGGATATTGGTATTTCAGATTCCTTATAATATAAGGAAGTCCCAGTTGAAATTCTGTATCGACAAGTTCGTCGATGCGGATGAAGGACGTAGCTTTGGTAAAGGTTCTATGGATGAACTACAAGGTTGAAAGTCTACTTAGGAAGCCGAAGAGGGGATGAAGTCCAAGTAAATTCTTGTTTTCTACAATGGATAATTGTGTGTAAGGTATGTGTTATTCTTAACATCTTTATTTTATGACTTTGTCAAAGAAACGATTGATTTTCGTAACATCTTTATTTTCTGAGTTTGTTAAAGGAAAGAGTAGGGGAATATAGAGTCAAATCGTGCTAGAAATTGCCTTGTCCTAATATTCGAGGACGAATGATCCAAGTTGGAGAAAATTGAAACACCCCAAATTTTGGCCCTTTAAAATTTCTTGAGCTTTAGGCTCATTGCCTTGGTTACGACTGGACCCCCAAAATCATAGGGTTTCTTTACGACTTGTTGGGATGAGTCATACCCAAACCAGTAAGTTTGAGGCTTGATTATGCTCTGAGCATGAATGACTCACTATGAGCCATAAGGATATATCATGAGTCATATGTTCAAATTGTAGGGTGTCTAGAGTTTAATTTAGTTTGGTTCTGTGTTGCTCACAAGTAGGACCCTATGAGTCGTGGGGTCATGTTACTGGTTGGTGGGTTGAGTTGTAAGGAAAACAGTGTTGGGGGTCCTAGAGACTATCCTGGTTAAGGTGTAGGTACGAGTCAAGGTGTTGACTCGTAACCAAAGATGATGCTTTTCCAGCTTTTAAGTTGGGGGCAGTTTAGATATTTTTCACTTAAAACCCTTTAGACCACACACCCATAAAACACTTTTGGGGTACTCATTCAATACTTTAATAGATTAAACACTCTTTCTAAATCCTCTTAAATAAGTCAAGTTAGGGTTTCACCAATTTGGTCATCAAGGGCTCAAGGGTTAATTTCTCTTCGAAAATCTTCGCGATTCAGGCATGTTACTCTTCCCTCATTGTTAATTTTGTAAAGGCATGTAATTTAAAGTATTGTTCATAAGATTATTGTTTGGTTTCGAAAACAAAGGTTGGGGGTTTTGAATGTTATAAATTGAATAATATTTCTCATGGTTTATATATATGATTTTCATTCTTTTTATATGGTTTAGAACTTATGGGTGCATGAGTATGGTGAATGAACTAGGAAAATGTGATTTTCCCAAACTTGTGGCTTTGAAGTGGTTATAACCCCAACCCCATAATGTGAAATTGGTTTTTAGTTATGATAACTGTGGGAATTTATAAAAATTGAAATAGTCTTAAACTATTCCATGATATAAAGAAGTATTTGAAATACAATGGGATGATTTAATGAACAAAGGGAGTCAGTATTCCCCAATATGTATTAATGAACAAAGGAATTTATTTTGGCATAATGTGTTACCTTGCAAGTGTAGTTGGTATGACGATACCAGAAATGTATGCCTTAAAGTTTATTGTGGTTCGTTGAATGATAATGTGTGACAATTGTTTTAATTGGGATTTAATAAGAGTTGTGTAACTGATTCATGAATGTTGAAGTCCAAGTGACCAATACTGAAAACAACATTTTCCGACGCGGGTGTCAAAGTTACCAGGGAGGTTCGAGTCCACGTTATTATTATTTTATGATTAGGGAGGTTCGAGTCCCCCATAAATTATTATATAATCGGATGCTTAAGTCACCTTGGTATATGTTGGAGAGTTTGAGTCCCCCATACCATATATATGAGATTATTATCTGGTTCATATGGCTACATGCACTGGGGCCCAACTAGTGGATGAAAGTTGGGGCCCATATAGACCATGGGTACTATTATATGACGGTTGAGCTACATAATCCAGGCTGAGATTTTTAAACGCATGTTAAGCCTTATTTTCTATCCCGACATGTGATATATATATATATATGTATATGTTAATGAATTTGACTATGTGCTCTGTCTTTGAATGATTTTGAACTGTTGATCATATCATTATGTTATGCTTATCCCGAGATACATGATAGCATTCACCCCACTAACCATCTTCAGACGTTGTATTCCTACGCGATGTTACAAGTAGCCATACTTCTACTCCTCCTGCTCAGTGGCTTAGATTTACGATCAGCTGATGAGTCAGATTGAAGTAGTGATCTTCCATACTACGAAAGATCCCATTTCATGTTTATAGTTTCCTTTACATTTGGCCTAGTCCTTTAGATTTGGTATTTGGCTATGGTCGAGGGCATATCCTGACTGGATACTCTTTTGTTTTAATTAAAAGCTTTGTCTGACTACAGTCGGCATGGGCGGAGTGGGTATTGGTATTAGTATAGGTATTGGTATTGGCATTGATACCGATATCGGTTGGTTTTGGTTGTAGACGTATTTCAATGTATTTAAATTAATATTCCCTTATCTTGTTATATGTTTGAAATTCTGCCTACTTTGGGGTGTGGTGTGTTTGGTTTTGCTATGTACAGGGGTGATTTCCGGTCCACATGGGACTTGAGATACCTATCACGGCCAGGCCCTGGTTCGGGTCATGATAGTCAACCTATTATTTGCACCCACTTTGGTAGCCATACGTACTATGGCTTCAACCCTTACTTTTTTACTCAATACTTGTTTGCCTAGGTTTACGATTTAAAATAGACACCAGCATATACATGAATCGCTTTCTAACTTCGTATTTAATTCATGTCACAAAGAAGTACACAAAATATCCTTTCAATAATCTCACCAACACAACAAAATTTGGCTTAAGATAGCCTGTCTGTGCCTATTTATAGGCCATAGCTTTTGTTACATGCCAGTCACATATCATAAATTCAGTTGACATCCCCCAACTGATCGAATAATTGAAAATTCAAATACGATTTCAAATTATAATAACAAAAAAGGTATGACACATGTCTAGGGCCGTTGTAACTGCCCAACTGCTATTATGTTTAATGGAAACACCTAGTGCTAGCACATCATTGGCAGCACTTAAGCCAATTTCATATCAGGGCCATGGGCGAGCTCTCATCTATTCCACTGCCTTGTCATCTCCCAAGTTTACCTGTTCTAGACATGTCTATCCCAACATGTCTAGTCTTAAGCATGTCTCCACAACATGATTTGCCTTAGCTTAAATCAGTTTAAATCTTGATCTTCCTTAGCTTTCTAGAACTTGTCATGCCTTATCCATGCCTTAGCCACACCACTACCAAGGTCTTTTCATTCTCTGTTGACATGTATCATGCCCTGCTGAAATGTTCATGTTGGCAGACTGGCCTCAAGTGAATATAACTTTAGCCCAAACCAATTGGTTTTGACTAGGTTGATCATGTAAATCCTTAGCCAAGCTTGAGCCGTTGTAACCATCAAGCTGAGGTCCTAACAAATTTTTATACAAAATTTGATATTTCAAACTCAACGACATCATTAAAATTTTCATCTGAGATCATTTTGATGAAATGTGAGTCCCATCCCAAATAACCGTTTAACCAAAATCTACCAAATAATCCAAAATGAGTTTGGAAAATACGAGACCCAAATCAATGGTCTCTTTAGCCTCAAATCGACATTTTGGACCATATAGAACTGTCTAAATTAGCATATAAGGTTGTTTTCTTGCAGTTTAGCCTGATGTCTAACTCCGAGCAACGAAGACTTCAAAATAGATAACTGTCTCTAAAACTTAATAAACTATCAGATAGTCAAATTTTTGGCTCCAGCAGGTCATAAATAACTTAAGGCGACTATGGAAAAGATCTAAATGCTGAAATAGTATAGAAATATAGAAAATAACCTGGAGGATCATTACAGCCAACTTAATAAAAGCATCAAATGGAGTATTATATTCTTTCATGTACAAATAATTAAATTTTAAAAGTATCTTATCAATGTAGTGAGACTGACATAAAGTAAAACCCCTCACTATCCTTTCTAACTTTAATACCTAAGTTAGTATCAACCTCTCCCAAGTCTTCTATTTTAAATTGAGAAGTTAAATATTTTTTAATTTCATTTATGCCTTCGATAATGGTTCCTATAATTAGCATGTCATCAACATAAAGCCAAACTACCACTCTATAAATCTTTATGAATTTGGAGTAAATGCATTTGTACGCTCCATTATGTTTAAAACCATTTGATGATAGAACATAATCAAAATTTTCATACTACTATTTTGGAGCTTGCATTAATCCAAATAATGATTTTACCAATTTACAGATCCTTTTCTTATTTTTGAAAGAACAAACCCTTCGAGTTGCTCCATGTTCACTTTTTCATCTTGATCACTATTTAAGAATGTCATTTTAACAATCATTTGATGGATATGTAAGTCATATATTGATGACAATGTAAACAACACTCTTATGAGGTAATTCGTGCTACACGAGCATAAGTATCAAAGTAATCTACTCTCACCTTATGTCAAAATCCTTTGGAAACTAATCTGGCCTTAAAGATTTGTACAAAACCATCAATATTTAGCTTTCTTCTTAACACCCATTTACACCCAATAGACTTAGCATTGAGAGGTAAGACTTCTAATACCTATGTACTATTTGATATAAGAGAATCAATTTCATCATTTACAACATATTTCTTGTAAGATGAATCCCTTGAAGTCATTGCTTCATTGTAAAGTGTTAGGATCCTCTTCTATATTTATAACAACAGATTGAAAATAAAGCTAAATACTAAGTCTATTGGGTTACTATCTCTACTAAACACCCATTTATACCTAATAGTCTTAGTACCTCTACTCATCTCAACTAAGAAAACTATAGCTTATAATGAAACAAAATAACTATCTAAGTTCTTTTCTTTTCTTACTCTTTCACTTCTTCTAATTTCAGTAGGAAACTCAAGAGACTTTCTTTTATTTGAAGAAGAACTAAAATTAGATTGGTAATTCAAAATTGTAGCATTATCATATATGGTTGTAGGATCATCTTGGGTTACTACACGATTAGTTATTTCATAACCTTCTTATGAATTATTTAAATCTCCAATGAACTTTATTTTCATGAACTCAACATCCTTAGATTCAACAATATCTTTAGACTCAACGTTCAATAATCTATTTCCTTTGAGTTCTCACTATATCCAACAAATATGCTTTTAGTTCTTGTAGGTCCTAATAGGCCAAGCAGCCCCATACCTTTAACAAACTTAAATTAGGCTTTCTTACTCTCTATAACTCATAAGGAGTGACTTAAAAGTTCTTTAAACGTATTCTATTATGTTCAAAATAAGTTGTTAATAAGAATTCCTCCAACAAGTTTGTTGGTAACTTAGCATGTAAAGTCATGGCATTAATTGTTTCTACCAATGCTCTATATTTTCTTTTAACAATACCATTTTTTATGATATATATGGTGCAGTAACTTGATAAATCAAATCATTTTCTTCATAAAATTTTAAAAATTGGTTTGAAACATATTCATCTCCTCTATCACTGTGTAGGATCTAAATTTTCTTTCCAATTAATTTTTCATTAATATTTTGTAACCCTTAAACATATCTAAAGCTTGATTTTTCATTTTGATTAAACAAACATGTGTATAAATGATCATATATAAAAGTAATGAACTATCTATTTTCGCCAATAATTAGATAATCATTCAATTCACACATATCAGAATGTATTAAACCAAGTGAATTACTAATTTATTCTGCTGACTGAAAAGTTTTCTTAGTCATTTTTGTTTGTATGCATATTTGACATTTTTTGTCATCTTCTTCAACACAGGGTATTAAACCGTTATTAACATAAATTTTACTGATCCAAAATTAACATATGAAAGTCTATCATACCACGAATTAGAAGATGACTCAATCATGTAAACAGAAGCTTCAACTTGATTAATACTAAATTTGAACATATCCTCACAAGAGTAGACTTGTCCTATAAATGAACCGTTCTTAGAGAAAATAATATGCTCTTCTTATGTAACAACTTTGAGGTCCTTTTTACATAATAAATTGAAAGAAATTAATTCTTCCTAACATCAGGAACATGATGAACGTTTGTGAAATTAAATTTTTTTGAATAAATTATATTTCACTTGTTTCTTTTCCAAGTACCTTGGATTGTCTTGATTTCATATTGAAACGTTTTCATCATTTGTTATAACTTCATAATATTTGAAAAAACTCTTATTGTTGCACACATGAATCGTAGCACCAGAATCGTACCACCAATCTATAGATTTTAGAGTTGATCCCACATTGCATCGATTACCATACTCGAATCTAAATTAGAAAATATCTAAATCATAATAATAATATCCGAATAAGAACTTCTTGTCGTTCAACATTATTCACTTTTTCCTTTCCAATGTTATCTTCATTCTTATGAAACTTAAAGAATCTCTAGTCTCTCTTAAAATGGCCATTTTACCATAATAATAGCATGACATGTCCTTTTTTCTGTTAGAAAAGTTCTCATTAGAATCCTCAAACTTTTTTTTTTTTGGTCTTGTTATTTTTTTCTGAATTATATGTTCTGCTATGCTCAATATTATTCACCTTTGAACTGGTTTCTAAAGAATATTTACTTCCACATTTCCGTGTTTCTTCCTCAATTCAAATATGCTTAGTCAACTAATCTACATTAAAATCTTCAGGAGAATGTAATACTTTCTTTCTATAGTCATTCCAAGTAGATATAATTTTACAAATATAGCAGCCACTTAAAGAGATTCAAAAACATCTACTTTAACATCTTTAGTTCAAGAAATCAAGACAAGTATTTCATCTACTTGTTTCATGAAAGATTTTTCATTATTTATTTGATGTAAAAAAAAAAAATTATCTAAGAAATTTTTTTGTTCCTTATTTCATGGCAGCATACTTATGCTCTAAAGCTTTCTATATTTCTTGTGATGATTTAATAGGATGAAATGAATTATGTAAGTGATCTGATGAAGAGTTCAAAATAAAATCTCTATAACACACCTCATCATCTTCATATTTTTTACATGCTGCCTTGATATCTTTAGAATCATTTTAGTTGATTCTAAAATTGCAACAACATTAGTTATTACTAAATATGCCATACCCAATTTTGTGAGAAAAATAACAACTTGACTTTTCAATGGATGAAGTTCGTTGCATTAAAGAGATCCAAGTTGAAACCTTCAAACATTTTATTAAGAACACTATCAAATTCAGTGCCCTCCATTGTTGTGAGAATTAAACTGATTAATATTGTTAGAAAATTTTTACACGAATTTAAGAAAATATTGACTTGATAGTATATTCACCGTCCTTACAAAATTTAATCCTCCCACTTATAATTGATGTTGGGATTTGGAAGAATTTTTATAGGATTTATAAAGTCACTAAAATTTAAATATTTGTAGTTAATTCAATTTTTTTACAAGAACAGAATATTATGATTTGTAGTGAAAGACAAAAAAGAGAAACATATTAAAAAATTGATTTTTGTTTTAGGATAAATAGGTATTTATAATACCCAAGTGTCTGTTCAACCCATCAGACATACCTTTTAGAAACATGCACCTTTCAATCACAAGCTTTCATAGAAAGGTACATTTTCGATCACAACTTTGGATAGGAACAAGTACCTTTTCAGTCACAACCTTTTATAGTAATAGACACATTTTCAATCATAATCAGTCATTTTTATTTATTATAATAGTCTTTTTTTAAAGATGACTAAAATTACATTCATAAATATCTCTTGTCAATATTTTTTCATCAACTATACTAATGCCAACAATAGTTAGAGACATGGTTGGAGTCACAATGGTAGTTACCAATTTGATAGAACTCAATAGCTTTAGTTAAATTCTATAATTGTGTTAAAAGTTCCATTCAATTTCAATATAATCTATGAAAAATTCAAATTTAAAACTAAAAATTGTGCCTCTACTTCTTTAGTGGAAAAGCAAATTTAGAAATTATAACTTTTGTGGAATTAAAAATATACAATTGATTCATCAATTTCAAGCTAAAAAGGGACTTGGGATTAGTAGAAGTAATAGAAGAATAGAACAGGCATATGAATGAGTTGATTTTTCAGAGGCAGATTCTTATAAGTTAGCTTGATCTTTTCCCCTAGTCTTTTTTTTGCCTCCACTCACTTATGTATAGGAAAAAGAAATTACCCCCTTCGTCCCAATTGATGTGACATCTTTTGAATTTCAATATTCCAATAAATCTATCAATAACCATAAGAATTTCTTATATCTATTAAATATTATAAATTTTTAATTATGGTAGTATGCCCATTATAAGCGGAGTATGCTCAAACTTGCATATGCCTGCAAGGGTTACAAAATCAATTTGTTGCCTACTCATAGTACATTTTATATAGTTTTCAAATATATAAATTGTATTTCAAAAAACTTAAAGATTCCATACTCAAATCATGATACTTAAATTGCTTAACTCTCGAAATCCTAACTTTGTCACATAAATTGGAAACTAGCGAGTATGAAAGTTAATTTTCCGCAATTGGGCAACTGATTTCTCCAATAACGATGAGATATTTTGTCTTCTTTTACATAATCTGCAATATCACCACCAGTATAATAGTATTTTGCTATGGTGTGACCAAAAAATTAAAGGGAAGGCAACTTACACCTATTAGTACCAACTCTCAGGCATTTTATTCCATCAAAGTTTATCATATCTCCAAAAGAAGATGCATTTGTTATTAGGTAAAGTTTCATCTATGTGTATTTTTCACCCATAGTCAATTCGGTACGATGAAAAATATTTTTCAGGAATATAAATGAGATTTTTAATTTCTTTATCGGTACCTAAGTAAAAAATTGTAAGGACCTAAATTTGTGAATCTTCTATTTCTATGTGTTTTGGCTATTTTGTCATTTTTCGTAGTTTCTACATGTAGATTTTGAGGTTTGGGGATAGTTGACATGATTTTTGATGCTCTCAGGAATGATTTGTGCAAGCTTATGATTTTTAGAGGCTTGAGAAGCCATATAGTTGACTTTGGTCAATTTATTATTTCGAGAATCGAATGGCGAAATAAATTGCGACAACACATCCAAAATGTCAAATCAGATTAGTAGCAGAGTTGATTTAGTTTTGAGGCATTTATATCTCATTTGAAAAATAGTAAAAAAGGGATACCAGGGATTTATTTTGTGAAAAAATCTTTTTTCAAAAATTTAATATCGCCAGTGAGTCCAGGACATCAAAATTAGGCTAGTAGTATATATTGTTTACTTCTGTCGGAACTCAAATAAATCTTGAGGATCCATTCAAAGAATTCAAAATCACTTGCTGCAAAATTGATATCTGGGGCATGGATCCTTCTTTAGAAACGCAGGCCCCTAGCCACGAAAGTGGAGAATGAAATTACCCTTTATCGTAATTACGAGGTGGTAGCTTCTATCATGAAGGTTAATAGAGTCTTTCTTTACAAAAGCGACGAGGTTGTTGTGAATGTGAAAGCTTGATTCATCAACTTTCGCTAACACAAAGGCCAGTTTTATGATCGATCAAAATTTAACCCTCATAATTGTGAGGTGGGTCTGAGATCATGAGGTACTGTTTACTGAACAATCTAAATACTCTATGTTTATAATTTTATTAAATTTTTGTACCTCCAAGCTTTGGGAAAGGCGATTTTTGAGGGTTTTAACATTTAAGTTCATATGGGTAACTTTAAAACTCATAATTCCACTCTTCCTCATTGGTTATATTTTTAAAAACATATTTAAATCATGATTTCAAAATTAAAATATTGGGGGTTTATAGGTAAAGATTAAAAAAGGATTTTTCTTTGTTTTGCAACTCATTTTAAACCCATTTTCTTGTGGATTTTCTCCTATAGACTCCTATAACCTTGAAAAAATATATTTTTAAAATAAGATTTTAATTTTACCTTTTTTATTTTTGTACTCATTTTTTAACCCATTTTAGTAACGACCTAAATATGGATAATATGAGTATCATTAGCTTTGTTTTAACACATAGATGCTATTTTGAATGTTGTAGTTGATTCTTAGGCCATTTGGAAGGGGAAGGCTTCATATTGAAGAACTTTAAATCGGGATTTCATCATTGTGAGGTAGGTTATGACTTAACTTCTTTCAGATTGAGTTGGGTAGTTAATAATTAAGTAAAGCATTCTGTGGGTTGGAGTAAAGGACTATGGGATTATTATTTTGAGATTCATTCTTATTGTTATATGCCCGTGGAGGGGCCCATATTTTGTTGTTGTTGAATTGTGATATATGAATTGTGTTTTTGGGGGACTTTAGTTGACATTATTTTCCTTATCTATGCATAAGAATGTGTTTATTCTAGATATAAGGGCCGTGCGGGGGCTTAGTTTGCTAATATTGACCTTATTTCATTTGAGCATTGGTTACTTTTATCATGATAAAAATACCTAATTGGATATTGAGATGATATTATTAATGTATTACATGCATATTTATTTTAATTGTGCCTATTTGATGTTGATATCATCAATTATGGACATATTGAGTTAATTCTGGGATCACTTGCATGTATATATACATGTTGGATTGGATTTCATTATATTGAGTTAATTGTGAGCATTACTTCCTTAATCTATATAAATACATTCATGAGATATTGGTACCATTGAGAAGCATTATTTTAAAAAAAAAATCCCTTTTAAAAATTCATTGGCCGAGGTCATTAGTTGCCAAGGTTGGATATGATGTGCTAGAAAACCCTTGGCCGAGGTTATTTGTTGGTAAGGTTGGCTTGATATTGAGATATAATATATGGGTTGCTAACCTCCCCCTCCCTGGGGTCTACCTAATAGTTGTGAGATCGGTGGGTGTATACAGTAAGTCATGCGATGGCTTTCATTATTCATCTCATCCACATTTCATTGCATCTATATACGTATCTTGATTATTTTCCTGAGTTTTTCCTTGACTTGTGTTTAGTTTTAATATATTTATATATATATTTATCTGTGTTGTTCTATTTTTAGTATATCCATATATTATAACTATTAGTAAAGATAGTGTGAGGTACCATTAGAGACTTTTCGACTTGCAGGTGATATGCTTATAGTATATTTCACTTAAGTTAGTTTTTGCTTTGCTAAGTTTGCCTATGATATCTATTATATACAAGTGGACCGTACTCACTCCTACTTTGCTCTTTCAATGCAGGTCCTAGTGTGAGCACTTTCCATGACAGCTGAGTTCATGTGGAGACTTCCAGTGTTTAAGGTACTGTTCTGCTTTAGTTTTTGGGTTTAAATCGGGCCTCATCTGTCTTATTTGTATTATTTTGATTATTAGAGACAAAATATATTCTTCAGTTTTTGGATATTATATTTAGATTTTCTTATACTATGACACCAGATTTTAGGAACTTATGATATTTCTTTTGAGTTTCCACTTTTAGTTATGTTTTAGGGTCTGAATTCATTCTAGAAATCTCACCTTAATATGTATTTATTGTATACTTCACATTTTTAGCTTGGGTGATTGGCTTACTTATCAAGGCTGAGCTGTATAACTATCATCATGACCTAATTTTGGGTTGTGACAAATTAATATCAGAGCATCCTGGTTCAATGGTCTCATAAGGGTAAGAGTAGGACATCTAGTAGAGTTTTATATATCGTTACATAAATGTCCATATATAAATTCAAGAGGAAATATGATGGTCTTTAAGAAAAACTTTTTTATTTTAACTCCTAAGTCATGCGGGTGTTCTTACCCAATGTTAGAAGCTATGTTCCACTCTGTTATATGCAAAAGGTGAGGACTATATCTTATGAGGCTAGAGATGTTGAGATAAAATAAAAGGATAAAGCCTATAGTAGAGGGTAAGGTGGGGGTCGTGGATGGCCTAGGGGTAGAGAATGGTCATGGGGAGATTCCCCTATCAGAGATAGTGTTAGGTGGGACCTCCTTGAGCTGAGGTTAAGCGTATAGGAGATATAGGGCCATATTAGGGCCCATAGGGTTCAGTTGCTACCCTAGTTCTGAATGGTATGTTGATTCTGTTATTGTCTAGTTTGGATAGTGTTTTCATGAGTGCAACTGGTGTTTCTACGATTCTGAGTATGGTATCACAGTCAGTGTCGATGTCTTCTTATGGTATTCCTCTAACCTCGAGTGTGGTTCTTTCATCTATACTGACATTTTCTTTTATTATTCCATATTCTTCAAGTGGTGTTTCACTTTCTGTGCCAGTATCTGATCATGGTATTCCTAGTTCAGGGTACATACTTTATTTATCGTACCTCCATGTGAGGTTTCTAAATCTACCAGACTTACCATTTCAGTTGCTTCAGGTATAGTAATGTCTTCTGATGATTAGAAGAAATATAAGAGGTTTATTGGCTTGGGTCCACCCAAGTTCAGTGGTGCTATATGCAGAGATGCCTATGAGTTTTTGTTTGATTGCCAAGAGAACTTACATAATCTTAGATTCCTTGAGACTCATAAAGTTTCTTATACTACCTATTAGTTGACGGATTTGGCTATGGATTGGTGGAGGTCATTTTCTAGTTGTAGATCTTTGGTGTAAGACCCCGTAAAATCCTAGCTCAATTCATCTCACTATTGCATGTCAATGGGGGGATCCAAGACTTAGAAATTTTTTTACTAAGTGTTAGAACTTAGTCATTTACGAAGCCTCTAAACTTTAATGATTTTATTTTCGACCTTCCCGATATTAGAACGTTAATTTTAAAGTTGATTCATGATTGGGGTAGTCAATAGTACATCTCAGCTGAGTTTCAGAATTTTTGGACGAGTGTAAGGGTGTGTTTGGATTTCCAAAAATAGTAGCATCATGCGGTTAGCCCATGGCGCGCGCCCCAGTCCACTGGTAAGGGTGCCTAAGTTAGAGCCCGCAGCGCGTGGTCTAGTCCGGCAGACTAGAGCCTGTGACGCATGCTCCATCATGCCCCCTTAATTCTCCAGCTTATGTTTCCATTTTTCCAAGGGTATTTGGGTCTTTTTTTCTTTACCCAATTAGTCCATAACATGAGATTGAGGGTCCCAAAAGGCAAAATTGATCATTATTTTCATAAATTCTCTCAAAAGAACGTAATCCTCTCTCAATAACAAACCCTAGACTCTTCAAAATTCAAGTTTAAGCTTCAAGAAAGAAACCAAGAACTTTCTCTAATTCATCAATTAAGGTATGTGGGGTTATTAACAATGGTATTCTTTCACCCTTGTGCCCAAATTGTATGATTTTAAGACTTAATTCACTTGTTTTGAATTAGGGTTCATACCCAAGTATGTATATTCTTGAAGCACGTGATTTCATGATATTTAAAGCTTTTAGAATATCAAGAAGTGCTTATGTTTATGCTTTTAACTTACATGATTTATATTATGAATGATATTGCACTATCTTGACTTGTTATTGTTGAAGTATTTCAAGATTGTTATTGAGCATAAAGTTATATTGTGAATTGACATGAGTTTAAAGCATGTTTTTAAGCCCTAAGTTTGAGTATTGAGACTTCAAGAAGATCATGCTTTTACATATTCTTTGATAAGCTTATTTCAAGGTTTAAGAAAGAATTGATCTTTTGATCCTCAGCTAAGAGTTGGAATCTACATTTATTCATTTTGATTAGCTTAAAGTAAAGAGAAGCATAACTGATTTTCATTATAAGCCCTTATGCTATTTTAAGGTGGATATCCTAAAAAATAAGCATATAAGTAATATTGGAAGTAGTATTTAGCACCGAGTTGGGTGTGAGGCCAAGGTCATATGCCAAAAACTACGTGCCACCATAGGGTCAAATCCCTATATGATTTGAGTATAGTGATCACTCTAGTTTAGGCTCTATTCCGATGGAAAGGGTAGTAAAGCTATACCAACGTGGGTGCAAGACATTGGACTCCATAATAGCTCACATGGTTTATGTCTGTTAGAAGAACCTCCTAAAAAAGAGTAAAAGTACAGCTTTTAGGACTAAGTGTTATGGCTCACATGATTTATACAGTACGCTTTATTATTCATGATTTATTATTTTTAGCTTTTAGTTATTCAAGATCAAGGTGAGTAATTTACACTTGGCATGCATCATTTAAAAGTTTATATGAATATTGAGTTACTATTTTACTTATGCATTCACCCTCACATACTCAGTACGTTTCAGAAGTACTGATCCATAAATATATCTATGTACTACATTGTCTTATAATGGAGGACTTGGTGCTAAATTCCAGCCGCGTGATTTATTTTGAGCATCTCCACCAACGTCCCAGCTCTAGGTGAGTCCTAATAGTTCGAGGGACCATTCTACCAAATTTTTTATTGATGAAGTACTCTAGTTATTTGATTTCAGTTTGAGTTGGGTCAGCTGGGGCTTGTCCCAGTGGCTCTCTAGTTAGAAGTAGAGCCTTGTTTGACTATTTTTTATTTTGGATTCAAAGTGTTGGTTTTAAAATTTCAAAGTTTAAGACTTTTAATTAAGATATTAAATTCAGTTATTTCAAGATTTCATATGTCAAGTTTATCTTTATTATGAGTTCCAAAGTTGCTAGAGGGATTAAAGGGTTAGCTTGGGACTACTTGTATTCTTGAGCACCATGTGAAGTCTAGGGTATATTCCTAGGGTGTTACATTTGGTTTTGCCTGCTATGAATCAATCTTAGTTTTCCAAGGCGTTCTTGGAGTGGTTTGTGCCATATAGTTTGGGAGATTAGATGCATGACGAGTTTGATCATTTGGCGCATAGATCCATGACTATTGCTGAGTATGAGGCTCAATTTTACACTTTACCCAAGTATTCAGATGCTAGCATCTCTACTGAGTTTAAGCGGATTCATAAGTTTGTGAAGGGGTTAGATGGTACTTTATTAGTTGGCTATAACCTAGATGGCAGATTCAGGGGTACCTTTTTAGAGTTATATTGATCACACTAAGATGGTAGAGTCTATTATCCAGGCTACTCAGATGAGTCACCAAGAAGGTGCATCGTCATAGTGAGTTTAGTAGACACGCCTTCTGGGGTAGAGATTTCTTTAGTAGAGGTTCCTGTGGTTATGGTGTTGCTCAGTCTAGGGCTAGATATGGTAGTGCTATGCTATACCTGCTATATCCAAGGGTAAGGCCTCTGATTCTTTTACAAGTTTCATCTCTATTTGCTACATATATGGTTCTTTGTTATTTGACCCCGGGTCTACTATTTCCTATGTGTCTATATATTTTGCTTTTGGTTTTAGTATTGTGTGTGAGCCTTTTGCTATGCCTCTTCATGTTTCTACCCTTATTGGAGATTCTTTAGTGGTAAATTCTTTAGTGATAAATTAGGTGTACCGATCTTACGTGGTTACCTTTATGGAATGTGAGATTTGGGTAGACTTAATTATCCTAGATATGATCAATTTTGATTTTGTTATTGGGAATGGATGGTTAGCTCCTTATCATGCTATTTTGGACTATTATGACAATACAATGACCTTAGCTACATTACGAGTGTCGAGGTTAGCTTGGAAGAGTACGCTCATCGTATGATAGATAGGGGTGTTTGTCTTATTTAGCTCATTTTTTGTGAAACTACAATTGTCTCACCTCATCCTATGGATTTTATTCGAGTTGTTTGCGAGTTCATGGATGTGATTTCTATGAATTTGCTTGGCATGTCTCCGAATCATGATATTTAATTTGCTATTGAAGTGGAGACGAGCACCAAGCTCATTTCTATTCCTCCATATAGGATGGCCCTGGCTGAGTTGAAGGAGCAGTTACTAGATTTGTTGAGTAATAGGTTCATTAGACCTAGTATATCTCCTTGGAGTGTGCCTATCTTATTTGTGAAGAAGAAGGATAGTTTGATACGTATGTGTATTGATTATAGATAGTTGAATAAAGTGAGGGTTAAAATCAAGTATCATCTTTCTCACATTGATGATTTATTTGACCAGCTTCAAGGTGCTTATTGATATGAGGTTCGGGTAACATCTGTTGAAGATTAGAAATTTAGTTGTTCCGAACACAACTTTTTAGACTCGATATGGCCATTATGAGTTTTTGGTCATGTTATTTAGGTTGAACAATACCTTTATAGTGTTCATAAAGTTGATGAACAGAGTATTTGATCGTATCTTGATTTCTTTGTGATTGTATTTATAGATGGCATCTTGATTTATTACAAGAGTAAGGCCGACCATATGAAACATTTGAGGATTGTACTTTAGAAGATGCATAATAAGAAGTTGTAAGCTATGTTTTATAAGTGTTGGATTTTATCTCTTTCGTAGGTCATGTAGTTATTAAGGATGGTATTATGGTTAACCCAACATAGATCACGAGGGATTATAATTAGGCTTGGCCTAATTATCCTACAAAGATTTGGAGTTTCATTGGCTTGGTGGGTTATTTTTGGCATTTTATAGAGGGTTTCTCATCTATTGTAGCTTATTTTGACTTAGAGAAATATGGTTTTCAAAGGTTTAATGAGTGTAAGAAGAGCTTCTAAAAGCTCAGAGAGTTGTTGACTTTGCTATCTTAACTTTGCCAAAAGAGAGTGTGGGTTTTACCATGTTTTGTGATGCATCTGGTGTTGGTTTGGGTGTGGTGTTGATGCAGGAGGGTAAGGAAATTTCTTATGCCTCTCGTTAGTTGAAGCCATATGAGAGGAATTAGCCTACCCATGATTTAAAGTTGGAAGTAGTAGTGTTTGTGTTAAAGTTGTGGCGGCATTACTTGTATGGGGTTCCTTATGATATTTTCTCAAACCATCATAGACTTCAGTACTTCTTCAGATCACGAGATCTTAATATGAGACAATAATGTTGGCTTACATTGCTTAAGAATTATGAAATCACTATTTTTTATCATCCGAGCAAGACTAGTGTGGTTGTGGATGCCTTGAGTTAGAAGCCTCTTAGTACATGGAGTTTTACTTATATCTTGACCTAGGAGTGTCCTTTAACTTTGGAGGTTCAGTCCTTAGCTAACCAGAAGGTTAGGCTTGATATTTTGACACCCGAGTGTATTTTACCCTTTATTACTGGCAGATTTCCCTTGATGGGGTCAATTTGAGCTCACTAGTTTAATGATGATAGTTTGATGGTGATTCGGGATATGATGTTAAGTATTGAGGCTAAGGAAGCCTTTCTTGGTTTTGATGGTTTATTGAGGATTGTGGCCGAGTTTGTGTCCCGAGATTCAGATATTGGGTGAGATTGATTTTGGATGAGGCTCGTTGCTCTAGATATTCTATTCATCCACATGTGACCAAGATGTATCGTGATTTGAAGCAACTTTACTAGTAGGGTGGTATAAAGAGGGATGTGGCAGATTTTGTAGCTCGTGGCTTGTGTTGTCAACAGTTAAAAGTCGATGAATAGTTATTAGGTGGTTTGCTTTAGAGAAAACCCATTCTTGAGTGAAAGCAAGAGAAGACCACTATGGACTTGGTGACCAGGCTGCCTTGTACTTTTCACGGTTTTGACAGTATTTGGGTCATCATGGATCAGTTGACCAAATCAACCCATTTTATCCCTATTCATATCTCATCCGGTGGTGAAAAGTTAGCCCATATCTATATTTATGAGATAGTTTGTCTTCATGGAGTACCCATGTCTATTATTTCAGAAAATAACTCAGTGTTCATTTCTACTTTCTTGCAGACCTTTCAGGAGGAGTTTGGAACTCGGGTTGGTCTTAGCACAGCTGTTCTCCCCCAGACTAATAGGCATTTGGAGCAGGCTATTTAGGTTTTGGAGGATATAATCCGTACATATGTCATAGACTTTTGGATTTTATGGGAGAAACATTTTCTTTTCGCAGAGTTTGCATATAATAATAATTACCATTCAATTATTAAGATTGACCTTTTTGAGGCATTGGATGACAGATATTGTTGATCTCCTATTGGTTGGTTTGACACTTCAGAGGTTAGCCATCGTACTGACTTTCTTTACGAGTCTTTGGATAGAGTTTGGGTGATTAAGAATAGTCTTCGAGCGGCTTAGAGTAGGCAAAAGAGCTATGCAGACTGTAGGCTATGTGCCTTGAAGTTTGGAGTTGGTGATCGAGTCTTTGTTCATGTGTCTCCCATAAAGGGCGTGATGAGGTTTGAGAAGAGGGGCAAGATTGAATAGTTGAGGAGGTTGCCTATGAGTTGACCTTACCTCTAGACTTTTCAGCCATTCATCTATTTTTTCATATATGTATGCTTCGATGTTATATTTTGAATGAGTCGTATGTGCTTCATTGGGATTCAGTTTAGAGTGATGAGAGGTTGACCTTCCTTGAAGAGCTAGTGTCCATTTTATCTAGGGGTGTAAGATTGTTGCGTTATAGAGATATTTCCTTGGTTAAGGTTCAGTAGAGATACCATCCTATTGAGGAGGCTACTTGGGAATTTGTGTTCGACATGCGTAATAGTTACCCTCAACTTTTTACCGATTCAAGTATTTCTTTGCCTTTTAGTTTGAGAACAAGCTAGAGTTTTAGTGGTGGATGTTGTAATGGCTGAATTTTTGAATCTTCTATTTCTATCCTTTTTGACCATTTTGACACTCTCTGTAGTTTCTGTATATTGATTTTGAGGTTCGAGGATGGTTGACATGATTCCCTATGTGATTGGGTTTGATTTGTATGAGTATATGATTTTTAGAGGCTTGAGAAGCCATATAATTGATTTTGGTCAACATTTGTTGTTTTGAGTGTCGGAAGGCAAACCAAACTATGCTAGCAGATCCAGAATGGCAAATTTGGGTTAGTAGCGGGGTTGATTTGACTTTGAGGCCTTTATATCTCATTTTGATTCTTTGTTTTGAAAATAGTGAAAACGAGTCCTAGGTGAAAACAATATATTTTTGAAAATTCGATGTCTCTATTGAGTTTGAAACATCAAAATTAGCCTAATAGTATATATCGTTTACTTCTATCGGGTCCTAAATAAATTCTGAGGGCCCATTTGGAGAATTCAAAACTATGTAAAATCATCTAGTGCACATCTGATATATGGTGCATGAATCGTTCTTCATAAACGCAGGCCTTTGGCGGTGAGTACGGTGATGGAAATTATCCTTCATCGTGATTGTGAGGTGGTGGCCGTGATCGCGAAGGAAAATGGAGTCCGTCTTCACGAATGCAATGAGGCTGTCACAAACACAAAGCCTTTGCCGCGAAGGACAATTTCATGGCTGTTCAGACTTTGACCCTCGTGATCGTGAGGTGGGATCCGTGATCACGAGGTACTGAATTGTATAAATACTTTATTTTTGCGACCTTGCTTTATTTTTGGACCTCCAAATTTTGAAAAAGGCAATTTTTGAGGTTATCGACATTGAATTTCATATGGGTAACTTCTAAATTCATAATATCACTATTCCTCATTAATTATATCTTCAAAATCACTTTTAAATCATGATTTTAGAATTAAAAAAAAAAATAATTTTACTGATAAGTTTAAAAAGGGGTTTTCTTTATTTTGAACTTTATTTTAAACCTATTTTTGTGTGGGTTTTCTGCTATAGACTCTTATAACCTTGAAGTACGTATTTTTTTTAAAAATAATTGATTTTATCCCTTTCATTTTTTAACTTGTTTTTTGAATTTATTTTAGCCTCGATCCAAATATGGACAATATGAATATTAATAGCTTTCTTTTAATAGATAGATGTTATTTATAAATATTGTAGTTGATTATGAGGTTGTTCGAAAGGGGAAAGCTCGGTATTAAAGAACTTTGAATCAAAATTTATCTGTTTTGAGGTAGGTTATGACTTAACTTCTTTCAGATTGAGTTGGGTAGTTAATAAATAAGTAAAGCATTATATGGGTTGAGGTAAAAGACTATGGGGTCAGTATTTTGAGATTTATTCTTATTGTTTTGTTCCCGTGTGGGGGCCCATATTCTATTGTTGTTGACTTGTGATATCTGATTTTTTATTTTCTGTGTGGAGACTTTAGTTGACATTATTGGCCTTATCTATGCGTAAGAATGTGTTTACTCTAGATATGAGGTCCGTGCGGGGGCTTACTTTGCTAATGTAAGCCTTATTTGAGCATTGATTACTTTTATCATGATAAAAATACCCAGTTAAAAGTTGATATGATATTATTGATGTCTTGCATGCATATTTATTCCGATGGTACCTATTTGGAGTTGATATCATGAATTATGGACATATTGAGTTAATTTTGAGCTCAGTTACATAGATATATACATGTTGGATGGATTGGATATCATCGTATAGAGTTGATTATGAGCATTACTTCCTCATTCTATACATATACATTTATGAGATGCTGGTACCATTGAGAAATACTGTTTTTGAAAGAAACTGACTCACTTTTGAAAAAACCTTGTATGAGGTCATTTGACGACAAGGTCGACTATGATGTTCTTAAAAATCCTTGGCCGAGGTCATCTTCTGATAAGGTTGGCTTGAAATTGAGATATAGTATATGAGTTGCGAACCCCTCCCCCCATGGTCCTACCTGGTAGCTGCAAGCTTGGTGGGTGTATACAGAAAGTCATGCGATGACTTTCGTCATTAATCTCATGTAGATTGCATTGCATTTGCATACACATCTTGATTTTTTTCTGTAGTTTTTTCTTGACTTGTGTTTAGTTTCAGTGTATTTTCCTATAGAAGTCTCGCCTTGTGTGTATTTATTGTATACACATCTTCATTCTAGAAGTGTCGCCTTGGTGTGTATTTATTGTATACTTTGCCTTTCCTTTATCAGTTTGAGTGATTGACTTACTTATCGAGGCTGAGCACACAATAAGTGTCACTATGACCTGATTTTTGGGTCGTGACAAAAATATATCTCAAATTTCTATCTTCAGTCTCTAATCTCTAATCTCTAATATATTAATATTAAAAATGTGAAGGGTCTTAGAAATGTTGTTTCAACTTTTTGTCATTTATTAAAATATTTAGCAATAGACAAAACAATCATTTACTATTTCTTTTTTATGATAATTGATTTTAAAATATATAACTATTATGTTAATATTAATTGGTTTTATATTTATTTTGATCTTATAATTCGAATAAACTTATCGTAATAGACAAATCACGTAAAAAAGAACTTATTTTTTTTAGAAAAGAACATGAAAAGAGAAAGAGTAATCAAACTCTAGACAGAAAAAGGAAAATCACGTAAAATATGAATAAAGAAAGAAAATTCGAAAAACGTGGAAAGCAAAACCTAATAAAAATATATTATGAATATTACTTCGTTCCTATTTAAATTGAATAGCTTAAAACTCTCAAAGTCATTTTATATATTAGCGATATCCTATAATTTCATCAAACAAAAATTGTGTTCTTCTTTTATGGCATTGTGTTCGTTTTCACGAAAAATTAGTTTTACTTCACATTTATTTTCTATTAATTTTTGTAGTTCTTCTTTCATTATGATTTTGTTTGTTTTATTTAGTAGTCAAATAAAATGAGACAAAAGTAAGTAAAGTTAATTTTTTTTTTCTTTTTGAATTAGTGATTTGATTCAACCATCAAATTTTATGTTGCTTTTTTTTTTTTCTTGGCTCTAATGACTTCCTCTGCTTTTGATCATTGCGGTCATTAACATTTATTAGTATATTGATATTAATAGTAGTTTTTACATCATTTTGTAAATATATACATATAATTTACGCTAACTACATAAATTTTATTTACTTTGTATGACAATTATTCTTTCGTTTAAAAGAGTGACGTTCTAGATTCATTCGAGTTTTATGGACTATTACGTTGCATCACAGGCAATACATCATTCTTCAACAGGTAATTTGACTTTCTTTCATTGTATAAATTGTCTACTAATTTATAAAAGGCTACAAATTTATATATCCCCAGAAGAGTACACAATTACAATGCATGAATTATCTTTTTGAATGTTTAGTTTCTTATATTCGAAATTATTATACTTAATATAATTTTTAAAATAAAACGTTTGTTTATAACTATACTCATGGAAATAAGAGATAAATATATCTTGGTTTATTGATTTTGTTTTTAATAAATTGAAAAGAGGAACAGCCCAGCCGTAAACAGCATTAATATCTGCGATCTTTTGCTATAGAAGGTGAATGTATTATTTCAATAGTTTTATTCATATATTTGCTAATTAGTTTGTTCATATGAGTTCTAAAATATAGGGCAAGAGATAGCTTTGTATTTATAATTTTCCTAAGTTATACTCCTTACAAACTTTTTAAGGGGAAATAAATTTGTAAAAAGAGAAGGTTGACGCACTTGAAAACCAAATTAGACTTGATTAGGTTCTTGAAGTTCTTGAAACCTATCCGTTAAATTTAATTATTTTTTATTTTATTTTGTGTAGAAAACGAAATGAGGGAGGGGGGGAATCGGTTTGCCAATAAGACCTTGGAAGGGAAATCACATGGCCGATCTGTGAAGAACAATCAAAGGAGTTTTCAGTTCCTCAATTAAGGGCGTGGAAATAAAAGTAAGTAAATTCAATACTTTATTTTTTATTTTGAATCTGTGATAGGTGATTGAAATAGTATGTTTTTATGTTTTTCTTTAAGTTCTAAGGCTTCCCTCTTTTCTTGATCGCCTAGGTCAGTTACCTTATTTAGTATATGTTGGGTTCAAGATTAAAAGTGTGAATGGAAAATAGAGGAAAAATTGAGATAATACTTAAAAAGAAAAGTGTACTCAAAACAAAGGAAAGTCTATTAATTCTCCCACATTGGTGGGAGAATGTGAAACTTTCATGTTTTTATATTAAGAAATACTAACTCCACATCGTAAGTGAGGCAAGAACCAAGAGGTATCTCGTGTCGTTGTCATCGTCGTTCGCTCGGCTTCGGATGAACCATTGCCTTCTTTCCGAAGAGGCACTTCATGGCTATATAAATCTGCATTTTTCCACAGGTTTAGTACGAAAAATTTCTGCATTAAAACACTTCTTGTCTTCTTAAAAACTCCATGTGATCATCTCCCGTCGAGTGAGTTTGAAGAAAACCAGAACGTTTGAGGTACCACTACTTGCTGGTTGTGAAATCATTTTATCCTGGGAGAAAAATTCCGCAACCTCGGGTACTTGAGGAAAATTATTTCCTTAATGACATTTCGTGAATTCGAAGGACTTGGCTTATTCTGTTTCATCTTATTTCTTAATAATATAACATACTTTTTAGATAGTTCATAGTCAACTTGTGTTAAAGGTGTTGGAAAACTTCATAAGTGTTCTTGAAACATCTTGAACTTGTATTGAAGTTTAGTGAACTAACATACAAATTTTGTGTACCCTTAACAACAATCTTAAAAAAATAAATTTGTAATTTGTATTATTTGACTTCTAGAGATTAAAGCTTATGCTTTCTACTCCGTTTGAACTTAACAGGTGATTTGAAGAAACAAAAACTTTATCACAAATTAAAGGTCATTCGATTAACGATTGAAAGTCATAAAAACTTCATAGTTAAACTAGAAACAAGGGGTGTTTAAAGTTGCTACAACTTTATTAGTAGTATTTCGATATAATAAAGTTGACTGTCTTTTTGTGACAGGAAAATGTCTACAGACAGTCATGTGAATGATGCTGGAACCAGTGTGGCAGTAACTAATGTTGCCACAATAAGTCACACGAGTGCAATGGCACCAGCGGAAAAATCTAAAAAATTCACGGGTGTTGATTTTAAAAGGTGTCAACAGAAGATGTTCTTCTACCTTACAACTTTATGTCTTCAAAGATTTACATCTGAGGAAGCTCCAGAGTTGCCCGAGGAATCTTCGGATCAAGAGCAATTTGTCGTTATGGTGGCATGGAAATATTCTAATTTTCTATGTATGAATTATATTCTAAGTGGCCTCCAAGATGACCTATACAACGTGTATAGTGGAATGAAGACATCAAAAGAGTTGTGGGGTGCGTTAGAAAGAAAATACAAGACTGAGAAAGCTAGAATCAAGAAGTTCTTTATTGCAAGATTCCTAGAGTATAAAATGAGTGACAACAAGTCGGTTGTATCTTAAGTACAGAAACTGCAAGTTATCATCCATGATCTCCTTGCGGAAGGTTTATTTTTGGTAAATATCTTAGTTAAACATGCTAAAAATGCTCTTAATGTTCACATAAACTTTATTATAGGTTTGGTTGTGAATGAGGTGTTTCAAGTCGCGACTATAATAGAGAAGTTGTCATCTATGTAGAAGGACTTCAAGAACTACTTGAAACATAAACGAAATGAGATGATAGTCGAAGATCTCATAGTGAGGATGCGCATTGAAGAAGATAACAAAGCCGTGAAAACAAGGTCGAAAGGAAATTCTGAAATGAGTAGATAAAACATTGTAAAAGACGACTACAACAACTCAAAAAAGTGAAAGAAAGTTGGACAAGAAAGCAATAGACCTAAGAAGAAATTCAAGGGGAAATATTTTAATTGTGGGAAGATAGGCCACAAGTCAACAAATTATCGTGCCCCAAAGAAAGGCAAAAGGAAGAACCAAGAAAATATGGCTGAATCCAAGAAAGAAATAGATGGTTTGTGTGTCATGCTGTCTGAATGAAACTTGGTGGGAAATCCTCGAGAATGGTGGATGGATTCCGGTGTCACCCATTACATTTGTGCAAATAAGAAGTTGTTTGCTGTATTTGCTCCGACTCAAGGCGAAGAGAAGATATATATGGCACACTCCACAACGTCAAAAGTTGAAGAAACAATAAAGGCCTGCCTGAAAATGACATCAGGCAAAATGTTAACTTTGAACAATGTCCTATATGTACCGTAGTTACGAAAGAACTCAATTTCTGTATCACTTCTTGATAAAAATGAATTCAAATGTGTATTTATTTCCAAAAAAATTATACGTAGTAAAGGAGAAGTGTACGTAGGAAAAGGCTACCTCACTGAGGGACTATTCAAAATGAATGTTGAAATCAATAAAAATTTAGTTTCTTCTTACTTGCTTGAGTTGAGTCTAATGATTGTGGCATGAACGATTAGAACATGTCAATTACAAAATATTACAAAAACTGATTAACTTAGAAGTTTTGCCAAAATTTGAGTGCAATAAATTAAAATGTCAAGCGTGTGTGGAATCAAAGTATGCTAAGCATTCGTATAAGTCCGTTGAAAGGAATTCCAATCCTTTAGACTCAATCCACACTGACATTTGTGATATGAAGTCAGCACCATCTCATGGTGAAAAAATATTTTATAACTTTTATTGACGATTGCACTAGATATTGTTATTTCTATTTGCTAAACAATAAGGGTAAAGCCATAGATGCGTTTAGGCAATATAAAACAAAAGTTAAAAGCCAGTTAGAGAAAAGATCAAAATGATAAGAAGTGATAGAGGCGGAGAATATGAATCTCTCTTTGCGAAAACATTTGTAGAGAAAGGAATTGTCCATCAAAATACGGCCTCGTATTCACCTCAATATAATGAAATTGCAGAAAGAAAAAATCGAACATTAAAGGAAATGATGAATGTGTTACTTATAAGTTCAGGTTTACCGCAAAACTTGTGGGGAGAAGCTATCCTTACATCTAACCGAATACTCAATAGAGTGACCCACAGTAAGACACTATCAATTCCATATGAAAAATTAAAAGGAAGGAAACCCAACTTGAAATTTTACAAAGTGTGTAGGTGTCTAGCGAAAGTCCAAGTTCTTATGCCTAAAAGGGTGAAAATAGGACCTAAGGCAGTGGACTGCGTGTTCATAGGATATGCTAAAAATAGTAAAGCATGTCGGTTTTTAGTTCATAAATCCAAACATCCGGATATCACTAAAAATATGGTAATTGAATCAGATAATGTTGAATTCTTTGGACACATTTACCCACGTAAAACTAGACATGAACAGTCTAGTGGAGGGTCTAAATAACCTCGAGATAAACCAAGTAAGGATGTACATAATGATGAGAATCCAAGACATATTACACGTCAAAGAACATCAACTTCATTTGGATCGAATTTTGTAGCATTTCTCTTAAAAATGAGCCTCAAATATTTAAAGAAGCGATGTCATCTTCAGACTCATCCTTTTAGAAAAAGGTAGTCAATAGTGAGATTGATTCAATCTTAAGCCACCATACGTGGGAGTTGGTTGATCTTCCTCCAGTAAATAAAACTTTAGGTTCTAAATGAATCTTCAAAACAAAAGTAATAGCGGATGGTACTATTGACAACTACAAGGCAAAGACTTATAGTAAAAGGCTTTAAACAAAAGGAAGGCCTTGATTACTTTGATACATAATCGTTGTAACGAGGATAACATCAATTTGGATGTTAATTACCTTGACGGTGGTATATGGTCTTGAAATCCATCAAATTAATTAGAAAACATCTTTCCTAAATGGAGAATTGGAGGAAAATTTTTTTATGGAATAGCCTGAGCGTTTTGTGGTTCCAGGTAAAGAAAATAAGGTGTGTAAACTTGTTAAGTCACTTTATGGACAAAAATAAGCACCTAAATAGTGGCATACAAAGTTTGACCATACCATGTTGGTAAACGGATTTAAGATAAATGAATGTGATAAATGTTTTTACATTAAAGACACTCCAAATCACAAGATCATTGTTTGTTTGTATGTGGATCATATGTTGATCATCAGTGTAAGACCCCGCAAAGTTCTCAAAATGAGTGAAAAGAAGCCTTACACTTAGAATTTTAGCTAAGTGTTCAACAGTTAGTTTATTTTGTACCTTCAAACTTTGGGAATTATTTCATGACCTTCCCGACCTTCGTTTCTTAATTTTTTTATTGCGTTACAATGGGGCAAGGTCGTAATACATCTCGGGTGAGTTTCAAAATTTTTGAAATCATTTTAGGGCACCTTTGGGGTGCCAAACCAGTATCTACAGGTGCTGGTGAGGCGCCGCCTAGCTTGGCAAAGGCGCTAACCAAGGTGCCTCCTTGGTTCCCCAAGGCTCTAGCCTGGGTGCCGCCTTTTGCATAGCTTTTCTGCCCAGTTTTCAACTTTCTTTCTTCGTATCATTAAGGGTAATTTGGGTATTTTTCACCCCTTTATCATTCCTAACACGGGATTTAATCCTAAATACACCAAAATCCATCATTTTTCATCAAAATTGTTCAAGAACTCTCATTAGGGTTTCAACCTAAAGATCAAAATATCTCAAGATTCAACTATAGGTTTTCAATAATTTTTTGAGATTCGGATTCCCCATTTTGAGGGCTACAAGAAGGACCCATTAATTTCAAGAATAGCAATCCAAAGTCAAGAGTTCACTCGAAGATTCAATTTCAACGTATATGGGGTTTGAACAAGAACACCCTTTCATTTTTTTGCCCAAAAGTTTTAGTTTTTTTTTTAAAAAATTTGTAGTTTCATGTTGAAATCATGCCTAGTATGCTATAATTTGAGTTTATGATATTTAAAGGTGTCAAATCTTGAATTACATGATTGTTTCGTATATCTATGATCTTAAATTGATAATTCATGTTATAAATTGCATATTCCAATATTGATATGATGTTTTCAAGAATTTCCAAGATTATTGTCATAAATTCAGCCTTATTGTGAAATTGTGAATCTTTAAGAATGAATTATTAATATCCTCTAAAATGTTTCAAGAAGAGTTCTTAAATTCCCATGTTATTGAGATTTTAAAGTTTTTACAAAAGGTCTATCAAGATTCTAAGAATAGAATTGAGTTTTGATCCCAGACTAAGAAAGAAATCCACATCATTTGGATTTGAGATAAAGGGGAAGCATATTGGCTCCCATTACATATTATTGAATTGTTTAAGGTGAATTTTCTTAAAAGTTCTGAGCTAAGTAAGGGAGTAGTATTTAGCACCGAGTTGGGCTTGATTCCAAGGTCTCATTCCCCAGAACTACGTACCCCCATAGATTTTTGATTTACCCCAAGTGGATTAATCTAGTGATCACTAAAAAGCTAAGGTTCTACTCCAATGGCAAGGATAAAATAGCTCTCCCCAACGTGAGAAAGACGTTGAACTCCATGAAGCTCACATGGTTTATGTCGGTTAGAAGAAACTCTCAAAAGATGTCCTCTACTCAAAAGAAACAGTTTAAATTTTATTGATCTAAAGTCTTAAGACAAAACCCTTATGTTTTGAAATTTTTGGTTTTGAGGGGTCTAAGTCCCCAAAGCTCTATAATCCTTAAGTTCCCAAAGAAGATACCTACTCTCTAAACAGTTTACAGATTTAAAGTCTCAGTTTATATTTTGAAAGTTAATGGTTTAAGAATCCCAAAGATTCTAAAAAAAATGCTACCTTCATAAAGTTCCTAAAGTCCCACGTGCTGAAATTTTCAAGTTCTACTCTCCTCAAGATAAAAGTATGAGTTTTGAAAGTGTTATTTAAAGTTTTATTTATCCCACAAGTTTTGGAGAATAAGAGGAGAATACAGATTTGAGAGTAAAGTATAATGACTCACGAGATTTATATTACATGTTTCACTATTCAAGATCTATGGGAATTATATTTCAGACTTATTCAAGCCAAGTGGTTCATTTACAATTAGTATGCATAATTTTATAAACTATAATGGTATTAAGGTATTATTTTATTTTAATATATGCATTGCACCCCTATATACTCAGTACATCCTCAAAGTATTGATTCACATATATGTCTATGTGCTACATTGTCCTATAATGTAGGTACAAGTCATAGCACACATATCATAATCAGATAGGTTGCAGCTTCCCTCCAGCAGAGAACGAGACCTTTTGATTCAAGGGCTCAAGTCGGTCAGACTTTGTATGGTATTGTATTTTCTTCATTCAGTCATATTGAGTTAGGATAGTTGGGAGTCATGACCCGACTATCTATAGTCAATATTAGTAGAAGCTTCATATACAGTCAGTAGAGTTAATGTATTTAGTTTCAGTTTCATTTTTTAAATGCAGAGTTGTAATCTTGTAAAGTTTAGATTTATATTGATCAAGTTCAAAAAAGTTTTATGTTATCGCTGATTTTATACAGATTTAAGCATTTTATTTAGTTGTTTATGAGTTATGCCAGTAGAAGGGTTAGCTTGGGGTCACTTATGACCCTAAGAACCGTGTGACATCTCGGGACCCAATTTCAGTGCGTTACAAACTTGGTATCAGAGTACAGAGTTCAAGAGTCCTAGGGTGTCTGTGAAGCCGTGTCTAGTATAGTCTTGCGGAATGGTACGAAGACGTCTGTACTTTTCTTTGAAAGGCTACAAGGCATTTTGTAAATGTCTCCATTCTTTTAAGTCTCAGATTGTGCAATAGAAAGGTTCTCTAAGAAGCTTATAAAGATTCTCATCCTACTCTATTTAGGCCATCTCTGCCTTATTTTCAGGATATCAGAAACAATCAAGCTTAAATCTTTACAGATAGTACTTTCTCAGACAGTCTCCACAGGTAGTTATGGGATTGTAAGCGATCTAGAAAGCATCCCATCATTGTTTTGTGTTCTGAAGATTGAAGTGTTTGATTCATGTTCATCAAAGTCGTGCACTAAGCCCAAGTTAGAGGTGCTTTCAGATTTTCTCCTTAGAATCCATAATGTAAATCTATACTTTCCTATCCATGTATTATTCTTGAGATAGCATGATCAGCATATTCCAGTTCCTCCCCTGATAATGCACTCAGACTGGCTAGCAAGAAGTTTCACAAAGCGGCTTGAGAGAAGCCTTCTAGTGTGTTATAAGTCCCTCAAATTTAAAGTTATGGCCTCATTCTTATGAATCATTAGTTGATACAGAGCAAGATGTGTATTTATTTTAAATCATTGAATATCGTGTGTCAAGTTTCTATCTCTTCTAATATGTAATCTTATTGTCATTGTGTTTTTGAAAAATCAAAGTCTAGTGAAGTCGTGAGGGGATCTTTCGATTCACTAGCATAGTTGCTTTGTTATTCATCTCATTTTCTTGTTCAAAACAAAATCAAAGTCTAGTGAAGCCGTGTGAGGCTTATTTCGATTCACTAGCAACTTATTGTTCATCTTGTTGTTCTTGTGTTGGTTGAAGGTTTGAGTTTAGATGTGTATTGACAAGAAGGATGGTAAGTGTGTTTTATGGAGTATATATATATAGCTGAATCTTTTTGCATAATATTAAGTTAGTAATGAAGTGATATGTCCTTGTGCGTTAGTTTGATAGAAGGTAGAGAAGGAGTTATTAGTTAAGGCGAATTATTGATTGCATGAAGTATGAAAAGAGTTATTGATGGTGTTTGTTATGTGAGAAAACTATAGGTTGTTAATGAAAGTACTTAGTGGTTGAGTGTTGTTAATTTAGACTTCCTTGAAGTTACAAAAAAAAAGAGTTTAGTCGAAACTTATAGAGCCATGAAAGAAGTTAGGTGTATAGATGGTTGAATAGTAATGATGCATAGAAAGAGGATGTATTGGTGGATTGGAAATAAGATAGGCCATATGATTATGATCGATTATTATTGTTATGAAGTTTTAGCGGACTAATGTTTCCATACGTTTGACCTATAAGAATATTGTGAGAAGTTGTGGCTAATCGTAGCTAGAGCAAGACATTAAGTTTGAATGATAGATGATTGAAGAGGTAGAGCATGTTAAGTATGATTTTGATTCTCATGGTTTAGAACTGTAAGTTTATGGACATGATATTGGTAGGCTATAACATAAGTAGTTTGGTCCATCAAAAGTTTGGAGGTATCCGTATTAACCATTAGAATCTAAGTTTGAAACTTTGAAGATTAAGTTAATAGAGATGAGAGTTAAAACACTAGATGGTGTGCACTCTGACTATGGGGATGCTCATGTAGATTCAAAGTTAGTAAGTGATCAAGTATTATATGATGACTTTTGGGGCTACAGAAAGATATGGTATAACTCAGATGGTGGTGTTACAAGTTGGTTTTACGCTTTCAGATGTAGTCATTCGGGCTAAGTTCTATTATTCATGTGTAATGTTATATCCCTGACTCTAGAGTAAAGTGATTACAGTTTAGACCAGAGTGTATATAGTGGTTCACAGACTTAGAGTGATGGCTTAAATCTAAGGGGAAGATGATAGGCCAAGTAACCAAGTCAAGTATTCAGATTCTAGTAGCTATGTCAGTATGAGGTAGAATAGCTGTGAGAAAGAATGATGCTTAATCTATCCTTATCTCAGTACTTTTAGTTGTCTATATACCTACTTTTACCTTACATTTCAGTTCCATGATCTTAGTTCATGTCCATGCATATGATAGAGAATTATGTACTCTCATAGTTCCCAAAATGATGAGTTTCAGTTCTTTCAGCAGTTGGAATCACATTCTATAAGTTATGAACTCCAAATTCAGGTTATGCAGCTCATGACTCATGTACTCAAGCTTTATGGTATGTTTAGTTCAAGTACTCAAGAAATACTTCTAATGATCAGCGAAATTGGATTTATATCATGCATGTCCTAGGGGTAGACCTCTTTGATAAGTTCATAATTCTAAATATTCTATTCCTCAAGCCTCATTTGGGTGTCAAGTTATTCACAGTATCCCTTCATGCTTTAGGTCCTTATGTTCTAACCATTTAGTTACCTTTCCTTGGGTCAAGATAGTGATAATGAGCAGTTGCGTAGATAAAAGAGAGTAAATATATCATATTGGGAAAGATGGTCGTATGTTTGTTACATGTAATTCTATGAGTCTGAAAAAGGATTGAGTGAATGACCTGGTCGGTTCAGATTATGTTATGCGCGTCTTCTTAAGAGTGGTGCATAAAAGTTGTTCTTGATAGAGGTTTGTAGGTTGTGATGAAGGTGTTTTATGGGAGTGTGCTTAGAAGTGCATGTGTGGTGATAGAAGTAGGCTTGAACACCATGTTTGTATATATCTGGATGAATGCACTGCATATTAGTAAATATCTAGTACTCTGTGAATTGCAGTTGTTGAAGTGGCAATGTGGATTATTCTGGAGATAAGAAGTTGTGAAAAGTTCGGATGTGTTAAATTCATGATTCAGACTAGTATTACAGGGTTACGTGGTGTATTTTGTGACTTTGAGTTAGACTTGAACAAGGTGAGATAATTTAGATCAGTCTAGAAACTAGCAGGTGGAAATATCAGTGCCATGTGAGAATTACAAGTTGAATCGAGCGAGTATAGTATTTGAGGGGAATAATATAGTTGAAGGAGTATTTGAGAATTGTTTCTAAGGTTGAGAGTAAGAAGTTGCATTGCTTGAGGCTTAGTAATTCTATCCCAGTCTATGACTCATAGGTCTATGTTCCAAGATATAGAGTCGTATCAATATTGTAATCCCTTATTCAGATGTCCTATGCAGATCTTGCCCAAAGTTCTTTGCTCCTTCATATCGTTAGAACTCCCTCGAAGGGTGTTGAAGAAACCCTTCACTTGAGTATGAATATCTAGTATGATTCAGTTTGCATGGTCAGCAATCCAGTGTAGAAATTTGACAGATAGATTTCTATAGTTTTCCACTTTTCGAAACTAGTCTAGCCTTAACACCTGAAGTTTTATAAGTATGGTCATTCCGGGAAATAGTTGTTCGCATCCATGAAAATTTGCGAATTCAGCTTAGTATAAGTACCAGGCATCAGTTTCAGGTTTCATATATCTAGTCATAATTCAGTTCATAAGTATTCACTGGACGATCTTTGTTTTCCAAGCATTCAGCTCAGATAATATGATACCCATTGTGTAATCTCAACCTCATTTTCTCATAATTGGTGCTTGCACAGTCTATCACTTTGCAGTCTATAAGTACGATCGCACCATGAGCACATCAAGCAAGTCTAATCTCTCAGCATGAGTCAGCTCTTCATAATAAGAAAAAGGCAAGTTAGCTTAGTCTCGGTAGAAGATAACAGTCTTCCCTCATTCAGCTCCTCTCTAATCAAATATTCAGCTATATAACTATTCTTATCATGAGTAAATATATTCATCGAAGTATGCCAAAGTTTAGAAAGATATAGATCCGGTTTGACAAGTTATTTCAATTGTATATATTTATCTTTCTCTGCACTCTTAGCCTAACGAGCGATATTCGAGGAAAAATGTTCCCAGGGGGAGATATTGCAAGACCCCGCAAAGTTTCCTCGTCATTAAAGCTCTCAAAACGAGTCAAAAGAATCCTTACACTTAGAATTTTAGCTAAGTGTTCAACACTTAGTTTATTTTGTACCTTCAAACTTTGGGAAATTATTTTGCGACCTTCCCGACCTCCGTTTATTGAATTTTTTGTGGTGTTGCGATGGGGCAAGATCGTAATGCATCTCGAGTCAGTTTTGAAATTTTTGAAATCCGTTTAGGGCACGTTTGGGGTGCCAAACCAGTAGCTAAAGGCACTGGTGAGGCGCCGCCTAGCTTGGCAAAAGCGCTAACCAAGGCGCCGCCTTAGTTCCCTAAGGCTCTAGCCTGGGTGTCGCCTTTTACACATCCTTTGTGCCCAGTTTTTAGCTTCCTTTCTCCGTATCATTAAGGGTAATTTAGGTATTTTCCACCCCTTTATCATTCTTAACACGGGATATAATCCCAAATACACCAAAATCCATCATATTTCATCAAAATTGTTCAAGAACTCTCATTAGGGTTTCAACCTAAAGATCAAAATATCTCAAGATTCAACCGCAGGTTTTCAATAATTTTTTGAGATTTGGATTCCCCATTTTGAAGGATACAAAAATCACCCATTAATTTCAAGAATAGCAATCCAAAGTCAAGAGTTCACTCAAAGTTTCGATTTCAATGTATGTGGGGTTTGGGCAAGAACACCCTTTCGTTCTTATGCCCAAAAGTTTTAGTTTTTCTTAAAAAATTTCATAATTTCAAGTTGAAATTATGCCTAGTATGCAATAATTTGAGTTTATGAGATTTAAAGGTGTCAAATCTTGAATTACATGATTGTTTCGTATATCATGATCTTGAATTGATAATTCATGTTATAAATTGCATATTCCTATATTGATATGATGTTTTCAAGAATTTCCAAGATTATTGTCATAAATTGAGCCTTATTGTGAAATTGTGAATCTTTAAGAATGAATTATTGATATCCTATAAAGTGTTTCAAGAAGAGTTCTTAAATTCCCTTGTTATTGAAATTTTAAAGCTTTTACGAAAAGTCTATCAAGATTCCAAGAAAAGAATTGAGTTTTGATCCTAAGCTAAGAAAGAAATCCACATCATTTTGATTTGAGATAAAGGGGAAGCATATTGGCTCCCATTACATATTGTTGAATCATTTAGCGTGGATTTTCTTAAAAGTTCTGAGATAAGTAAGGGAGTAGTATTTAACACCGAGTTAGGCTTGATTCTGAGGTCTCATTCCCCAGAACTACGTGCCCCCATAGGTTTCTGATTTACCTCAAGTGGGTTAAGCTAGTGATCACTAAAAAGTTAAGGTTCTACTCCGATGGCAAGGATAGAATAGCTCTCCCCAACGTGGGCAAGACGTTGGACTCCATGAAGCTCACATGGTTTATGTCGGTTAGTAGAAACTCCCAAAATATGTCATCTACTTAAAAGAAACAGTTTAAAGTTTATTGATCCAAAGTCTTAAGACAAAAACCTTATGTTTTGAAATTTTTCGTTTTTAGGGGTCTAAGTCCCCAAAGCTCTATAATCCTTAAGTTCCCAAAGAAGATACCTACTCTCTAAATAGTTTACAGATTTAAAGTCTCAGTATATATTTTGAAAGTTAATGGTTTAAGAATCCCAAAGTTTCAAGTCCCAAAGTTTCTAAAAAAAAATGCTACCGTCTTAAAGTTCCTAAAGTCCCACGTGCTGAAGTTTTCAAGAAGTTCTACTCTCCTCAAGATAAAAGTATGAGTTTTGAAAGTATTATTTAAAGTTTTCTTTAGCCCACAAGTTTTGGAGAATAAGAGGAGAATACAGATTTGAGAGTAAAGTATAATGACTCACAAGATTTATATTACATGTTTCACTATTCATGATCTATGAGAATTATATTTCAGTCTTATTCAAGCCAAGTGAGTCATTTACAATTAGCATGCATAATTTTATAAACTGTGATGATATCGAGTTATTATGTCGTTTTAATATATGCATTGCACCCACATATACTCAGTACATCCTCAAAGTGTTGATCCACATATATGCCTCTGTGCTACATTGTCTTATAATGTAGGTATAAGTCACAGCACACATATCATAATCAGACAGGTTGCAGCTTCCCTCCAGCAGAGAATGAGCCCTTTTGATTCAAGGGCTCAAGTCAGTCAGAGTTTGTATGGTATTGTATTTTCTTCAATCAGTCATATTAAGTTAGGATAGTTGGGAGTCATGACCCGACTATCTATAGTCAATATTAGTAGAGGCTTCATAGATAGTCAGTAGTGTTATTGTATTTAGTTTCAGTTTTGTTTTGTAAAAGCAGAGTTGTAATCTTGTAAAGTTCAGATTTGTATTGATCAAGTTCAGAAAAGTTTTATGTTATCGTTGATTTTATACAGATTTATGTATTTTATTCAGTTTCTTATGAGTTATGCCAGTAAAAGGGTTAGCTTGGGGACACTTGTGACCCTAAGCATCGTGTGACGTCTCGAGATCCGATTTTGGGGGTGTTACAATCAGTTGTGACATTTCTAACATAAATTCTACAAAATGAATGCTTGAGAGCAAGTTTGATATGAAAGACCTTGGAGTAGCGGATGTGATCTTAGGAATAAGAATCCATAGAACTCCACAAGGGTTGGCATTGTCACAGTGTCATTACATCGAAAAGGTATTTGATAAGTTTAAGTATTTGAAATTTGATATTTCCAAGACTCCATTGGACGTGAGCTTTGCACTTCAAACGAATGAAGGTGAAAGTGACTCACAGTTGGACTACGCAAGAGTATTGGGATGTTTGATGTATATCATGAATTGTACACTTCCAGACATAGAATGTGCTATTAGTAAGTTGAGTCGGTACATGAGAAATCCTAATAATATTCATTGGATGGCAATGAAAAGAGTTTTGGGGTATATTAAATACGCTTAAGACTATGCTTTGCACTATAATTAATATCCCACGATAATTAAAGGATATAGTGATGCAAATTGGGTCACCAGATCAAATGAAGTAAAATCCACTAGTGGATATATATTTACTATAAGTGGATGAGCAGTCTCTTAGAAATCATCCAAACAGACATGTATTGTTCGCCCCACAATGGAATATGAGTTTATCGCATTGGATAAAGTCGGTGAAGAAGCTGAATGACTACAAAATTTCTTAGAAGATATTTCTTATTGGCCCAAACTAGTGGCACCGATATGTATACACTGTGATAGCTAAGCGATAATAGGTAGGGTAGGGAGCATGATGTATAACGATAAATCTCATCACATAAAACGGAGACCTAAAACTGTTAGAGAACTTCTCTGTAGTGGAATTACCATTGTTGACTGTGTGAAGCCAAAGGATAATATGTCAGATCCACTTACAAAAAGCCTATCTAGAGAAGGAGTTGAGAGTATATCCAAGGAAATAGGTTTAAGTCCTAGGACAAGTCAGCATGGTGGTAACTCTACCTAGCATACAAGAGATCCTAAGAGCTAGGTTCAAGGAGATCAAACAAAGTTGTGTCTGGCAGGTTCAACATTGTCAATATAACCAACCCATTCTCATAATGTAGATAATGTTTAGTAAACAAGGATAAGCCTTATGGTGTGAAGTCTTTTAATGATTATCTAAATTTTGCAGATTTGACCAAGTAGGTTAATCTATAGGATTGAACGTTTAGAAATCACCTATGTAAGGGCGAAGTGAAAGCCACTTCAAGGAGAATGTTAGTAAAGGCCTATTCTCTAAGCTCTCATGAAATTGGGACGTGTTCATGGCTGAAATGAACAAAACTGTGAGAACCATGAACGGTAAAAGTGTCCCCAAGCTAACCCTTTTACTGGCATAACCCACAACCAACTGAATAAAATGTCACATTGGTGAGAGAATGAAACTTTCATGTATTTATATTAAGAAACACTAACTCCACATGGTAAGTGAGGCAAGAACCAAGAGGTGCCTCGCGCCGTCGTCGTCGTCGTCGTCGCTCGCTCGACTTTGGCTTCGGATTTGAATTTGGATTTGATTATTGATGAGACTAATTTTTTGGACAAAGTGATCCAAAAATCCAAAAGAAAAATGCACCAGTTTTTTGTTCATCCATTAATGTGCATGCATGCAGTGCAGAAACAACTGCAGAAACACAAAATGTTGCCTCAAAAAGGATGCAACCCTTTGAGAAAATGACACACTATTTCGAAAAAAGGTATGACTGTTTGGATGGTTGTGGATGTTTGGAAAAGACACACTATTTCGAATAGATAGATATTTCAGAAAAGATACACCTTTTCGATGAACCATTGCCTCCTTTCCGAAGAGGCACTTCATGGCTATATAAACCTGCATTTTTTCACAGGTTTAGTACAAAAATTTTCAGTATTAAAACACTTCTTGTCTTCTTAAAAACTCTGTGTGATCATCTCCCGTCGAGTGAGTTCGAAGAAAACCAGAACGTTTGAGGTACCACTACTTTCTGATTGTAAAACCATTTTATCCTGAGAGGAAAATTCTGCAACCTCAGGTACTTGAGGGGAATTATTTCCTTAAGGACTCTTCGTGAATTCATAGGACTTGGCTTATTCTGTTTCATCTTGTTTCTTAATAATATAACACACTTTTTTGATAGTTCATAGTCAACTTGTGTTGAAGGTGTTGGAAAACTAAACTTCATGAGTGTTCTTAAAACGTCTTGAACTTGTGTTGAAGTTTAGTGAACTAACATACAATTTTATGTACCCGAAACAACAGTATATTAGTATTGTCTGATGTTTAGATTTCATTTTATAGATTTATGGCAAGTGATTCAAACATTAAATTTTATGTTGTTTCTTTTTCATACTTTTTTTGAGAGAACTATTCATACTTTGTCTTATCGTACTATTTTATTCTGTCATCACATCCTTAGTTTTGAATAAATACAAAGTAAGAAGGCAGCCAAAGTTTCTCAAAGACAAGCTTGGGTGAGGGGAAAAGCTTTATCATATGAGAGTTGCTGTTATTTGGGGTAGTATTGAAGTTGAGGTGAGTGTTTTTTCTTTCTTAGTTCTCTGGAAGTATGATTTACATCTTTGTAAATTTTTCTTACTTGACAATTTGCAGTTTGTACGGATATTTTAATTTATTTTTTTTGAATATTGACTATAATAAATATATGAAAGAATAAAAAGTTGTGATGAAATAACGATTTAATAAAGAGTTAATCAATTAAATATGAAGTAATTTCTAAAAGTATTCTAAAGTTAGTAAAAGAAGTATTGCAACCATTTGTTATTTGACTGTAAATCTAAAATACGAATCCTAAAACTAATATACTAGATGGTGTAATCACGTTAGTTTACATCGTTCATTTCTTTTTGTTCAACATTAGATTATTCTGGCTGTCTGTTGAAGGAGTAGAGTTAGACTCCTAACTAATTACTATTTCCAAATTTTGGTGTCTAAATAAGATCTATATTTATAATTTTGAACTGTTGTTTATTATTCTTTTTTCTGTCTAACTTAAGTGTTTCTTCCAAATACCATTTGTGGCGACTTGGGTGAAGATGGAGATGAATAATCTGATAGTTAGATATTTTGTATTGAATACTTTCTATTTCTTGTCCTTTAGGTATTTTTTATGCTTAGGATATCTATAGAATCGATAGTTGAACAATAACTGAATAAACTTTCTGATGGATATTGAAAAAGATATTATTTGCTAGGGAATAATGATGGAAGAATCATTTTAAAGTCGTTGTTCGAGGTTAACTTTCAACCTTTTATTTTGCTTTATTGTTTTTCAACACTACTTAATGATGTGTTTATCTTCTATATCGCCATATCTCTTATCTTCTATATAAATTACTATTGAACTTTATATTTGGACTACATTTTGCCGTTAATTTTAAGTTTCCTTCAATTTGCTTTTCGAACTTAAATTTGTAATTATTCAACACGCTAACCATCAAGAAAACTAAAAAAATTTACTTAATACTTTAATATAGAATATCACAGGCCTGAAATTCATGGTGAGATCGACTGTTCATTCATATTAGGGAATGAATTAATGTGATTTGTATTGGTTTCTCTTTATATCTTTATTCTTGAAGTTTTAGTTTTTCTTGTGTCCATTTTGATTTGCTAAACTTTGATGAAAATGTTTACTTTTTATTGAACGTGAGGGCACATTTTTCGCTAATTATGTTAGATTTATTTCAATTATGTGTTCATCTATGTGTTTCCCAGATATTCAAAATCTCTAAATAGACGTGATGAAGAAAGACATGGAGTAGGAAGATGGTTCAGTGGCCGGTGTTGCTAATAATGATGAAGAAATGAAGTGGAAGAGGCATACAATAGTCCATAGGGTGTAGAATATTCGGTGAACGGTGCTGCTCATGATGATAAAGATGTAATTCAAATTTTTTGTATCTAAACTAATATATAAGCTTTATAAATTAAATCTGTCAACGGGCCGGGCCGGGTCAACCCGCATCCGACCCTTATTTTATCGGTTCGTGAGTCAATCCAGTTCTGGGCCTGTGTTAACGGGCTGGTCCGGTTCTAGGCCTGTAGACATCTAAAATTTTAAGTATAAATAACATAAATACCAACCTTTCGAAAGTAATTACATTTTCTCCCACTTTTTAATTATTTTACTCTCTCTCCCTACTAATATACATAACATAGCCGACATATATGTAGCATTCTGTGTATATGATGTGATTTTTGTAATATATGTAGGAAGTTGAGATTTTTTGTAATATTGAAAACATAAGTTGTGTATTTCTGTAATTTTTAGAAATTTTAAATTATGTTGAAAACAAGACCCTACAGTAATTTTTCAAAAAATAATGGGCAAAATTCAGAAATAGTATACTCATCTCCTTAATTATGAGTTTCATAGCAACAATTTCATAATTACATAATATAGCAAGTTGTATTTTGTATTTTTGCAAACTGTTGTTACAAAAATATAAATACATATGATTTTTACTGCCTTTATGATCGATAAGTATTTTGTATTTTTGCAAACTGTTGCTATAAAAATACAAATATATACAAATACATATGCTACAAAATGTAATTTGATAAAAATGTTATTATTTTTTATAATTTAATACTTAAGTATGCTACTTTATATATTTTTTTCAAAAATAAATCGAGACCGGCCCATTAAGGATTTAACGGTCCAACCCAGTTAAACCTAGTCAAAAATAAAAAAATGAAATTAAAAGTTTTTTTTCCAATATACACTATATATACCCACCTATATACAATTTAAATACGTTAAACAATATACACACAATATATATACACTATATATATACTACATTAGAACATATATACACATATACACATGTATACGACTATACGTTAAACATATATACTACTTTAGAGTGTATACCAAATATGTACACATATATACGTACGCTACAATATATGTACTACTTTAAATAATATACATACAACATGCATACACTATACATATACTACTTTTAAAAATTTGAATACATACTTACATATACACAGGTATACATTAAATATATATACCACTTTAGAGTCTGTTGAAAATATATACACATATATACGCACCATACAATATATGTACTACTTAAATAATATGCATACAACATATATACGCTATATACATACTACTTTAGAAAATATATACACATGTATACGTTAAATATATACTACTTTAGAGTCTATTGAAAATGTATACACATATATACGCACCATACAATATATGTACTACTTTAAATAATATACATACAACATATATACACTATATACATGCTACTTTAGAAACATAAACACATGTATACGTTAAATATATACTACTTTAGAATCTATTGAAATATATACACATATATACGTACCATACAATATATGTACTACTTTAAATAATATACATACAACATATATACACTATATACATACTATTTTAGAAAACATATACATATGTATACGTTAAATATATACTATTTTAGAGTCTATTGTAAATATATACACATATATACGTACCATAAAATATATGTACTACTTTAAATAATATACATACAACATATATACACTATATACATAATACTTTAGAAAACATATACACATGTATACGTTAAATATATACTATTTTAGAGTCTATTGTAAGTATATACACATATATACGTACCATAAAATATATGTACTACTTTAAATAATATACATACAACATATATACACTATGTACATACTACTTTAGAAAACATATACACATGTATACGTTAAATATATACTAATTTAAAGTCTATTGAAGATATATACACTTATATACACACCATACAATATATGTACTACTTTAAATATTGTACACACAACATATATACACTATATATATACTTCTTTAGAAACATATACACATGTATACGTTAAATAGATACTACTTTAGAGTCTATTGAAAATATAAACACATATATACGTACCATACAATATATGTACTACTTTAAATAATATACATACAACATATATACACTATATAGTATATACATACTACTTTAGAAAATATATACACATATAACATATATTCATATATACACTACATATTATACTACTTTGAAAACATATACACATTAAATATATACTATTTTAATATATAAAAATATGTACACATATATGTAGAATATATACTACTTAAAATATCACTTGAAAGTTGAAATGATATACATACAAACTATATATACTATATGTATACGTTCAAATATTAAATATATATAATTTAGAGACTATAGAAAATATGTTGCTTAATATAATAATACTTGAGGTTTTGAACTTAAAAGAAATTTATTTTTTCATTATGTGTATATATGTTTGTTATGTTTAATTGTCTATTACTTAGTGTAAAGTTTGATAGTAAATTAGTAATATATTAAAACTAAGTATTTAATTCAAACTAGAAATTCAATTTAAATGAAAAAATTATAAAGTAAGGAGTGAATGAATGTTGTATTTTATTGATTGCAAAATGATCCAAAATTTATAATTTACATGAATGAAAAATCAACAAATTTTGCATCATTTTTTCCAACTCATTCATGTTAATATTAACGGGAACTGGCATAGAATAGTCAAAATCAATGGGGGGAAAACCATGCATTGAATTTGATTGTGCTGAGTTCTCCCTTGAAGTCATAATTTCTTCAAGATTCTGTTCATCTTTCGGCTCCATCTCTATTCCTTGATTTCTTCGTTCCACTCTAATCCAATCTCTGAGGAAAACTAGAACATTTATAGCATTGCTCCCCAATGAGTTTCGGTTGCCCCTAAGTTGTTGCCGTCCCTGACTAAAAGCGCTCTCCGATGCAACGGTTGACATTGGAACATTCAATATATCTCTAGCTAATTTTGAAAGCACAGGATATTGTCTTTCATTATTCTTCCACCAATCCAACGCGTTGATCCATCATCTACGATCCTCTACCGGCGTTCAAAGATAATACTTAAGCTCTTCCCGAGAAGTTGCTGTGTAAGTTTTTGCCTCAAAGCTGTTCCAAACATTTAAATCATAAAAGTAATCAGGAAAATCATTATGTGCTACTTTTTTAGAAGATGATGGCTCCTCAAGAGCATGAGGAGCGACAGTTAGAGTGATATTTATCGGTATAGCTACATCAAGTAAATCGGCATAATGGTTATATAATTTTTCTAAGTAAATGTTTGCATCACTCATAGCTGTAAACAAATCTGGTTGTTTTTGTTCTTCATATTCAGAATCATTGTTAGCATTTATCTCTAAGTTAGAATAAATAAGAGTACTAAAGTGACACATAGTAGTAAATTTCATACATGGATTTAGTATAGCACCAACCAAGTAAATAGGTGGAATCAGGAAAAAATATTTTTTAGATTTAACAAACATAGCACTAACAACTTCTTTGTAAATATCGGCTCCATTCTAGTTTGTGTTGGCCTACCAACAGCCTCACCACCTTGTGCAATAAATAACTCTCTTTGGTGATTATCTCTTATATGTCTCATTAACGTACCCGCACCCCTTTGATTGCCTCCTCTTTTATGATCATATACTTGTTGACAAATATTGCATTGCACCTTAGTTTCTCCTTCTATACGTGTAAAAAATTCCCATGCAATACTAGTTGGTCTACGAGCTCTTGGGGTATGGGGAGGACGGGGAGGGAGATTAACCGATTCAGATCTTCATTAGCATTTTTTACTGCGGTTGTCTCACCAATATTTTCATCATCTTCATCTAAATTAATCGCATCTACATCATTTTCTTCTTCTATACCGTAATTTTTTTGAGCTTCTGCATAATCCATATCGTAAGCACCTACACCTACTTCTTCCTCAAAAGGTTGACTAAGCGGTACCTGAGGCACACAGGTATATCTACTACTTGAACTACCTCTACCACCAGTATTCACTTTTTACTACCAGTACCACTTTCGAGAATTTTTTTTTGACACTTTTATCGAGGTTTCTTAATTTATTCATAATATAATTCAAACTAAAAAAAATCAAAATACACAAAAAGAATAAAATTAAAAATTCTACAATTAATACACTAATTAAAAGTAAGAGATGGAACGACAATAACAAATTTTAAAATTATCCGAAAGTTGCGACTTTAGAAACTTCCACTCGTACTTTGTAATCGCAAGATAAAAAAATAAAATTGAGCACTTTAGGAGATATATAGAATATTTGAGAGAGAGTGAGATTTGAGAGAATGAAAATTGTGTGGAAAATGATTTGAAAGTGTAGGATATTTATAGAATTTTTTTTGGATTTAAAAAAATATTTTAAATCAATTTCGTTTGTTTACAAGGCCAACTAGCCGTTTGAGGCTCCAAACGGCTATATAGCTGTTGGGTCCAATGGCTAGTTGGCCCAAATTTGATTTTTCTATTTTTTTTAAAAAAATATAAACCGAGCAGGGCCGGTTAACCGGCGGGCCAGAACCTGTTTGGGTCCTGGACGGATTAATCGGGCCCAATAAAAATTTGGCCCAGCCTAGGACCGGCAGCCTTACAGCCCGAGTCAAACTGGGCCGGACCTTCTTGTAGGTCGGATCGAGCCGGACCGGATCAAACCGGCCAACCGGCCCGTTTGACACCCTTATTTTAATTAGCTAACTTTTACTTTTCATAGAATAGGTTAGAGATTAAAGCAACCCTGATATGAAGGCGCTAATTAATTTTACAATATTCAAGTACTTTTATAGCTAGAGCTAGAGCCAATTACTTAATGACTAAATTGGTAATTAAATTAGAAAATATTTATGAGATGTAGTAGTGGCTCGATGAAGACGACACTTGAATGAGATAATAAGAATATTGAATGCACATATTATACAATGATTTACAAAATAAATTTATCATGATATCAAGGTAAATTATTGCTCAGCCTTCTTTAATTTTTTGTGATTAAGTTCACCAGATTTGTTGCGGGTGTTTCTTGAAACAATGTAAGTATTTTGTCAAATTTATATTTATGTTAGTATTTTTATTTTGGTATAATAGGTTGATTATAATATAATATATACATTAGGTTTTTGTGGATTGAAATAGTTCCACATCAATACTACGAGGACGTGTTACATGTTAGAAATCATTGTAGAAGTCAATATTTACGACATTTCGAACTAGATGATATAGTAAGATGGTTGCTTGTATTAATCACTCTAATCATATAAGTGCATAGTTAAAATCAATAATTGACAATGAGTTCTCCTTATATGATAATTTCTTATGCATTTTCTTTTAATGGATACCTTTCTGATGAAAAATAAAAATTGATACGCACGTGCAATGCACGTTTCCTAAACTAGTCATTCTAAAAGTATTTGATCTAATTTAGACTAACACTACAAAATATAAGGATGGGAGGGTGTGGGGTGATGCAATATGGGGTGGATGCTTGGTTAAAGGGATGTCAAATGAAATTCTTGCGCCAAAAATATATATTATTTAGTTAGGTCAAAATTTTAGTTTTATGTGTATGTATTATATGTTGATTCTCTTTTTTTCTCTATGCGTGTGTGTATATATATATATATTTATATATATTGTGATATTCGTTAGTAAAATTTCTGACTCCACCATTGATGGGATGAAAATGAGGAGTGTCGAAAGATAAAAAGGATAAAATTAATGTTGAATGTCACTTATGATGTTTATTTTTCATATTTCTATCAGGGAACTCATTTTTTTTTCATTTATGAGTTATCCCTCCATCTCAATTCCTATGATATTTTCTTACTCTATACGAAAATTAACAAAGATAGATTTTCAAAATTTATATAAATTAAATATAGATACCTATATTGTATGTTTATAAATTATTTAATTAAATGTAAAATATAATTCAAAAGTTTAATTACTTTAAATATGAAAAACATCACTTTTTAAAAATATACTTCATCCGTTTCAATTTATAGTAACATTTGATTTGACATGGAGTTTAAGAAAAAAGGAAGACTTTTGAACTGTGTAATCAAAACAAATCTTAGACATTTGTATGGTTGTAAAACATATCATAAAGTTAAATTCTTTCTAAATATAGAAATATAACATTTATTTAGGGACAGACTAAAAGATAAAGCATGTTTGATAAATTGAATGGAGGAAGTATTAAAATAAAAAGAAGCACAAAAATCAGATCTAACTGAGTAGTATTTTCTTTTCTCAATTTTTTTGTCTTTAGAGCCTGTATGGGTGTAAAGAAACTTCAAAAGAATCTTTTTTAGATTAATAGTATAGCTTCATTACAAAAGTTAAGATGGTTCAGTGAGGGTAACCTCTTCAACAAAGAGAATGTAGTGTTTATAGTAGTAGCCACATCTCGGCTTACTAGGTGAATAGATTTTGATTAATTGTTCTTGTAGTAGTTAAACCTAGCGTATCTACATGATCTGCCTATGCAATACCGGTGGAAGGGGAGAAGAGAATTTTTGAGACACCAAAAACTGTTGCATTGAAGGCGTGTTTTGCTAGTGCATCCTCCACTTTTTTTTCCTCCCTAAAGATATGGATAGGATGAGCAACCTGGAACTCCACCAATGATGAACTTCATTCAAATAGGACATTATTGTATTCATAATTATTATTAGTTAGCATTTGGATAGCTTTGAGAACATCTATATTGATTTTCAAAGAGAAAAGCCTGTTAGTAGCAACTAAAAATAGATCCCTTTTCAGTGCTAAGAGTTCAACTTGGACAGGAGATGCATGAGGAATTTTTTCGTAGAAGCCTATGATACAATTACCATCACGGTCCCTGATTACTCCTCCTAACCCAGCTATGCACAACGTACTGCCCAATGCTCTGTCAATATTGACTTTATAGGTGCCTAAGGCACATTTTATTTAACCTTAATCTGAATATTTTTTTCTTGGCTTGTTACTCTTTTCAATAATGAGACTATACTCAATGGCCAAGTTGATGGCAAAAGTATTGGGTATGTGATCCTTTTTGTTATTGAAGATGTTGTTTCTAGTTTGACAGGTCACCCGAAGGCACTGAGGGATGAGATTGACAAGTTGTAAAAAGCATTGAAAGGAGAATTCCTTATCCTTAACCAAGTATCTACCCAATTGGTGACATCGATGTTATGCATGCTGGGATGGCTGGTAATATTAAGTTTGTTGTTGATTTGTTTCAAAAATCACAAGCATTAGGACAAGGAATAAAATATTTTCAATGCTTTCAGGAGTAGAGTCGCAGAAGGTGTATGTAGGGTTGATATCCAGCCCTATTCTTTTTAGGTAGGTATAGATAGGGATACAACCATAAGCTAGGAGCCAAAGAGAGGTTTTTATTTTGTTAGGGATGTTGTACTTTCAGATGGTCTTGCAAGCATTGAGATTATTTGACTGAAGGTGGTACAGGTCTGGATTATGGCATAATAGATACTACCTATATTAAACCATCCATCTTTGTTGAGTTTCTAATGTTATTCTTGTTAATCAAAGGAGGATAGAGAGAATAAGGATGATTTGGATGATATATTGGGGCAATGTAATGGACAACTTGTCTAAATCCCATGTCATATTAGTACATCATAGACCTTGAACTTAGTGTCTCCTAATTGTAGGGGGCTATGAATATTAATTCTAATAGGATTAGTGTGAGGCAACCTACAGTAATTGAAGAAATTATCTTTTTTGCTCTAGTGGATGGAGCAGGCTAGTCATTTTAAATAATTTTTCCTTTCATTATGGATATTCTTCCAAGTCCTAGACACAATTCTTCAACTGCTTGTAGGCCTGTCCTACTTCTGATATTTGCTAATAAGAACCTTATACCAAAGTTTGTTAGGATTCTTAAACAATCTCTAGTCTAAGCTAGCGTGTAGAGCTCTATTTCTATGTTCATATTTGTAAAGTCCCAACCCCCTTCCATTTTGTTCTTAGTGAGTGTATCCCAACCTATTAGGATAATTTTTCTTTTGTTAGTAATAGAGCCCCACACAAAGTTTTTTTGGGTTTTATTGATGGATTCAATTATTTTGGTAGGTAGCTTTATGCATTTACATAACATGTGTAGGAATGCTACTAAGGATGGCCTTAGCTAGAATTGTCCTACCAGTCATGTTAAGTATGTGGTTTTCAACCTGATATCTTATTACTCATGTAATCTAGGATATATTAAAAGTAAGCATGGATATGAATGTGGTTGAAAATGGAGAAGCCAAGGTACTTTTCAATAGAATTACTTTTCCTTATGCTAAGGATGTTAGAGCAGTTATTAGTTAAATCAGTGTTGCAATTTTTAGAAAAGATAATTTTTGATTTGTCATGATTGATCTTTTGGATAGAAGTACAACTAAACTCATTGAGGGCATTAAACATTGTTTTGCAGTTATTAGGGTAAGCTTTAGCAAAGCGGATAAGGTGATCAACAAAAGACAAGTGGAAGATTTTGGGGCCTCTGGTTGTGATGCTAATTATGCTCCATGATTTGTTCCATACAACAAGATTAATGTTCCTGGAGAGTCTCTCAATACTAATAATAAAGAGGCATTGTGAGATAGGGTCACTTTGCCTAATGTATCTGCTAGGTTTAAAATAGGTAGTAGGTTTACCATTTACTAGGATTAATATGGTGCTAGTGGTCATATAGTACATGATTAAATTAATAAAAATAGGGAAAAAATTCAAATAGAGGAGAGCGTCATGGATGAAAGACTTCCACATTGGCAAAGGCCTTCTCTAGGTCAAATTTTAAGATCATGTTGGGCTTTGTCCCTTTTATTTTCTTGAAGTGGCTAATGTATTCTTGGATTATGATAACATCATCAGTATCTCTTCTGTTGGAAAGGAGAAAATCTTGACTTGGTCCAATGATGAGGTCAAGGTAGGGTTTGATTCTATAAACAATAATCTTTGTGATGATCTTGTAAGAGAAGTAGTGGAGGCCAATATATCTGAAATTTCCGATAAAGCTTGGATTGGAACACCTAGGAATGATGCAAAGAAATGTAGAATTTGATTATTTGGTGATGCATTCCTCTTTGAAGACTTAATGCCAGAAGGCAACCATTTCCCCCCACAGTGGACTAGTATTTTTGATAGAAGAAGGGGCAGAGTCTATCTTGTCTAGGGACCTTCATTGGAATGAAGGTATTAACGAAATTAGTAATCTTACTATCCCTAAGGGGGTAGTCAGACATTCTTTGATGTCCTCAGGGAGGGTATATATATAGTCACTAATAGGAGTAGCATTCAATCTAGAGTCAATGTGACCAGTGGTATATAAGGTGGGGAAAAAAATTAAGGATACAAGTAGTAATTTTTTCCTTGTTGTGAATGATGTTCCCAAGATCATCTTTGAGGGAAGAGATTCTATTCCTCATTCTTCTCTTTAGTGTTTTTTTTGGTTTAATTTAGATTTTATTAATAATTAAATTAACAATACACAAATGGACCAACCCATCTGAAAAACAAATTCAAAAAATAAAACAACACCGGGTAGGCCCAAACCAAGACCCGGTCTAATAACAAACATATAAAAAGAGAAGGGTTGCCTAAACGAGCTAAGAGCAGCCCCTAAAATTCTCTCCGCCTCTTCTCCTCTTTCCATGGATATCTTCATCAATCATCAGTTCAATCTGCTCCTTGATAACGCTTAACTTACACTTTAATTTAGTGCAAGGCGGTCGTCGGTAATATATTTACCCATCTTTGGAGTCGGGGTCGAATCCACAGGGAACAATGTGAGTGGCGATTAAACTAGTTTGAAACTAAAGCTACAAGTTAAATTCAAATAACTGGCACGAGAAGACAAAATGGACCTTTTTAATGATTAGCAAATAATTGTCGGTCACTTTAATCAGTGTTTGTAGTCAAAAGTTTATAGAGAAACCAGAATTATGTTCACTAGGGTGTTCGGTACTTGACAGATGCTAATAGTGATTCAAGATTTTCACGGTAGGTAGGACAACAAGCTATCTTTATCGATGTTATGCTTAAATGTCTCTCGACCTACTTAAGCATTTAATTTCCTAATCCTCTCGGAATTAGGAAATTTCTATTCACTACCCAGATTTTACCTCAGGTTAACCAACCTTGTTACAATACTGGTTATTAAATGAAGTATTTCTGAGTCCCTGTTGATAACTCCCTCCCTACTATATTTGATTTCTTTCTCAAGCAAATCAAAGCAGGTGTGTCTACTGTTTTGAACCAACAGACGTCAATTAAAGCTTCAGAATTATCAAGAAATCCTACCACCTTTTGAATCTTAAACACTTAGCACCTTATCAAGACCTAACCCTAGATCCCATAACTCAGGTTAATGGAATTTAGCTACTCATGATGCAACAAACGAAACACATAATTGAATTCATAATTTGAAGATTATCTAATAGAGATGAATAATAATTAGTGAATCGTAGATTAGATCACAAAGGAAAATCCCCAAAAATAGTTGTATTGTTCGAATCCAAAAAGATAGAGAACGAAATATCAGAAAATATTCTCCAAGACTCAAAGTATCGAACTTTCTTCAGAATAATGATGATGATGAATGAATTCCTCTAAGAAAACCCTAAAACAAAGCTTTAAATAGTTTAACCTAAATAAGGAAATAAAATTAAAGTTGTAGCTTTTTCTCGAAATAGACGACGACATCCGTGACATCTTATCAGGAGTCTGACGGCTTATCACGGATGTCGTTAGCTCCTCTGCACTTTTGGCTTCTACTGTCTAAGGCTGAAGATGACGTTGACGCCTTATCACCAACCTGACGGCTTATCACAAACGTCATCACAAAAAATGTCTTTAGCTCCTATTCGCTGTTTAAGGATGATGACATTCATGACGGCGTATCACACTTTTGACGTCATATCACCAGATGTCCTCATAGGCTTCAACTCATGCTTAAGTCTGACGACAATTGTGATAGCCTATCACAGGGCTGACAACTTATCACAGATATCGTCAGCCACACTTCTCTTTAGATTCCTCCAGATTTTAACTTCTTTGCTTCTATTCTTGTTGGTTTTATATCCCATCAGCTTAAACTGTAAAATCAGACACAAACAAATAAAAAATGATAAAATTTGCTTAAGACTTCGCAATTATTCTTGGTTAAAGGTCTTAAATGTGTTAGCAATTGCTCACACATCAACACCCTCAACTTAAACCAATTGCTTGTCCTCAAGCAACTACACAACAACATACTATGATGCTTAACCAAAAGACACATAAGATACCTATGACAGTTGATTATCAAGTTTAGTTCAAAACACATTACCCTCTCCATTTTCAATCACTTTAACCCCAACTGTGTATATTAATGAAGATCAACAATGTGACACAAGGGAATCAAGATATGACATAAAATTAGCAACAATCATCATGCATATATACAAATTACACTTCCCAAATAAGTAGGCAACTAGCAATGCAACCGATGTGCCCTTACAATAAAGAAATCCCCCTTTTCTCATAGCAGACATCACATATATAACCATGGGGACAATCACAAGACACTCACTCTTAGAATGAAGTTCCAATCAATGTATGCCGAATACCATAGGCTTGACCTTATTTTTATTACCCTGATCGTCAGACAGGTCAGCTAGGATCACTATAGGTCTTCTATTTGGCTTGTAATGTAGGCTAGGGGATGGTATGATACTCGATGATATGTAAAGTGACTATGCCTCCTTGACACTATGCTATTCTCTTGGGGTTTCACTTCTTAACCTTTTTCTCTTCCTCTCTTTTATTGATCACACATGCTCAAGATGGGTGCTATCTTTTCAAAAACCAAATTATCTTTTTCTCATCTTTTACACAACTTTTTCTTTTTGTACCACACCCAAATTTTTATTCTTTTCTCTTATTCTACCTCTCTGCATACTCATTTTGCATCACGCACCCCTATGATAGCCACCCTTAACTTAGACTATTTGCCTAAGTCAAGGTGCATAGTGTCCAAGAAGGTCTAGGGCTAAAATGGGTTCATTATGATGTAAATGGGAAGGTGATAGGTATCATGAAAAAAATAGGCAATTTAGGCTAAAAAACAGGGATAAAAGGATATTATGTACACAGGGAAGGTCATTTAGGCTAAAAGTGGGCTAAAATCAATTCGGCCTATGATCCTCTCCTAACCGCTATCCTACAACCAAGGCAAGACCAACCATGCAAGTTCTGGATTCAACACACAACGAAAACTAGGTAGTATCTCACACACACATGGTACAAAGGTACATCACAAGCTACTACCCATTCGGTTCATGCACTTGTTAGCAGTGATTATCATGTCCCTAGTACTAATGCCATAACCAGATGCACAGTGGTCACACATAAATGCATATCACACAGTTATAAAATAGACCATTGGAGAGGTGTTCAAAAATCAACAAAAATATGTTAACTACCTAAGGTACTTGTATTTCTCCTAGTCAACTACAACACATCACAAAATAAATCACAATACGCCTAAACATTCCGGCTCTACTAGGAACAAGACTCCAGGGAAAAGAGGCATGACAACAAAAATCCCAAGAGGACATCAACACCCATAAGTAGCCTCACCCTTTACTTAAAATTATTCCTTAAAATTATGCAATGTCCCCAATGCGTCAAACCAAAATAAGAGAGTTAGAAACATACCTGTGGCACCATGGGTGCAAAGATTTGACATCAATCAGATAATAAGAACACAAACAACAAAATACCTTGGGTTACCTCCCAAGAAGCGCTTGGTTTAATGTCCCGGCACGACTCAGTTATCTTGACTACTCAGACTTCGTCAAGATGTCTTATTGCTAATTATTTATGTCTCCACTTTGAGGATTTGAAACGTCGACCCAACTTTTGATCAATACATCTTCGGGGTGTGTTGGGCAAATGTGAGGGCATGATGAGGAATGTTCTATCACGCCACTTTGAAGACTTGAACTGCTTGCCCAATTTTGCATCGAACTTTCGTGTGGGCTTATTTGGAAATGGTGAGAATCTTAAATAGCCACTAAATAGACATCGATCTTTAAGATTCTTGGCCTTCAAGATTGGGGTTTTAGTATACCCTTTTGGAAGGACAAACTCCAAAATGTAAGAATCTTCCTCCTCATTTTCAAAATTCATCATTTGCTTGGGTGATTCGACTTTAATCACATCTACCAAGCATAATGTTGAAAAGTGGTTCAAATGAGGACTAACTCTCAATTTTGGAGTAGCATCCCTATTAGTATTTTTACCCCGAAATGGACTAGAGTCTTCACAAGGATTGTTCTTGATTTCTTCTTTTGACTCTAGTACCATTTCCTCGTCTTTGGCATCTTCATTCATAAATGGTTCGGTTGGTTAGGAAATAACTGAGGGTTTCTCAACATCAAGCTCATCATTAACAACGGATTCTTGCTCCTCATCTACACACTCGTCTATTATGTTAAATAATTCCACAGACAGGATATCATATAAATATAATGTAGAAAAGTGCTTTGAATGCTTGACCTCTATATCCATATCCTCTATCATTCTTCTTTCCTCATTATTTTCCCTTATGTCTTGATGTATATCATGTATGATATCATTTATTGTGTCCACACACTCCAATATTAGTGGAAGCATAGCTTCAATGCCACTCTTTCTGGTGCTTCGTTCTTCCTGTTCTTGACCGTAAGACCTATCAAAATCATAAGAAGAACTAGAATTTGGGTTAGCATACCGGGGGAAGGGGGCATTTGGGAAATCACTCCAATGTCCATCTTAACCACCACATAACGAATAATCATGCTACCGGTAGGATGGAGATGGTGCACACATCTCTCTCCGGGGAGCATATCTACAATCTTGCCAAAAGTGAGGTCCATCACAATATGGACATGGATCATCAGGATAAGATTTCCAACCACCAAACTCATGTTCATTCCACGATTCCATAGTAATAAGTAAACTAAAATAAAAATCTACCTAACACAAGAAATAAGAAAGAACTAAAAAAACATATTTACAAGTTTAAATTCAAGCAAGTAGGCTAAAATTCCAAACCAACTCAATACGCTAGATATGCTCCCCGATAACGGTGCCATTTTTGATAACTCTCAACTTACACTTTAATTTAGTGAAAGGTGGTCGTCGGCAATATATTTACCCAACTTTGGAGTCGGGGTCGAATCCACAGGGAACAATGTGAGTGGAGATTAAACTAGTTTGAAACTAAAGCTACAAGTTAAATTCAAATAACTGGCACGAGAAGACAAAATGGGGCTCTTTAATGATTAACAAATAATTTTTGGTTGCTTTAATCAGTGTTTGTAGTCAAGAGTTTATAGAGAAATCAAAATTATGTTCACTAGGGTGTTCGGTACTTGACAGATGCTAATAGTGATTCATGATTTTCATGGTAGGTAGGACAACAAGCTATATTTATCGATGTTATTCTTAAATGTCTCTCGACCTACTTAAGCGTTTAATGTCCTAATCCTCTCGGACTTAGGGAATTTCTATTCACTGCCCAGATTTTACCTCAGGGTAACCAACCTTGTTACAACACTGGTTATTAAACGAAGTATTTTGAGTTCTTGTTGATAACTCCCTTCCTACTATATTTGATTTTTTTCTCAAGAAAATCAAAGAAGATGTGTCTATTGTTTGCAACCAACAAACGTTAATTAAAGCTTCAGAATTATCAAGAAATCCTACCACCTTTTAAATCTTGAGCACTTAGCACCTTATCAAGACCTAACCCTAGATCCCATAACTCAGGTTAATGGAATTTAGCCACTCATGATGCAACAAACGAAACACATAATTGAATTAATAATTTGAAGATTAACTTACAGAGATGAATAATAATTAGTGAATCGTAGATTAGATCACAAAGGAAAATCCCCAAAAATAGTTGTATTGTTCGAATCCAAAAAGATAGAGAATGAAATATCGAAAAATATTCTCTAAGACTCAAAGTATCGAACTTTATTCAGAATAATGATGATGATGAATGAATGCCTCCAAGAAAACCCTAAAACAAAGCTTTAAATAGTTTAACCTCAATAAGGAAATAAAATTAAAGTTGCAGCTTTTTCTCGGAATAGACTACGACATCCGTCACAACTTATCAGGAGTCTAACGTCTTAGCACGGATGTCGACATCTCCTCTGTACTTTTAGCTTATGATGTCTAAGGCTAACGATGACGTTGATGCCTTATCACCAACCTGGCATCTTATTATGAACGTCGTCCCCAAAAATATCTTCAACTCTCATTCTCTGTTTAAAGATGACGACATTCATAACGGCGTATCACACTTTTGACGTCATATCACCAGATGTCGTCACAGGCTTCAACTCATGCTTAAGTCTGATGATAACTGTGATAGCCTATCACAGGGCTGACAACTTATCATAGATGTCATCAGCCACACTTCTTTTCAGATTTCTCCAGATTTAAACTTCTTTGCTTCCATTCTTGTTGGTTCTCTATCCCATTAGCTTAAACTATAAAATTAGACATAACAAATAAAAAATAACAAAAGTTTCTTAAGACTTCACAATTATTCTTGGTTAAAGGTCTTAAATGTGTTAGCAATTGCTCACACATCACTCCTTCTTTGGGTCATCAATTTCATTCCTTGGAGTGATTAAGATAGATGTTTCTCCAGTTACAAGAGTAAGTTATTTCCTTACTTTTTCCTTTAGATTAATAATCTATTGCTTGCTCATCTTCATCTTTCTATGTTTATCATCTGAGAACTCCAGTACTAAGGTGTGTGAATAATTTTTTCGTGCTAAAAATTAGAGTCAAGTACGCTTAGGCCTGACATGCATTCCTGGTAAGCTCTTTCTTCTCTTGTGTTACTTTTACTAAATGAACTAGCAAATAACCTCTTTTCTGTTGACCAGTTATAGAAGAGAGAGAGATAATGAGATGCTCGGACTCACTGGTAACTGGATAATGTCAATATCCCAAGCTGCATCTGATGATAATCTGACCATCGACCTCCTGATCTACTGAGAGTCCATTTTGTTGACTGGTTTCTTTGGCTAAGTAGCATTTCCCCTTTTTTGTTTTACATCTTGGAATTGTAAAGTGAAACATCTGTATTAGCCTGTCCAGTCTTTGTAATTATGTTTAACTAATAGCCTCAGATAAGATGACTGATACTTATCACTATTGAGGATCCTCTTAGCCATCCTAGGTAATTGACTAAATTCTATATATGTGACTGAATTCTGCTCCACTGCTATGTTAGTTAAGTAGTCAGCAGTTTATTACCTTCTCTGTATGTATGCACAATCTGTACCTTCTTCTTTGAAAGTAATCTCTATGTTTGTATTATAATATTTTCTACTTTCCATGGTATTTTCCACTCCTTGCTTAACATCTGTTTCATAGTTAGTGAGTCAGTCTGAATGATCACTCTATTATGATTTGATGTGTTGTAATGTTTGGTTTCATTCTAAATAGCTATTGCTTCTGCTTCCATACTAGTGGTATCCTCAATAGCTGCCCCTTCTGCATGTATTAAGTCCCCATGCTCATCTCTTAGATAAAAATCCCAAGTACTCTTCCCCGAATTTTCTTGTGAAACACCATCTGTATTATATTTAACCCATCCCTCTTGTGGAAGCTCCCAAAGAACAGTTATAACCTTGATTCTTGGTTTCAACTGACTGAATTATTGCATAATACCTGACCAATCTCCTGAGAAATCTAGAGTACGTTTTCTCACTTTAAGTAACATTCTTAAATGTCTTGTAACATTCATTATCATCTTATGTATTGATACTCCTTTCCTATCATGTTTCAATGAATTCCTTCTTCTCCAAAGATCCCATATTATCATATCTGGCACTGCTCTATAGTACTCTTTTTCTCTAGGCTTTACATCTGTTTCCCACCATGCATATATTGCATTCCTTAAACTCAATCCTTGTATATTAATCCCTACAAAAGAAGAAAAATAGGACCAAGTCCTGTTAGCATAATCTGATCTCAGCAGCATATGAGCCACTGTCTTTTGTGATGGATTCTGACAACACCAATACATAGAAGGTCCTTCCACTCCCCATCTCCTGATAGTAGCATCAACTGCAATCTTCCCTTTCCACATTCTCCACATAAAGAATATTATTTTAAAAGGTAAACCTTTTATCCAAAGCTTCTTGTAAAACTCATTAGGGTTCTCTCTCTGCTTGATATAGTGCCATGCTGATTTAACACTAAAATTCCCCCTTGCCTCTAGAGTCGATACTGTATTATCTTACTGCTCTGCCTCCTACTGAATAGTTACCTTCTGTATTATATGAGTCACCATTTTCTCAAAAAATAATACTTTTAGTAGTTGAACATTCCACTGCCCATCCAATATTAAATCCTTCACCTTCTGATGGCTATCATCCCATTCCCTGCTTGTCTCCATAATTGAATATAAATATCCTATCCTACTTCAATTATCATACCAAACATATGCATCTCCTTCCCTTATATTCCACAGAATATTATGATCAATAAGATCTCTTACTTGTAGCATCTTCTTTCACACTTGGGTACCACCTCCAGTTTTTCACATGACTTCTTTAGGATGTAGTTTTCTGCAGTACTTATTCATCATGAACTCATTCTAAATGGACTTCTTAGTTCTAAAATTCCACCAAATCTTACAAAATAAAGCAGTTGATATATCATGTAAGACTCTAAAACCAAGGCCCCATTCTTCTTCTTCTGGCAAACACATCTTAGACCAAGCTACCCAGTATCTACCTTTCCTTTCTTCAGTACTGCTCTAAAATTTTTTTGCTAAACATCTTTGAAGAACATTTAGAACATTATTAAGAGGATTCATGACTGAAAGGCAATGAATAGGCACACTTTGTAACCCATGCTTAATTAAAATAACTCTCCCCCCAAATTATAAAAGCCTCCTCTTCCAAGATTGTAATTTGATACTAATCCTATTCAGAATTAGTTGGTAATACTGCTTCTTTTTTCTCTTATAAAACACTATACATTCAAGATAGTTGAAAGGAAACTCCTTCCTTAATATACCTGTAACCACTTCTACTATGATAGCTGCTCTATTAGACACCTTCTCATGAAAATATAAAGCACTCTTCTCCTTGTTAATTCTCTATCCAGACACCAACTCATACTTCTCCAATTTTGATGTCAATAATTGTAAAGTTCCCAACTCTGCCTTACACAGGATAATCATGTCATTTGCAAATGCAAGATGATTAATTTTAGGACTTTCTCTAGGCATTCAAAATAACTTGAAACTCTTCTTAGTCATTAATCCTTTTAGTCCCCCTGAAAGAACCTCTGCTACAATAATAAACAAGGTAAGTGACAGAGGATCCCTTTGTTTAAGACCCCTAGATGATTTAAAAAAACCCCTAGGCTGTCCATTTATCAGCAAGGAATACTAATTATTTGACAGCAATTTGAATATCATATCTATAAGTTCTTCACAAAACCCAATATTTCTCAACACTTTAGTCAAAAATAACCACTCCACCCTATCATAGGCTTTCATCATATCCAACTTCATGACAATGTTTGGTGGTTTCCCTCTCTTTCTAATTTCAAAAACTATTTCCTACACTACCAAAATATTCTCAGAAATACTTCTTCCTTATACAAATCCAACTTGTTCCTCAGATACTATATCTGTCTAAAAACACTTAAGTCTTTCATGAATAATCTTGGAAAAGATTTATTCACAAAATTACTAAGTGATATTGGTCTTAGATCTGAGAAGTTGTTAACTACTAGATTCTTAGGTAACAACACCAAGTTTGTATGTGTGATGAATCTTGGGATATCATATCCACAGAAAAAGACTATAACCATCTGATGAAGATCAGTAGCTACTATTTTCAAAGCATCCTGAAAAAAAATACCAGTCATACCATCTGGACCTCCAACATTATTTCTATTCAGTCCCATCACTGCTACTTTTACTTGCTCCATTATTGGTATCTTCTTTATATTAGAATTTTTCTCTTCAGTTATCAGTGTTAGTAGTGCATCCAACATTGAGAAGTCATTAGCATCCTCTTGCTTTTGAAACTGATTCTGATAAAATAATACAATAGCTTTATCAATTTCATCCTTATTTTTTAGCCATTCCCCTTCATCATTCTGAATTCTATTGATCTTTAATCTTGACCTTCTTTCCTTGACAATAGTATGAAAGAATTTTGTATTTTTTTCTCCATCATTTAACTATTGAAAACTAGCTTTTTGCTTCCAGAATTCTTTCTCTTTTCAGTTAAATTGTCAACTCAGCTTATGCCTTAAACAATACTGCCCTATTCTCTCTTGATAGATTCTCCTTAAATTGCTTCTCCCTTCTCTTGATTACCTCCTCAGGAGTAATTATCTCTTGAAAAATATTTCCAAATTTTTACTTACTCCACTTAGTCAATGCAGCCTTGGCCCTTCTCAGTTTTTGATAAAAATTAAAGAATGGATTACCATAAGATTCCACTCTCTAATTTTACCTGATAACTTCCAAACATGATTCTTCTTGAAGCCAAAAATTAAGGAACCTAAAGGGTTTGATCAACTGCTCCTGATTAGTATTACAACAAATCAACATGGGTGCATGATCAGACCCACTTTTTGATGAATTCTCCACCTCCAACATAGGGAATAACTCTTGCAACCTATCATTAACAAGTACCCTATCCAGCCTTTTGAATATACAATCTTCATCAACTCTGCCATTCCACTATGTAAACTTGCTTTCCTTAAAGCAATTTTCTCCAGGTTATAATTACCTATGCAGTGATTAAAGTCTTTTATTTCTTCCTAAGTCACAGGTAAACCTCCTAGCTTCTCTTATGCATGCCTTATTACATTAAAATCCCCTCTTACAATCCATGGATCATTAGTATTACTTCTCAGATTTTCCAAAGACTCCCAAAGCAAAACTCTGTCCATTTGATTACATTTGGCATAAATTAATGTTACCAACACAACCACTCTTGCTTGTTGATTTTATAGTCTGAGTGTGAGTTACTTTCCCTCATCACTGACTAAGGTATACTCTATTGTTGATTTTATGAATTCCCAGATCTTTCCTGCCATATTGACTACTGCATGCTTCATTCCCAACTTGCTTTTATATGTATCAATACTATTCCCCTCCTGAAATGGCTCCATAAGACCTATGAAACCAAATTGGTACTTTTTGTGTATTGTTATTAGCCTTATAAAATCCTTCTGAGTGTTAACAACCCTTGTATTCCATATTAAAGCATTCATTTTGAGGCTGAATCAGCTGCTTGGCTCCTTGTCTGCATTGTACTGATACTGATGTCTTCGCTTTTTTTATTCCTTTTACCATGCTTTTTCTTCAATGACTTGTTCTGATTAGGAGATAAATCCCCTTACCTTGATACCTTTTCAACATTATCTATCAAGTCATACTTATCTAAATCCTTATATTTACTATTAACAACTTCCATCATATTACTCACATCTATAGAAAGAGGCATAATGTTCTCTAGAATTTGTTCCTGAGAAGTATTATTTTGTATCACCATCAACTCTCTTGACTCATTCTGGTTCACCTCCTTTTCTGATGTTTTCTCTCTATCTACATTCTCCCTTTCTGAAAGTTGAACATCAGCCATGCCTGTATTCGGATTCTTTTCCTCTCTTTCTTTGTCTGATTGATGTTGCTGTTTCCTTAACCTTGTCATTATTATTCTGATCTTCTTTTCCTTCTATATCTATTTTCCCAAAACTTCTATTGACCCAGTCTTTGGTACTCTCCTGCTCTTTTGCATTGTTGGTTACTAAATTTTCCTCCACCTTGTCTTGTTAATCCAACACATCAAATGCATTTGATATTTTTATGTCCTCTTCATTATATTTTACCTCTCCCACAATGTGACCATATTGATCCTTTTTATACTTGTTTTTTCTTAAACTCCATGGGTTGTTCTCTTTCTCTGAATCAGTATTGACAGTTTCATTGTACTGTCCTTGTGGACCTTCAACATTGTTAATATCTACTTTTTTTTCCTCTTGCTTCTTTTTAAATAACTCCGGATGAATATCTCAACATGTTTCCTCATCATGAACTTATAAGCAACACTCTTTGCAATACTTAGGTTGGTCGTCATATTGGATTTGGATTCATTTGGAATTTATATTCCTAGTAACATCATCTTTCTCATTGATTTTAATTCTATGTGGTAGCTTAGCAACTAAATCCACCTCTTTCTTTACTCTTACTCACTTTGGCCTAGTATGGTTCCTTATGGCTATGTCCACCACCAAAGGCTTGCCCATAGATGAGGCAATAAAAAATATAGCTTCTTTAGCAAAAAAATTGGGTGGAAGATCTAGGAATGATATCCATGCTACTTCCACCGTAGTTTACACATCTGGTTTGAATCTAGATCCCATTGAAGGGTCCTCATTTGCCAATACCTCACTCTGGATTGAATATAATATGCCAAAGTGGACAAAAATTGAACATAGTCTTCTAATTGATTCAAACATATCAAAATATGCCTTGAATCTAAAACTCCTATTATACAATCTCCCTTAATCCTACATTGTTTTGAAATTAATTTTCGAATCTCATTAACGTCAGGCTTGCCATAAGAGAACTTACCAATAATTGTATGTTGCAAGTTTTCTTGCAAAATCAAACTCTTCACCTCCGAGGACTTCCAAGTAATCAAAGGATCTCCATGCAGCATGACTTCTCTTTAGTGTGGATGCATGGAAAAACATAGTGTTGGAATCTTCTTAATCGAGCCAAGAGATTCTTATTTTGTTTTCCAATTTTTTTTTATATATTTGAGTATGGAATTATACTCACCTATCATATCATTTTCTAGATTATAGAGAAAGTTATTATAGTGGTAATACTTGAATTTTTGGATACCATTTATCCTAATAATAATTCTGTTGAGTTTGTGAAAGATATTACCAAAAATATTATGGTTCTAGGAGATAGCTTCTTCTTGGAAGATCTCTATGGTCTAAATAATATTGCTGGTATTATTAAAGTAGTGATCCACCAAATCCTTAAAAGAGTGGTGAGTACACCACATGGGCTTAAATTTGAAGAGTTTGAAAAAATGGGATTGTTTGTTTCACATAATATTAATAAGAAGGGGGAGTGGTTAGACTTAGTCCTAGGTAGGTGAGCCACTGTGGTCTCTAGATAGTGGTTTATATAGAGGTTATTATCTAAGTACCTATCAAGTCTTTAAAAAATAAGTTGTCTTCTATTCCTATAACACTTATTAGTCCTGGAGTATTTTTCCCCATTAAAGCCTCAGTCCACCATGTTACACTAATTAAATATTATCTGAAAATTGCCTTATTATTATTAATGTAGGATCCTCCAACTTTTGTTTAGTATGAAGGACTTTATTCGAGTCTTTTGCCAAAAACCATTCCCTTTTATGACTCTGAGATATGTTGCCTAGGTCTTTCCAAAGTTGGGTGCGGGTGTTGTAGTCTAGGCTAGCGTAGAGATACAATAAATGCCAAGGATTAGGATTAATAAATACCTTATATCATTACATGGATATCTTGAGTGAAGGTACAAAAACTATCAAGCTAGAGAATGTTCTCCTTCAATATTACAGTTATACCCCTTGTAAGACCTATAGTTAAGGATTGAACATGGAATCCAAACCAAGAAAGTCACTAAGAGGTTTATATTTTTTATCTTTGTTTTGAGTAGAACAAGCATGAATGGCCTATATATATTGACTGACAGTGTCGGTGAAAGATAACACTTTCCTCCCCTCGTATTCCGTTTGATGAATTTCATCAGATCCAGGTTGCATGTTGGTTGATTCATTAGTTTTTTCTTTTTTTCTTTGGAGAAAACCTTTTACCCTTATCTATAGGCTCAGAATCACTGCCGCTGGTGTTGTTCCTATCTCGTTTCTTACCATTAGAAAGAAGTTTTTCATCTCTGGTGAGTATGCTATAATAGTTGAGCTGTAGGGCTCTTTGTAATCTTTGTAGAGGGTTTTTTCTAGGAGAAAGAACATTGTTCTTGGATCTCGAAGTGTATTGTTGAAGGGCTCCACTTTGGTATTACTATGTTGGAGTGTGTCCAAGAGCGACATATTTGTTATGCTCGGGTCTTCTACTTCTTTGGACTAATTTGAAGAGGTTCATGGATTCAATGGTGGGGGGGAGGGGGAGGAGGGGGGTCCATTGGATATATGTAGGAGATTGAATGACTTTAAGTAAGGACTAATTGAAAAAAATAAAATGCTTTGGAATATCTGTAGAATGACTGAGCTTAGATATCACATTTTGCTCATATTCTAATTTGCAAAGAGTTATGTGGCTAGAATGGGCTTGTTGCCAAATTTGTGATCCTAGGATCTTCACTACTTGGTGGACTATCTCTTTTGCAACTTGGGCAAGGCAAGAAAGGTCTTGAAGGTGCAGGACTATTAGTTGGTTATCCACATGCATCCAAAGTTGAATCCACTTGATCGCTAGTATTCTCTCCATCCACTATGTTGGATGCCGGTCCAATTATGGCAGGATTGTTGTAAAGTAGATGGGTTTGAGGAGGTGGTTGGTCAGTGTTTGAGTTGTATTTTCCATGAGGGGAATGGGTGATTTCCTTAGTTTCTTGGTTCAAATAGAAAGTTTTCATCCATGGTGTGGTAATAAAGAGGGAGTCGAATAAAGGGTCGCAAATTGATTTGACTCTTTAAGTCTTATCACTATCTGCAGAGTGATGATTAATATTTGGGGAGGAGGAGTTACTCCATTTTGGAGAGGCTGGCATGGAGATTTCCATAGGCATCCCTGAGAGGAGAGAAGCCTGTAGGTTCCATTAGGCTCTTGTTGATTAATGAGATTGTTAATGTTGGGAATACTTGAATGAGCTAAGTTTCTAGCTTCATTTTTTTAATGGTCTTTGTTAGTAGACTATCAAAGGGGTCCACGTTAAAAAGACTTTTGGGCCCACTGGTGATGAGATGTTGTTCACCATTTTTCTTTCTTTCCAGCTTTTATAACTGGTTGGCCAACCAAATATCAATGGGACATATTTCTATGGTGGGAATTAGTCACATTGATATTCAAGGAAGGGTTAAGGAACTTACGTGTCTGAGCGTTGTAGGTCGTTACCTAGTAGGGGATATTGTTGGCATTAGTGTCTGGAATTGATTTACCTGCTTTTGGCAATTTTCTCCTTTTTAGGAATGAAACCAACTACCATTCATTTACTTTAGGTTTGTGCGTGGATGTAAAGGGAAATCTTTTTTTTCTAGTGAGTGAATAGAGTAGGTATACACCCTGAGTGTATGCCCAGTTCTTCCATAGGTAGTGCATGGCACACCATTACCCTCATACATCACTTCTTTTGAAAGTGGGTTCCAGTTGTGACTTAGTCTTGACCGTTACTTCAATTGAAACTTATATGCAAATTCTTGCATACCTGCCTCTAAGCCAAGGTTGTGTTGGTATCAATTTTGAACAGGATGCCTAATTTTATCCCATTTTCTCCAGGATGGTTCGGTCATAAAATTTAGTAGGGAGTGTGGATGTCTTACCTAAATTGCGGTGTGGGTGAGTGTCTCTTTTTCTGGGATAAAGTTGGGCTCCCACTTCCTTATTGTTACGAACTATCCCCTGCAACAAATCATGGACCTTCGTGGAGGATTTTCATATTCTCTAAGGATTCGAGTTTTGCTGTATAGAAGTCATGTCCTATGCCTATGAGAGTTAAAGGCTCTGAGAGTTTTCATAGTTCATGAAGTTTATGCTTAAGGTATGGATATGCTAATTTTCTTCCAAACAGCTTAAGAATTACAGAGTGCCTCCATGACTGGTAAATTCTATTTTTTTTCTCTTCTGTTAGAATGATTGAGTCAGAGCTTGGGTCCAAACCTATAATATTTTTTCTAGCAGAGTAAGTGTAGTTCCTATTTAGATAGACCTCCATGTTTAGTAAGGGCTTCTTTGAAGGGAGTTTTTGTAATTGGATCTTTTTCAATGTCATTTCGTGAATTTGGAGGTTCAGGAGGGTCTGGTGGTGTTTATGGTGGTGGTGAAACTGGTGTCTATTGCGGTAGGGTGTGAATAGTTCTAGTGTAGTTTCTAGAGAGAGAAAAGAATGATTCAAAAAGAATCTTTTTCTAAAGTAAGTTCGTCCATTTTTTCATACCTAAAAAGCTAGTATTATTATAGTGTACATAGGTTTTGTCGTTAAAACTTAGATTTACATCAAAACACTCATACTATAATTTATTCCCTCCATACCCATTTAACTGTGTTTTAGCTCAAAGAATTTATTCCAAAATTATTACAATTATTTAGTAGAAATTAAAGTTGGCAACTATTTTCAACTATAACTTTATCATTAAAAAAAATAAATGCATGATAGTTAAGAGGAAAGACTACTTTTACTAAAAAAGAATAATTTAGTAAATTATATTTTTATTTATCTATTTTTTAAGTGAGCGTGAAAAAAGTTAAAAGGATAATAAAAATGAAGCAAATGGAGTAGTTTAGTTAGGCATAAATTTAATCATAACGACATGTGTTAGGGAATTTTTTAGATCAATATACACTTATAACTTGTTTTCAACTCTCTCTTGCAACGATAACATGCCCGACAACAAGAAATAAGAAATAAATAAAAATTATAATGGCTGATGGAAAGTGATAAAATAGATTAGTTTCGTGCATTTGGAGCCTTCAATAATGCAAGTGAAAAGTAAAAGATTTGTGCTAAGTGATTAAAACGATAGGGCATATCTTTAGGGATTTTGGAAAGCCGAAACACAATTTTTTTTTTTTTTTAAATTGAGGGTAGGGGAAGGGGAATGGGGGAGGGGATTATAATGTGGGGAATCGAACCCTCACCAATAAGGTGGAAGTTCAGGTAACTAACCAGCTAAGCTACTAAGATTCCCCCACCGAAACACAATTTATAGTGACAGTGACAGTGTTTTTTACTTATCATTTGATATACATATTAGGGTCTAATTAAATTTGGATTCGTACATTTCAGATGACTAGATTTTTTTTTTTAAACACTCAAACTCAAAATCACTGATTACAAATGGAGGATTCGATCGATCTGACCACAATTCAATCTAGCGGGACAGTGACCGTTACTTTCACAACGATGGGCTATTTTCTCCGTCATGTTTTTGTTGCATACTAAAAAGAACACTAAAATTTAAGAAGAAAAACAAAGAATTCATCACTTTCATAGTAATTGAAATTTTGATTAGGTGTGTAATAATACAATTATACAATATTGAACAAGTAAACTCTAGAATTGATAAAGTCTCACCGTCAATTATCGACAAATATTTATATACTCCAATATATGTTTGGTCAAATAATAAAACTCAGATGCCGTAGATGAAGAGGATATTTCGTCCTCCAATAATTAATTTATCGATATAGTGGTTCACAAAATTTAATATTCATGCATGTAAGTTTTCAGGAAACATAATCTCACAAAAGTCATCCAAAATTGATTTGTTACCATGGGCGGACCTACACTATTTTTTTGGGTGCTTCAATATCCAGTAACACGTAATAAGTATAATTATATAGGAAATATACAAAAATAACTATAAAAAATGTAAAAGAATCCACTAAAATAAAAGGTTGGCTTGGTGCACTGGTATTTAGACTGATCTTAAGCTTCTTTATTGAAAGGGGCATCTTGAGTTCGAACCTTGTTGAGGTAATATTTTACTTTTTAAATTTTTTAAGGACCCACAATCCTTAAATTTTGTGTCCGCCACTATTTTTACTTACATATATCTAACCTTTCTTGAAACGTGGCGGTGAAAGATTCTCACCGACAGCCATAATTTTGCCTTAAATTAGACACGTTCCTCTATTATGCTTATCGAACTACTCGACTGGATAATTATAATTAAACATTTAATTTACTACTATTTTTAAATATACTAACTCATTGGCATAATAACACACATCGATTGATTCGATATGAGTTTTGTGGCCAGGAGAGGTGAGGTAAACTAAAAAAATATTGGAGAGAGGTGATTAGATAGTAGAAAGAACATGTCGCTGTTGCAACTTATCGAGGATATGATATTTGATAGGAAGGTTTGGAGGACACTTTTTCGGATAGAAGGTTTGTAGATAGTAGTGCGTCCATACAAGTACATAGGTAGGACTGTATTGTCTTTATGTCCATACTAATAATACTCATAGGACTACCCTTGTAGTTTTTTGTTCTTTGATTTTTATTAATATCTATTGTTGTTTCGTGTAGTTTATTTGTAATAGTAATTTGTTGTAGTACTGTGCATGTTGTCATTGTATAATAATGACATCCACCTGGCTTTTATACGTTGATAACCTTCACTTTTATCCTGACTTAGATTTAAGGCATTTAATTGATTATACTACATCACCACATAATACGTTTAATGCATGAAAAGAATGTGTTTCGTCCAAAAATATTTCGCATGCAACATTTGTTTACATAATTTTTAGTTGTTTATTTTATCGCTTTTTAAGCATTTACTAATATTTATTATTGGTCATGATATAATATGCATAATATTTTAAACTCACCTCCGCACAGGAAGAAAATGAGAACAAAATAAATAGGAGCAATTTATTGGCCAATGCAGGTCTCAAACCTGCGACCTTTGCATTATTAGCAAGACGCTCTAACCAACTGAGCTAATGGGCCTTGACAACGTATAAACCTTTGTATCTTAAAATCACGACATATGAGCTTCGATAAATTATGTTTCATGATCAAGTTCTAACCTTGTTTAATTTAAAATGGGCAAAACATTGTCAGTTGGCAACTTCATTGTGTTATGGGTCATGATTCCGTGGATGTATCTTAAGGATAGTGTTTTCGATACAACTCAAGCTTTCAAGAATTTTCTACATATTCATGATCAAGTATTTTTGGTAACATTTTTTGATTTTTGTTTAAAATAAATTAATTTAATTTTTTTTTTTTATAAAAAGATGTCTTTAGTGAAAGGTTGTGTCTTTTATGAAAAAAGATGTCTTTTTAGTGAAGAGGTATCTTTTAGATGAAGAGGTGTCTATTAGATGAATGGTTGTGTCCTTTCAGTATTTGATTTTCATCACTTCTATATATATCCTACCTCTTGAGATTTCAATGTATGTTACAGAAAGTTTAAAGAAACTTTTCACAGTATTACTTTTCATACAACATTCCCAAAGAGTTATTAAAAGATCAAGTTTTAAATTTCTTGTTTTTCAATATGATTATCTTCACTATTTGCTTGGGGCAGAAATCCATAGGCTTATCGTATCCACTAAAACTATTTGCGTTAAATCCCATAGTAATCTCCCAGAGTAGAGAGAGTAAATATAGTTTTTAGGAAAACGTTTCATGCGTGTTTCAAGCCTCATAATTTTGTGTTCAATGTTCAGATTGTCAAGTCTTCATCTTTGTATTCTTCTTTGTATATTTTTATGTGTTCATGAAACATATTTTTCAACAATCTAAAAATGATATTTATATCATCCATGAAACTGCATATACGCCGAAGATTTTAGAAGAATGATCCTTGATTGCAAAGGAGAAAATGAAATTTTGTGGTTCAGTAATTGTCATATGGAATTTGTGCTTTTTGTTAGAGATTATCCGGCCATTCATGTATTTTGAAGGGTGATTGATTAGAAGCCTATGTTATAGTTGTTTTCTGTTGCATGTGCAAAGCCTGGGGAGAAATACGTACCTTTTGGACGGAAGTAACTATTCAAGATTTTTATATGGGAAAGGTCGAAGTTGAAGAAGTCGTATAATTGTACAAACACATAGATTGGATTTGAAAAGAGGAGGCACTAGGTTGATGAAATTTTATATTCAAGTCTATCAATAAAATCTGGTTGGCAAGAAAATTGGTTTCGAAAATTTCAGAATTTCAGAAATTCATTCAATTTCGTAGGAAATTAAATTGGCTCACCTTGTAACGGATTTTACAGAGTCACAACAATGGATGAATCTCGAAGAAGTGAAAATAAAAATCGGTTTCTATTTACTTAACTCTACTTATTATTTACTTATGAGTTTTTATCCTTTGTGATTTTGTGAGTTTATTTTCATAAATGGTAGGGTAGATGATATTTTTATAATTTTCTTCAAATGCATGACAATTAAGAATAATATTTTCTTGTGTGATCACTGCGGATCGTTATTCTTGCATAAACATCATATATGGAGTTTAATAAAAATGACATGAAATATTACAAGTGCGTGTCTGTACTTGAAAGTTGTTATAAATGAATATGAAATCTAGAGAATATGAATTAGTGCATTATGTTTTCACAATATGTGATATGAAAAGACACTTAATATGTCTAAAGCGTGGGAGTACGTGTTTGGCATGTGATTAGAAGTCAATATTAAACTTATCGTTTAGTGTGAACCTGATTCTCTAAATTGATGAATATGTGATATTTTGTGTAATAATTTATCGATATGTTGATCGTAAAAGTTGATACAACATTATTATAGAAATTAGGAGATTTTTAATTTTCACATTTAAAATGGAGGATCTTGGAAAAATTGGTACTATGATGGGTGTCAAGACTATACAAAATAGTGGGGGTAATGTATTGAGTTATTCTCGTTGCATGAAAAAGTGCTAAGTAAATCTAATCACTTAAACACAAAAGTGGTCAACATCTTGTTTGATCCTAGATCGAGTTAGTCCATGATGGTGAAAGAATCGTGGCTAATTAAGTAGTGTAATGAAATGCTATTGGAAGGGCCAACAGTTGAGTTTTGATTTTCTTTAGGAAACTAATGAGTTATGAAACTCTAAGTTTTATACTATTATAAAAATATATCAATACAAATTGGTATTGAAAATGTGAGAAAAATAAATTTTCCACATGATGAATATTTACCTTGCCAGGAGGTACAATTTCTTGAAATCAAGAAAACATTAGCATAGGAAAAACAAGCAAACTAACAAGTTGAGTAGTTGAGGGATTACTAAGATAATACATTGATTTTGTAAAATATGAGCTCAGTTTATGATATCAAGCCACTCTAGTTCGAGCATTATAGAGATTATATAATAAGAAGTCAAACACATAAGTTCTTGACATGATTGTATTAGAAAGTTAATTCAAGATGGAATGAATTCTATCACATTGGTGGAGTCAAATGAATTTGACTAATCTATTTACTAAACATGTTAAAAGGAAGTTATTAAATACATCTTCAAGTATGATTATATAAAAACTCCTTAATTAGGTCCACCAATAATAGCAACCATACCTAGCACTATAAAATGAATAGTTATGGGTTCAAAGGGTAACAAGTTATTGATACGTGGATATTTCAGTAATTGTGTAAGAGTTATACTAGTACTGGTTGTCATAGTTTGGAGGGTTTCATTCTAATACTCTTAATGAGGTTCAGTTTTTAGAACAAGTGTCACAAAATTGACAAAAACACTGGGAGAACATCACCTATATGAACATAGAAGTGGTACCACTTCGGTTGGGAGATGGAGTTGCTCATAAATATTCATGAACCTTGGATAGAACATGATCATAAAAGTGCTAAGCATGTTGAGTGAAAAACAAAAATGAAATATTTATGGGTGTAGTGTCACCGATGTTACCAAAAGAAATAAGACCTTCAAAGCTATTATACTACGTGGAATTTCGATTTCATCTTATGGCATTGCACTAAGGTGATGTTCAAATCGAAAGATACATTGCATTATGTGTGAACATGACTTGATCATTATGTCCTAATTTATATTTAAACAAGTGAGGGATTGTTGGATTTTTGTTTAAAATATTTTTTTTTTAATGAAAAAATGCCTTTAGTGAAAGATTGTGTCTTTTATGAAAAGAAATATCTTTTTAGTGAAGAGCTATATTTTATATGAAGAGGTTCCTATTAGATGAATGGTTGTGTCCTTTCAGCATTTGATTTTCATCAGTTCTATATATATCCTACCTCTTGAGATTTCAATATATGTTACAAAACGTTTAGAGAAACTTTTCACAGTATTAATTTTCTTACAACAGTCCCAAAGATTTATTAAAAGATCAAGTTTTTGATGTCTTGTTTTCCAACAGGATTATCTTCACTATTTACTTGGTGCAGAAATCCATAGGCTTGTCATATCTACTAAAACTATTTGCATTAAATTCCATAGCAATCTCGCATAGGAGAGGGAGCAAATATCATTTTTAGAAAAGTATTTCATGTGTGTTTCAATCCTCATAATTTTGTATTCAATGTTCAGATTGTCAAGTCTTCATCTTTGTATTCTTCTTCATATATTTTTTATGTGTTCATAGAATATATTTTTCAATAATTTAAAGATAATATTTATATCATCCATGAAACAGCGTATACAACGACGATTTTATAAGACTGATCCTTGATTGCAAAGGAGAAAATAAAATTTTGTGGTTAAGTAATTTTCATATGGAATTTGTGCTTTTTGTTAGAGATGATCCGACCATTTATATATTTTGAAGGGTGATCGATAAGAAGCCTATGTTATAGTTGTTTTCTATTTCATGTACAAAGCCTGGGGAGAAATACATAACTTTCGGATTGAATTGCCTATTCAAGATTTTTATATGGAAAAGGTAAAAGTTGAAGAAGTCGTATAATTGTACAAAAACATAGACTGGATTTGAAAAGTGGAGGCACTAGGTTGATGAAATTTTATTCATATTCAAGTCTATCAATGGAATCTGGTTGGCAAGGAAATTGGTTTTAAAATTTAAGAATTTTAGAAATTCATTCAATAGCAGAAAATTAATTTGGCTCTCCTTTGCATCTTTACAGAGTTACAACAATGAATGAATCTCGGAGAAGTGAAAATAAAAATCGGGTTCTATTTACTTAACTCTACTTATTATTTATTTATGAGTTTTTATCATTTGTGATTTTGTGAATTTATTTTCATAAATGGTAGGGTAGATGATATTTTTATGATGATCTTTAAATGCATGATTATTAAGAATAATATTTTCTTGTGTGATCACTGTGGATCGTTATTCTTGCATAAAGATTATATATGGAGTTTAATAAAAATGACATAAAATATTACAAGTGCGTGTCTGTACCTGAAAGTTGTTATAAATAAATATGAGATCTAGAGAATATGAATTAGTGCATTGAGTTTTCACAATATGTGATATGAAAATACTATATGTCTAAAGTTTTGGGGTACGTGTTTGGCATGTGATTAGAGGAAAAGGTGTCTATTAGGAATGGTTGTGTTCTTTCAGTATTTGATTTTCATCACTTCTATATATATCCTACCTCTTGAGATTTCAAAGTATGTTACAGAAATTTAAAGAAACTTTTCACAGTATTACTTTTCTTACAACATTCTCAAAGAGTTATTAAAAGATCAAGTTTTTGATTCTTATTTTCCAATAGGATTATCTTCACTATTTTCTTGGTGCAGAAATCCATTGGATTTTCATATCCACTAAAACTATTTGCGTTAAATCCCATAGCAATCTCGCAGAGGAGAGGAAAAAATATTATTTTTAGAAAAATGTTTCGTGCGTGTTTCAAACCTCATAAGTTTGTGTTCAATGTCCAGATTGTCAAGTCTTCATCTTTGTATTCTTCTTTGTATATTTTTTATTTGTTCATGGAATATATTTTATAACAATTTCAACTAGGAGAAGATATGTAGAATGCCTCAACCATAACCAGATTCACCATCGAACTCAAGCATAAGCCAAATTTTATGCAAGCGATGATTCCTCATAGGCATTAACCAGAATCATTGACACCTAAAGTAAAAAGAAAAAATCATTGGTTGATAACTGCAGTCACAACATAGGAACAAAGTCAAACAGAGTATAAAAGCAAAATATAAATGTCAATTTCAAGTTACAACCTAAATATATAGTACACCAATCACCTTATCTTGCTTGATGTTTCAAGCACCTACGCTGTAATGTTAAAGTTATTAATATGATACAAAAACACAATTTTGAATGTTACATTATCGTATTCACTAATTATGTAACTACATTCTACTACTGGTTTAACACCATTATGAAATTTTTTTATTTCAGTTACAGCTTATTAAATTCCATTAAGTTCTTTGTCTAATACAACCTATTAAAATCCGTATTCTTTTGGAGGTGTAACCTTTTTCTCATTCTTATTCTATTTCTCAAGATCAAATATCCAACTTTCCACTTACTAAAATAAAACTAACACCAACTAGTAATCTTAAGGAATCCGGTTCCTTAAGTCTGTCTAATCTTCAAAAGTAAAAAATATGTGACATTATTGAAGAATTATGCAGATTCTTCAATATAGAATATGTGAATTATTGTTTCGGGTACACAAGCTATATGTTTGCACAAACATTTAACACAAGTTTAAGATTATATCAAGAATACTTACGAATAACACCTTCAACACAAGTTCTTCAAAAACTATTAAAAAAGTATGTTATTTACAGAAACAAGATGAAGTAGAAAACAGAACCAAGTTCTCCGAATTCACGGAGTGTCCTTAAGGAATTAATTCCCCTCAAGTATCCGAGATTACAGAATTTTCCCTCCCAGTATAAAATGGTTCACAATCAGAATGTAGCAGTACCTCAAACCTTCTGATTCTTCGAACACACTCAATGATAGATGATTACACAGACTTTTTTAAAAGTAGAAGAGTGTTTTTCAATGAAGAAAGATTTCGTGTGTACCTGTGGAAAAAAATACAGGTATTTATAGCCGTCACATGCCCCTTCGAAAAGGAAGCAATGTTCATAGAAGGGTCTATCACTTTGGAACAGTCATGTCTATCCATTCCAAAACAGTACGTCTTTTTTAAATAGTCACATCCGACCAAAATAGTGTGTCTATTCCTCGAATGGTTGCATCACTTTCAAGTAACGTTTCAATATTTCTGCATGCAATGCATGCATGTTTATGGATAAAAAATATTTTTTGTTTTTTTCATGGATTTTTTGGATCACTTGTTTTACCAAGTTTCAAATAAATTTTGTCTAAAAAATTAATCTCATCGATCATTTTCTAAATCCAAATCCAAATCCAAATTTGAAGTCGAAGCTAATCCGAGCAAGTGATGACGATGACGGTGCGAGGAACCTCTTGGTTCTTGCCTCACTATCCACATGAAGAAGTGTTACTGTAACGTACCGAGTTTGTACCCTAGACGCTACATGATGCTCATAATTCTGAGGGACCAAAGGCTAACCCATGACTTGTACCTGCTGCAATAACTGAATAATAATTCTGTATTATGCGAAAATTAGGAGAAAACTTGCCATAAGGTTCAAAACTATAAATAATTACTGAGTACTAAAAACTGAATACTAATACATCTGTCTGAAATACTCTAGTCTGGAAAGCATCTACTATCTGAACAAGGAGTTGATGGGAAAAGTCTCCAACTAACTCCGACTAATGAAATAAACTAAGTACTAAAATACTGGAATAAAAAATCTATCCTTGAACAATGAGGACTCACCACTAGTCTGCTGCTGATGGATCAAATTTCTAAGTATGATCGGGAGCCTGTGCATCTAAACCTATGATATAAGACATCATAGCACAAACGAAAGGTATGCGCCAGTACTTTGAATATACTGGTATGCTAAGTGAGGTAGGCTGAGATGTATGGTTTCATATGCATGAACAATACTGACTGAATAACATGAGTATAACTGAACGAGAGTACATTAATGAATACATAAACTGTAACTGAGGTCGTGATAACACTGGTTACTGAGTTCTGAATTACTGATTTACTGATATCTGAGTTTACTGATACTGTATTATTGTTAACTGAGTGACTATCTAAAAGTCCTGATTATGTAGAACTATTATGAGTTTGATACTGAACTAAGTGATTATGTCTGAAAGTCCTGATTTCTGTAGAACTGAATTGAGTTCTATTCTGAAGGCTAAAATTGATATTGTGGGAGGTAATTATCTAATTGAGATACCCCTTTCTGAATAGATTAGGGTCTAACCTGTAACCCCAGTTGAAAGAGTATCAGTACCGTGCCATGGGTAAAGACAACTGTGAGTTAACCCTCTCTGACAGAAAGCTCTTTCGTTAACCCTCGCTGGCAGGAAAACTCGTATGAGATGTATGAAACCTAGTCTGGTAGGAAGATATCTCAACCTGCGCTGGCTATGTAGTTCTGTAATACAGGAATTGCTACTAAGGGTCAAACCCTCTGCTGGAAGGAATGTCCCCATCCCTGGGTTCGCTTAGTGCTGAGTCCTTCTCCTAACTGAATAAACACTAAACTAATTCCTAGTTCATACTAGGCTTGACTTTGATGTTACTAATTATACTTTCTAACTGAACTGAACTGAGTTCACTAAGTTTTGTTGACTGATGGAACACTACTGAATTCTATTAACTGACTGAATTTACTGAGGTCTGAACTGGATACTAAACTGGACTGGACTGATACTGAGTCTACTGAGGTTTTCCTGAGTTTTATAATTGAATGAGGGTACTACTGATCGTGACATGATTGAGATTATTCTCTAACTGACACTGGCTCTAGGTAAGCAGCTAAATTGCCGGGTATTAAATACCCCTAGGAATCGATAGCATAAAAAGTAACTCACTGCATGACTTTAGTAGCATCATGGTACTAGCTTGCTAATAATACATTCACTTAGACATCGTTGGTCAAACACTTGTTATACATGAGCTTGTGTATGATTGGTATCACACAATAACATGTTATGCTTGGACTAGTCTAATCACATAAGTATTTTGACAAACACTTGGGGAGCATGGGTATTTCATATATCAATAAACATGTAGTAATATTATGGGTTCTACATTCAAGTTGCAATTCAAGAGTTTGACATGTAATTCATAAAATTCAATTCACAATTAAACTAGTTTGCATGAACTTGGGATAAATCATGAAATTAGATCACCATTAACATCATAATCATTAATACATTAAAGATCCAATATGAAATTTATGAAATCAATTAAGTTGTATTTAGAAGGACTTTCTTGAACTCCAAGGGTGGAAGGAAACCCTTGGATGAACACTTCACATACCTTGGTTTCTAAATTCTTGAAGAATGATGGTGAAATCTTAAGCCTTGGGTTTGAAATTTGATCTCCTAGGGTTTTTGTTCTTGAGTAAATTCTGAAACGGGAATGAATTTTTTCTCTAAAGGGGATAAATTTTGTGTTTCAGGGGATGACATAAAGTGGGAAAATACCCAATTACCCCTGAGGATGCGACTTTTTAATGAATAAAAACTGATTTAGCGACGCACAGACCGACGCACCGTATCATTGGCATCGACACTATGGCCAATGCACCGCATCGAGTTCGTATCGGTTCATTGGAATTAGCACTGGGAGATGGGAAAAAATACTCATCAATAAGATAGGCGATGCGGCGTGACGAGATTGCATCGATCCATTGGTTTGAGCTTTCGAATGTGTTTCAAACGAAGTCTAAAAAATCCGAAACTTGTTCGAGAACACCTACTGGCATTACTGATCATGATTTAACCTAAAAATCAATATTTAAAGGTCATAAGGGTCGTGAAATAGAGCCTCCAACCTACGAAGGCTAAAATAACACTAAGTATGAATACTTAGCTGAAATTTTCTAAGTCTGGGACCCCTTAACAAGCTTTAAAGGTCTGAATTAAGCTTAGGATTTTGTGGGGTATTACAGTTACTCAATAAAAATACATAAAAATTGCTTTCTCCCACCAATGTGGGAGAAGTATACTTTCTTAAATGATTACACTTTTTCTCCAATACTTTCCCTCCATTTCCATTCACACCAACTGAACCCAACTATCCTCTACATGAATAGGGAATTACTACTCCTTATAAAACTTTATGGACAAGTATGTGATCAACAAGCAAAAACTTATTGCATCTGGATAAGTGGGTTTCCCTTTTAACTTTTCATAGTGAACATGAGTCGGATGCACTCGGTCAATCGGTAGATTTGATATCTTTGAACCATCGAGCTTTAATGTACACCTAGACAACACATGTCACACAATCAATCTTTTCTTATTTATGGTTCTCACATTTTTGTTCATTTCACTCGTGAACACGTCCTGGTTTCATGAGAGATTAGAGAATAGGCCTTTACTAACATTCTCCTTGAAGCAACTTCCAATTCACCCTCACATAGGTGATTTCTAAATATTCAATCCTATAGATTAAACTATTTAGTCAAATCTGCCAAATTTAGATAATCATTAAAAGGCTTCACACCACAAGCCTTATCTTTGTTTTACTAAATATTATCTACATCATGAGAATGGGTTGGGTATATTGACAATGTTGAACCTGTCAGACACAACTTTTTTTGATCACCTTGAACCTAGTTCTTGAAGTCCTTCCACATAGGTGGCAACTTCTCTATTATTGCACCAACTTGAAATGCCTAGTTCATAACCAAACCTACAACAAAGTTCATGTAAACATTAAGAACATTTTTAACATGTTCAAATAAGGTATTCATTAAATTCATTCTGTACTTGAGATACGATATTCTTGTTATCAATCATTTGTACTCAAAGAATCTCGCAATAAAGAACTTCTTAGTTCCAGCATCCTCAGTCTTATATTTATTTTCTAGCACATTCTACAATTCTCTTAATGTCTTCATTCTGCTGTTAATATTGTATAAATCATCTTGGAGGCCACTTAGGATATAATTTCTATATAGAAAATCAGAATATTTCCATACCTCTATTACAATGAACCGCTCCTTGTCCAAAGATTCTCTAGGCACTTCTAGAGCATCTTCTGATATAAAACTTTGAAGATACAAGGTTTTCAGATAAAAGAACATCTTCTGTTGCCACTGCTTAAAATCTATTCTAGAAAATTTCCTGGGCTTTTCTGCTAGTGCCGTAGTGGGTGGCGCAGTTGTGTGACTGATTGTAGTAACATTGGTTGCTACTTGTCATACCATAAACATGACTGCTTGTAGTCATTTTTTCTGTCACAAAAAGACAATCAACTTTAGTATAAAAATATACTAATTACAAGTTTGTAGCAACTTTAAACAGTACTTGTTTCTAGTTTAACGATGAAGTTTTTATGTCTTCCAATCATTAACCGAATGAGCTTTAACTTGTGATGAAGTTTTTATTCCTTCAATCACTTGTTAAGTTAAAACAGAGTATAAAGCATAAATCTTTAATCTCCAAAAACCAAACTATACAGATTATGATAATTAATTCCTTAAGATTGTTTTTCAACATAAGTTTAAGATTATATCAAGAAATCTTGTGAACTTTTAATACCTTCAACACAAGTTCTTCAAGAAATATCAAAGAAGTATGTTATTTGCATAAAAAAGATGAAGTAGAAAATAGAACCAAGTCCTTTGAATTCACGGAGTGTCCTTAAGGAATTAATTCCCCTCAAGTACCTGAGGTTGCAGAATTTTTTCTTCCAGATAAAATGGCTCATAATAAGACTATAGTAGTACCTCAAACCTTCTAATTCTTTAAACACACTCTACGGTAGATGATCACACAGAGTTTTCTTAGAATTAGAAGATTGTTTTTCAGTGAAAAAAAATTTCCTGTCTACCTATGGAAAAAATATAGGTATTTATAGCCATCACATGCACTTTTGAAAAGGAAGCAATGGTTCATGGAAGGGTGTATTACTTCAGAACAATCATGTATATCCATTCCAAAATAGTATTCTGACCGAATAGTCACCCCTTTTCCGATAAAGTGTGTCTTTTTCTCGAAGGGTTATATCCTTTTCAAGTAACATTTCAACATTTTTGCATGCATTATGAATGCATGTTCATGGAGAATTTTTTTTGTTGGTTTTTCTTGGATTTTTCAGATCTCTTGTTTTACCAAGTTTTAAATAAATTTTGTCTAAAAAATTAATCTCATTGATCATTTTCCAAATCCAAATCTAAATTCAAATCCAAAGTCAAAGCCGAAGCCGAGACGAGCGAGCGATGATGATGACAGTGCGAGGCACCTGCCTCACTATCCACTTGAAGAAGTGTTACTCAATAAAAATACATTAAAGTTTCTTTCTCCCACCAATGTGGGAGAAATATACTTTCTTAAATGAGTATACTTTTCCTCCAAGATTTTCCCTTCATTTTCTATTCACACCAATTCAACCTACCATGAATTACAAGAATCAAGATAAAAAGAAAGAAGAAAGAGAAAAAAGCAGACTAGAGGAGTATTATTATTTCATAATTCAAAAAAACTTTAAGAATAAAATGTGATCTATTAGCTATATATAGATGATAGTCGGATAGAATTGGTTAGGCTATAACTAATTTGTGAACCATCTCTTTAACTAACTCTATATGATTACTTAAACTAACTAGGTTTAGTTGCTAATCATTGACATCTTCTTTAGTCTAAACACCCGTCAAACTTGGTATTGTGAAGATGTTGAAAACACCAAGTTTGGAGATAAGATACTAATGTTGAACCCTATTTAATCTTTTAGTTATAACATCACTAGGCTGATGTGCTGTAGCAAAATACATAGTCTTGACCAACCCTTGCTTAATTTTCTCCTTTACAAAAGTGACAATCTATTTTAATAAATTTTCTCCACTCATGGAATACGGGATTAACTTCCATTTGAAGTGCAACTTTTTTTTTTGGTAAATATTTGAAATTCAACTTTACTATCACTATATATGCACACTAGTTGTTGAAGTTGAATGTCAAGGTCTTTAATCAATCTAATTAACTATGTTAACTCTTCAACCGTAGAGGCTAAACTTGAAGCTGAGTTTCAGGAAATTGTAGTTTGTTTCTTAGATTTCTATGAGATCAAAGAATCCCCTAGTTTTATAGTAAATCATATAACATAATTTCTTGTCATGGCACAAGAGGCCCAATATGTATCACAGTAGGCTGTTAAGACTTTCATTTTGTTGCTAGACAATAGTATACATTGTCCAAGATTAATTTTGATGAATTTGATGATTCTTAATGTTGCATTCATGTGATATACCTTGGTTTTTGCATGAACTATATTAATATTTTTCATTACAAAAGATATTAGTTCTAGTGACTGTAAGATACAAAAGTTTCCCCATAATTCTCTAATAGACACCTTGATCAGTTAATGCTTTATAATCAGTGCTTGTTCGTTCTTGGATATGCTAATCATATTCTATAGTCGTCAGCTTAGTAGTTACGTAGGTATATTTGTTGGTTTAGCTGCTCTAAGTCTAGTTTTAGAAATTAACTCTAGAGCATACTTCCTCTGGTACATCACAATACCTTTCTTTGATCTTGCGAATTCAATTCCTAAGAAGTATTTGAGTTTACCTAGGTTTTTTATTTTAAAGGCTTTGTCCATATCACTCTTGGTTTCTTCAATCATATTCAAGTAATTATCGGAATCCACATATACCAAGAAAGTAATTACCTATTATTGGAAAATCATCCACATATATCAAGACTATAACCATACTACTCTAGGTTCTTTTGATAAAAAGTGAATGATCATATTGACTCTGTATAAACTTCCAAGTACGCAGAGTCTCAGACAGTTTGACATTTCATTTTCTAGGTGCTTTCTTAAGTCCATACAAGGATTTTAAGAGTCTACATACATTTTTACACTCCCTCTGACTCTAAAATCCTTGTGGAAGTTCAATGTAGATCTTATCATTTAAGTCACCTAAAATAAAAGCATTGTATGCATCCATTTAATCGATGCTCAAATGTCTTGTTGTACCTATAGATAGGATATTTGTGAGAGTTATCATTTTGACAACTGGATTGAATGTCTCTTGATAATCAATCCCCTTAGTTTGGCTATATGATTTTGCAACAAGTCTTGCCTTAGCCTTTCTACTTCACCAGATGCATGATATTTAACTTTGTAAATCCACTTGTAACCAATTAGTTTCTTCCCTTTTGGTAGTGATAAAATGGTCCATGTGTGGTTGTTTTCTAGTACTATAATCTCAGCCTTCATAGCTTCAACCTACCTTAGATCCTTAATAGCGTTTGCAAATGTAGTAGGTTTAACTTCTTAGAGAAGATAAGTAAAAAAACTTGATATTTATGGGACAAACCATCATATGATATAAATTTTAATAGTTAAGGAATATCATCATGAATATTGATAAAGATGAAGTCATTCATCCATCCAGGAGGATGTGATCCTTTGGTGGATCTCTTTTCTCTTGAATAGATGAACAAATACTTGAACAAGTGCTTGTATAGGTAAGTGCTCTACATTAGCTACAAGTACAATAGGTATAGCTTATGCACTTGATACAACTAGTGTAGGTGGTATAGCTAATGCAACTGTCTGGGAAAGATTGAGTGAGTGAGATGAGTGTATGATAGGTAGAGTAGAAAGACTTTTTGGTTAAGTAGAAGGCATGCAGCTGGGCATGTGTCATCAGACTCATCCATTAGGTATTGAAATGGACTCTAAAGCAACTGCGAATATTGCTTGTCAACGTACTCAAATTGTAAATCCTCCTTGAAGGTAACATCTGTACTGATAAAGAACATCTTATTACTCAATTCATAAAGAATATAACCATTTTGTGTTTCAGAATAGCCTATAAAGAGAGTCTGCTTAGTTCTAGGCATGAGTTTGTCTGTTTCTTGTACTACTTTAGCATGGCACAAACATCCTAGAGTTCTTAAGTGAGCAAGAGAAGGTTCCTTGTTACAAAACTTTTCAAAAGGGGTCATGTCATCAAGAACTATTAATTAGATAAGAAATAGCTTTTACACAATAACCCCAAAACTTGAGAGGACACTTAGAATAAAACCTTACAACTTCTGTTATTTCTAAGACATGTCTGTGTTTTCTTTTAGCAATGCCATTTTATTGAGTATGTCGGATAAATATTTTTAATAAATAATACCTAAATTAATGATCAATTTAGCACCTACACTATTGATAACTTTTGTGTCATTGTCAGTTCTCATAGTTTTAAGAATTATTTACTTAAGTACTAATATAAATCAGAACTGGTTGATAACAACTACTACTTCAGATTTTAGTTTTAACAAAAATATCCATGTGAATCTAGAATATCATCAACAGTAGTCAAAAAATATTTTTAACCATAACAAGTAGAATGTCACAATCCTAAAATCAAGGGTAATGATGGCACTTTTTGCGGCGTACCATGACAAGTAAGCCTATCACCCAAATTGATACACAAAGGGGAAAAGGAAAAAATACCCACAAGGTAGGGCTTCAAGAATGAAGTCGACCCACACAAGTATGATAAATATGAAAGGAATATAATCAACAATGCAACTATAACTCCCAAAATCCGATGTCAACAGTATAAGAACTACTAATACAACCATGAGTCAAATACATCAAAATACCCACACAAGATCAATATCTGTCTCCAATTACTAATATAGACATAACTACTATATAAAGATAGAGGAGAACTCCGGACACATGATTTTCCAATTGCTATCTTGAGTAAATCAAAAGACGCTCAAAATTAACTAATCAGAGGCATACTCAAGCTAGGACTTGCACCAAAAGGGCATAGTAGGCATGAGTACGATCCACTTGTACTCAGTAGGTATCATATGCCAACCAAGAAAAGTAGTAAATAAAGAATACTAAATATACACTAAGGTCACATACCTGTAATTAGAACATGTCCCACGACGGTAGCCCATGTTGCTTGCACTAACAGTTCTACAATTGTGATTCGAAACTACCCTTCGTTGTAACACGATGCTTAGCCTACCCCTAGTCATAACAAGTGATCCCAAGCTAACCTATGTTCTAACATACTTCTTAAGTAGCTGATTTAAAATATATATAAAGACTAAAAAACTAAGTAGAAACATAATCATCATGAGATATATTGTTTCAATAAATAACTGATCAAAGTTTACAATACTAAAATCTAAGAGAGAGAGAGAGAGGAAATTAAAATACAAATACTGATTCTGACTAACCACCTATGTAGCCTTTACTGTACTAATTATAGATATCTGGGACATGCCTCCAACTATCCTAAATAAATACATAAGAATGATGAAAATAAAATACGGAAACTGCAACTGACTTGAGTCCTCAAAATAAGAGAACTCATCACTTGCTGGCTGAATGTTGTGAACTGTCTGATCCTAGTGTGTGAGGTACATCTAATAACTACATTATAAAGGAATGTAGCCACAAATGTATATATGTGGATGACACTTTGGAATGTACTGAGTATGTGAGACATGCAATAAATCATGGAAACACTAATGCATGCTTTTAAAATTGAGATCATATGCTATTTTATGAATTATGCATTTAAATCATGGATATATGTAAAATCTATAAAACTTATTAATAATTCTATATCATGAACTAAAAATATTTCTGTAAGCGGGAAAATGGTAGAAACATGAGTACCATATAGAAATCTCAAGTTATAGCTGAATAGGCTTAAAACTGTATTGAGGATCATGTATGAATACTAAGTATAAATGCATAAATATATAAAATAATGCAAGAACAAGTAAAGAATGTGCTGAAATGATCTGAATAACTTTATAACTGATAATCTAAACTCCTGGTCATGCAAACATAAGCTGATATAATTTGAATACTGAACTAAAATTATGGGAGCTATCATTTAACTGAGATACCCCAATCTGAGTTAATTGGGGTCCAACCTGTAATCTTAATTGTAAGTATGTCAGTACATTACAATGAGTATTGACACTGGTTATGTGGATCCACTAAACTGATGTCTCGAGGACTAGGGTGTTTGTCTTCTACTAGAGGATGACCCTAAGAGGGTGTCAGTTCTCTACTGGTAGGTGATATCTCATAACCTATGCTGGCTACGTAGTTTTGGAACTTAGAGATTTCTACTAAAGGTCTAAATCCTCTACTGGCTGGTGAGCCTTCATCCATAGGTTTGCTCGGTGCTAAGTCCTACTCTCAACTGAAAGAAACTAAAGCATAAGCTGGTACATACATTGGTAAAAAATATTCTCAAGTCATGGTATTCTGAAAATAACAGTGTATGCAAAATCTGAAGTAAGCATGAACATGTAAACTGATGTATCTAGCATGATGTAATACTGGTGAGTGCTCATTATGAAAGTGTTGTAAAATTCACGGTACAAACATGTTATGAAAAACTTGAAATTTGAAAATCATATCATGCATGATCATCTAGGTATCGAGTGTTCATTACTAACCAACATAAAAATAATATAATTAAAATATGATAATTTCAAAGTAAGGACATGATAGGAACTTCATGACTTAAACACAAGAATCCAATATTTTCATCATGTAAGGAATCATCATGATTAGAGTATGAAAGAATAATCATCAAGGTAGAATTCAAGAATTACATAGAGAGATCATGGAATTTATGCTTCTCATGGAACCCTAGTTTATGGAATTCATAAAATTCATGAATGGAAATCTTAATTTTGGGCATTAGGATGAAAGGATATCCTCATTGAATACCCACATACCCAATTTTCATCATTTCTTAAAAGGGAACTTGGATTTGGATCCCTGGGAGGTGAATTATTGGAAGAAACCCTTTCTTGGTGTTTTTGAGAACTTGGGAGGAAAAGTGTAACACCCCGTATTTTTGGGCTAGTCTTTGAACCGTCGTTCCTATATGTATAAGTTATAATCCAAATTATTTCTATATGAATATAAGTTTTATGATATTTATTCTCGTGTTTAATGTGCTTTCCAGATGAAAAATGTTCATAGGAATCATTTAGAATAAAGTTGAGCTTAGAGCCTTTGATTCGTCCAAAGTTTGGTATTCGATTCTACAAGGCTCTACTTTAAAAGTGTATAATTTTAATATATATAGAATTTTTCAGCTCACGACCCACCAAAAAGTATATAATTGAATTAGATTTCCAATAATACCAATTTTGCCTTAATCCGATACCCGAGTAAAAAGTTATGACATTTTCTGTGTGAGGAAGTAAGCCGACGTGATTGGGACGCGACGAGATGGTCCTCAACACGATGAGCAATGTGAAATGATGGACAACATGATACAGAGCTATTTCATACGCTATTTTAATTCCAAAAGGGTCTATGGGCACTTTGGTCACTTTCCCTCACACAAATTCGCCCATAACACTTAATTTCAGCCCCCAAAAGCATTATACACACTATTATTCTTCTTTTCTCTCAAAGAAAAATCCATAGACATCTCCCAAGAACACCAAATTAATTATCTTCTCTTCAAGAAAATCCAAGAACTAAAGTTTCCTAATTCAAGAAAGCTTTCAAGGTTGTGTTTCTCCTAAAGGATTAAAGCTTTAAGGTATGTGGGAGTTCATCCATGGGCCCCCTTTCACCTATGGAGCCCAAAAGCCTTTTTCTCAATTAAAGAATGAATTTTTCATTATTATGGTATTTTGTATGTTCAAGAAAGATTGAATTTCAAGTTTTCATGGTGTTTTTAATTCAATTCAGCCCATGTGTGATTTCATGCAAGATTTTGAAATTCCTGATGCTATGAATTTGAATTTCCCATGATTTATTCAGGTAAATTCCATGATAGATCCTAAATTCACGATGTTTAGCAATATTTCCATGTTTTAAATTCATGCTTTCCAAGAGAATTTCATGTAAATCCTCAAATTCATGATCTTAGTCATGTAATCATGCTATGCTCGCATGTTTTAACAATTCCATGCTTTAATTCATGACCCTCAAGTGTTTGATGAAATGCCTAAGTAATGATTTTGGAGTAATGTTTACTTATTATGATTTCAAATGCTCTCGTGTGTTCTTATTATTATTGCTATCGAGTCCTGAGAGTTATGAATACCAAAAATTTAGCTGTTTACCTAGTTTTCAGTATCTACAGAATGATTTTAGTTATACCATGGAAAATATTATTTAGTCAGTAATATGGTTAGTTTTGAGTCCAATTAAGCATAGCTCAGTCCAGTTTCAGTTTCTATAACACCCCAAAAATCTATTCTGAGATGTCACACGATGCTTAGGACCACAATTGATCCCAAGATAACCCTTCTACTGGAATAACTCATAAGCAACTGAATAAAATACATAAATCTAAATGAAATAAGCAGAAGATAACTCTTTTCTGAATCTGATCAATACCAAACTAAATTAAAATAATTACAACTCTACTTTTACAAACAAAATTAGAATCAAATACCTTAACTCTACTGACTGTCTATGAAGCCTCTACTAAGATTAACTATAGGTAGCCGGGACATGAACCCCAACTATCCCAAATAAATATGACTGAATGAATAAAAATAAAATATTGCTCAAACTGTATGACTGACTCGAGCCCTTGAATGAAGAGGACTCATCACCTGCTGACTTGAAGCTGTAAATTGTCTGAATATGTTATGCGTGCTACAACTGAACTGATACCTATATTATGAGACAATGTAGCACATAGACATATATGTGGATCAGTACTTTGAGGATTTACTGAGTATATAGGGGTGAATGCATAAGTAAAACATCATCTTATCATGATAATTTATAAAACAATGCATGCTAAATGTAAATGACTCACATCGACTTGAGTAATTTAGAATCTGAAGATAAAAAATCATGAATAGTAAAGCACATAATATAAATCTTGTGAGTCATAACACTTAGTTCTAAAATCTGTATTTCTGTTCTATTCTCAAATCATATAGGCTAGGTAAAAAAAGGGTCACTATTTTATGTCTGAAACTAAAAGCTGTAATTCTGTAATCTGAAATCTTAAGTAAAATAATATCTGAGTAAGTTTGTGAGCCTTTACTCTTAGTTTTTCTAAAAGCTTTTCTAGTAATCTTTTTTGTTAGCTAGCAGGGAGGTTCTGTTAACCGACATAAACCATGTGAGCATTCATGGAGTTCAATGTTCTTGTCCCCCTAAGGAGGAATCCTCAGGTTGGAGACAGGAGACATACTCTTGCCAGGGAGTATAACCTATCTAAGTGATCACATATCTGTCATCCATGTAGAAGTGGGAATAATCTAAATCCTACGTTGGCACATAGTTCTGGGGTATGAAACCATAGTAACATACCTATCTCGGTGCTAAATATTACTCCCATTAAATCTGTATACTCATTCTGAAGAAAATCCACGTTAAAATAGTCTAATGATTTGTAATAAAAACCAACTATATAGATGTAAAGCTAAATCTATAATTTGAATCTGTAAAGTGGATTTCATATCTATTTTGAGACCAAAAGGTCAAATCTTTATCAATAATCTGAAAGGATCTAGTTATAGGGTGCTTATAGCACAACAATTCTTGAAATAACAATTTTAATTAGGGATTAATGACCCATGTATCAATCTCACGTTAAAACATCAAAATATTCATGCTTGATAATGTAAACATTGATAATTTAATTCAAAATTTGGAAATTTCTGAAATATGCATGAAAATATGAACATAATCACATAATTCAACTTCTCAACCATGGGAAATCTCATAATCTTATGAATAGCATTCTTTGAGTTCTTGTATTGAGAATCCTAAATCTTAAATTTCTTTGGGGAATTAATGGAGAAAATTTGGATTTCTTGGGGAGGAAGTTGATGGCCTACAGTTTTCTTTTCCTTGAGAGAGAATGCTTTGATTTGGGTAAAATTCAATAAAGAATGACTTGAGAATTATTTTAGGGATTAAATCCTATATCTGGATGAAATAAAATTATGGTAAAGGGCCAATTTAACCATGGACGAAGCTTTTAATTTCCGTTGAAATTTTCCAAAATAGGCACCTAGCGCGACATGGCGTGATCGCGTCGGGCCACTGGAAATAGAAAATTGGGAACTGAGGGCTTGGCGCGACGTGGAGGAATTACGGTGTCCTTTTGAAATATCATTTTGACCACCAACGCGATGTGGTACGATTGCGTTGGGCTACTATATTTTGACAAATGGGAAAATGGACCATTTCACGATGTGCCAATATCGCAGAGGTCCACTGGAATTGACGATTTCCATTTTTGCCTTCTCCATGACGCGCTGAGAGTCCAGGTGGCACACTGTCAACATAAAAATGCTCTAACTTCTCAACCGAGTGTTGGATTTGGACGAATTTGCTATCGATGAAAAACTTATTCAAGTTTCCACGTAATGGGAGGTTGAAATTTTGAAAATTTCACATGGAATAAATATTATTAATTTTGGAAGCTATCCCTTAACATTCTTGGAATGAATTTAAGCTAGGAAAATACAGGGTATTATAGTTCTAGTATAAATTTACACATTAATAATTACCTCAGAATCCATATGCTCTATTATTTTTAGAATACCATGACATGAGCTTATTAGTAATTAGTTATCAGTGCATGCACTAGTTACTAATCCGTGTCAGTTCAGTTGGGAGTAGGATTCAGCACCGAGCAAACCTAGGGATAGGGGATCACCTGCCAGTTGAGGTAGTGACTCTTCGTAGCAATCCCTATATTACAAAACTACATAGCCAACATAGGTTTGAGATGTTAACCTATCAGTTGAGGGTTTATACATATCTCATCAGAGCACTTGCCGGTAGAGGGTGACTCTTTAGTCCTTCGGGCCTTCGTTTTAATAGATCCACACAAAAAGTGTTAGTACTCGTGGCAGGGTACTAATACCCTTCCAACTGAGGTTATAGGTTGGACATCGATTAGCTTAGATTCAGGTGTGTCGGTTAGATGATACCTCCTACAGTCTCATTTCAATATTTAGTTTTAGAGTTCAGTTTCAGGTTTGCTTGACCATAGCATACAATTATAAGTTATTCAGTTATCCGTATTTTAATATCTTAGTTTACAGACTATATCAGAATTATGTTTTATGCTTGGTCTTGCATTCTCAGATGTTATAGTTTTCACACATTCATTCTCAGTTATCTCTTATTATTCAGTTAGTCCTTACCTCATATGCATAGTACTCCACAGTTTCAACCCAGTTATTTACGCTAAGTTCTTATATCAGCTACTCAGTTTATAGGCATTAGTTATCTCCTTTGTTAGATTTCAAATATTTCTTCACCTAGGCATCAGATATTTAAGTAATCAGACCAGTTCAATACAAATATGTTTATTTTCAAACGTTCACGTATTCATGTTTTACCATATCCCAGTTTTGGTTCAACTTATATTATAAAATAAAAGTTTGAAGAAACTAAGTGTACTGATTCACCACCTTATCAGAATATATTTGTTACTCATGTTTTAACATGTTTTCAACTTTCAGTTTACTCCGGCCTATTGGTCAGTCTACTCACACTTAGCATGCACGCTTTAAGATTTCATATATATAATTAGTTTTACTTAGTGCATTCACCCTCGCTTACTCAGTACATTCCAGAAGTACTGATCCAAAAATACATTTGTGTGGATACATTGTTTCATAATGTAGGTACCATTTGTAGCCCACACATCATGATCACACAGTTGTAGTTTCTAGTTAGTAGGTGATGATTTCTCTTGTTTCGGGAACTCCAGACAGTTTTAGTTCATGTATATTTCATTTATTTTTCATATGTATTAATTAGTGGTAGTTAGAGGCATGTTCCAGCTATCTATTATCAGTATAGTAGAGGCTTCATAAATGTCAGTTGGAGTTAGTCATTTATTTTTTAGTTTATTCCTTCAGGCTTATCAGATTGTAAAATATTATCAGTTACATACCATTTCAGATTTTTAGTATGATTATTTTTTCGCACTGCAGAACTTGTCATTTAATGTATTATAATTCAATTGCTTAACAGTATGCTAGTTTATGGGTTATATGGGGATCACTTTTGGTTCCAAGCACCGTGTGGAATCCAGGGTATACTCTCGTGGCGTTAAAAAGTTGGTATCAGAGCACAAGGTTCAAGTGTCCTAGGGTGTTTATGAAGCCATGTCAATAGAGTCTTACGAAATAGTATGGAGATGTCTGTACTTTTTTTCGAGAGGCTATAAGGCATTTAGGAAAATGTTTCCCTTCTTTCATATCTCAGATAGTGCTATAAAAGGGTTATCTAAGAAACTTATACATATTCTCATCTTTCTCTATTCATGCCATATCTTTCTTGTTTTTGAGGTAATAGAAATAGTCAAGCTTAAATTCCTATAGACAGAGTTTTCTCCGACAGTCCGCACAGACAGTTGTGGGCTTGGACGCAGGCTCAAAAGTATCCTATCTGTTCTGTTATGTTCTAAAGTTTTAAAGATTTTATTCATGATAATGAAAACTCGTGCACTAATCCAAAGTCAGATATGCTTTTAGATCCCTCCCCAGAATCCTATGATAGAATATGTTCTAGAATTAGAAGCTTGAACCCTGAAGTTTAGTAGTAGTATAGTTGGGATAGTGTTATCTGGATTGAGCAGATTTTGTATCCATGGGGCTACTTGTATGAAAGGTGAATCATTAAGCTTGAATAGTGTATGCAAGAATTTAAGTTAAGTATGATGGTGTGGGTGTTCTTAGATAGTATCCTTTAGTTGTTAAGTGTGCATGAAGCTAGTGATGTAGTATGTAACGTTCTTACCCGCTAAGTTATGGACTTTAGAAAGTTAAGAGTTGTATATCAGAAGGAAGTAATAGCAGCGGGTTCTACACTTTTAGGTGCAGTCTTTCAGGGTGAGTTTAGTAATTATGTGTATTGATATATCCCGGGCTCTAGAGTAAAATGGTTGTAGTTCAGTTTAGAGTTAATAAAATGGGCCCACAAACTTAGAATGATGGTATGTAACTAAGGGGGATATGATTGAACAAGTAGCCAAGTCAGGCTCTCATATTCTAGTAGAAGTACCAGTATGTGTAGAAAAGCAGTAAGGGAGGATGATTCCCATCCTATTATTATCCCAGTATAAAGTTTTTCAGTTATCACGATATCTACTGATGCCTTACGTGTCATCTCCATGATCATAGTTCATGTTCATGCATATTATAAAGAATCATGTACACTTCCAGTTCCTAGTATGAGGAGTTCCAGTTCACTCAGTAGTACGAACCATGTTTCACGAAATCATGAACTCTAAACTTAGGTCATTCAGCTCATGACTCATGTACTTATGTTTTACAGTATGTTCAGTTCCAGGTGCTCATGCTACACTCCTAATGATTAGTGGAATTCAAATTATATCATGTATTTCCTTAGTTTAGCTCTCTTCAATGAATTCATGCTTTTTATACTTTATTCCTGGGCCTTAGTTAAGTTTCAAGGTTATCCTTTCATGTTTCAGGTCCTTATGTTCTAACCTTTTAGAGACCTCTCCTTACTATTAAGATAGTGATGATGAACTATTATTTAGATAAAAGATACTAAGTGTTCCTTGTTTTCATGGTTCAAACTAGTATTGTAGTGTTATGTGTGTAACTTGTGGTTTTGAGTTAGGCTTGAACATGGTGGGGGTATGTAGCTCAAATCAGACTTTGACAGGAATAGTTATATGTACCTATGTAAGAATTATAAGTTAGTGGTATTTAAGTGGAAAAATATAGTTGAGTATAAGCTTTTAGCATAATTCAGTCGGTATAGTAAATAATTCAATTTAGTAGTCAGACAGGCAAGTTCCTATGGTTTTTCCATCTCCTGACCTAGTCTTACTACCAGAAGTCTTATGAATATGGCCATTCCATGAGGTAAACTATTTGTATCCATGAAAATTTTGAATTCATCTCATTTTATGCATATGCATTAGTTTCAGAATCTAGATATTCAGTCATGATTCAGTCTGTAAGTGTCCCGTGCATCATCTCAGTGTTTCCTTAGTATTTCAGCCAAGTCAGTATCATTCGGGGGATCAAGTATCCCAAGGTGGAGATGTAATACCCTGAGTATTCATGTTCTAAACCATTCATATTTTCTTCATGAAACAAGATCCTGCTTGAAGTAATGGTTACTTATCAGTTGACTCTCTCATTTCTATCTCATCCTTATGACCATTCTCATGCCCTTGCATATATTCAAGAAATCAGTTCAGTTTATGATATTCAGTTTATATATTATATTTCAGAATCAGTTACATAATCATTTTTTCAGTCATGCATATTCAGAACATGATCTTAGTTACCTTCGTATAGTACTTTCAGTCTAACTAGTCTCATTTAAGGATGAATGTTCCCAAGGAGGAGATAATGTAACACCCTGTATTTTTGGGCTAGTCTTTGAACCATCGTTCCTGCATGTATAATTTATAATCCAAATGATTTCCATATGGATATAAGTTTTGTGATTTTTATCCTCATGTTTAATGTGCTTTCGAGGTGAAAAATGTTCATAAGAATCACTTAGAACAAAGTTAAGCTTAGAGCCTTTGATTCGTCCAAAGTTTGATATTCAATTCCTCAAGGATCTACTTTGTATTTGTATAACTGTTTATATATGTATAATTTTTCAGCTCAATACCTACTAAATTGTAGATATTTGAATTAGCTTTCCAACGATACCAATTGTCTCTTAATCCGATGCTCGAGCGAAAAGTTATGACACTTTTTGTGTGAGGCAGTAAGCCGACACGATTGGGACGCGGCGTAATGGTTCTCGACGTGATGGCCAACACGATATGGAGCTGTTTCACACGCTATTTCAGTTCCAAAAGGGCCTAGGGGCACTTTAGTCACTTCCCCTCACCCAAATCCGTCCATAACACTTAATTTCATCCCCCAAAAGTATTATACATACTATTATTCATCTTCTCTCTCAAAGAAAAACCCTAGCTACCTCCCAAGAACACCAAATTAATTTTCTTCTCTTCAAGAAAAGCCAAGAACTCAAGTTTCTCAATTCAAGAAAGCTTTCAAGGTTGTTTTTCTCCTTCAAGATTAAAGCTTTAAGGTATGTGGGAGTTCATCCATGGGTCCCCTTTCACCCCTGGAGCCCAAAAGCCTTTTTCTTTCAATTAAAGATTGAATTTTCCATTATTATGGTATTTTGTATGTTCAAGAAGATTGAATTTCACGTTTTCATAGTATTTTTAATTCAATTCAGCCCATGTGTGATTCCATGCTAGATTTTGAAATTTCTCATGCTATGAATTTGAGTTTCCCATGCTTTATTCAAGTAAATTCCATGATAGATCCTAAATTCATGATGTTTTGCAATATTTCCATGTTTTAAATTCATGCTTTCCACATGTTTGATTAAATTCCCATATCATGTTTAATCAATTTCAAGATGAATTCCTAAGTTATGAATTTTACCATGTAACTCTATTGTTCCATCATGTTTAAGACATTCTTATGTTCAAGCTATGATCTTTATATGTTTTGATGAAACGTCCATGTCCTATTTCAAACGAATGTCATGTAAATCCCTCAATTAATGATCTTAGTCATGTAATCATGCAATGCTCACATGTTTTAACTATTCCATGCTTTAATTCATGACCCTCAAGTGTTTGATGAAATGCCTAACTAATGATTTTGGAGTAATACTTACTTATTATGGTTTCAAATGCTATTATGCGTTCTTATTATTATTGATATCGAGTCCTGTGGGTTAAAAATACCCAAAATTTAGCTGCTTACCTAGTTTTCAGTATCTACAGAATGATTTCAGTTATACCATGGGAAATATTATTTAGTCAGTAATATGGTCAGTTGTGAGTCTAATTAAGATTAGATCAGTCCAGTTTTAGTTCTAGTATCAATTTACACATTAATAATTACCTCAGAATCCGTATGCACTGTTATTTTCAAAATACCATGACCCGATCTTATCAGTTTTTAGTTATCAGTGCATGCACCAGTTAGTAATCCGTGTTAGTTCAGTTGTGTGTAGGATTTAGCACTGAGCGAACCCAGGGATAGGGACTCACCTGCCAGTTGAGGGTGTGACTTTTAATAACAATCCCTGCATTCCAGAACTACGTAGCCAACACAGGTTTGAGATGTTAACCTTCTAGCTGAGGGTTGACACATATCTCACCGGAGCATATGCCAGTAGAGGGTGACTCTTTAGTCCTTCGAGACTTCATTTTAGCGGGTCCACACAACCAATATTAGTACCTACGGCCTGGTACTGACACCCTTCCATCTGGGGTTATAGGTTGGACCCTGATTAGCTCAGATTGGTGCATGTCAATTAGATGATACCTCCCACAGTCTCAGCTCAGTATTCAACTTTAAAGTTCAGTTTCAGGTTTTCTTGACCGTAGCATACAGTTATAAGTTATTCAGTTATCAGTATTTTAATATCTTAGTTTACAGACTATATCAGAATCATATTTTATGCTTGGTCTTGCATTCTCAGATATTATAATGTTCACACATTCATTCTCAATTATCTCATATTTTTCAGTTATTCCTTACCTCATATACATAGTACTCCATAATTTTATCCCAATTATTTAGACTAAGTTCTTATATTAGCTACTCAGTATATAGGCACTAGTTATCCCCTTTCTTAGATTTCAAACATTCCGTCTCCTAGGCATCAAATATTCTAGTAATCAGACTAGTTTAGTACATATATGTTCGTTTTCAAACGTTCACGTATTCATGTTTTACCATATCCCATTTTTGGTTCTACTTATATTATAAAAGAAAAGTTTTAAGAAACTAAGTGTAGTGATTCACCACCTTATCAGAATATATTTGTTACTCATGTTTTAAGATGTTTTCAGCTTTCAGTTTACTCCAGCCTATTGGTGAGTCTACTCACACTTAGCATGCATGCTTTAAGATTTCATATATATAATTAGTTTTACTTAGTGCATCCTCCCCCGCTTAATTAGTACATTTCAGAAGTACTGATCCACATATACTTCTGTGTGGCTACATTGTTTCATAATGTAGGTTCCGTTTGTAGACCACACATCATGATCAGACAGTTGCAGTTTCCAACCAGCAGGTGATGATTTCTCTTATTTCGGGAACTCTAGACAATTTTAGTTTATGTACAGTTTATTTTTTTCAAATGTATTGATTAGTGGTAGTTGGAGGCATGTCCTAGCTATCTATAGTTAGTATAGTAGAGGCTTCACAGATGTCAGTCAGAGTCAGTCATGTAATTTTAGTTTCTTGCTTCAGGTTTATCAGATTGTAAAACTTTATCAATTACATACCATTTCAGATTTTTAGTATGATTATGTTTCCGCACAACCATTTAATGAATTATATTTCAGTTGCTTAACAATATGCTAGTTCATGGGTTAACTTGTGATCACTTGTGGTTCCAAGTATTGTATGGAGTCCTGGGTGTACTTTCGAGGCGCTACGAAAAGGGATCAGGTATTTGATGTATTTGGGGTTATGGAATTATAAAATAACATTTATATTAGTCATAGGATAGTTTAGGATGTAAATGATTTTCTTACCTTTGAAAAACTAAAGAGAAATGCTGGTTTTAGTGTTTCTGAACAAGGTCCGTGCCATGCTGAAAATCATGAAGCACAAGGTCCGTGCCACGCTGAAATCACGTACCCTCACTAGTTCCTCACAAAAATGCTCATAGCTTTTTGATCAGGTATCGTATTAAGGCAAAATCTAATGTGTTGGAAAGAGGACACATTTATCTATAATTTGGTGGGTGTTGAGCTTCAAAATTCCATATATTCTAGAAGTTATACAAGTTCAAAGTTGGACCTTGTAGGATCGAATACCGAAATTCGGTCGAATCAAAAGTTCTTAACTCAACTTTATTCTAAGTGTTTCTTATGAACATTTTTCACCTCAAAAGCACTCTTTACACTAGCATAATGATCATGATACATATATTAATATACAAATCATGGTATTAGAATTTTTACATGAGAACAACAATTTTAATTCTAGCCCAAAAATATGGGGTTTTTCATTATCTTCCCCTTGGAATCATTCATCATCAAATAATGGGTAGCAAATTATTAAAGTTTTAAAAGTATGGAATAAAGTATGTAACTTAACATTAGGATTTCTACCTCAACAAAACTCATTTAGAAATCAAAAGAGGGATTCATGGCTGTAATACCCCATACTTTTCCTATCTTAATTTCGCTCCTAGATTGTCAAGGATTAGCTTTAAAAATGAATTTCTTTTGTTACGTATAGAATTTTCTATATTTAGACCCTTAATTGTGTATAAAATTGAATTAGCTTTCCATTGATATCAATTTCTCCTAAATATGATACTCGGTTGAGAAGTTATGCCATTTTTAGTAAAGCAGTATCCCAACTGGAGAAACATCACATCACGGTGGCATGTTAAATTGGGACTTTTGTTCCATTTTCTAGTTCCGATTAAATTTTAAAAGGGGCACTTTGGTTAATTCCCAAGGCCTCAATTTGTCATAATCAAGGAATTTAGCACATTCAAAGAACTTTATGCTTATTTTCATCCATTCTCTTTCAAAGAAAAACCCTAGATCTCCAAAGCTTCTTCTCCAAGAAATCAAATTCCTCCATTATTTCTCCAAGAAAGCTCCAAATTGAGGATTCCCAAGACAACATAATCAAGAACTCATCTTCAAAAACTCAAATAGGAATCAAATATCAAGATTCTTCATCAAATCATCTACCAAGGTATGTGAGGTTTATGTACAAGGATCCTCTTCCATCCTTGTTCCCAAAACCAAGTTTTAATTACAAATTTATATGATTTTGAATGAATATCCATGAGATTTGAATTAGGGTTCATACCTATTATTTCTATTTGCAAGATTATGAGTTTTTGAGAGATTTTGAAGATAAATTGCATGTTTATTTTCATATTTTCATGCCCATTGAAGTAAACTCCAGTTGTTGAGATAAATTATCATTGTTTCCATTATCAAGCATGATTATTATGATGTTTTGACATGAACCTGATGCATGGGTTATCAAGCCCAAGTTTATATGTTGATATTTTAAGAAAAATGATGCTTTAAGCATCCTATGATTAGATTATTTACAGATTTTCAATAAAGTTTTGATCTTTTGATCCTCAAATAAGATTGGGGAATCCACTTTACAGATTTATCTCTGATTATAGAATTCAGATTAGCTTTATTTACAGAATGACTTAGATAAAAGCATAATTGGTTTCGTGATAACCCTTATGCTAGTTTTTAAAGCGGATTTCCAACAGAGTGAGCATACAGATTAAAAGGAAGTAGTATTTAGCACCGATCGAAAATTGTGGGATTAGCATGCCCTATCTTCCACAAAACTATGTAGCTAACTGTAAGACCCTGCAAAATTCCTAAGCTTAGTTCAGTCCTTTAAGCTTGTCAAGGGGGTCCCAGACTTAGAAAATTCTAACTAAGTTTCCAGAGTTAGCCTATTATTTTCCTTTGAAAGTTGCCAATCTCATTTCACCACCTTAATATCCTTTAATGGTTAGTATTTTTATTAATTCATGATCAGGGAGGTCAATAGGTGTCCCCGGATAAGTTTTGAATTTTTCAAACCTCGTTTAGACCACGTTTGGTGTCCCAAAAGTGTGGACCAATGCGATCTTGGCGCGCCGCATCACCTACCTCTTTGGTTAACATTTTTGTAGGTTGCTCGAGATATAAGTACTGTGGTTTGGCGCGATCATGGAGTGACACATCGACTATCACGTCGATGCCATCGCCGTGTCGCGTCGATAATAGCATCGATGCCCAGTTTTAGTCATTAAATATCTGTATTTTTTAAGGTCAAGAGGGTTAATTTCCCACCCCTATAGAAGTCTAAAACACGGGATTTATCCTCAATTTAACCAAAATATAGTGTCTCTCTCAAGTTTCTCTCAAGAACAAGTTAGGGTTTTCAATTATGGATTCAAATTTAATACTCAAATTCAAGAATCTATCCATCAATCTTCATATAATCAAGAACTAAGGTATGTCAAGTGTTCATTTATCGATTTCTTTAATTCATGAAACCCAAAAATCAAGTTTTAAACAATGAATTATGATATTCATGTTATGGATTGATTATGTTCATGTGGTTGTAGTTGTATGATTCCCAAGTTGAAATCTTTATTTGTTTTTATGAAACTATGTTAGAATGCAAGTTGAAAACTATGAAATTCGTTGGTTATGATGTGTTAATTGATGATTATGCCAATACTCTAAGAGGTGCATGTAAGGTGTTTGTTAAACTGCCTAAGAGAAAAGAAATTGGGTATTATGGCTCAATTGTGACCCAAGTGATAAATGCATGCTTTACCCTTATGACCAAGAATGAATTCCATGATATTGTGTGCATTATGAATGTTTGATGGAACGTTCATGAGATTAGGTTGATGAAAGTATGACATGTTTATATGCATTCCTATCCATGTACAACATTACAATAACTAGGTGCTTTATGAAATCTCCAAATTTATTGTATTATGAATAGTTGATATTGGTCATATGTTCAAGAAGTGTCATGCCTTGTCAGTTTCCTTCTATCGAGTCCTGGGTGTACTTGTACCCAACAATTTAGCTGTGTGCTTAGATCCAGTGTCAGTTTTCACGATACTCTCAGTCAATCCATGATCATTAGAATTCAGTCAGTCTCATGACTTAGGAAAACTCAGTAAATTTAGTATTAGTCTAGTCCTACTTAGTAATTTCAGTAATCTCAGTAACCTCAGTGATCTCAGTAATCTTCATACTCTCAGTAATCCCAGTCAGTTATTAATCTCAATAGTATTTCGTCAGTCAATAAAATTTTGTTATGTCAGTCCAAATTAGTTATACAATATGATTAGTAATAGTAACCGTTTAGTTCAGTGTCTCTTCAGTTGGGAGTAGAATTCAGCACCGAGTGAACGCTAGGATGAGGGCTCACCTTTCAGTTAAAAGAGGGTGTGATCCTTAGAAGCAATCCTTGCATTCCAGAACTACGTAGCCAGCGTAGGTTGAAATGTACCCTACGAGTTAGGGATTATACACCTCATTTGAGTTTTCCTACTAAGAGGGGTTGACGAAAGAGCTCCTTATCAGAGAGGGTTTACTCACAGCTTGTCTTTACTCGTGGCATGGTACTGATACCTTTCCAGCTGGGGTTATAGGTTGGAGCCTACCAGTTTAATTTCTGGTTATGTCGGTTAGATGATTACCTATCACAGTCTTTGTTTCAGATCTAGTCTCAGTAATATAACTCAGTTCAATTCTACAGATTTTAGGACTACTAGATACAGTCGCTCAGCTTAGTATAGAACTCAACTAGTTCTATCAGAATCAGTACTGTCAGAAACAGTCACTCAGTTAATAGTATATTAATTATATGAAATTCATACTATAAGTATTCAGTTTTAGGACTGTCAGATACAATCAATTAGACCAGTTCTTTATAATCAAAACTGTCAAAAATAGTCATTCCTTTATCAGTAATATGACATCAGTTTCTCAGTACTCCATAGACTCAGTCACTTAGTATCCCAGTATTAGTACTCAAATATCAGTAAATCCACATAATCAGAATTCATGAGTCAGTGTTATCACGATCTCAGTTATAGTTACGTATTCATGCATGTATTCTCACGTTCATGTTATTTAGTCAGTTAGTATTGTTAATGCATATGAAACATTCATCCTACCTCACTTGCATCTTAGTACATTCAATCATACTGACGCATTTGTGCTATGGTGTTTTATACCATAGGTCAGAAGCATGCGCTCCAGAGCATCAGTAACATTCCAATTTCAGCAGTCAGAGTCTGCAGTGAGTCCTCATCATTTGAGGATGTTATCATTTTATTATTTCATTCTTTCAGTACTTAGTTTATTTCAGTAGATGGAGTTTATTGGGGGATTATCCCAACAACTCTTTAATCAGATAGTTTAGTTTTAGAGACTTTCAAACTACAACATGTTCAAACTATTATTTCAGTTATTTTGGTATTGTTATACTATATATTTTCAGTTATCTATCAGTATTAAACCTTATGGCATTTCAGTTCATGTTTCCGCATTTACGAAATTACTATTATTATTTAGTGCTCAGTTACAGATATTAGTCATGGATTAGCTTGTGGTCCTTTGGGATTATGAGCACCATGTAGAATTTCGGGTAACAGATTCGGGGCATTTCAAACTTGGGATCAGATCCTATGGTTCAATAGTGTCCTAGGAAGTCTGAAAAGCCGCATCTAGTAGAGTTTTGTACATGGGTGTGTTGTGTACCACACTTATGTTCAAGAGGCTATGAGATGTTTTAGGAATAGTTTCCCATCTTTCAGTAACCATGTCATTCCAGTGAGCATAATCTCGAATTTAAATCTCTATCTAATCCGCTCCCTCTTTTTTTTTACAGAACATGCCTACCAAAGGGACTAACAAAAGGAGAACGGGAAATCAGTCAGCACCTTAGCCTGTCTAGGCAGATCCTCTGGATGAGCATGTCTCTCATGCAGAATTTAGAACTGCATTCACTACTCTAGCCAATTCAGTCACAGCTCAGAAGAAATGACCAACTGTTATTCTAGCCAACCAAGTGGCCAATTCTGCTACAGCCAGGATTTGGGATTTCACCTGAATGAGTCCTCCTCTATTCTCAGTTTCTAAGTCTGAAGAGGATCCACATGAGTTCTTCAATCAAGTTTAGAAAGTTACATATATCATGGGAGTGACTTCCAGTGAGAGTGCAAAGTTAGCCACCTATCAGCTACAAGATGTAACCCATATGTGGTTTAAGCAGTGGAAGATAGGTAGGGGTGCAAATGCAGGGCCAATAGAATGGGAAGAGTTTGCTACAACCTTCTTAGGTAGGGGTGCAGATGCAGGGACCATAGATCAGAAAGAAGACAAAGTATTAGAGTTCATAAACCTCAGACAAGGTAGCATGAGCATAAAAGAATACTCCCTCAAGTTCACTTAGTTATCCAGGAACGCTCCCTATGTAGTAGCAAACAGTAAATCTAAAATGAATAAGTTTGTGTCTGTGTTATTAGGTAGAGTGGTTAAGAAGTGCAGGACTACGATGTTGATTAAAAAGATGGATATATCTAGGCTCATAGTCCATGCTCAATAGATTGAGGAGCAGAAACTTAAGAATAAGGAGAGGGAAAATAAGAGAGCCAGAACTGGTAGTTATAGTTTTTCTTAGCCAAGGTCGCAAAGTGGTAACCGTTCTTAGCATAGACAGAAGCTTTTAGCCCCAGTTACATCTTCATCTAGTACACTGTTACTAAGGTTCAGACATGACCGTAGGATTAAGGCATCAGGCTCCAAGGCCAAGGGTAGTGAGAGCAAGGTTTTTACTCATCCACTTTGTGATGAGTATGGTAAGCATCGTAAGGGTATATGTAGAGTCGATAGTGATGTGTGTTTCGGATGTGGCGAGATAGGTCACAAGGTCCAAGATTGTCCTAGGCCTAGCCCTAGAAGACTCAGTATCATGACTTAAGAAAACTCAGTAAATTCAGTATCAGGTTAGTCCTACTTAGTAATCTCAGTAATCTTGGTAACCTCAGTGATCTCAGTAATCTTCGTAATCTCAGTAATCCTAGTCAGTTATCAGTCAGTAGAGGGTGTGATCCTTAGAAGCAATCCTTACATTCAAGAACAACGTAGCCAGCGTAGGTTGAGATGTACCCTATGAGTTAGGGATTATACACCTCATTTGAGTTTTCCTACTAGGTGGAGTTGATAGAAAAGCTTCCTATCAGAGAGGGTTTACTCACTACTTGTCTTTATCCGTGGCACGGTACTGATACCTTTCCAGCTGGGGTTACAGGTAGGACCCACCAATTCAGTTTTGGGGCATGTCGGTTAGATGATTAGCTCCCACAATCTCAGTTTCAGATCCAATCTCAATAATAGAACTCAGTTTTATTCTACAAATTTCAGGACTATCAAATACAGTCGCTCATCTCAGTAAAGAACTCAGCTAGTTACATCAGAATCAAGACTATTAGACATAGCCACTCAGTTAATAGTATATTATTTATACGAAATTCATGCTATAAGTATTTAGTTGTAGGACTGTCAGATATAGTCAATCAGATAAGTTCTTTATAATCAGAGCTGTTAGAAACAGTCATTCCTTTATCAATAATATGATATCAGTTTCTTAGTACTCCATAGACTCAATCACTCAGTATCCTAGTATTAGTACTCAGATATCAGTAAATCCACATTATCAGAATTCATAAGTCAGTCTTATCACAATCTCAGTTACAGTTTCATATTCATGCATGTATTCTCATGTTCATATTATTTTGTTAGTTAGTATTGTTCACGTATATGGACCGTTGCATTTAGCTTACCTCACTTGCATCCCAGTACATTTAATCATACTGACGCATTTGCGCTATGGTGTTTTATACCATAGTTTTAGAAGCACGTGCTCCAGAGCATCAGTAGCATTCCAGTTTCAGCAGTCAGAGTCTGTAGTAAATCCTCATAATTATAGGATGTTATTATTTGATTATTTTTTATTCTTTCAGTACTTAGTTTATTTTCGTAGATGAAGTTAGTTGAGGGATTATCCCATCAACTCTTTAATTAGACAATTCAGTTTTAAAGGCTTTCAGACTACAACATGTTCAAACCCTTATTTAAGTTATTTTGGTATTGTTATACCATATATTTTCAATTATGTATCAACATTGAACCTTATGGCCTTTTAGTTCAGGTTTTCGTATTTACGATATTACTATTATTATTTAGTGCTCAGTTATAGATATCAGTCATGGGTTAGCTTGTGGTCCTTGAGATTAAAAGTACCGTGTAGCATTTTGGGTAACAGATTTGGGGCGTTACAAACTTGGTATCAGAGCCTAAGGTTCAATTATGTCCTAGGAAGTCTAAAAAGCCGCATTTAGTAGTCTTGTACATGGGTGTGTTATTGACCAAACTTATGTATAGGAGGCTATGAGATGTTTTAGGAACAGTTTCCCTTTATTTAGTAGTCATGTCGTGCCAGTGAACATAAGCTCGAATTTAACTCTCTATCTAATCCACTCTCTTTTTCATTTATAGAACATGCCTCCCAAATGGACTAATAAAAGAAGAACGAGAAATCAGTTAACACCTAAGCCCATCCAGGCTGATCCTCTGGATGAGCACATCTCTCATGAAGAATTCAAAACTCTATTCACTACTCTAGCCAATTCAGTCAGAGCTTAGGAGGAACGACCAGCTGCTGGTCCGTCCAACCCAGTGGCCAATTCCACTATATCCAGGATTCGGGACTTCACCTGAATAAATCCGCCTCTATTCTCAGGTTCTAAGTATGAAGATAATCCACAGGAGTTTTTCGATCAAGTTTAGAAAGTCACAGATATCATGGAAGTGACTTCCAGTGAGAGTGCAGAGTTAGCCACCTATCAACTACAGGATGTAGCCCATACGTGGTTTAAGAAGTGAAAGGTAGGTAGGGGTGCAGATGCAGGGCTCATAGAATGGGAAGAGTTTTCTACAATCTTCTTAGGTAGATTCTTTCCCCTAGAGTAGAAAGAAGCCAAAGTATTAGAGTTCATCAACCTCAGGCAAGGTAGCATGATCATAAAATAATACTCCCTCAAGTTCACTCAATTAGCCAGGTACGCTTCCTATTTAGTTGCAGATATTAGATCTAGAATGAATAGGTTTGTGTTTGAGAGATCAGGTTGAGTGGTTAAGGAGTGCATAACTGGGATGTTGATTAAAGAGATGGACATATGTAGGCTTATGGTCCATGCTCAACAGATTGAGGAGAAGAAACTTAAGAAGAAGAAGAGAGAAAATAAGAGAGCCAGAACTGGTAGTTAAAGGTTTTCTTAGCCAGGGTCATAGGGTGGTAATCGTTCTCAACATAGACGGAAGTTTTTATCCTAAGTTCCATTTTCAGCTTGTGCACCAGTACTAAGGTTCAGAAATGACCGTAGGATTGGGGAACCAGGCTCCAAGGCCAAGGGTAGTGAGAGCAAGGTTTTTACTAATCCACTTTGTGATGAGTATGGTAAGTATCATAAGGGTATATATAAAGCCGACAGTGATGTGTGTTTTGAATGTGGCGAGACAGGTCATAGGTCCGAGATTGTCCTAGGTCTGGCTCTACAAGTAAGCACTGTCGTTCTCCAGCTCAGTTACGTCATGTTACCCAGTCAGTCATTACATTTTATGTATTGTACTCTATAGATTTAGTACAGTTGTTTAGATGAAGTTAAGTTAAGTCTCGCAGACCCAGTATTCAATTATCAATCCTTTATTAATCAGATGAGCAGTACATTTAGCAGTCAGGTGAACAACTTTGGATGGTGTGGTTTCTCTTCATTTCATCTAGTCGCACTATCCGTAGTTCCACGAATGTGATCATTCTAAGATGGAACAAACAGGTAGTTATGTGCTTAACTTAGTTTACATATCACGTCTTAGTTTTAGATCCCAGATATTCAGTCACAATTCAGTTCGTAGGTGCCTTGTGCATCTCCTTAGTTTTCCTCAGTATCTAAAAAAATCATTATTCTTCGAGGGACCTAGTGTCCCAAGGGGGAGATAAACTATAATCCCCCAAACTTTCATGACATAAACATACCACTCTCTCTCCTCATAATGAATTCAATTAAGAGTAAGGGGTACTCATAAATTAACCCTCAAACTTTGACCTCAGCTTCAAGCCACGTGTCCAAGGTGCTCATTTCCGATCATAATATTTAGTTTATATACTACGTTTCAGGATCAGATATGTTCACCATATTCCCATTCACGCGTGTCCAGTAAGTGATCTCGGGTTCATCAGTATTTTCAGTTTAAGATAACAGTCTTCCATGAATTCAATCAGTTCTATGTTCAGATTCTATTACAAACTTGGTATTCAGTTTCATGCTCAGATTCTCATTATAAACTTGGTAACAATAACCATTGCATATTCTGTCATATGTTTATGTGTCAGTTCAGTCATGTATTCACGCATCAGATCTGCAAGCTCAACTTGATAAATTCAACTTACCAGTAATCCCAGTCATGCATTCATTGAGTCAGTTATTCATGCATCCGATATTCATGTTCAGTATAATACATTCATCTTATCAGTCATGTCAGTCATGTACTCATATTTCAATTGTTCATATTCAGTATGTACTTCAGCTTATCATTTCCCCATCTTAGTCAGTCTCATTCGAGGACGAATGTTCCCAAGGGAGAGTTATTGTAAGGCCTCACAAAATTTCTAAGCTTAATTCAGTCCTTTAAGCTTGTCAAGGGGGTCCCAGACTTGGAAAATTCTAACTAAGTTCCCAGACTTAGCCTATTATTTTCCTTCAAAAGTTTGAAATCTCATTTCTCCACCTTAACATCCTTTAATGGTCTGTATTTTTGTTAATTCATGATCAGGGAGGTCAATAGGTATTCCTGGACAAGTTTTAGATTTTTTCGACCTCATTTAGACCACGTTTGGTGTCCCAAAATAGTGGACGAACGCGATCTTAGCACGCCGCGTCGCCTATGTTGTTGGTTAACATTATTGAGGTTGGCCAAGCCAAAGTACTGAGGCTTGGTCCGATCTTGGTGTGAAGCATCGACTATCTAATTGATGCCATTGACGCATCACATCGATAATAGTGTCGATGCCCAGTTTCAGTCTTTAAATGTCCGTATTTTGTTTAGGGCAAAAGGGTCAATTTCCCACCTCTATATAAGTCTAAAACATGGGATTTAGCCCCAATTCAACCAAAATGTAGTGTATCTCTTATGTTTCTCTCAAGAATAAGTTAGGGTTTTTAATTAAGGATTCAAATTCAATACTCAAATTGAAGAATCTCTCCGTCAATCATTGTATAATCAAGAACTAAGGTATGTCAAGTGTTCATTCTTGGATTTATTTCATCCATGAAGCCCAACAATCAAGTTTTAAACTATGAATTATGATATTCATGTTATGGATTGATTATGTTCATGTGGTTGTTGTTATATGATTCCCACGTTGAAATCTTTATTTATTTTTGTGAAACTATGTTAGCATGCAAGTTGAAAACTATGAAATTAGTTGGTTATGATGTGTTAATTTATGATTATGCCTATACCTAAGATGTGCATGTAAGGTGTTTGATAAAATGCCTAAGAGAATAGAAATTGGGTATTATGGCTCAATTGTGACCCAAGTGATAAATGCATGCTTTACCCTTATGACCAAGAATGACTTCCATGATATTGTGTGCCTTATGAATGTTTGATGGAAGGTTCATGAGATTAATTTGATGAAAGTATTATATGTTTATATGCATTCCTATCCATGTACAATATTATGATAATCAGGTGCTTCATGAAATCCCCAAATTTATTGTATTATGAATTGTTGATATCGTTCATGTATTCAAGAAGTGTCATGCCTTGTCAGTTTTCTTCTATTGAGTCCTGGGGGTACTTGTACCCAACAATTTAGCTATGTGACTAGAGTCAATATCAGTTTTCATGATACTCTCAGTCAAGCCATGATCATTAGAATTCAGTCAGTCTCATGACTCAGGAAAACTCAGTAAATTTAGTATCAGTCTAGTCCTACTTAGTAATTTCAGTAATCTTAGTAACCTCAATGATCTCAGTAATCTTTGTAACCTCACTAATCCCAGTCAGTTATCAGATCTCAGTAGTATTTCGTTAGTCAACAAAATTTAGTTATCTCAGTCCAAATCAGTTATACAATATGATCAGTAATAGTTCAGTTCAGATTAAATCAATTTAGTGTCTCTTTAGTTGGGAGTAGGATTCAGCATCGAGTGAACCCTAGGATTAGGACTCACCTGTTAGTAATTAGAGGGTGTGATCCTTAGAAACAATTCTTACCTTCCATAAATACGTAGCCAGAGTAGGTTGAGATGTACCATACGAGTTAGGGATTATACACCTTATTTGAGTTTTCCTACTTGGAGGGGTTGACGAAAGAGCTCCCTGTCAGAGAGGGTTTACTCACAGCTTGTCTTTAGCCGTGGCACGTTACTGTTACCCTTCTAGCTGGGGTAACAGGTTGGACCCCACTAGTTCAGTTTCAGGGTATGTCAGTGAGATGATTATCTCCCACAGTCTTAGTTTCAGATCAAGTCTCAATAATAGAACTCATTTTAGTTCTACAGATTTCAGGACTGTTAGATACAGTTGCTCAGCTCAGTATGAAACTCAGCTAGTTCCATTAGAATCAGGAATGTCAGACACAGTCATTCAGTTAATAGTATATTAATTATACAAAATTCATGCTATAAGTATTCAGTTTTTGGACTGTCAGATATAGTCAATCAGACCAGTTCTTCATAATCAGAACTGTCTGAAATAGTCATTCCTTTATCAGTAATATGACATCAGTTTCTCAATATTCCATAGACTCAGTCACTCTGTATCCCAGTATTAGTACTCAGATATCAGTTAATCCATGTTATCAGAATTTATGAGTCAGTGTTATCACGATCTTAGTTACAATTACGTATTCATGCATGTATTCTCACGTTCATGTTATTTAGTTAGTTAGTATTGTTCATTCATCTGAACCATTGTATTTAGCCTACCTCACTTACATCACAGTATATTTAATCATATTGATACATTTACGCTATGGTATTTTATACCATAGGTTTAGAAGCACGCATTCCAGAGCATCAGTAGCATTCTAGTTTCAGTAGTCACAGTCTGCAGTGAGTCCTCATCATTCGAGGATGTTATCATTTAATTATATCATTCTTTCAGTACTTATTTTATTTCATTAGATGGAGTTAATTGGGGGATTGTCCTATCAACTCTTTAATTAGACAGTTCAGTTTTAGAGGCCTTCAGACTACAACATGTTCAAATAGTTATTTCAGTTATTTTGGTATTGTTATACCATATATTTTCAGTTACATATCAGTATTGAACCTTATGGCCTTTCAGTTCATGTTTCCGCATTTATGATATTACTATTATTATTCTGTGCTCAATTATAGATATCAGTCATGGGTTAGCTTGTGGTCCTTCGGGAATATGAGCACTGTGTAGCATTTTGGGTTATAAATTTGGGTCATTACACTGACGTAGGTACATTTTATAAGATTATTCCCTTTTCTATATGGATGACAGTTATAGATATGATCACTTAGCTCAGGTTATACTCCTTGGCAAGAGTATGACACCTCTCCCCATCATGATATTTTCTTCATAGGGAAACAAGATGTTGAACTCCATGTTAAATCACATGGTTTATGTCAGTTAGAAGAACCTCCCTTTAGATAAAGTATTTTCCCTAATAGTAAAGACTTTCAGAATAGTTTTTAAAGCATTTTCCCTACAAACTACAGATTTCATAGAAGAATAATAGAAAAGCTTTTATAAAACTGAGTGTAGAAGTTTACTACTTTATTCAGATTATACTTTACAAAAAAATAATAGGTACAGATTTTAGCTTTCAGATTTTAAGTATAGAAGTAAGCTCTTTTACACTCAGAAAGTAAGAGTTATAGACAGGACATTAGTACAGCTTTTAGAACTAAATGTTATGACTCACTAGATTTATAAAGTATAATTTTCTCCTTATTATTTCATATTTCAATTTTTTCAGATATTCTAGCTTATGTGAGTCATTTACATTTTTCATGCATTGTTTTATAAATTATGATGATGAGATGATGTTTTACTTATGCATTTCACCCCTATATACTCAGTACATCTTTGAAGTACTGATCCACATATACATCAGTGCTACATTGTATCATAATGTTTGTTTAGGTGCTCAGTTTTAGCAGTAAGAGTGATTTCGAGCATCTCCATCTACATCCCTACAGTTGGTGAGTCCTCATAGTTTGGGGACTTAGTTATTCAGTTTATTTTTAGCTTAGTAGCTTAAATAATTCAGTATTTTAGATAGTTTGAGTTAGTTGGGGGTTTGTCCTAGTGACTCTCTAGATATTAGTAGTAGAGGCTTGTCAGACTGCTAGTTTTGATTCAAATTATTTAGTATTGAGATTTCAGATATTATTTTCAAATATTATATTCAGAAAGTTTCCACATTTAGTATGACTTTTATGTCTATATTTTCCTTATTATAAGATTCAGACTTAGTAGTAGGCAAACATGGTTAGTTTAAGGATACTCATAGTCTTGACCACTGTGTGACATCTTGGGACCAGGTTTCACGATGTTAGAAACTTGCTATCAGAGCGTAAGGTTTATAAGAGTCCTAGGGAGTCAGACAAGCCGCGTTACATAGAGTCTTGATCATGGATGTGAAGTGCGCCACATTTATAAGCAAGAGGCTATGGGACGTTCTTAGGAAATCATCTCTTTCTTTCCTGATCTATCATGCTTACAGTATCTCTATCTTTTTTTAAATTGTGCTTTTACGTGATAGTTGAATATGCCTTCTCATCGAGCTAACGCCCATAAAAATGATAACCAGCCACCTTAGCCTTCTGACCCTCTGAATGAGAATGAATCCCATGCTGAGTTTAGGGCTGCCTTTCAGGCGTTGGCCCAGGCAGTAACTGCCAATATTCAGAGAAACCACTAGGCTACAATCCTGCTTAAGCAGAATGAGGACTTAGCAGCAACCAAAATCAGAGACTTTATGAGAATGAATTCACCAGAGTTCTTTGGGTCGAAAGCAGGTGAGGACCCACAACTTTATTTAGATGAGGTAAAGAAGATCACCCAGATTATGCATGTTTCTTAGGAGGAGAGTGTAGAGTTATCATCTTATAGGTTGAAGGATATAGCATATGATTGGGTATTTATGTGGAAGAAAGATAGAGGTGAGAATGTAGCGCCTATGCATTGGAAGTTATTTCAGGATTCTTTTTTAGATAGGTTCTTCCAATGTAAGATGAGAAAAGCTAAGATAGAGAAGTTTATGAACCTGAGGCAGGGATGATGACAGTGAAGAAGTACTACCTTAAGTTTAATCAGTTGTCTAAGTATGTCCCATATACGATGGCTGATCCTAGGGAAAGTATGAGTAAGTTTGTTAGTGGAGTGTCTAGATTGGTAGTCAAGGAGTGTAGGACTGCCATGCTTATTGGGGACATAGATCTTTCTCGATTGATGATTCATGCCCAGTAGATTAATGTAGAGAAGTTGAAGGGAAGAGAGAGGGGAAATAAGAAGGCTAGAACCAGTCAATTTAAGTATGGCTAGACTAAGTCTCAAGGGGGAAATCGTTCACAGTTTCAAAATTGTTCATCTATGCCAGTACCATCTTCTGCTAGTGCTTCTGCTCCCAGAGCAAGACAGGAGTAGTGGGGTAAGTCTTCTATATCCAGATCTCATAATAGTATGAGTGGAAGGCCCAGTTATCCCCCATGTGCGAAGTGTGGTAAGAATCATCCAGATGAGTGTATCTTGGGACAAAAAGGTTGTTACAGTTATGGTAAATTGGGTCATGGAATTAGAGAGTGTCTGCATGCTAAGCAGGTGAACAGAGATGTTCATCCCCAAACTTAGGATACTAGTGACCCAGCTCCTCTAGGTCGCCCAGTTCCTCCTTAAGGCACATCATATAATACCGGTGGTGGTCAGCATTAGAATCGGTTCTATGCTTTACCATCCCGTCAGGAGCAGGAGGATTCACCAGTTGTTACTAGTATGCTTCGTGTCTTTTATCTTGATGTCTATGTGTTGTTAGACCCAGGGTCGAGTTTTTCTTATGTTACCCCATTAGTTGCAGTGAATTTTTAAATAAGTCCTAAAAAAATCCCTGAGCCCTTCTTGGTTTCAACCCCAGTAGGTGAGTCAGTTTTTGCTAAACAGATCTATAGAAAGTTTTCTATCACTGCCCTTCATAAAATCATGTTAGCAGACCTAATAAAGTTAGAAATGATTGACTTTGATCTTATTCTTGGTATGGATTGGCTTCATTTCTATTATGTATCTATAGATTGTCGCACCCGAGTAGTGAATTTTTAGTTTCCATTTGAGCCAGTCTTTGAGTGGGAAGGTAATTTTGTATCTCCCAAGAGTCATTTCATATCCTATCTTAAGGCCAAAAATTTAATCTCCAAAGGGTGTATCTATCATCTAGTTAGAGTCAAAGATACTAAGTCTTAGACTCCAACAGTTCAGTCAGTCAATGTAGTCAATAAGTTCCCTGATATTTTTCCTAAAGATTTGTCAGGGATACCTCCCAATCGGGAAATATAGTTTGGCATTGACCTTCTCCCAGATACTTTACCTATTTCTATACCTTCATACCGTATGGTTCCAACCGAGCTTAAAGACTTAAAAAATAAACTTAAGGATATTCTAGATAAAGGTTTCATAAGGCCTAGTGTTTCTCCATGTGGCGCTCCCATCTTATTCGTGTGAAATAAAGATGGTTCCTTACGAATGTGCATTGACTATCGTTAGCTGAATAAAGTTACAGTTAAAAACATATATCCTCTTTCTAGAATTGATGACTTATTTGATCATCTCTAAGGTGCGAGTTATTTTTCAAAGATAGACCTTAGATTCAGCTATCATTAGCTTAGAGTACGGGAATGTAATATTCCAAATACAACTTTCAGAACCCGTTATTATCATTTTGAGTTTCTAGTCATGTCCTTCGGTCTAACAAATGCCCCAGCAACCTTCTTAGACTTGATGAATAGAGTGTTCAAATAGTATTTGGACATTTTTGTCATATCTTTATAGATGATATTATTTTCTACTCTCATAGCGAGGATGATCATACAGACCATCTTAGAATTGTATTGCAAACTCTTAAAGATCACTAGTTCTTTGCCAAATTCAACAAGTGTGAATTTTGGCTAAGGTCAGTATCTTTCCTTGGTCATATTATTTCCAGTGAGGGTATTCAAGTTGATCCTCAAAAGACAAAAGCAGTAAGGAATTGGCCTAAACCTATTTCTCCATCAAACATTAGGAGTTGCTCGGGTTTAGCTAGCTATTACAGACATTTTGTTGAGGGTTTCTCATCTATTACATCCCCTATATCTAGATTGACCCAGAAGAAAGTTAAGTTTTAGTGGTCTGATTCCTACGAGAAGAGTTTTCAGGAGTTGAAGAATCGACTCACTTCAGCCCCAGTTTTAGCATTACCTAATGGTACAGATGGTTTCATTGTGTATTGTGATTCCTCTAAAGTTTGTTTGTGTTGTGTTTTAATGAAAAGAGGTAAGGTCATAGCCTATTCCTCTAGATAACTTAAGCCTCATGAAAAGAATTAACCGACCCATGATAATGAGTTAGCTGTTGCTGTGTTTTCTTTAAAAATTTGGAGACACTATCTTTATGGGGTGCATGTTGATGTGTTCATAGATCACAAAAGCTTACTGTATGTGTTTACTCAGATGGAGTTAAGTCTTTGATAGAGAAGGTAGTAAGAATTATTGAAGGATTATGATATGAGTATGTTGTATCTTTCAAGATAGGCCACTGTTGTGGAAGACGCCCTTAGTAGATTGTCTATGGGTAGTGTTGCTCATATGGAGAATGATAAGAAAGAGCTAGTTTGATAAGTTCATCGGTTAGTTAGATTGGGTGTGATATTGGTTAATTCAGTTGAAGGAAATGTTTGGGTTCAGAGTAGTTCCAAATCTTCCCTAGTTTCAGAAGTGAAAGAGAAGTAGAATAAGGATTCTAGTTTGGTCAATCTAAAGGAATCGGTTAAAGACCAAAATATAGAGGTTTTCTCCCAAGGGGGAGATGGCGTGTTGAGGTGCTAGATTAGATTGTATGTACCATGTGTTGATGATTTGAGGTAGTGGATTATGGCGGAAGCTCATGTGTGTGTTATTCTATCCATCCAGGAGCCACCAAGATGTACCGCGACTTGCGGGAAATCTATTAGTGGATTGGTATGAAGAAAGATATAGCAAAATTTGTAGCCAAGTGTACAACTTGTCAACAGGTTAAGGTAGAGCACCAAAGACATGGTGGTACGTTGTAAGAGTTTGGTATCCCCACTTGGAAGTGGGAAGAGGTGAATATGGACTTTATGACTTGATTTCCCCATTTGCGTTATCAGCGTGATTCGATTTGGGTGATAGTAGACAGACTGACTAAGTCAGCACATTTCTTACCAGTTTACACATCCTACACAACTGAAGATTATGCTAAGCTATATATCATAGAGTTAGTCAGATTTCATGGAGTTCCTTTGTGCATCATCTCAGATAGGGTTTTGGAAAGCCTTTTAGAAGGGTCTTGGTACCCAAGTTCATCTTAGTTAAGATTTTCATCCACAGACAGATGGTCAGGCAGAAAGGACCATTCAGAATCTAGAGGACATGTTGAGGGCATGTGTTCTTGATTTTAGAGGTAGTTGGGATGAGAATTTGCCGTTGATTGAGTTCACTTATAATAACAGTTATCATTCTAGTATTCATATGGCAGCATTTGAGGCTCTCTATGGGAGGAGATGTAGTTCACTAATTGGTTGGTTCAAAGTAGGTGAGGCCGCTTTGATTGGGAAAAACATGGTGTTTGAGGCCATGGAAAAAGTTCAGTTGATTCAACAGAGATTGAAAGCAGCCCAGAGTCATCAGAAATCTTATGTAGACGTAAGAAGAAGAGATCTTAAGTTCGAGGTAGATGATCTTGTATATTTGAAAGTTTCACCCATGAAGAGGGTGAATAGATTTGGCAACAAGGGGAATCTTAGTCCCGATATGTAGGCCCCTTCCAAATTTTGAGTCGTGTTGGGAAGGTAGCATATGAGATTGAGCAACCTGCAGATTTATCCTAAGTTCATCCAGTAGTCCATGTGTCCTTGTTGAAAAAGTTCATGGACGATTCAGCCGTTATAGTTCTTCTAGAAAGTACAGATATTCAAAATAGCCTTTCATATGAACAAGTTCCAGTAGAGATTCTTGATCATCAGATCTGTAGACTAAGGTACAAAAAAGTTCCCTTGGTCAAAGTTCTATGTCGAAATCAGACCATTGAGGGTGCTACTTGGGAAGCAGAAGTAGACATGCATATCAAGTATCCTCATCTCTTCTTCACGAACTCAGATTCATCTTAAGGTAATAGTCTTCCTTCATTTAGTTCTTTTCCAGTCTCGGATTCAGATATATAGTTGTTTTCATGTAAACTCATGCACTCGCAAATCAGTTTAGTAGTACATTATGTTTGAGATTCAATCTTACAGTTTATGCTAGTTGTGCATGATAGCTTATAGCCTCAGATTTCTCAAATTCCTTAGTATTTTCAACTTAACTAGACACATTCGAGGATGAATGTTCCCAAGGGGGAGATATTGTAATACCCCATACTTTTCCTAGCTTAATTTTTCTCCTAGAATGTCAAGGATTATCTTTAAAAATGAATATCTTTTATTACGTATAGAATTTTCCAGATTTAGACCCTCCATTGTGTAGAAAATTGAATTAGATTTCCATCGATACCAATTTTGCCTAAATACGATACTCAGTTGAGAAGTTATGGCGTTTTTAGTAAAGCAGTATCCTAACTGAAGAAGCATCGCGTTTCGGTGGCAAGTTAAATCAGGATTTTTGTTCCCTTTTCCAGTTCCGATTAAAGTTTAAAAAGGGGCACTTTGGTCAATTTCCAAGGCCCCAATTCATCATAAACAAGGAATTTAGCATATTCAAAGAACTTTATGCTTTTTTTCATCCATTCTCTCTCAAAGAACTCCAAAGCTTCTTTTCCAAGAAATCAAATTCCTTCATTGTTTCTCCAAGAAAGCTTGGAATTGGGGATTTTCAAGACAAGATAATCAAGAACTCATCTTCAAGAACTCAAATAGGAATCAATAATTCAAGATTCTTCATATAATCATCTACCAAGGTATGTAGGGTTTATGAACAAGGATCCTCTTTCATCCTTGTGCTCAAAACCAAGTTTTAATTACAAATTTATATGATTTTGAATGAATATCCATGAGATTTGAATTAGGGTTCATACCCATTATTGCTATTTGCAAGATTATGAGTTTTTGAGAGATTTTGAAGATGAATTGCATGTTTATTTTCATATTTTCATGCCTATTGCAGTAAACTCCAGATGTTGAGATGAATTATCATTGTTTTCATTATCAAGCATGATTATTACAATGTTTTGACATGAATTTGATGCATGGGTTATCAAGCCCAAGTTAATATATTGATATTTCAAGAAAGATGATGCTTTAAGAATCCTTTGATCAAATTATTTACAGATTTTCAATCAAGTTTGATCTTATGATCCTCAAATAAGATTTGAAATCCACTTTACAGATTTATCTCAGATTACAGAATTCAGATTAGCTTTATTTACAGAATGACTTAGATAAAAGCATAATTGGATTCGTAATAACCCTTATGCTAGTTTTTAAAGTGAATTTCCAATAGAGTAAGAATACAGATTAAAAGGGAGTAGTATTTAGAACCGAGCGGGAAGTGTGGGATTAGCATGCCCTATCTTCCACAAAACTACGTAGCCAACATAGGTATAAATTATCAGATTATTCACATTTCTATTTGGATGACGTTACAGATGTGATCACTTAGCTCAGGTTATACTCCTTGGCAAGGGTATGACACCTCTTCCCACCGTGAGTTTTTTCCTATAGGGGAACAAGACGTTGGACTCCATGTTAGATTACATGGTTTATGTCGGTTAGAAGAACCTCCCTTTAAATAAATATTTTTCCTAATAGTAAAGACTTTCAGAATAGTTTTTAAAGTATGCTTCCCTACAAACTATAGATTTCATAGAAGAATAATAGAAAAGCTTTTAGAAAATTGAGTGTAGAGGTTCACAACTTTATTCAGATTATGCTTTACAAAAAAATAATAGTTATAGATTTCATCTTTCAGATTTCAGGTATAGAAGTGAGCTCTTTTACACTTAGACAGTATAAGTTACAGAAAGAACATTAGTACAACTTTTAGAACTAAATGTTATGACTCACTAGATTTATAAAGTATGATTTGCTCCTTATTATTTCAACTTTGAATTTTCTTCAATTATTCTAGCTTATGTGAGTCATTTACATTTAGCATGCATTGTTTTACAAATTATGATGATGAAATGGTGTTTTACTTATGAATTTAACCCCCATATACTTAGTACATCTTCAAAGTACTGATCCACATAAACGTCTATGTGCTACATTGTCTCATAATGTAGGTTCAGATGCTCAGTTTCAGTAGTGATAGTGATTTCGAGCATCTCCATCTACATCCCTACAGTTGGTGAGTCCTCATAGTTCCGGGACTTAGTTATTTAGTTTATTTTTAGCTTAGTAGCTTAAATGATTCAGTATTTCAGATAGTTCGAGTCAGCTGGGTGTTTGTCCCAGTGAATCTCTAGTTATTAGTAGTAGAGGCTTGTCAGACTACTAGTTTTGATTCAGATTATTCAGTATTTAGGTTTCAGAAATTATTTTCAAATATTATATTTAGACAGTTTCCGTATTTAGTATGACTTTTATGTATATATTTTCCTTATTATGAGATTGAAACTTAGTAGAAGACAGACAGGGTTAGCTTAAGGCTACTCATAGTCTTGAGCACCGTGTGACATCTCGGGACCAGATTTCATGGCGTTACAATGGCATCATCAAGTACATCATGTAAGCATGAATCATGAGATAACGAGACTAAGGTCGTACAAGGGGTAAAATATCTATCAACCCTTACCCAAGTAAGAAAATAAAAAAATGGATGAAATTCGAGCACCAAAGTGGCACACTACTTATCGTAGAGACTATCCTCCGTGCCACACAGATATCGCAGAGACTATCCTCCATGACACGGTGATATCACAGAGGCTTACTGCCTCAAAATTCAAAAGTAGCCAAGAACCTCATTTAAAAAATTTGAAACTATTTTAAGACACCCTATTAACATACTTGGACACATTTTTAGTCAAAAATATATGTTTTGAACACGGGAAGACCAAAAATAAAAATGCTCAAAATTCTGAGGGTGTTACAATGAATGGTCATGACACTTATCTATGGTTTGACATAATTTCTTTGGGGCCTTTAAACATGTGATGAATAGTTGGAAACTTATCTAGGAGCTTAAGGGGTATTACAATGTTTGAGATGGAATACTAGGGATACTAAGATCATGCATTAAACATTCATGAACTGAATCATGGCTAATATCTAAACCGGAAACATGATGCATTGTGCAAACTGAATTCATAATTTCCATGAATGTGAATAAACTACCTCATCGAATAGCCATATTCATGAAAATTCAGATAGTAAGACTAGATGGAAAGGTGAAAAACTATAGAAGCTTATTTGTCTGATTGTTAAACTCAATTGCAGACTATATGAACTGACTCATACTGAAAGTTTATACTAAATTTGAGTATTTCTTCAACTCTCATTCTAAGAAGTTCTAATAACATTAGGGACAAAAGGAATTGTGGGCATGATATGAATAAGATATATGAATAAGGAATCATAACATGGATACAACTCTATAATATGGACTATAGGCCTATAAATCATAAGCTAGGATAGAATTGCTATGCCTTAGGCAATGCGACTGCAAACTTTTAAGCTTAGCCACATTTCTCAAATACTCCCTCAACTATGTTTTTCCTCTTAAATACTACCCTTCATTTGACTCCACTTCTAATCTTCACATGGGCATTGATAACTCCTTCTACCAAGTTCTTAGTTGAACTAAATTATCTCACCTTGTTCAAGATTAACTCAAAGTCATAAGGTACTACACATAATACCATAATACTAGTTTTAACCACAAATTTAATATCCCATGTGTTTTCAAAACTCTCATCTCAAGAATATACTCCTTACCACTTAAACAACTAATATCAACCTCTTACTAGGAATTCACTAACACACAATGCACTCATCCATTTCTATACCAAAATGACATTCAAGCCTATCATTATAGCCACATATAAACTTTTAGGAAACCAACACACCTAGGAATTTTCCATTTTATCCAATACCTCTATCAATAACAATTTTCTTGCATTTTACCAATAAGACACCCCTATAATTTTCAACTAACTTTGACATATACCAAATATTTACCTCAATCTTTCTTCACACTTATAACCTAAGATAAAAAACGAATACAACAATCTTTATCTAATAATAAACATTTACTCTCTCCCATCTAAACCATTGTTCATCAATTTTTATCACCGCAATCTTTACATAAGGAGAGGTCACTGAAAGGTTAGAACATAAGGTCCAAAAGCATGAAAGAATACTATGCATAACTTTGACACTTAACTGAGGCTTGAGGAATAGAGTATCAATGGCATGAATTCATTAAAGAGATCAAAACTGAGGACATACATCCCATAATCTTAATTTCACAGGTCATCAAGGGTGTACCATCAGTTAGGGGAATTGAGCATACTGTAAAACATGAGTACATGAGTTGTATGACTTGAGATTTGGAGTTCATAAATTCATGAAATAGGAGTCATGCTTTAAGTGAATTTTTACTCCTTATATTAGGAACTAGGAGCGTACATGATTTTATATAAAGTGTATAAATACGAGCTATGATTATAGCGATGACTTGTATGGCATGAGTAGATATTTTAAGGACTGAAGTACAAAAATTTGCACTGAGATTAGAATGGGTCAGGTATCTTTCTCCCCTACTGATGTTCTATAACACACTGACATTATTACTAGAATCCAAAAATCTTACTTGGTTCCTTTCTCTATTATCTCTCCCATAGATTTCAGTAATCATTCTAAGTCTACAGACCCCTTTTAATAAACTTTAAATTGAACTGTAATCACTCTACTCTAGAGTTCGAGATACAACAATACACATAAATAATAAACTCACCCTAAAAAACTATATCTCAAAGTGTAAAACCCGCCGCTACAACTTTTTTCTGAGATACAACTCTTAGCTTTTTGTAGCCCCAATAGTCATCATATAATAACTTAAACACTTACTAACTTAGACTCTTTAGGAGTATCACCATACCCTGGGTTCACACCATCTTTACTTTCAAACTCTTCTTTCTATTAGCTTAATGATCCACAATTGAAACCTAGATTCTACCATATAACATGGATATCCCAAAATTTTTAATGAACTATACTAACTTAGTACTACTAGATAGGAATCATGAAACATAATCCACAAAAAAATTTATAAACATACTCAACCTTATCAAGCTCCTTTATCATTGTGGTCACTACCTAATCTCTATCCTGACTAAAGCATTAACATACTCTAAGTATCCCTTAACTGAGAAATATCTCCCAAAATAATATTAAACAAACTACACAACACCTTTCTGTCTCCATGGATACATAATATACTAAATTAACATAAACACTATCCCCACTTTACTGCTGCTAAACTTCTAGGTTCATGCTTCTAACTCTAGATGATATATTGTCATAGGATTCAGAGAAGGGATCTGAGGGCACATCTAACTTTGGCTCAATGTATGATTTTCTTAAAAAAGAATGACCTATTTCAAACGTTGGAAATTAGAGGAACTTATGGGAAACTTTTATGCCTACCAGCAATCCCATAACTATTTATGGGGATTGTCTGAGAAAACTCAATCAGTAGGAATTTAAGCTTGACTGTTTCTATTAATTCAAAAATAAGGTAGAGTTGGCATGAATAGAGCAATGCAAGAATATGCATAATTTTTTTAGAGAACATATCTACATCATGAACTGAGATATAAAAGAAGGGAGACATTTCTTAAATGCCCTATAGCCTCTTAAAGAAAAGTACAGATGCCTTCATACTATTCTTTAAGACTCTACTATACACAACTTCATAGACACCATAGGACACTTGAACCTTGTGCTCTGATGACAAGTTTGTCACAACCCAAGACTGCCTCCTAGTCATAACACTGTGCTTAGAACCACAAGTGATCCTAAGCTAACCAATGTACTAACATACTTCTTGAGTAATTGATTAAAAGTATATATAAATTCCAAACAACTAAGAAAAAACATAATCATCATGAAATAAGCTATTTCAATACATAACTGCTCAACGTTTACAACACTGGAATCTGATAGAGATAGGAACTTAAATTACAAATACTGACTTTGACTGACCATCTATACAACATCTACTATACTGATTATAGGTAGCTAGGATATCCCTCTAACTATCCCAAATCAATACATAATAATAATAAAGATAAAAAAAAACTACAACTGACTTATGTCCTCGAAATAAGATAACTCATCACTTGCTAGCTGAATGCTGTAAACTGCCTGACCTTGGCATGTGGGCTACATCTAGTACATATATTCTGAAGGACTGTATCCATAAATGCATATATGTGGTTAGTAATTTGGAATGTACTGAGTATGTGAGACATGCACTAAATTATGGAAACACTTAATGTATACTTTTAAAATTAAGGTCATAAGCTATTTGTTGAAATATGCATTTAAATCATGACTATTTGTAAAAGATGTAAGACTAATTAAAATTTCTATATCATGAGCCGAATACATTTTTGTAAGCTAGAAAGTAGTAGAAACATGAGTACCATATGCAAATATCAAGTTAAAGTAAAATAGGCAACAAAATCAAACTGAGGATCATGTATGAATACTGAGCATAAATGCATAAATATATAAATACATAAAATTAATGCAAGACCAAGTAAAACATGTGTTAATTTGATCAGAATAACTGATAAACTGAGCTCTTTTATCATGCAAACCTGAGCTAATATAATCTAAATATTGAACTAAAACTGTGGGATCTATCATTTATCCTACATTCCTCAATCTAAGCTAATCAGGGTCCAATATATAACTCAGTTGGAAGGGTATTAGTACCTTATCACGACTACCAACACTGTCTATATGGATCTACTAGTGAAACACCCTAGTTTCTGGACCTCGAAATTTTTTTTGGAATTCTGATCTCTGTACCCAATACGACTCATAGGTATGAGCCGTATGTTGGGGTACAGGTGGTATGGTCCGGTCGTATACTAACCAGTGTTGATTGGTGAGGTAGATTTTGGTTACTGGAATGGATACGATTTAGGGGTACAAGTCATATTGGTTATTATAGATCTTTTGATTCTGTAACTTAATATTAGACTTGGTTTATTAGGTTGGATCTGAGTATGAGAGGCTTACTATGATCCATAAGCTAAGTTACAAATTGTAATAAGGATTCTTATAGTAGGCAGTGTTCAATCCTCTAGGTATTTTTTTCTGCCATGAATACGGGTCATAGATATAGATCGTATGCTATTGGTATGACTTGGTTGGATGATTCATATAATGGACAGTGTTTTGCCCAAGGGTAGAGGTTCAGGATATGAGTAGTGGATACCAATCGTATCGGAGTGTAATCCTCGTATGGGTTAGTCGTATCCCTGCGATAGGATTTTTGTGCAATTAAGTGGGGATATTTTGGACATTTCTCTACTTATTCTAATAGGGTCCCACAACTTCTAACCTAATTGGAAGGTTATTTACCCTATTATTCTATTCATTATCACTTAAAATTCTTCCAAAACACTTCATAATTCTTTTAAGAGCTTTTGAGCAAGGGAAGCTAGGGTTTCAACTAAGGGATCAATTTTGGGCTTGTCTTGGTGATTTCTTTCCATCATCATCTTGGTTTAAGGCATGTTATCTTCCCTCATTGTTAATTTTACTTAAATGCATGGTTTATATGAATGTTTTCATGGTTTTTCTATTACATTATTTTGGCTTTCAAATATCATTTGGGGGTTTTGATATTAAATGGTTGGTTATGTTTTCCCATGGTTTTAATTATGCTTTTATATGCATTAATGATGGTTTTGGATAATTGGATTGAATGGGAATGGATTATTAGTAATTATAATTGGTTTTTATGCCCCCAACGTATTTGTCAAAATTCTTAGAAAGATATGTTCATTTCATTGACTTCTTTTAATGGAACTCTTGCATGCTTTAAATTTGATAAAGAAATTATGCATGGTTTAAATGGTTTGGAAAGTCTAAAGGCTAATTAGTTATGCTTGTATGGAACATGAAAGTCTCCCAAGTAGTTTAATATGGTAAATTGAAGGGCACTTGAAAGTCCTCTTAAACCTATAATTGGTTGGCTATGGATGATACTTGCAAATAAGGGTTGGTATGGAAATACCAATATTAATTTCCTTGGTTAATAAATGGATAATGGTTTGGCTATTTGGAAATTGGTTTTAATTGGACTATAATGGCGGGATGTGTAGCAAAGCCATGAAAGGTTGAGGTCCCGGGAGGACCAAAATTGGAAACTCATATTTGCCATTATGTGGTTGGTATTGGTGATCGTGTGCATGATGTCATACTTTATTTTGGGTATGTACTAGTCATCTCATGGAATACTTCCCAGGATGTGAGGCTAAATACACGAGGGCCCTTTTGGCACGGGGAGCTGAACCCATATCGCCTGTGGGTTATTTAGGATGACAAAGCAATACAACCAAGGTAATGGTTTTAAAGGAATGCTATACTTGGTCGCTTTACAGATGTGGTTATATATATATGTTTGGTTATTTGCATATGGATGGTTTTACTTGGTTTTATAAATGACATTATTTTATCCTTACCCTAAGATCATGCTAGTGGTCACTCGCTAACCTGTCTCCTGGCGGTTGTATACCCACGCTATGTAAGAACTGACCGTTCTACTCCTCCAATATTGTAATTGACTCAGGATTAGAATTTTGGATGTAGTGGTAAGATTTCATCCCTTTGGAAGGCCCCATTTTATGCTATGGATATTCCTAGAAATTTTGACTTTATTTTGGATATTGGTTTTGTCTATGGTTGGGGCTTTTCCCAATCATATTTTATTACTCTTTTGGTTAGAGATTTTGTGGTACTTTTATGGATTGGAATGGGTAGGATAGGTATGTGTGTTAGCCTTGGAATTGGAATAGGCTGGGATGCTGGCTCTATGGACATAATTTCTCACTGTTCCATCATATTTCATTTTGGTATTAATTATAGTATGTTTTGGAACGTCCTTGGTTATGGCCTAGTTTATGGCCCTTGTTTTGGTATGGTTGGATTGGCGATATAGAAGGGTTGGAATCAGTTGTTTTGGTCATGGTTGTGATATATTCCAAGTCTTCATGTGAGCTATTATGTTATTTTTTTTCATGCTTGGAATTCAGCCAACTCAGCACAAGAAGCTAGAGGTTGGGTTGGGTAACATGAGTGGTCTCCGGTCCTTGTCGAACTTGGGATGCCTATTATGAAAATTCCCCAGGATGAGTCCTGTCAAGTTGGTATCCGAGCCTAGCTTTATTGTCAATTGGGAGTCATAAAGACGTGTTGAGTAGAGTATCTTTTAGGGGTATATAGTGTGCCACACTCATAAGGGAGAGGCTATAAGGCATTTAGAAATATTTCACTTTCTTTGTATTCTAATTTCAGGATTGGAGTCTTATTCCTGTAATCTTCTCTAACCCTTATTTGCTTGTCTTTCAGATTATTCCTCGTAAATCTGGAACACGAACAAATTCTTATATCCTATTTTGGGGTAACGCTGAAGGGGTGCATCCTACTTTTAGGGTCCATCTTATGTCTAATAGTCCTATTCCTGATAGTTCTAGAGCCACCAGTTTCTACTAGTCCTTTTCAAGGCAAGGTGACTAACACAAAATTCCGTCAGTTTATTCATGCAATTATGAAAATAGTTTCTTCTCCGGCTGAGCAGGATGCATCTGGTGCTTTTTATATTGAGGCCACAAGGGCTGGACAATTTATGAAAATGGGACTTTCCATTTTTTCTGGAGTGAAGGTGGAGGAGGATTCACCTTGCTTCTTGGATGAGATAGAGAAGATATTTCAGGTGATGCAGGATACTAATGTAGAGTGGGTAAACTTTGCACCTTATTAACTCAAAGAGGTTGCATATTAGTGGTATAAAGAGTGGAATAGGGATAGAGGAGATATAGAGAAGTCATCCTTATGAGATGCCTTCTCTGGTGCTTTTCTAGATTGTTTCTTTCCCCAAGAGTTGACGGAAGCAATAATGGAGAAGTTTATGAATCTCAAGTAGGGGAGAATGTCTATCAAGGAATATTTCTTAAAGTTTCACCAATTGTCAAGGTATGCTCCTAATTTAGTGGTTGACATACAAGATAGATTTAGAAAGTTTGCTTTTGGGTTGAATAGGGATTTGATTTTGGAGAGAAATACTGCCTTGGTAATTAAGGATATAGAAATCTCTAGGTTAACTTTTCATGTGTAGTAGGTAGAGAATGAAAAGAAAAAGTAGGCGGAGTTTGGGGATAGGTAGGGTATGGGGAAAAATTTTCTGATCAGAGAGGTGCTCAGTCTTAGGGTGGTTGAGATGGTGGAAAATAGAATAAAAAGAAGTGGGGGAGTTCTGATTCCTACTCTACTACTAGTGCTCCTTATCATTCATGCGACAGGCGTCATTATGGTGGTGACAATTTTCGGGCACAGAGTGCTCAATCTCAAGCAAGCAGATGTCAGTCAGTTTCTTCATGTCCTTCATGTCGGTTCTTTGGTTGTCCTCATTGGGTTTATTGCAATGAAGGAAAGTATAAATGCTTTAAGTATGGAAAGATAGACCATCGACTCATGGATTATCTGATTAATAAGGTTGCTACGAGTGGGAATAAGATTCTTATGGCTTCATCTTTGCTTCTACTCCTAGTGGTGTGGCATTTTCTTCTGTTAGTAATCCTGGTTTTAGTATTGGTTGGAATAGGTTGTATGCTTTGGCTTCACGACAGGAATTTGAGGCATCACTTGATGTTGTTACTGGTACGTTAAAGCTTTTCTCTCATGACATATATTGTTTGCTTGATTTGGGGTCCACTCTCTCCTATATGACTTCTTATGTGGTTGTATCTTTTGGTTTTGATCTGGAAGTTATTTTGAATCCTTTTTCTCTTTTTACCCTTGTAGGTGACTTGGTCTTTGCTAAGAGAGTCTATAAGGGGTGTGTGGTATCTGTTGGTGGAAAGCAGACCTTAGTGGATCTGTTTGAGTTAGATATGGTGGATTTTTATGTTATTCTAGGTATGGACTGGTTACACTTTTGTTACGCGTCTTTAGATTGTCAGTCCCGTAGGTTTATCCTTAAGTTCCCTGGTGAACTTGTTATAGAGTGGGAGGGTGTTTCTTTAGCTCCTAGGGGAAGGTTTATGTGTTATCTTATATCTTGGAGGTTGATCTCTAAAGGTTGTCTTTATCACATGGTCCGAGTTAAAGATTTTAACTCAGAAGGTTTTTCTTTCCAATCAGTTCCAGTGGTTAATGAGTTTCTAAATGTCTTTCTGGATGATCTTTCTAGTGTTCCTCCAAATAGGGAAATAGAGTTTGGTATTGATCTAATTTTGGACACTCATCCAATTTCTATTCCTCCGTATAGAATGGCTCCGGCTGAGTTGAGGGAACTCAAGGAGAAACTTAAGGATTTTCTAGATAAGGGTTTTATTTTTCCAAGTGTATCTCCTTGGGGTGAACCTGTATTGTTTGTGCATAAGAAGGATGGTTCCCTTCAGATGTGAATGTATAGGCAGTAGAACAAGGTGACGGCCAAGAACAAGTATTCTCTTCCAAGAATAGATGATCTATTTGACCAGTTGCTAGGCGCCAAGTTTTTTTCTAAGATAGATCTTCGGTCTGGGTACCATTACCTAAAGTTTAGGGAGGTGGATATCTGTAAGATGGTTTTTCATACTCGATATAGGCTCTTGAGTCTTTGGTGATGTCATTTGGATTGACTAATGCTATGGCGACACTTATGGATCTGATGAACAGAGTTTTTCTTCAGTATTTAGATCTCTTTGTCATTGTGGTCATTAATGACATTCTAGTTTATTCTAAGAGTGAGGAATTTCATGCTAACCACCTCTGTGTGGTGTTGTAGACCTAAAAGGAACAACAGTTGTATGCCAAGTTCTCCAAGTATGAGTTTTGGTTGAATGCTGCAACTTTTTCGGTTATATTTCTTCTAGTAAAGGTATCATGTTGGATCCGCAGAAGGTTGTTGTGGTGAAGATGTGGCCTAAAACTATGAATCCATCTAACATTTGGAGCTTATTGGGTTTATCCGGGTATTATATGCGGTTTATGGAAAGATTTTCATCGATAGATGCTCCGTTGACTAAATTAACTCAGAGAAGGTCAAGTTTTCCTGGTCAGATGCTTATGAAGGGAGTTTCAAGAAGTTGAAGGATAAGTTAACTTCAGCTCCAATTTTGACTTTCTCAAAAGGCAATGATAGGTTCATGGTTTATTGCGATGCTTCTCAGTAGGGCTTGGTTGTGTGTTCATATAGCATGGGAAGGTGAATTCCTGTGCTTCCAAGTAGTTGAAGGTACATGAGAGAAATTATCCTACTCATGATTTAGAGCTGTTAGCAATTGTGTTTTCTTTGAAAATAAGGCGGCACTATTTATATGGTGTTCACATGGATATCTTTTCTAATCATAAGAGTCTACTTTATGTGTTCACTCAAAAATAAATTAATCTCAGGCAGAGGAGATGGCTTGAGCTTATTAAGGATCATTATATGAGTCTTCACAATCACCTAGGTAAGGCTAATATGGTTGCTGATACTCTTAGCAGGTTATCCATGGAGAGTTTGGTTCATGTGGAGAAAGGGAAGAGAGAATTGGTAAAGGATATTTACCTCTTGGCTAATCTTAGAGATCACCTCTAGGACTCTAGGGATGGTGGTGAGATGGTGCAAAAAGTGGTTCAATCATCTTTTGGTGCAGAGATTAAGAAAAAGTAATTGATGGATCCTATCTTGATAAAAATTAAGAGTGACGTTGGTGGGGAAAAGGTAGTGGTGTTTGAGATTAGTAGTAATGGTAGTTTACAGTACTAAGGGAGGTTGTATGTTCCTGATGTCGACGGGTTGCAACATAGGGTTTTGGATAAGGCGCATATGTCGCGCTATGTTGTCCATTCCGTCTTGACTAAGATGTATCATGATCTAAAGGAGATCTATTGGTGGAATGGTATGAAGAGGAATATGGCTGATTTTGTGGCCAAGTGCATGGTGTGTCAATAGGTTAAGGTTGAGTACATAAGGCCATAAGGGTTGTATCAAGAAATTGATTTTCCCAAGTAAAAGTAGGAAGTAATCGATATGGACTTTATTGCTGATCTTCCTTGGTCATAGAGTCAATATGATTTGATTTGTGTCATCGTGGACAGGATGACCAAGTCTGGGCACTTTTTTCCAGTGCGGACTACCTTCTTGGCTGAGGGTTATGCAAAGTTGTATCTTTAGGAGATTGTAAAGCTGTATTGGGTGCCTGTTTCAATTATTTCTGATCATGGCATACAATTTACATCTCACTTCTAGAGATCTTTTTAGAGAGGGTTAGGACCAAGGTGATTCTGAGTATTATTTTTTACTCTCAGATAGATAGGCAAGTGGAAAGAACTATTCAGACATTGGAGGATATCTCCTATGAGTTGATTTGAGATTGGTGAGGTGGACATGTTTGGTCCCGACTTGGTTTACCAGGATATGGAGAAGGTGAAGGTGATTCGGGATAGGCTTAAGGCTGCCCAAAGTCGCCAAAAGTCCTATGCGGATGTTAGGTATAGAGACTTGGAGTTTGAGGTTGGGGATAAGGTTTTCCTTAAGTTATCTCCCATGAAGGGAGTAGTGCGGTTTGGCAAGAAGGGGAAGCTCAGCTCCTGATATGTGGGATTTTATGAGATTTTGTGGAAAGTTGGTAATATTGCTTATGAGATGGAGTTGCCTTCCATCTTGAGTTTGGTTCATCCGGTCTTTCATTTTTCTATGTTGAGGAAGTCCATTGGAGATCCTTCTTCAGTTGTTTCTTTGGAAGGATTGGGTCTCACTGATTCTTTATCTTATGAAGAAGTACCAGTTGAGATCTTGGATATGAAGGTTCATCGATTGCGTACCAAGGATGTGGCTTCGCTTAAGGTTATTTGGCGGAACCATAAGGTGGAAGAAGCTACACGGGAAGCGAAAGAGGACATGAAGTCCAAATATCTGCATTTGTTTTCTTTGCCTGGGATTTTTGCTGAAGGTATGTGTCTTCATCACATCTTTACTTTTAGACTTTGTTAAAGGAAAGATTTATATCTTTGCCTCTTTATTTACAAACCTTATTAAAGATTGGGAATATGTTTGATAACATAATGCTAATGACTCTTGTATTTGGTTACCCCTACCTTGTCCATCATTCGGGGACAAATGTTCCTAGTGGGGGAGATTGAAACACCTTAGTTTCTGTACCATAAAAAATTTCCTAGAATTTTGATATCTGGATCCAATACGACTCACGGATATGAGATGTATGTTAGGGTATGGGTGGTATGGTCTGGTCGTATACAGACCAATGTTGATTGGTGGGATTGATTTTGGTTACTATAATGGATACGACTTAGGGGTACGAGTCGTATTGGTGGTTACAGATTATTTGGTTCCTTAACTTAATCTTAGACTTGGTTACTTAGGTTGGATTTGAGTATGAGTGTCTTACTATGAGCCATAAGCCAGGGTACGAATCATACCAGGGACTCGTATGGTAAGTAGTTTTCAATTATCTGGGTATTTTATTCTGCCAGGGATATTGATCATATACTGTTGGTACGACTTGGTTGGATGAATCGTACACTGGACAGTGTTTGATCCAAGGGTGGAGGTTCAGGATATGAGTGGTGGATAACATTGTGTCAGAGTGTATGACTCATGTGGGTTAGTCGTATCCCTGCGATGGGATTTTAGTGCAACTTAAGTGGGGGTATTCTGTATATTTTCCACTTATCCTAATAGGGTTCCACAACTTCTAACCTACTTGGAAGGTTATTTACCCTATTATTCTATTTATTAACACTTAGAATCTCTTCCTAAACACTTCATAATTCTCTCAGGAAATTTTGATCAAGGGGAGCTAGGTTTTCAACTAAGGCATCAATTTAGGGCTTGTCTTGGTGATTTCTTTCTATCATCTTATTGGTGTAAGGCATGTTCTCTTCCCTCATTGTTAATTTTACTTAAAGGCATGGTTTATATTAATGTTTTCATGGTTTTGTTTTTACATGATTTTGGCTTTCAGATATGATTTGGAAATTTCGATGTTAAATGGTTGGTTATGGTTTCCCATGGTTTTAATTATGCTTTTATATGCATTAATAATGGTTTTGGATAATTGGATTGAATGAGAATGGTTTATTGGTAATTGGAATTGGTTTTGGTCATATTATGCCCCCAAGGTGTTTGACAAAATGCTTATAAAGATATGTTCATTGCATTGGTTTCTTTTAATGGAACTCTTGCATGTTTTAAACTTGGTAAAGGAATTATGCATGGTTTAAATGGTTTGGAAGGACTAAAGGCTACTTGGTTATACTTGTGTGGAACATGGAAGTCTATAAAGTGGTTTAATATGGTAAATGTAAGGGCACTAGAAAGTCCTCTTAAACCTATAACGGTTGCCTATGGATGATACTTGCAAGTAAGGGTTAGTATGACAATACCAATATCAATGGCCTTGGTTAATAAATGGATAATGGTTTGGCTATTTGGAAATTGATTTTAATTGAGAAATAATGGCAGGATGTGTAGCAAAGCCGTGAAAGGTGGAGCTCCCAGGGGGACCAAAATTGGAAACTCATATTTGTCGATATGAGGTTGGTCTTGGTGATTGTGTACCTGATGTCACACTTTATTTTGGTGATGTACTAGTCATCCAATGGGATACTTCCATGGTCGTGCGGCTACACACACTGGGTCCCTTTCAACAGGGGGAGCTGAACCCATATAGCCTGTGGGTAATTTAGGATGGCAATGCTACACCTAGGTAAAGGTTTTAAAGGCATGCCAAACCCGGTCTCTTTTCCCGGCATGGTTATATATATATGTTTGGTTGTGTGCATATGGATGGTTTTACTTGGTTTTATAAATGACATTATTTTATCCTTACCTTGAGATCATGCTAGCGGTCACTTGCTAACCCCGTCTACTGGCGGCTGTATATCCACTCTATGCAGGAACCGACCGTTCTACTCCCCCTACATAGTGATTGACTCATGATCAACATTTGGATGGAAGTGGTGATATTTCATCCTTTTGGAAGGTTCCATTTCATGTTATGGATATTTCTAGACATTTTCACTCTATTTTGGATACTGGTTTTGGCTATGGTTGGAGGGCATATCCCAACTGAATTTTATTACTATTTTGGTTAGAGGCTTTGTGGTACTTCTCTTGGTTGGAATGGGCGGGATCGATATGGGTGTCAATCTTGGCTTTGGAATAGGTTGGGAGGCTGGCATCATCGGACATAATTTCTCATTGTTCCATCATATTTTATTTTGGGATTAATTATTTTATGTCTTGGAATGTCCTTAGTTATGGCTTAGTTTATAACCTTTGTTTTAGTATTGTTGGATTGGTAGTAAAGGAGGGTTAGACTCGGCTGGGTCGGTCATGGTTGTGATTTATTCCCATAGTCTTCATGTGAGTTGTTATGGTATTTTGTTACATTCTCAGAATTCATCCAAATCAGGGCAAGCGACTGGAGGTTGGGTTGGGTAACGGGGGTGGTCTCCGGTCCTGGTCGGACTTGGGATGTCCATTACGACCAGGACCCAAATCGGGTCATGTCAACTAGACTGATGTCCTAAAGTACTTGGGTGTTAGTCCCTCTATTGGAGGGTTAACCCTAAGATAGTGTCAGTCCTCTATTGGCAGGTCACATATCATAACCTACGTTGGCTATGTATTTCTGAAACTTAGGGACCTCTCCTAAAGTTTTTAGTCCTCTACTGGAAAGTATGCCTTCATCCTTAGGTTTGGTCGGTCCTAAGTCCTACTCCCAACTAAAAGACACTAAAGCGTAAGCTGGTACATGCACTGAAAACGAATATGCTCAAGTTATGGTATTCTGAAAATAACAATGCATTTAAAATCTGAAGTAATCATGAAGATGTAAATTGATGTATTTAGCATTATGTAATAATGGTGAATGCTCATTATGATAATGTTATAAAATTCATGGTACAAATATGATATAAATAACTTGAAATCTTAAAAACTATAGCATGCATGATCATCTAGGTATCGGGTGTTCATAACCCACATGCAAAAAATAATATAATTAAAATATGATAATTTCAAAGTAATGACGTGATAGGAATTTCATGTCTTAAACTCAAGAATCCAAATTTCATCAATGTAATGGATCATCATGATTAGAGTACAAAAAAATACTTGAAATTATGAGGGAACACTATTTCATGGTAGAATTCGAGAATTACATGGAGAGATCATGGAAGTTATGCTTTTCATGGAACCCCAATTTATGGAATTCATAAAATTCATGAATGAAAATCATAATTTTGGGCATGATAATGAAAGAATATCCTCATTTAGTACCCACATAACTAATTTTCACAATTTCTTGAAAGGGAACTTGGATTGGATCCTTGGGAGGTGAATTCTTGGAAGAAACCCTTGCTTGGTGTGCTTGAGAACTTGGGAGGAAAAAGAATCGTGTATTTGATGTATTTCGTGTTATGGAATGATAAAATCACGTTTATATCAGTCATAGGATAGTTTAGGACATAATGACTTGTTTACCCTAAAAAAACTAAAAAAGAAACACATGTTTTAACATTTCTAAACAAGGTCCTTGCGACACTAAAAATTGTAGAGCACAAGGTCCGTGCCACGCTAAAATCGCACACCCTTACTGGTTCCTCTAAAAAATGCTCATAACATTTTGTTCGAGTATCAGATTAAGGAAAAATTAGATGTATTGGAAGGAGGACACATTTATATATAATTTTGTGGGTCTTGATCTCCAAAATTCCAAATATTATAGAAGTTATACATATTCAAAGTTGACCCTTGTAGGATTGAATATCAAAATTTGGTCGAATCAAAAGCTCTTAACTCAACTTTGCTCTAAGTGTTTTCTATGAACATTTTTCACCTCAAAAGAACTCTTCACGCTAAGCTAATGATAATGACACATATATTCATATACAAATCATCATATTAGTATTTTTATACGTAGGAACGATTATTTGAATTCTAGCCTAAAAATATGAGGTATTACAACAATATCCAAAAATAATAATACAACAACACACCAGATAGGGATACAAATGCACACAATACCACATAAAAGTATAACAAAAAGAGGAGCACGTATAATCAAGATCATCGAGTACAAATAAAGGAAGATAAAATAATTCAACATTAACAAGTTAAGATATAGAACAAATAGATAGATGGCGAGTCAATATGTCAATACAAGCACAACATAAACACAATAAAGAAAGTGCAATGTATATGATGATGATAATGATGATTATGATAATGATAAGGATGCATGGGGTTGTAATAAAACGTTGAGGTTGGCACACAACCTAGGGGTTGGCACACGACCTCCGTATTTCCAATATTTCCAGTATTTTCAGTGTTTCCAGTATTTCAATATTTCCTGTATTTCTAAAGCACATACATAACATAAGACACAAATCAAGTACACATACATGAAAATAAGTAAAGATAAAGTAATAAAACAAACAAGTGAAATGATGCATATGATGACATGAGAATGATGATGCAATGTTCACAACCATACAAAATGAGCATTTCCACAATCAAAATACATAGCGTATTTTTCTCAACCAATTCATATGATGTATTTCCACCACCAACCACAATGTTACTATTCCAAAACTACATGAGCCAACATCCACTCACTATATTCACATGATTCATATGCCCATAAAGTACGAATATATACATACATACATATATATACATATATATATATATATCACAATATTCTAAAGGCATCATAGTAGGCATTTCTAACAACACAATATAATTATTCTCCTGTATTTTAGGCTATCAACATCAATCTTCATATAATGCCATGACTTTGGTACCTGAAATGCTACACGGTGCTCATGACCCTGAAGGACCACAAGCTAACCTATGACTAATATCTGTACCTAAACAATACATAATATACTATATAAATGCAAAAATAAAGGTTGTAAGGCCGTAAGTTTCAAAACTAAGACATAATATCTGATAAAAATATATAATCTGGATGGGCTAGGAAATACCCAAAACAACTGAAATAACTGTATGAACATGATAGTTTGAAAAGCCTCTAACTGACTGAAATATCTGAATAAAGAGTTGATGGGACATGTACCCAACTAACTCCAACTACTAAAATAAATTAATAAATGAGAAAATAAAGAAATGGCCATGTTCTCGAAGGATGAGGACTCACTGCTAACTCTGACTGCTGAGACTGGAATGCTACTGATGCTCTGGAGCTCGTTCTTCTGAACCTATGGTATAAAACACCATAGCACAATTATATTAGTATGTTTGAATGTACTAGTATGCATATGAGGTAGGCTGAATGCAAAGGGTTCACATGCATGAACTATACTAACTGACTGAATAACATGAATGTGAGAATACATGCATGAATACGTAATAACTATAACTGAGTTCGTGATAACATGATTACTGAATCTGAGTACTGATAACATGAGATACTGATAACTGTATAACTAAAATAACTAATACTGAGTGATTGTATCTGACAGTCTAGGTTCGGATGGATCTAGCTGAGTTCTGTATCGTTCTGAGTTGACTGTATCTGACAGTCCTAAATTTTGTAGAACTATTTGAGTTCTATTATAGAGACGGAATGACTATATCTGATAGTCCTAATCTATAACTAAAACTGTGGGAAGTATTCATCTTACCGACATGCCCCTAATACGCCATCATGGCTGAGTTGGAGTCCAATCTATAACCTCAATTGGAAGGGTGTCAATACCGCGCCACTGGTAAAGATAAGTTGTGGGTAACCCTCATCTGATAGTGTCCCCAAAAGATAATGGTGGGACCATCATCTGACAGTGTTTATCCACCTCATTAACCCTCATTTGATAATGCTGATGTCTCAACTTATGCTGGCTACATAGTTCTGGAATGCAAGGATGACTTCTAAGAATCACAACCTTATCTAACAGTGTGTGTTCCTATCCTTGGGTTTACTCGGTGCTAATTCCTACTCCCATTTGAATAGATACTGAACATGGATTACGGAACTGAACTATACTGAGTTAACCAAGTTTTGTTAACTGACGGAATACTGCTGAGATTACTGAATTTCTGAGATCTCTGAGATTACTGGAACTACCGAGTTTACTGAGTTTTCCTGAGTCCTAAGACTGACTGAATTCTATGGATCATGGATTTACTAGAAGTATCTTGAAAACATGAAACTGATTCTAGGCACACAACTAAATTTTCGGGTACAAGTACCCCCAGGACTCAATGGGAAGAAACTGACAAAGCATGACTTTCTTGAATACATGACCAACATCACAATCCATAATACAATAAGTTGGAGATTCCATGAAGTACAAGATCTAAAGTACCACAATGGCCACACATATATCCATAATTCATTGACTAAGATATTTCATTAAACACTTGACATGCATGAACTTGTATATGAGTGGGGATTTAATATTATCACACTAGTATGGCACTTTTTCTTCACATAGGCATTTAATCAAATACATGGGGACCATACTTTGGTTATACCATCATCAATGTATCTAATTATTATGGTTGCATAAACAAATTTGCAAATTTAAGGGGTTTATCATGATTATTATACAAATCATCACATACTAGGGTCAATCATTGGAATCTGTAATTTAAAGTATGAATCAAAACTGCACAACATCATGAACATGAATTTCAATTCAATTTAAATTATGAACATTCACAAATACCCAAATCTTAGATTTTGAAAAGAGATTCTTGAGCTTCATGGGTGAAAGAGACCCATGAATCAACACATGACATACCTGGGTTGTGAGTTTCTTAAAGTTCTTAGACTTAAAGAACTTGAATTTCTTATTTTGTTGAAGGAGGATTTGGATCTTGTTCTTGGGGATTATCTTTGAGAGAAAACTCTAATTTGATGTTGTAGATGGATAATGAACTTATGAGCCTTGGTATGATATAATTAGGGGTTAAAACGGGTGGAAAAATACCCAAATACCCTTTTAAAAATTACTTTAAATAACTGAATAAACTACGTGATGGTGGGTGCGATAGTCCATCACTGGGTCAATGGTCCGTCGATCCTGACCATCGCACCTGGGAAAAATAGGGGTTCACTGCCTCTCCTGTGACGGCTTGGGTGATGGTCAGTCGCTAGCTCGACGGTTCATCGGCCTGAGCTATCGCCCTTAGGAAGAATGTGTTCTCACTATCTCTACTGTGATAGCTTGGGCGATGGTCCGTCGCTAGCTCGACGGCCCGTCGGCTCTCACCGTTGCACCTGGGCAGTTTTTACTGCTTTCTGTATTTCGTACATAACTTTCTCTTATGATGTCAGATTTGGATAAAATGGGTATCGATGGTAATCTTTTTCAATTTCCCATTCAATAAAATGTGAAAATCTTAAAAATTCCATGTGTACAAAAATAGATTCATCTTTCAAAGTAAGTTTCTAACATTCTTGGAATGATTTCAAGCTAGGTAGAAGTACAGGGTATTAAAATATCTCCCCCTTGGGAACATTCATCCTCTAATGAGACTGATTGAGATGGGAGAAAGGATAAGGTAAAGTACATACTGAACATAAACAACTGAAAAATAACTTCTTGACTGACATGAATGATAACTAAATATATATATCATACTGATCATGTATATCTAATGCATGTGTAACTGATTCATGAATGCATGACTGAGTGTTCTGAAGAACTAAATTTCTCACAATGAGAATACATATCTGATGTATGATTAATTGACTGAAATGATACATGAATGCATTAATGAATATGCAATGGTATTTAATACCAAGTTTGTGATAGAATTCTAAACATAAAATGGATATCAAGCTTGTAACTGAAACATTAACATGAAACTGAAAATCTTAAGGAGAACTGTTACCTTGAGATTGATCTGAGTTGGTGGGGAAGAGGTGAGGATACTTGGTATGCATGTTTTATTTTTCTTCTTAAGTATCTCCCTCAATGGGATAATTCCTCTAAAGAACCTTGACTATAGGGACTTCTTTGTTCCTCAGTCTATGAGTCTGATAGTCTAGGATTTTGGCTGGAATATCTTCATAAGAGAGGCTATTCTGAACATATATGCTCTAAATAGGGACTACAACTGCCGGGTCACCTATGCACTTCTTGAGAAAAGAGACATGAAAGACTGGATGAACTGAAGCTAGATCGGAAGGCAATTCGAGCTCATAAGTTGCCTTTCTAAATCGATAGAGAATGTTGAAGGGGCCGATATATCAGGGACTAAGCTATCCCTTCTTGCTGAATCACTTCACTTCCTTCATGGGAGAGATCTTTAGATAGACATAGTCACCAATATCAAACTCGAGATCCTTTCTGCCCATATTTGCATAAGACTTCTATCGGCTTTGAGCAGCCCAAAGTCTTTCTCTGATCAACTAGACATTTTTTAAGGCATCAAATACTAAGTCAGGCCCTTTAACTGAGGTCTCACTAACTTCAACTAACCAACTGGAGATCTGCATCTCCTACCATAGAGAGCACCGAATGAAGCCATCCATCCGAATACTGGAATGATAACTATTGTTGTATTCAAACTCAATCAAAGGCAAGTGGTCTTTTCAACTGCCTTAGAAATCAATGGTACATGCTTACAACATATCTTCTAAAGTCTGAATGGTCCTTTTTGCTTGACCATCTACCTAGGATGAAAGGCTGTACTGAGATAAACTTGGGTACTAAGACCCTTTTAGAACGCTTTCCAGAAATGAGAGGTGAACTGGGTACCTCTGTCTGAGATAATGGATAATGAAATTCCGTGCAATTTGACCAACTCTCGGATGTAGAGCTTGGCGTAATCCTTGGCTGAATAAGAGGTATGGACTGGAAGAAAATAAGATGATTTGGTTATCCTGTCTATAATGACCCAAACTAAATTATGCTGATGACGAGTACGAGGCAAACCTATCATAAAGTCCATGTTCACTTCTTCCCCCTTCTATGTAGGAATACTGAACTCTTGCAAGGACCCACTAGGATTCTGATGCTCTATCTTAAACCTGTTGACATGTAGAGCACTTAGCCACAAACTTCGCAACATCTCTCTTCATCCCACTACACCAATAGATATGCCAAAAGTTGTAGTACATCTTAGTGGCCCTGGATGAATAGAGTAGTGCACACCATGAACTTCTACAAGAATTCACTTCCTTATTTCATCTACACCTAAAACACACAGACAACCCTGACATTGTAATACACCATCTCCCCCTTGGGAGAAAACCTCTACTTTCTAATCATTGACTGACTCTTCCAACTTGACAAGGCTGGGATCTTTATCTTGCTTTTATTTCACCTCAGAAACTAGAGATGATTCTGAACTACTCTGAACCCATATGTCACCCTATTTTGTATCGACTAAGAGAATGCCTAGTCTGGTAAATTGATGGACTTCCTGCGTTAGATTTTTCTTACTGTCCTCGACATTAGAAACACTACCCATAGACAGTCTACTAAGAGTGTCATCCACTATGTTGGCCTTGCCCAAATGATAAAGGACACTCATGTCATAATATTTTAAGATCTCTAACCACTTTTTCTGATGAAGATTGATATCTTTCTGAGAAAAGACATACTAAAGGATCTTATGATTTGTAAACACATCTACCTGAACAACGTATAGATAATGCCTCCAAATGTTTAAGGAAAATACTACGGCTTCTAACTCAAGTTCATGAGTCAGATATTCTTCTCATGGGGTTTAATCTGTCTGGAGGTGTAGGCTATGACCTTACCATGATGCATAAGGACACAACCCAAACCTATCCTGAATGCATCACAATATACTACGAACCCATCTGAACCATCTGGAAGAGCTAGGACTGGAGATGAGGTGAGTCAAGTTTTTAACTCTTGAAAACTCTTCTCTCAAGGATCTGACCACTGAAACTTGGCTATCTTCTGAGTCAATCTAGACATAGGGGATACAATAGAATAAAATCCCTCAAAGAACCATCTATAATAGCCATCCAAACCCAAGAAACTCTTGATGTCTAATGGAGAGATAGGGCGAGGCCAATTTCTTACCGCTTTGGTCTTCTGAGGATCTACTCTAATACCATCACCAGAAATGATATGACCAAGGAATGCAACTGACCTTAGACAAAACTTGCACTTACTGAATTTTGTGACTAGCTGATGATCTCTGAGAGTCTGAAGTACAATTCTGAGATGGTCTGCATGATCCTTCTCACTGCGGTAGTAAACAATGATATCATCTATGAAGACTATGATGAACATATCCAAGTACTACTTGAACACATATTTAATCAAGTCCATGAAAGCTGCTAGGACATTAGTAAGACCAAAGGACATAACTAAGAATTCAAAGTGACCATACCGAGTATGAAAGGTTATTTTTGAATGTCACATTCTTTGACTCCGAGCTGATGATAGCCGGATCTGAGGTCTATCTTAGAGAAATATCTGACACCCAGAAGCTAGTCAAACAAATCATCGATTCTAGGAAGTGGATACTTGTTGTTGATCGTGACTTTATTAAGTTGATGGTAATCGATGCACATTCTGAGAGAACCATCTTTCTTTCGCACGAATAAGACTGGTGCGCCCTATGGGGACACACGAGGTCTGATGAACCCTTTATCTAAGAGATACTTTAACTTCTCTTTAAATTCTATGAGTTCTGCTGGTGTCATTCTGTATGGCAGAATAGATATAGGCTGAGTATCTGGAAAACGATAAATGTCGAAGTATATTTCCCTTTCAGGAGGAATTTTGGGAAGATTTTTGGGAAAGACATCTAAATATTCATTCACTATTAAGAATGATTCAATATTGGGAGTCTCAGAACTAGAATCCTTAACATGAACAAGATTATAGACATATCCCTTAGATATCATTTTCCATGCTCGAAGGTAGGAAACAAGCTGACCTCTGAAAGATGAAATGCTAACCCTCTACTCTAGGACAGGTTCATTCAAAAACTAAATCTGGACTGTTCTGTTTCTACAATCGACTGTGGCATACAGGGAATAAAGCCAATCCATGTCGAGAATGACATCAAAATCAATCATCTCTAATTTGACTAAGTCTGCTGAAGTGACTTTTTGAAATATCATAACTGGATAGTTCCTGTATACCTGTCGGGCTATGATGGTTTTACCTACTGGGGTAGAGACTAAAATGGGCTCTGTTAGAATTTCAGGACTGGTTCTGAAATCACTTGCTATATAGGGAGTAACAAAAGACTAATCTTGTCGAGACAGAAAATCATAAAGTCTATTTGGGTGTTGCCTACTAGTAGCACTGAGGTGGCACCCTATTCATTTGGGCGATCAAACTGAGCTGAGAAATAATTCTGCTAACCCTGATAACCTGACTGGGGATAATCTCTCACTCTGTGTCCTGGCTTGCTATATTTGAAATAGATGTTGCTGTCAGCTCCACAAACACCCTTGTGGTTCTTACCATAAGTCTGACAAAGGGGATTTGTTCGGGCACTGCTAATACTACTTTGAGACTTAGAGCCTGGAACTCTATCTCTGTTGCCATCCCTAAACTTAGGAGCTCGAGAAATGGTTGAAGAAGGATCTAGAACTGATGACTTAGGATGAAACAGAGAACGGTTTCCTCCTTCTGATTTGGGCTGAGCAAAGTTGAAACTACCTATCCTTGCTCTCTTATTCTAATTTTCCCTTATCTTAATCTATTGATCCTCTATCTACTAAGAATAAGTCATAAGTCTGGCTAAAGTCATGTTACTATTCAATATTGTAGACCTGCACTTGTTCACCACACTATTAGTCACCCCAGAAACAAACTTACTCATCTTGGCCCTTCTCTCTACAACCACATGAGGGGAATATCTAGATAATTGAGTAAAATTGAGAGAATAAACTTTCACCATCATGTTTTCCTACCTAAGGTTGATGAATTCTAACACCTTATCTTCTTTCAGCTCTAGGGGAAAGAATCTCTATAAGGATGCAGTGACAAACTTTTCCCACTCTATAGGTCCTGCATCAACTAACCTCTATGACTTCCATTACTTGTACCAAGTGTGAGAAATATCCTGCAACTGATATGCAGCTATCTCAACACTCTCACTAGGAGTAACCCCTATGATGTCTGTAACCTTCTGAACCTAATCGATGAATTCCTGAGGGTCCTCATCTGACTTAGACCCGAGAAAAGAAGGAGGATTTATTTGGGTGGTCCTGAATCCTGGATGCAGTTGAATTGGCCACTAGGTTAGATGAAATGATAGTTCAGCATTCATTCTGAGAAGCAACTGGCTAAGAAACATTAGTGAATGCAGCTCTGAACTCTGCATGAGAAATATGTTTGCCCAATGGTATTTTGAGCTGAGGGGCTTGCTAATTTCCTTTTCTTCTTTTAGGAGGCATATTTTATAGCAAAAAGAGAGAAACAAATTTGAATAAGAGATTATATTGAGATTATGCTCACTGGTACACATGAATATTGAAAGAAGGGAAATTATTCCTAAACATCTCATAATCCCCTGTACATAAATATGGCGCGCAATGCACCCATGTACAAGACTCTACTAGATACACTTTCAAACTTCCAAGGACTCTATTAAACCTTAGGCTATGATACCAAGTTTGTAACGCCCTGAATCTGGCACCCGAAATGCTACACGGTGGTCATGACCCCGAAGGACCACAAGCTAACCCATGACTGTTATCTGCACCTAAACACTGCATAATATACTATATAAATGCAGAAATAAAGGTTGTAAGGCCATAATTTCAAAACTGAGACATAATATCTGATAAAAATATAACATCTGGATAGGGTAGGAAAAACTCAAAACAACTGAAATAACTATCTGAACATGATAGTTTGAAAAGCCTTTAACTGACTGAACTATTTGAATAAGGAGGTGATGGGACATGTCCCCAACTAATTCAAACTACTGAAATAAATTAATTAATGAGATAATAAAAAAATGGTCATGTCCTCGAAGGATGAGGACTCACTGCTAACTCTGACTGCTGAGACTGGAATGCTACTGATGCTCTGGAGCTCGTACTTCTGAACCTATGGTATAAAATACCATAGCACAATTGCATCTGTACGTTTGAATATACTGGTATGCATATGAGGTAGGATGAATGCAAAAGGTTCACATGCATGAACTATACTAACTGACTGAATAACATAAATGTGAGAATACATGCTTCAATACGTAATAACTATAACTGAGTTCATGATAACATGATTAATGAATCTGAGTACTGATAACATAAGATACTTATAACTATATAACTAAAATAACTACTACTGAGCGACTTTATCTAACAATCTAGGTTCGGATGAAACTAGCTGAGTTGTGTACTGTTCTGAGTTGACTGTATCTGACAATCCTGAATTTTGTACAACTATCTGAGTTCTTTTACTGAGAATGAAAGAGTGTATCTGATAGTTCTGATCTGTATCTGAAACTATGGGAAGTAGTTATCTAACCGACATGCCCCTAATTTGCCATTATGATTGAGTTGGGGTCCAATCTGTAACCCCAATTAGAAGGGTGTCAATACCACGCCACTGGTAAAGATAAGTTATGGGTAACCCTCAACTGACAGTGTCCCCAAAAGAGAAAGATGGGACCCTCATCTGACAGTGTTTATCTACCTCATCAACCCTCATATGATAGTGTTGATGTCTCAACCTACGCTAGCTACATAGTTTAAGAATAGAAGGATGCCTTCTAAGAGTCACACCCTCATCTGACAGTGTATGTTCCCATCTTTGGGTTCACTTGGTGCTAATTCCTTCTCCCATCTAAATAGACACTAATCATGGATTATGGAACTGAACTGGACTGTGTTAACTGAGTTTCGTTGACTAACGAAATACTACTAAGATTACTAAATTTTTGAGATCTCTGAGATTACTGGAACTACCGAGTTTACTGAGTTTTCTTGAGTCCTGAGACTGATTGAATTCTATGTATCATGGATTGACTGGAAGTATCTTTAATGCCTAGTATTATCTTATAAATTGAATGATGACAAATCCATGAGGAATTTTCAAGATTTTCACGTTTTGTAATGTGGAAAATTCAATAAGCTTTCCATCGATATAAGATTCTCCCAAATCCTATAACCGGGTTAGAAGTTTGACTATTTCAAGTTCCCATCGTAAAACAACGCCATATTAGTTAGTAGTGCACCGCACCACAAGAGGAAATGGCATTTGGCAAATTTTAGTAGGGGTCTGCGATTATGGCGCGTCGCGCCAAGGCCCAAATTCAGAATTGTCCTTTCCAGTGTCTTAGCGTGATTTCCTACGCGTCGCGCCAAAGTTCCAGGTCATAATATAAGGAGCAACGTGATGTCTCTGCATCGCACCATCCCTCAGTTTCTCAATTGTCAAATTCCAGTGACATGGAGCGATAGCACCGCATCGTGCCAGGGGTTCAATTTGGGAAATTTTTATTGAAATTAAATGACGCTTCCAGGGTTAAAAGGGTCAACTTACCACCTCTTTTTAAGCCCTTTAACACGTGATTCAGCCACTTTTCACCCAAAATACACTCTCTTCTCTCAAAAACCTCCCAAGAACAAGCTAAGGTTTTCATAGAAGATCCAATTCCAAGAAAGTTTCACCCTCAATCTTCATGAAATCACGAACTAAGATATGGATAGTGTTCATTCATGGACTCCTTTCGTCCATGAAGTCCAAGAATCCCTTTTCCAACTTCAAGTTATGGATTTTCTTTATGATTTCAGGACTGGGTTGTTCTTGTTCATGTTGATAAATAAGAAATTGAACTCTACTCCATGTTGGGTGATAATTTCTACGTGGGTTTTTATTATAGATATAGATTCATGTAAACCTCTGAATAAACCCTTGAATGATAAAATTAGAATATAACCATGATGTTTAGTTATTGTACAATGACTTTTACATGTACCATGCCTATAATATGTTTGATTAAATGCCTAGATGAAGTAAAGACCATGATACCATGAAATCCCCATGTATGTACAAGTTATGCCTATCACATGTTTTGATAAAATGCTTCTATAAATGTATTATGGATTATGATATTAGTTATATGTTGAAGTAAGTTATGCTTGGTCAGTTTCCTTCCATCGAGTCCTGGGGGTACTCGTACCCAAAATATTTGCTGTGTTCCTAGAGCTATGTCATGTTTTCACGATACTCTCAGTCAAGCTATGAATCCTTATACTTCAGATAGTCTTATAGGTCAGGAAATCTCCATGATCTCATGAACTTAGTCTGTTGTTAGATATCAGTAGTATTCTGTCAGTCAATGGAATTTAGTAACTCAGCCCATGTTCAGTTCAGTAAATCATGTTCAGATAGGAGTAGGAATTAGTACCGAGTGAACCCAAGGATGGGAACACACACTATCAGATGAAGGTGTGATTCTTAGATGTCTTCCTTGCATTCCAGAAATATGTAGCCAGCATTGGTTGTGACATCAACACTATCCTATGAGGGTTGATGAGGTGGATAAGTACTGTTAGATAAGGGCCCCACCATTCTCATATAGGGGACACTATCATATGAGGATCTCCCACATCTTGTCCTTACTGGTGGTGCGGTATTGACACCACTCTAATTGGGGTTACAGATTGGACCCCAACTCAGCCATAATGGCGTATTAGGGGTATATCAGTTAGATAACTACTTCCTACAGTTTTATGTTATAGAATTAGGACTATCAGATGCAGTCAATCAGTCTTAGTGATAGAACTCAAATAGTTCTTCATATTTCAGGACTGTCAGCTACAGTCAACTCAGATACAGTACGGAACTCAGATAGTTCCATTAGATTCAGGACTGTGAGATACAATCACTCATGTTATCAGTCATATTCAGATTCAGTAATCATGTTATTACAGTATTAGTGTCAGTTGTTATGTCTCATTCATGCATTCTCATGCTCATGATAGTTAGTCAGTTATTATTATTGTTCATGCATATGAACCCCATACATTCAACCTACCTCACATGCATACTAGTACATTCAAAGTATTGATGTATTAATGCTATGGTGTCTTATACCATAGGTTCAGAGACACGAGCTTCAGAGCAACAGTAGATTCCAGATATCCGCAGACAGAGTTAGAAGTGAATCCTTATCTTTCGAGGACTTAATTATTTCCCTATTATCTCATTTATCAGTTTATTAGTTAGAGTTAGTTGGGGACATGTTCCATCAACTCCTTACTCAGATAGTTCAGTGAGTTAGAGGCTTTCTAGACTATCATGTTTTAGACTTCAGCATTTTCATCTTTATTTTGGGTATTTTATTACCCCACACAGATGTTATATCATTTAGATCATGTTCAGTAGTGAACCTTATGGCCTTTCATTTCATGTTTCCACATTATAAAGTATTTTATGCAGTATGCATGTACAAATATCGGTCATGGGTTAGCTTATGGTCCTTAGGGGTCATGAGCACCATGTGGAATTCCGAGTACTAGATTCGGGGCATTACAAACTTGGTATCAAAGCCTAAGGTTCAATAGATTCCTATGAAGTCTGAAAGCTGCATCTAGTAGAGTTTTGTACATTGGTGTGTTGCACGCCACATTTATGTACAGGAGGCTATAAGATATTTTAGGAACAGTTTCCCCTCTTTCAGTATTCATGTCGTGCTTGTGAGGATAATCTCAAGTCAATCTCTCAGTCTAATCCATTTCTCTTTTTTTTTCTATAGAACATTCCTCCTAAAAGAAGAAATGGAAATCGGTCAGCCCCTCAGCCTGAAGATCTTTTGGGCAATAATGTTTCTTATGAGGAGTTTAGGGCCGCTTTCACTACTCTTTCTCAGTCAGTTCTTGCTCAAAATAAATAGCCAACAGTCATTCCGGCCAACCCAGTGGCCAACTCAGCTACAGCTAGGATATGGGACTTCACCCGAATGAATCCTCCGTCCTTTCTCAGGTCTAAGGTAGATGAGGACCCTCAAGAATTCATTGTTTAGGTTTAGATGGTAACAGACATCATGGGGGCGACTACTGTTAAGAGTACTGAGCTAGCTTTATATAAGTTGCAGGATGTTTCTCATACTTGGTTCAAACAGTGAAAGTCAGTGAGGTCAGATGATACAAGTCCTATAGAGTGGGAGAAGTTTGTCACTGCATTCTTAGATAGATTCTTTTCCCAAGAGCTTAGAGAGGATAGGGTGATAGAATTCATCAACCTCGGGAAGGGAAATATGACGGTGAAAGAGTATTCTCTTAAGTTTACTTAATTAGCAAGATATGCCCCTCATGTGGTTGCAGACAGCAGAACCAAGATGAGTAAGTTCGCTTCAGGGGTAAATGATACCGTGGTAAATGAGTGCAGATCTACCATGCTGAATAGTGACATGACTTTAGCCAGGCTTATGACTCATGCTCAGCAGATAAAGGAGCAACATATTAAGCAGAAGGAGAAACAGAACAAGAAGGCGAAGACAGGTAGTTTCAACTTTGCTCATCCTAAGTTAGAAGGAGGAAACCATTACCAGTTTCATCCTAAGTCATCAGTTCCATCTCCTTTTTTAGCCAATGCTCTAGTTCCTAAGTTCAGGGAGGGTAACAGAGATAGAGCGTCAGGCTCGAGGTGTCAGGGCAGTGTTAACAATATCCGAACTAATCCCCTTTGTCAGACTTGTGGTAAGAACTACAAGGGTGATTACAGATATGGTAGCGATATCTATTTTGGTTGTGGAAAGCCAGGACACAGAGTCAGATACTACCCCCAATCAGGTTATCAGAGTCATCTCCGCTCTACACCTTAATTCGATCGCCCAAATTAGCAGGGTGCCACCACCAGTGCTACTAGTGGGCAACACCCAAATCATCTCTATGCTCTTCAATCCTGACAGGATCAGGAAAATTCACTTGATGTAGTTACTGGTACATTATAGATCTTTCATGTGCATGTTTACGATTTGCTAGATCCAGGAGCTTCTTTGTCTTTTGTTACTCCCTATATAGCAGGCGATTTTGAAATCAGTCCAAAAATCCTAGTAGATCCTTTTTCAGTCTCTACCCTAGTGGGTAAAACCATCATATCCCGGTGGGTATACATAAACTGCCCGGTTATGATATTTCAGAAAGACACTTCAGCAGACTTAGTCGAATTAGAGATGAATGATTTTGATATCATTCTCGGCATGAATTGGCTTCATTCCTACCATGCCACAGTCGATTACAGAAATATAATAGTCTAGTTTTAGTTTTCGAATAAACCCATCCTTGAGTGGAAGGGTAGTACTTCAACGTTCAGAGATCATCTTATTTTCTACCTTTGGGCATGGAAAATGATATCTAAAGGATGTGTCTATCATCTTATTCGAGTTAAGGACACTAGTTCCGAAACTCCCAGTCTTGAATTAGTCCCAGTAGTGAATGAATTTTCAAATGTCTTTCCCGAAGATCTTCTAGGAATTTCTCTCAAAAAGGAAATAGACTTCGGCATTGATCTTTTTTTGGATACTCAGGCTATCTCTATTCTGCCATACAGAATGGCACCAGCAGAACTTAGAGAACTAAAAGAACAATTGAAGGATCTCTTAGATAAGGGATTCATCAGGCCCAGTGTTTCCCCATGGGTCACTCCACTATTATTCGTGCGCAATAAAGACGATTCTCTTTAGGATGTGCATAGACTACCATCAACTTAATAAGGTCATGGTCAAGAACAAGTATCCTCTTCCTAGAAATGATGACTTGTTTGACCAACTTCAGTGTGCCAGTTATTTCTGTAAGATAGAGCTCAGATTCGGCTATCATCATCTCAGAGTTAGAGAATGTGACATTCAAAAAATAGCTTTCCGTACTTGGTATGGTCATTTCGAATTCTTAGTTATGTCCTTTGATCTTACCAATGCCCCAACAACTTTTATGAACTTGATGAACCGTGTGTTTAAGAAGTACTTAGACATTTTCATCATAGTCTTCATAGATGATATTCTGGTCAATTCCCACAGTGAGTGTAATCATGCAGACCATCTCAGAACACTACTTCAGACTCTCAGAGATCATCAACTATTTAACAAATTCATTAAGTGAGAGTTTTGGCTAAGGTCAGTAGTATTCCTTGGTCACATCATTTCCGGCGATGACATTAGAGTAGATCCTCAAAAGACCGAAGCAATAAAAAACTGGCCTCGCCCTGTCTCTCCATTAGATATTAGGAGTTTCTTGGGTTTGGCTGGCTATTACAGATGGTTTTTGAGGGATTTTCTTCTATTGCATCCCCTATGTCCAGATTCACTCAGAAGAAAGTCAAGTTTTAGTGGTCAGATCTTTGTGAGAAGAGTTTTTAGGAGTTAAGGACTCGACTTACCTCAACTACAGTTCTAGATCTTCCAGATGGTTCAAATGGGTTCGTAGTGTATTGTGATGCATCCAGAGTAGGTTTGGGTTGTGTCCTCATGCAGCATGGTAAGGTCATTGCCTACGCCTCCAGAAAACTTAAGCCCCATGAGAGAAATTATCCTACTCATGATCTTGAGTTAGCAGCCATAGTATTTTCCTTGAAGATTTGAAGGCATTACCTATACGGTGTTCATGTAGATGTCTTCATAGATCATAAGAGTCTTCAGTATGTCTTTTCTCAGAAAGATCTCAATATTCGTCAGAAAAGGTGGTTAGAGCTCTTAAAATATTATGACATGAGTATCCTCTATCATCCGGGCAAGTCCAATGTAGTGGCCAACACTCACAGTAGACTATCCATGGGTAGTGTTTCTCAAGTTGAGGACAGTAAAAAGAAGTTAGCTCAGGAAGTCCATCAGCTTGCTAGACTAGGCGTTCGCTTAGTCGATATAGATTAGGGTGATATTTGGGTTTAGAAAAGTTCAGAATCATCTGTAGTTTCCGAGGTGAAAGAAAAGCATGATAGAGATCCCAGCCTTGTCAAGTTGAAAGAGTCAGTTCAGGATCAGAAAATAGAGGTTTTCTCCCAAGGAGGAGATAGTGTTCTTCATTGTCAAGGTTGTCTCTGTGTTCTAGGTGTAGATGACTTAAGGCAACAAATTCTTGAAGAAGCACATGATGTTCCCTACTCTATTCATCCAAAGGCCACAAAGATGTACCGCGACTTGCTGGAAATCTATTGGTGGAGTGGGATAAAGAAAGACATTGCAGAGTTTGTGGCTAAGTTCTCTATATATTAGTAGGTTAAGATAGAGCATCAGAAGCCTAGCGGGTCCATGCAGGATTTCAGTATTCCTACTTGGAAGTGGGAAGTTGTGAACATGGACTTCGTGATGGGTTTGCCTCAAACTCATCATCATCATGATTCAGTCTGGGTTATTGTAGATAGAATGACCAAATCAGCTTATTTCCTTTTAGTCCATACCTATTATTCAGTCGAGGATTATGCCAAACACTACATCAAGGAGTTGGTTGGATTGCAGGGTGTTCTATTGTCCATTATCTTAGACAACGGTATCCAGTTAACCTCTCATTTATGGTAAGCATTCCAAAAGGGTTTTGGTACCCAAGTTCATCTTAGTACAACCTTTCATCCTCAGACAGATGGTCAAGCAGAAAGGACCATTCAGATATTAGAAGATATGCGAAGGGGGTGTGTAATCAATTTCAAGGGAAGTTGGGATGACCACTTACCTTTAACTGAGTTTTCATACAAAAGGAACTATCATTCCAGTATTCAGATATCGCCATTCGAAGCTCTCTACAGTAGGAGATATAGATCTCTAATTGGTTGGTTCGAAGTTAGTGAGTCCTCAGTCATAGGTCCCGACTTGGTATTCGACGCCTTAGAAAAAGTCCAATTGATTAGAGAAAGACTCCGGGCTGCTCAGAGACGATAAAAGTCTTATGCAAATATTCGTAGAAAAGATCTCGAGTTTGAGATTCGTGATCATGTCTATCTAAAGATCTCTCCAATAAAGGGAGTAAAGAGATTTGGCAAGAAGGGAAAGCTCAGTCCCTGATATGTTGGTCCCTTCAAGATTCTCAGTCGATTCGGCAAGGTATCTTATGAGCTCAAATTGTCTTCAGATCTAGCCTCAATTCATCCGGTTTTTCATGTTTCTTTGCTTAAGAATTTAATAGGTGACTCATTAGTTGTAGTACCTATTAAGAGCATTGATGTTCAGAACACTCTCTCTTATGAAGAGATTCTAGTCAAAATCTTAGACTGTCATACTCGTAGATTGAGGAACAAAGAAGTCTCTCTAGTTAAGGTTTTTTGGAGAAATCAGACCGTCGAGGAAGATACTTGGGAAGCAGAGGTAGACATGCATACCAAGTATCCTCACCTCTTCTTCGCCAACTCAGATCAAGCTCAAGGTAACAGTTCTCCTTAAGCTTACTCAGTTTCATGTTCGGTGTTCATCACAAACTAGGTATGCAGCTTCATGCTCATGTTCCCATTAGAAACTTGGTATCAAGTACCATTGCATATTCATTTATGCACACATGTATCAGTTCAGTTATGTTATTATGCATCAGACATGCATTCTCATTGTGAGAAACTTAGTTCTTCAAAAAACTTAGTCATGCATTCATGAATCAGTTACACATGCATCAGATATGTATCTTCAGTATTATATGTTCATCTTATCAGTCATGTCAGTCATGAGATCATGTTCCAGTTATTCATGTTCAGCATGTATGTCAGTTGTCTTTTCTCCCCTCTCAGATAGTCTCATTTGAGGATGAATGTTCTCAAAGGGGAGATATTGTAATACCCCATACTTTTTCCTAGCTAATTTCGTCCCAAGAATTCCTAGTATTATCTTCTAAATTGAATGATGACTAATTCATGAGGAATTTTCAAGATTTTCACTTTTTGTCATGTGGGAAATTCATTAAGATTTCCATCGATATAAGATTCTCCCAAATCTGATAATCGGGTCAGAAGTTATGACTATTTTAAGTTTCCTTCATAAAACAGCGCCACATTAGCCAGTGGCGCGCCGCTACACAAGAGGAAATGGCATTTGGAAAATTCTAGTAGGGGTCCGCGATTATGGCACGTTGTTCCAGGGCCCAAATTTAAAAGTGTCCTTTTCCAATATCTTAGCGCGATTTTCTCTGCGTCGCGCCAAAGTTCTAGGTCACAAAAGAAGGGGCAACGCGATGGCTCCGCGTCATTCCTCAGTTTCCCAATTCTAAAATTCTAATGACACATCGTGATAGTGCCGCATCACGCCAGGGCTTCAGTTCGGGAAAATTTTATTGAAATTAAATGACGCATCCAGGGTTAAAAGGGTCAACTTACAACCCCTATTTAATCCCTTTAACATGTGATTCAACCACTTTTAACCCAAAATACACTCACTTCTCTCAAAAACCTCTCAAGAACAAGCTAAGGTTTTCATAGAAGATCCAATTCCAAGAAAGTTTCACCATCAATCTTCACGAAATCACAAACTAAGGTATGCATAGTGTTCATTCATGGACTCCTTTCGCCCATGAAGTCCAAGAATCCCTTTTCCAACTTCAAGTTATGGATTTTCTTTATGCTTTCATGATTAGGTTTTTCTTGTTCATGTTGATAAATGATAAATTGAACTCTACTCCATGTTGGGTGATAATTTCTATGTGGGTTTAATTATTATAGATATAGATTCATGCAAACCTATGACTAAACCCTTGAATGATGAAATTAGAATATGACCATGATGTTTAATTATTGTACAATGATGTTTACATGTACCATGCCTATAATATATATGTTTGATTAAATGTCTAGATGAAGGAAAAATGCCTAACTAGCATGATACCATGAAATCCCTATGTATGTACAAGTTATGCCTATCACATGTTTTAATGAAATGTTTCTGTAAATATATTATGGATTATGATGTTAGTTATTTGTTCAAGTAAGTTATGCTTGGTCAGTTTCCTTCCATCGAGTCCTGGGGCTACTCGTACCCAAAATATTAGTTGTGTACCTAGAGCCATGTTATGTTTTCATGATACTCTCAATCAAGCTATGAGTCCTTAGGCTTTAGATAGTCTTATGAATCAGGAAATCTCCATGATCTCATGAACTCAGTCAGTTGTCAAATATCAGTAGTATTCCATCAGTCAACAAAATTAAGTAACTCAGCTCATGTTCAGTTCAGTAAATTATGTTCAGAGTCTATTCAGATGGGAGTAGGAATTAGCACCGAGTGAACCCAAGGATGGGAAAACACAGTATCAGATGAGGGTGTGATTATTAGAAGTCATCCTTGCATTCTAAAACTATATAGCCAGCATAGGTTGAGACATTAACACTATTCGATGAGGGTTGATGTGGTGGATAATTACTATCAAATAAGGGCCCCATTGTTCTCGTATAGGGGACACAATCAGATGAGGGTCGTCTATAGATTGTCCTTACCGGTGGAGTGGTATTGATACCCTTCCAATTAGGGTTACAGATTGGACCCCAACTCAGCCATAATGGCATATCAGGGGCATGTCAGTTAGATAACTACTTCCCACAGTTTCATGTTACAGAATCAGGACTGTCAGATACAGTCAATAAATCTCAGTGATAGAACTCATATAGTTCTTCAGATTTTAGGACTGTCAGATACAGTCAACTCTGATAAAGTACGGAACTCAGATAGTTCCATCAGATTCAGGACTATTAGATACAGTCACTCATGTTATCTGTCATATTCAGATTAAGTAATCATGCTATTACAGTATTAGTGTCAGTTATTATGTCTCATGCGTGTATTCTCACACTCATGATAGTTAGTCAGTTATTATTATTGTTCATGCATATGAAATTCATATATTCATCCTACCTCACATGCATACCAGTACATTCAAAATACTGACGTATTTGCGCTATGGTGTCTTATACCATAGGTTTAGAGACATGAGCTCCAGAGCAATAGTAGATTCCAGATATTCATAAACAGAGTTAGAAGTGAGTCCTTATCTTTAAAGGACATGATTATTTCCCGATTATTTCATTAATCAGTTTATTAGTTGGAGTTAGTTAGGGATATGTCCCATCAACTCCTTACTCGTAAAATTCAGTCAGTTAGAGGCTTTCTAGACGATAATGTTTCAGACTTTAGTATTTTCAGTTTTGTTTTGGGTATTCTATTACCCCACACAGATTTTATATCATTCAGATCATGTTTAGTATTGAACCTTACGGCCATTCAGTTCATGTTTCCACATTATAAAGTATTTTATACAGTATACAGGTACAGATATTAGTCATGGGTTAGCTTATGGTCCTTCGGGGTCATGATCACCATATAGCATTCCGGGTACCATATTTGGGGTGTTACAGGCACACAACTAAATTTTTGGGTACAAGTACCCCCAGCACTCGATGGGAAGTAACTGACAAAGCATGAATTTCTTGAATACATGACCAACATCACAGTCCATAATACAATAAGTTGGAGATTCCATGAATTACAAGTTCTAAAGTACCATAATGGCTATACATATATCCATAATTCATTGAATAAGACATTTCATCAAACACTTGACATGCATGAACTTGTACATGAGTAGGGATTTCATATTATCACACTAGTATGTCACTTTTCCTTCATATAGGCATTTAATCAAACACATGGGGAGCATACTTTTGGTATACCATCATCAATGTATCTAATTTTTATGGTTGCAAAAACAAATTTGCAAATTTAAGGGGTTTATCATGATTATTATACAAATCTTCACATACTAGGGTCAATCATTGGAATCTGTAATTTAAAGTATGAATCAAAACTGCACAACATCATGAACATGAATTTCAATTCAATTTGAATCATGAACATTCACAAATACCCAAATCTTAGATTTTGAAAAGTGATTCTTGAGCTTCATGGGTGAAAGATACATATGAATCAACACATGACATACCTGGATTGTGAGTTTGTTGAAGTTCTTGGACTTGAAGAACTTGAATTTATTAGTTCTTGAATGATGATTTGGATCTTTTACTTGGGGATTATCTTAGAGAGTAAATCCAAATTTATTGTTGTAGATGGATAATGAACTTATGAGCCTTTGTCTGATATAAATAGGGGTTAAAATAGTTGGAAAAAACCTAAATACCCTTTTAAAAATGACTTTAAATCACTAAACGAACTACAAAACGGTGGGTGCGATGGTCCATCACTGGATCGAGGGTCTATCGCTGGGTCGATGGTCCATCGGTCCTGACCGTCGTACCTGGGAAGAATAGGGGTTAACTGCCTCTCCTGCGACGGCTTGGGCAATGGTCCATAGCTAGCTTGAAGGTCCATTGGCCTGAGCCATCTCCCTTAGGAAGAATGTGGTCTTACTGTCTCTACTGTGACGGCTTGGGAAACTGTCCATCGCTAGCTCGACGGCCCGTCAACTCTGACCGTTGCACCTGGGCAGTTTTGGCTGCTTTTGGTATTTTGTCCTTAACTTTCTTTTCCGATGTTGAACTTGGATGAAATAGGTATCGATGGTAATTTTATTCAATTTCCCACTAATCAAAAAGTGAAAATCTTAAAAATTCCACGTGTACAAAAATGGATTCATCTTTCAAAGTAAGTTTCTAACATCCTTGGGATGATTTCAAGCTTGATAGAAGTACGGGGTCTTACAATATCTCCCACTTATGAATATTCGTCCTCAAATGGGACTGATTGAGATGTAAGAAAGGATAAGATGAAGTACATACTGAACATAAACAACTGAAACATGACTTCATGACTAAAATGACTGATAACTAAATATATATATCGTACAGATCATGTATATCTGATGCATGTGTAACTGATTCATAAATGTATGACTAGTGTTCTGAGGAACTAAATTTCTCACAATGACAATGCATATCTGATGTATGATTACATGACTGAACTGATACATGAATGCATTAATAAATATGCAATGGTATTTAATACCAAGTTTGTGATAGAAATCTGAACATGAAATGGATATCAAGCTTGTAACTGAAATATGAACATGAAACTGAAAAGCTTAAGGAGAACTGTTACCTTGAGATTAAGTTGATTTGGTGGGGAAGAGGTGAGGATAATTGTTACGCATGTCTTCTTCTACATCCCAAGTAGCTCCCTCAATGGACTGATTCCGCTAAAGAACCTTGACTAGAGGGACTTCCTTGTTCCTCAGTCTACGAGTCTGATAGTCTTGGATTTTGAGTGGAATCTCTTCATAAGAGAGGATGTTCTGAACATCTATGCTCTGAATAGAGACTACAACTTTCGGGTCACCTATGCACTTCTTGAGCAAAGAGACATGGAAGATTGGATGAACATAAGCTACCTTGACGAATCGACTGAGAATCTTGAAGGGACCGACATATCAGGGACAGAGTTTTTCTTTCTTGCCTAATTACTTTACTCCCTTCATGGGAGATATCTTTAGATAGACATAGTCACCAATCTCGGACTTGATATCTTTTCTGCGTATATTTGCATTAGACTTCTGTCGGCTCTGAGCAGGCCAGAGTCTTTCTCTGATCAACTACACTTTTTCTAAGTCCTAGAATACTAAGTCAGGACCTATAACTGAGGCCTCCTTAACTTCAAACCAACCAACTGGAGATCTGCATCTCCTACCATAGAGGGCTTTGAATGGAGACATCCGAATTCTGGAATGATAGCTATTGTTGTATACAAACTCAATCAAAGGCAAGTGGTCGTTCCAACTTCCCTTGAAATCAATGTCATACACTCGTAGCATATCTTTTATAGTCTGAATGATCATTTCTACTTGACCATCTATCTGAGGATAGAAGGCTGTACTGAGATGAACTTGGGTACCAAGACCCTTTTGGAATGCTTTCCAAAAATAAGAGGTGAACTGGGTACCTCTGTCTGAGATAATGGATAATGAAATTCCATACAATCTGTCCAACTTTCTATTGTAGAGCTTGACGTAATCCTCGGCTGAATAAGAGGTATGGACTGGAAAAAAATAATTTGATTTGGTCATCCTATCTACAAGGACCCAAACTAAATCATGTTGATGACGAGTACGAGGCAAACCCATCACAAAGTATATGTTCACTTCTTCCCACTTCTATGTGGGAATACTGAACTCCTGCATGGACCCACTAGGCTTCTGATGCTCTATCTTAACCTGCTGACATGTAGAGAACTTAGCCAAAAATTCTACAATATCTCTCTTCATCCCACTCAACAAATAGATATCTTATAAGTTGCGGTACATCTTAGTGTTCTCTGGATGAATAGATAAGCATGCACCATGTGCTTCTACAAGAATTCGCTGCCTTAAGTCGTCTACACCTGGAACACACAGACGACCCTGACAACGTAATACACCATCTCCCCCTTGGGAAAAAACTTCTACTTTCTAATCCTTGACTGACTCTTTCAACCTGAAAAGGTCGGGATCACTATCATGCTTTTCTTTCACCTCGGAAACTAGAGATGATTCTAAAATACTCTGAACCCATATATCACCCTCTTCTTTATCGACTAAGAGAACACCTATTCTGGCAAGCTGATGGACTTCCTGAGCTAGCTTCTTTTTACTGTCCTCGACATGAGCAACACTACCCATAGTCAGTCTACTAAGAGCATCGGCCACTATGTTGTCCTTGCCCGGATGATAAAGGACACTCATGTCATAATCTTTCAAGAGCTCTAACCACTTTCTCTGACGAAGATTGAGATCTTTCTGAGAAAAGACATACTGAAGGCTCTTATTATCTATGAACACATCTATATGAACACCATATAAAAAATGCCTCCAAATCTTCAAGGAAAATACTATGGATGCTAACTCAAGATCATGAGTCAGATAATTCTTCTCATGGGGTTTATGCTGTCTGGAAGCGTAGGCTATGAACTTACCATGCTGCATGATGACACAACCCAAACCTACTATGGATGTATCACAATATACTATGGACCCATCTGAACCATCTAGAATAGCTACGACTAGAGCTGGGGTGAGTCGAGTCTTCAACTCCTAAAACCTCTTCTCGCAAGGATCTGAGTACTGAAACTCTACTTTCTTCTGAGTCAATCTGTACATAGGGGATGCAATAGAAGAAAATCCCTCAATAAACCGTCTATAATAGCTAGCCAAACCCAAGAAACTCCTAAAGTCTGATGAAGAGACAGGGCGAGGCTAGTTTCTTACCGCTTCGGTATTTTAAGGATCTACTCTAATGCCATTACCAGAAATGGTATGACCAAGGAATGCTACCGACCTTATCCAAAAATCGCACTTACTAAATTTGGCGAACAACTGATGATCTCTGAGAGTCTGAAGTACAATTCTTAAATGGTCTGCATGATCCTTCTGACTGCGGGAGTAAATAAGGATATCATCTATGAAGACTATGACGAACATGTCCAAGTACTTCTTGAAACCCGGTTCATTAAGTCTATGAAAGTTGTTGGGGCATTAGTAAGACCAAAGGACATACCTAAGAATTTGAAGTGACCATACCGAGTATGAAAGGGTGTTTTCAGAATGTCACATTCTCTAAATTTGAGCTAATAATAGCAGGATCTGAGGTCTATCTTAGAGAAATAGCTGGCACCCTGAAGTTGGTCAAACAAGTCAATAATTCTGGGAAGTAGATACTTGTTCTTGACCGTGACTTTATTGAGATGATGGTAATCGATGCAAATTTTGAGAGAACTATATTTCTTTCACACGAATAAGACTAGTGTGACCTACGAGGACACACTGGGGTTGATGAACCCCTTGTCTAAAAGATCAATACCGAAGTCTATTTCCCTTTTGGGAGAAATTCTGATAAGATCTTCAGGAAAGACATCTGAATATTCATTCACTATTGGGACTGATTCAAGAATGAGAGTCTCGAAACTAGAATCCTAAACATGAACAAGATGATAGACACATCTCTTAGATATCATTTTTCGTCCCCGAAGGTAGGAAACAAACTGACCTATGAAAGCTGAAGTACTACCCCTCATTCTAAGATAGGTTTATTTGGAAACTAAAACTGGACTGTTCTATTTCTGCAGTCGATTGTGGCATAAAAGGATTGAAGCTAATCCAGTCGAGAATGACATCAAAATTAGTCATCTCTAATTCGACTAAGTCTACTGAAGTGACTTTCTAAAATATCATAATCGGACAGTTCCTTTTTACCCATTGGGCTATGATGGTTTTACCCACTGGGGTAGAGACTGAAAAAAGCTCTACTAGAATTTTGGAACTGGTTCCAAAATCGCCTGCTATATAGGGAGTAACAAAGACAAAGAAGTATATGGATCTAGCAAAGCATAAACATGCACATGAAAGATCTGTAATGTAACAGTAACCACATCAGGAGAATTTTCCTTATCTTGTCGGGACTGGAGAGCATAATGTCAATTTGGGCGTTGCTCACTAGTAGCACTGAGATGGCATCCTGTTGATTCGAGTGATCAGAATGAAATGAGAAATAATTCTATTGACCCTGATAACCTGACCAGGGACAATCTCTAAATCTGTGGCCTGGGTTGCCACATTTGAAATAGACATCGCTGCCAGCTTTGTGACACCCTTATGGTTCTTACCACAAGTTTGGCAAAGGGGATTTGTTTGGGCACTGATAACACTTCCCTAAGACTTAGAGCCTGGCGCTCTATCTCTGTTGCCATCCCTGAACATAGGAGCTAGAGCACTGGCTGAAGAAGGAGCTGAAACTGATGACTTAGGACAAAACTGAGAACGATTTCCTTCTTCTGATTTGGGCTGAGCAAAGTTGAAACTACCTATTCTTTCTCTCTTATTCTTCTTTTCCCCCATCTTAATCTTTTACTGCTCTATCTGCTGAGCATGAGTCATAAGCCTGGTTAAAGTTATGTCACTATTCAACACCATAGACCTACACTCATTTATCATACTATCATTCACCCCAGAAATAAACTTACTCATCTTAGACCTGCTGTCTGCAACCACATGAGGGGCATATCTAGCTAATTAAGTAAACTTAAGAGAATACTATTTCACCATCATGTTTCCCTACCTGAGGTTGATGAATTATAACACCTTAGCTTCTCTCAGCTCTAGGGGAAATAACTTCTCTAAGAATACTGTGACAAACTTCTCCCACTCTATAGGTCCTGCATCAACTGACCTCTCTAACTTCCACTGCTTGTACCAAGTATGCGCAACATCCTGTAACTAATATGCAGCTAGCTCAGCACTCTCACTAGGAGTTACCCCTATGATGTCTGTAACCTTTTGAACCTGATCGATGAATTCCTACATGTCCTTATCTGACTTAGACCCGAGAAAGGATGGAGGATTCATTTGGGTAATGTCCCGAATCTTGGCTGCATTTGAATTGGCCACTGGGTTAGCCGGAAGCACAGCTGGTCGTTCATTCTGAGTAGCAACTGACTGAGCAAGAATAGTGAATGCATCTCTGAACTCTACATCACAAACATGTTCGCCCAAAGGTTCTTCGGGTTGAGGGGCTGGATGATTCCCGTTTCTTCTTTTAGGAGGCATGTTCTATAGTAGAAAGGGAAAAATAGATTAGACGGAGAGATTAGATTGAGATTATGCTTATTGGCGCGACATAAATACTGAAAGAAGGGAAATTGTTCCTAAACATCTCATAGCCCCTTGTACATAAATGTTGAGCATAACACACCCATGTACAAACCTCTACTAGATGCGCCTTTTAGACTTCCTAGGACTCTATTGAACCTTAGGATCTGATACTAAGTTTGTAACACCCTGAATCTGGTACCCGGAATGCTACATGATGCTCATGACCCCAAAGGACCACAAGCTAATCCATGGATGATATCTATACCTAAACTCTGCATAAGATACTTTATAAATGAAGAAATAAAGGATATAAGGCCGTAAGGTTCAAACTCAGACATAATATCTGAAAAAAATATAACATCTGAATGGGGTAGAAAATACCTAAAACAACTAAAAATAACTGTCTAAACATGATATTCTGAAAAGCCTCTAACTAAAATAAATTAATTAATGAGATAATAAAGAAATGGCCATGTCCTCAAAGGAATAGGACTTACTGCTAACTCTGACTGCTGAGACTGGAATGCTAATGATGATTTGGAGCTCGTGCTTCTGAACCTATGTTATAAAACACCATAGAAAAATTACATTAGTACGTTTGAATGTACTGGTATGCATGTGAGGTAGGCTGAATGCAAAGGATTCACATGCATGAAGTATAATAATTAACTGAATAACATGAATGTGAAAATACATGCATGAATACATAATAACTATACCTGAGTTTGTGATTACATAAATACTAAATATGAGTACTGATAACATGAGATAATAATAACTTTATAACTAAAATAACAAATACTGAGAGACTGTATGTGATAGTCTAGGTTCAGATGGAACTAGCTAAGTTCCGAACTAATCTAAGTTGACTATATCTGACAGTCCTAAATTTTGTAGAACTATCTGAGTTTTATTACTGAGACTGAATAATTATATTTGACAATCCTGATCTGTGACTGAAACTATGGGAAGTAGTCATCTAGCCGACATGCCCCTAATACGCCACTATGACTGAGTTGGGGTCCAATCTGTAACCCTAATTAGAAGGGTGTCAATACCGCACCACTGGTAAAGATAAGTTGTGGGTAACCCTCATCTGATAATGTCCCCAAAAGAGAACACTGGGACCATCATCTGACAGTGTTTATCCACCTCATCAACCCTCATCTGACAGTGTTGATGTCTCATCCTATGCTAGATACATAGTTCTGGAATGCAAGGATGACTTCTAAGAATCACACCCTCATCTGACAGTGTGTGTTCCCATCCTTGGTTTTACTCGGTGTTAATTCCTACTCCAATCTTAATAGATACTGAACATAGATTACAGAACTGAACTAGACTTAGTTAACTGAGTTTCGTTGACTGACAGAATACTACTGAGATTATAGATTACTAAATTTCTGAGATCTATGAGATTACTGGAACTACCGAGTTTACTGAGTTTTCCTGAGTCCTGAGACTGACTGAATTCTATGGATCAGGTCTTGACTGGAAGTATCATGAAAACATGACACTGATTCTAGGCACACAACTAAATTTTTGGGTACAAGTACCCCCAGGACTCGATGGGAAGAAACTAACAAAGCATGAGTTTCTTGAATACATGACCAACATCACAATCCATAATGCAATAAGTTGGAGATTCTATGAAGTACAAGTTCTAAAGTACCACAATGGCCACACATATATCCATAATTCATTGACTAAGACATTTTATCAAACACTTGACATGCATAAACTTGTACATGAGTGGGGATTTTATATTATCGCACTAGTATGGTACTTTTCCTTCACATAGGTATTTAATCAAACACATGGGGAGCATACTTTGGTTATACCATCATCAATGCATCTAATTGTTATGGTTGCATAAACAAATTTGCAAATTTAAGGGTTTTTTCATGATTATTATACAAATCTTCACATACTAGGGTCAATCATTGGAATATGTAATTTAAAGTATGAATCAAAACCACACAACATCATGAACATGAATTTCAATTTAATTTAAATCATGAACATTCACAAATACCCAAATCTTAGATTTTGAAAAGAGATTCTTGAGCTTCATGGGTGAAAGAGACCCATGAAGCAACACATGAAATACCTGGGTTATGAGCTTCTTGAAGTTCTTGGACTTGAAGAACTTGAAATTCTTAGTTTCTTGAAGGAGGATTTGGATCTTGTTCTTGGGGATTATCTTTGAGAGAAAACCCTAATTTGATGTTGTAGATGGATAATGAACTTATGAGCCTTGGTTTGATATAATTAAGGGGTTAAAATGTGTGGAAAAAGACCCAAATACCCTTTTAAAAATGACTTTAAATAACTAAACGAACTATAAGATGGTGAGTGCGACGGTCCGTCGCTGGGACGATGGTTCGTCGCTCCTGACCGTCGCACCTGGGTAGAATAGAGGTTCACTGTCTCTCCTTCAATGGCTTGGGTGATTTTCCTTTGCTATCTCGACAACCCGTTATCTCTCACCGTCGCACCTGGGCAATTTTACCTGCTTTTTGTATTTCGGCCATAACTTTCTCTTTCGATGTCGGATTTGGACGAAATGGGTATGTAACGACACTGAATTTGATGTTCCATATTTAATGATGATATTATATTTTCAAAAAAATATTTTTATCATAGAGTTGATCCCCAAAATCCACAATCATAATTTTCCAAACCAATGATCGAAGTGAGATTTAAAAGACATAAAATCCAACCAAATGTGTCACCATCCTAAAATCAATATTTCAAATGCGTTGATGAAGTCAAATTTGTCAGTCAAGGTTGTTTCCACCATCCCACATTTCTAATTTTTTCAACTATATGACGAATAGGTTGAAATGAGATTGGTTCATACGTACTTTGATGTGCTATATTTGTGTTAGCAAATTTAAGGCTTTTTGCTTGAAATAATTATAAGTTCTGAAGTAACTATTGTTGTTTTGTATTATACTTCATTTGATTTTCCAGGAAAAGTCAAGATGCATGAAAACCTATGAAAATCTTGACAAGAGGAACATTTTTGGTAAAGTATATTTGAAGCAAAGTGTTAAAGAAATTTAGTTGACGACTTTGGTGACAAGTCGTCAACCTGTTGATAAGCTATCAGTGGAAGCCGTCTCTCGTAGACAAAATAGAGGTGATGAAGATGTCAAGTTGATGGCTTGGGTGATAAGTCATCAACCTATTGATAAGTAATCAGTGGAAGTCATCACCTAAAGATAGAAAGATGATGTTGAAGACTCAAACTGACGACTTGGTTGATAGGCTATCAACAAGTTGATAAGCCATCAACCTTGTCGTCAACTATGGTGCAAAATATTTGGATTTTAAATTTCAAATTCTGAAGGTCATGGATACTTATAGTAGCTTTTAGGTATTCATTGGGCATCTTGAACTTATTCCAAAATAGCAATTTTTACATTTGGAGCTCTTAAGTTTGAATTCAGTTTTTGAATTATTGTTTTAGTTTTGGGAATTCTATATTGAACTTGGAAAAGAACAATCTTCTATTCAATCTTTTGTAAGTTAATTACTTTTGAATTAAGGATTTAATCTATACTATCTCTTTATATATCATGAGGAACTAAATCCCATAACTGGAGTTGTGGGATCTATAGGTTTTGTTTCATTGGTTTAATAGTTGGCTAAGATTCGATTGACTGGCAGAACATCTTGATAATTCTATTGTAATGAATATTTTTTATTGGTTGAAAATAATAGATCTAGACTTATGTTGGTTTTCTTCAAATGAGAAATCAATTAAAGGAAGTGAATTATAAACGGGGATGTAGAAATACCAACTTTCCATATAATGATTAATACTTTAACAAGATTAATCAACTCGAGATAAAATCAATGTGAATGGGAGGTTTTCCTATGTTTTAAAGAATTAGAAAATCTAGAATCTAAGTAGGTTTAAAGACGCTTGGGTTAACTATAGATAATGATAATTTGTTGTTTCCCACATGTCATGAGAATCTAATACAACTATTATTCAATAGAAATCAATACTCATAGTGATCACAACTCTAGTTTTACTACATCATTGATTTGCAATATTGAAATATTGACTTTGAGTTGCTAAAAAAAGTTGAAATATTAACAATTGTTTGATTCATACCCCCCCCCCCCGCCCCAATTAAAGGGAACTATTTATTAGTCGGTTAAATCACAATAGCCTTGATCAAGACCATATTTTCTGTGGGATTCTACCCCAACCTAGTTGGGTTATATATTTGATAATGACTGCTTACTCTCTCATAAGAGAGGTGTAATTTGGGCACATCAAATTTTGATGCCGTTGTCGGGGAATACAATTGTCATTTGAGCATATCTGTGATATTTGACTCTTAGTTAAGTTTCCTAATTTTACTTTTATTCATTATTTTTTATTATTACAGGCACTTTTTTGTATATGCCATGAACCAGAAGGTCTGGAGGACTATTATTACCTTTTGACTAAGAACCTCAACTAATCGGGATAATGGTTGACCAACAAGAAGCTGAAAGATTAACCTCTTTGGCCAATGCACAACTCAATCAACAAAATTCTAATAACCCAGGTTGTGTAGCTAATGTAGAGGATGATGACATAGGGGTTGATTATTTAATTGATCCTGTGAACAGAAGACGTGCAGAGAAAATAGTTGCACCAGTGAATCAAACTCGGCTATTATGAGGGAGAGTAAACCGCCAACTTTCTATGCAGTTTGACCTTGATGATGATGATGATGCTGATTTGGATAGAGCTAGTGCTACAGGAGCTATTGTTCAACCACCATTAGCTCCAAGAGTGAAGTTCAACATTACAAACACTATGATACAATTGATAAATCTGAAGGGGCTATTTGGTGGACTTCCAGGGGATGATTTTAATATGTATCTAATAAACTTTATCAACATCTGCAAGTCCTTTGATAGTCCTGGAGTGGGACAGAATGTAATTCGTCTTTGGTTTTTCCCATTGTCTATGTATGGAGAGGCAACATTGTGGTTGAATGAGCTAGCTCCCGATTCTATAAGAATCTAGAGGCAGCTGAAAGGAGCATTCCTCGAAAGGTTCTTTCCACCTTCTAGAATGTTACAATTGAGGGATGAGATTTGTAATTTTAGAAAGCTACCAAATGAAGTTTTTCATGAGACATGGTTGAGATTTAAGAAAAAGTTGGCGCAATGCCCTAATCACAAGATGACTAATTAGAATATGATGGAAATATTTTACAGGCTTTGAACTTTATTACAAAGCCAACTATGGACAATGTTGCAGGAGAAACATTCATTAACCCTACTTTTACTGAGGCTGTAGAGATGCTAGAGAGAATGGCTAAGACAAATAGAGCTCGACATACCAGGAATTTTGTGGTAGCAATGTAGACAAGTACCTCCTAGGAATTGTGACAATGCTGCAACTAGTTCTGGCAAGATTTCAATAGAGGACATGATGACTAAATTGTTGAAAGGAGTAGAATCAACAGATGTTGGAGTTATGGAGATGAAAGGTGAATTATCAACAACGAGTCAATAAATTGACTCATATTTCACATCTTTTAAGAAATTAGTGCAATAGATGAATCAAGTATTGGCAGCGTTAAATTGGAAAAAGGGTGGAACATTTCCTAGTGATAGGGTATAAAGTCTGACGAATGATAACTCATGCATGGCTATTACCACTATAATTGGTAAAGTGTTACCTAGATCTTGTTTTGGAAAATTTGTTTCAGATAATGTGGTGGAATTAGAAGTAGAAATAGATGAAAAACACCAGTAGAGTATAAAAAACTGGAAAAGGTAGAGGATCCATCTAAACAGAAGTAGGTTGATGATTTAGAGAAAGAAAAGTGAAAGAAAAGAGATACGACTATTTCAAGAGTACCAAAAATAGTTTCTCCATTTCCACATAGATTGCAGAAGAAAATAGATGAGATGAAGTTAAGAAAATTCATAGTTATGTTGATGTAGTTGACAGTGAATATACCTTTAGTTTAAGAACTAGAGTAGATGCTAGGATATGATAAGTTTATGAAAGACCTTGTAACAAAGAAGAGAATAGTGAGCTATGAACCAGTGGATAATCTTCACCATTGTAGCGCTATTGCTACAATATTTCTTGTGCAGAAAAAAGCTGATCCAAGAAAGTTTACAGTCCAGTGTACTATCAGATCATTTAAATTTGTGAAAGCCCTTTGCGATCTTAAACCAGACATTAACCTTATGCCATTGGTAGTTTTTAAATAGTTGGGTTTGGGCGATCCTATGCCTAACAATATGAAAATTTTGATGGCTGACAGGTCGATAAAAAAATTTGTGGGAATTCCTTATGATGTTCTTGTTAAAGTGGCTAGCTTTATATCCCCAATGGATTTTGTAATTCTGAATGATGAAGTGGATTTAGAACTACCCATAATCTTGGGTAAACCATTTCTAGTGACTAGGAGAGTACTAATTGATTTGGAGCTCAATAAGCTGAAATTCAGGCTCAATGATGAAGAGGTTAGTTTTGATGTAAGCCAATCTATGAAGCAACAAAAAGAGATGAATGTTGTTTCAGTTATTAATGTATTCTATGAAGATAAGAACAAAGTACCAATTGAGGAAAGGTTTGTTGTGGAAATATTAGTTGTATTTTTGATGAATTTTGATAGCGAAAGAATTAATGAGTACGGGGAGACTGTCTGTGCCTTGACCGAAATGGGGTCATACTTGTATGCTCCCAAGAATCTAGATTTGGACTTAAAGAATCATTCAACACCACCAGCTAAACCATCTATTGAAGAGCCATCAGTGTTGGAACTTAAGGAGCTTCCAGGACATCTGCATGATATGTTTTTAGGTGATGAAATACATTACCGGTTATTATTGCAGCAAATTTAGTGGAACATCAAGTTGAAGCTCTTATTTCTGTTTTGAGGAGATATACGAGGGCTATTGGGTGGACTATTTCTAACATTATAGGCATTCCACCAGGCCTTTGCACATATAAGATCCAACTTAAGGAAGAATGTGCATCCACGATTGAACATCAGCAAAGCTTAAATCCACCCATCTAACAAGTGATAAAAAAAGGAGATCATAAAGTGGTTTGACGCTGGGGTAGTGTACCCTATTTATGACAGTAAGAGAGTGAGTCCAATGCAGTACGTGCCTAAGAAAGGAGGCATGACTAATTTTGAAAATGAGAAGAATGAATTTATTCCACTTAGGTCGGTCACTGGATGGCGAGTCTTCATAGACTACAGGAAACTGAATTTATCGACACTGAAAGACCATTTTCTAATTCCCTTCATGGATTAAATGCTTAATCGACTGGCTAGAAGGGGTTGGTACTATTTCCTCAATGGTTACTTACGATACAATCAAATCATGATTGCTTCTGAAGATCAAGATAAAACTACATTCACATGCCGTTATGGAACATTCTCTTTTAAGAGAATCCCTTTTGGATTATGCAATGCACCAACTACTTTCCAAAGGTGCATGATGTCGATCTTTTCAGATATGGTTGAGGACACTCTAGAAGTGTTCATGGATAACTTCTCTATAGTAGGTGATTCATTCGAATTATGCTTGGTGAATTTGAGAAGAGCACTACAGTGGTGTAAGGAATTCAATATTATGTTGAACAGGGAGAAATAGAACTTCATGGTGAAGGAAGGCATAGTCCTGGGACATAGAATTTAAGTAAAAGGGATTGAATTTGATTGAGCAAGGGTAGAAGTTATTGAAAAACTACTCCCTCCTATCTCAGAGAATGGAGTTCGTAGTTTTTTGGGTCACACAGGTTTCTACCAAAGATTCATAAAGGACTTCTTCAAGATTGTAAATCCACTTTGTAAATTATTGGAGAAGGATACCAAGTTCTAATTTGATGATGATTGTACGAAGGCATTCTGCCTTAAGGAGAAGTTGGTTGCTGCCCCTATTATTGTTTCTATGGATTGGTCTAAGCCATTCAAAATAATATGTGATACGAGTTAGGTGGCACTTGGGGATGTTCTTGGCCAGAATAAGGAGACACTATTCCATCCCATCCATTACGCTAGCAAAGCATTGAATGGGGTGCAAAAAAACAACATAGTTACTGAGAAAAAACTTCTAGAAGTTGTTTATGCCTTTGAGAAGTTCGATGCTTATCTGTTGGGGACCAAGGTAGTGGTCGACAGTGACCATTATGTGTTGATATACTTGATGATGAATAAAGTTTCCAAACCAAGGCCCATCAAATAGGTGTTATTATTGCAGGAATTTGATTTTGAAGTCAAAGATCGGAAGGGGTGTAAAAATCAGGTTGTAGATCACCTATCCAGATTGGAGAGTGATCATTTTACTAGGGAGAAGATTGATATTTATAATTCTTTTACGGATGAACAAATTTTAACGACTGCTCTTGAAATTGTGCCTTGGTATGCTGATTTTGCTAACTTTGTTGTTAGTGATAATATTCTGGACAACTTATCGTTCCATCAGAAGAAGAAGTTTCTCCATGATGCTATCAGATATTTTTGGGATAAACCTTACATGTTCAAATGTTATTCAAATAATATTATCAAAAGATGCATCCCTGAAGTCAATATGCAAAGCATTTTTGTAGCTTTCCATACTTCCCTAGTTAGGGGAATCATGCAGGTGATTGAACTACGTGAAAGGTGTTGCAAAGTGAGTACTACTAGATGACACTTTATAAAGATTCTTATGAGTTTGTGAAGAAATGCGATCAATGACAAAGGCAACGTTCAATATCAAATAATCATAAAATTACACTGACAAATATGATGGAGGTTAAATTATTTGATGTTTGGGGCATTAACTTCATAGGACCATTGGTAATATCCTATAGTCATAAGTATATCTTAGTAGCTATGGACTATGTATCCATGTGGGTTGATGTCATTACTTTATCTAACAATGAAGAAAAAAGGTTAGTTGCATTTCTGAAAAAGAATATTTACTCACAGTTTGGGGTGCCTCGGACAATCATAAGCTATAAGGGATATCATTTTTGCAATAAGGTGTTTTGGGCTACATTGATAAAGTATGGTATGAATCAGCACAAAGAGCCCACTCCATATTACCCACAAATTAGTGGGCAAGTGGACGTTTCAAATAGAGAAATCAAAGCAATCTTAGCCAAGACACTGAATACAAATAGATGTGACTAGTCAAAGAAGCTCAATAATGCTTAGTGGGCATATCGAACGGCTTTCAAGACACCCATTGGGCTATCATCGTATCAGTTAGCTTTTGGCAAACATGTCACCTCCCTATCGAGCTAGAACACAAAGCTTTGTGGGTGCTCAAGTGGTTGAACATAGACTGGAAGAAGGCAACAAAATTAAGATTAGGACAGCTGAATAAGATGGATGAATTTCGTATCGATGCATATGAAAGGGCTGACTTATATAAAGAAATAATGAATAAATACCATGATCAGAGAATTGAGAAATGGGACTTTTGTGTTGGTGATTGAGACTACTGTTTAATTCTCAACTCAAGCCCTTTTCAAGCAAATTGAAGTTGAAATGGTCGGGACCCTTCAGAATAACTCTAGCTTTTCCATCGGGTGTGATGGAACTTAAAAATAAAGAAGGAGGTTTGTTTAAGGTCAATGGGCAAATAATCCAGAGTTATATTGGACCAATGGGTGAAGCTAAGTTGTTGTCTAAGGTGTATCTCGATGAATTTTGAGCATTCGAGATAACCGAGTCGTACCGCGAGGTTAAATTAGGCGCTATTGGGAGGAAACCAAATTTTTTATGTTTTAAGTATTTTGTTTGCTTTAAGGTTTGATTTTGAGTAATGTGTTGCTAACATGTGCAGAAATAGAGTTGGGATTAATATTGATGATGGATGCAATTGATGATAAAAGTTAATGGGCTATCAATAAATTGATGGCCAATCAATTATAGTCATCAATTAGAGAAAGGGAAGAGGCACACACTGGATAGAGTCGACAACTAATTTTATAGTCCATCAACAAGTTGACGATCTATCACTTGAAGTCATCAACTGAAGCAAAGAGATGTCACATTCTGGATAAGGGTAATGATGAGGCTGATAAGTCATCACCCAAGTGATGAGCTATCACCCTTTGTCATTAGTTGAAGTACATTTATGAAACATTCTTCCTTGAGATGATGAGCCAAGTAATGGTCTATCAATCCATTGATAAGCCATCACTTAAATTTTCAGCCTAGGTAAGTTATTTTAACCCTATCCAAAACCCTTGGCTTTTTAAATTCTATTTAATAATTTTTCCCACTTTTATTTTTGGTATAATTTAGTGTTTATTAGTCTTTATTAGTTTTAAAAAAAAATATAAATTTAGAAAACAAAAAAAGATGCCTATATCAGTGCAAACTCTTCATATTTCCCTTCCGTTCCTTTTCAAATTCTAGCATTCATTTTTCCTCTTCAAATTCCCAAAGCAAAGTAGATAATCATTTGGACTTATTTCTTTTGTGTAAAACATTGAAAGATATGAAGCCTTTGTTTTTGAAGTTCTTCTTTGCTTGGATCAAAGTTTTGTATTCTCAAGAAAAGTGTGCTATCTCAAGTCAACTTCAAGGTATGTTCTGAAAAGCATCAGTTTAACTACTGAAAAGTAAGGAAAATTTCATTCAACTTTGAGCATTAAAAATTACAAGTGTTCATGAAAAAATTCGATCCATACAAAGTGGAGTAGGTCACCCAAATCAACCAAACTTTGTATTGTTAGAAATCGCTCATGAACAAATTCTTATCAAGTTGTGAACTTCATCCTTTTTGGAAATAGAGTTAAGATTTAACTGAATGAAAGTCACTTGTACCAGCAATTTTCAAGCTTTATTGAGTTAAAATGGGTGAAGGGTTTTGTGTACGAACAAATAATTAGGGTTAACAAGTTGAAAATTGGGCATCAAGGTCAAATTTTTAGCCTGTGAATCAGCAATAAATGAGTTTGTAAATATGATTTGGGCTGACCACTACGTTGATAAGTCATCAACCAAGTGACAACTTATCAACTAAGTCGCCACTCAAATATTGAAATTGTTGAGGATTCTATTTTAGGTTGACGACAAGGCTGACAGGTCGTCACTCAAGTGATGACCTATCAACCAAGTCGTCACCTGTGTTGAGAAAGATATTGAATTTTATTTTAGCCTGACGACAAGGTTGATAAACCGTCACTCAAGTTTCTGAGTAAGTTTTGATTCTGCCCAGGCTGACGATAAGGCTGTTAAGCTATTACCTCAGTGAACACTTATCAACCAACTCTTCACTCATATGTATACCAAGTACACTTGATCCTTTTCAAGTTTGATAATAAAAATAATGATATGTTACCAAAGTTGACTGAAAAGAATTTGATTTGTATACCAATGTGTGTGAAAAGATATTAAAGTGAAGTTGAGTTTGCATAGAAGATCTTAATTCCTTGTGTTTGCTTATTCTCGGGTACAAACTAATTTTTTCTCCTAATATAGATATAATGATGCCTCCAAAAGGAAAGTCAAATAAAATCAGTAAGAGAGTGAACACAGACAATTTGACTCAGAGACTGTTCACTGAGTCTGAAAATGAACAGGAAGGAGCAGAACATCATAGATGTTGTACGAAGTACAGTCTTCATATAGTAGAACCAAATCACCAGTCTGAAGAAGGCAGTACTAGAAATTATCCTTATAGCGACGGTTAACAAAGCGTTGCAATAGATGGTCTTTTGCAACGGTTTCAAGCGTTGCCAAAAATAATTATTCTATAAGCTATAATTTTATACTATAACTGTCACTTTTGATATTAAGTGTTGCAATAGATAAATAAAATAAATTATAGCAACACTTTTTATTCCCTTCATTTTCATGGGAAATTTATTAAGTCCGACAAAATAAAAAATATTTTAATAAAACTTTTTTCTCCCCTAAATCTTAAGCTTAAATCACTAAACCGCAAGTCCACTCGCTATATCTCTAAGTCTTAAATATTTTAATCGATGGATGGTGTGGAAATCATCAACGATCTGGTAGCTCTGTGGGATCTGGTAGCTGTAACTAAGGAATTTTTGTTGTTCATTATAAGTAAGTTCTCACACATGGTTGATCTTTGGGTAAGTTTTCTGACTTTATAGCAAAAATGGTTCTGCTTATTCAATTCACAAGTAGTTTCCTATTCATCTCTTCTATACTTTTTCGATTCTATTGTGTGAAAATCCATGATTCAATCAATGCTATGATGCACTATTTTTGTTTCTTATATCTTGATTCAAAGTTTGCAAAGTTAGATATTACTAATTTAGGGAGGGAGAGTATGAGTGAAGGAGATGCTATTCATTTTGACAATAGATCTGGCTTTGATTCCTTTTTGTTGAATGTTTGATTTTAGTGATAAAGTTGAGTTTGGATTTAATTTGTGGGCCTATTAATTTGCTGTTATTTTGTTGCTCTGTCATCGGTATGAGATTGTGGGTTATGTCTTAAGAAGAAATTTAGCTTTGTTTAACAATTGAGAACCAATGGTTGATGAAAATAGTAATAATGGGTGTTAATTCTTGATTGGATGTTGTTGTTAAAGTAAAAGATTACTGATCTGGAAAGGGATAGTGCTGGTGATGGGATGCTATTATTTTTTACAAGAGATCCCTCGAAGCTCTCCTGCTAGCCCTGATAAGTAAGAACATTTAGCCAAGCTGATATTTTGTAGAAGGATTATCATCTGAACATGATTGCAGCAGTGCTCTTCTTGTTCCCTAGTCTGATTGTTAATTATTAATGTTTTGCAGTTTTGCAGTTTTTTTTGAGTTTACTCATTGGCCACTCAGATAAATGTTGATTGTTATTTGTTAAAAATGCAGTAACTTGTAGTACTTGGAAACAAATGGGGTAGTACCTTTTGTAGCATAGTTGGAGGTTTCAATTGATGATCCCAGTCTTCTTCAAAAACTTGTCTCTGAATGCAATGTAAATGGAGCTCGGTAAGTCTTAACGTATTTCTGAAGAAGTAGGATATTCCATTTTGCCAAATTATTCGAGAGACTAACTGAAACTTGAAAGAAAAAGTTTCATAATGTAAAGAAAAAATTAAAAGATATCAGGTTCAATTTCTCATTCTTCCTCGTCCTTCCCCTACCTAATATACGTCTTCTACCCTTTTTATAAGAAAGCGAACCAAAAAAAAATAAAAGAAACTCCATAGTCCAGTTTGAAATTCATACTTGTTCACTGGTGAAACTCCCTACTTTGTATTTGAATCTCCAAGGTTTTTCCAGACCCTGCCTTTCCATTCTTCAATCTATTTCAATCATTTTTGGTAGGTGGAGTACCCTGGCAATTCTCGTCTTTCCATCAGTAGACCGACAGCCTCCGGCCAAAAACCACATACAAAAGAAAAAAAATTGAAAAATAAGACAAAGCATGTTTACAAGATGTTATTTTCTTTTTTCCTTTCACATAGAAATCTTTGGCATCTGTTGGTTGTTACTCATTATGCGAGTAACCATTTTTAGTTTTATGTTTCCCTTGCATCATGAATTATTATTGGTTGGGTCTGATCCAAATATTGTTGATGATGAAGGTGAATCAGTGCTTCATCGAACAGTTTTTAAGAAACACGGACTGTGCTAAGATCATACTGGAAAACGGGGGCTATAAATCGATGAGTATCTTGAACTACAAAAATTTTACATAAGTTCAAATGTGATTCTTATTCATTCTTTGAAATTCTTTGTGATTTTTTTTTCTAGTCAGCAATTGTTCATTAAAACTGCTTCACGCCTACTCTAGTTGTTCACAGTTTGGCTTTTGGAAAAACAATAGAGAAAAAACTGATAGTGTCAAAAATAGTACAAAAACTGACTGCTCGTGAAAAAGGATGCTCGAGCATGTTTTTTCTAACATTATTCTTTGATCTCTTCCTCTTTCACTTTTATACATAGTGCATCTTTTGTCTCTTTCCTTCTATAGGCCATTACACTTATACATTGCAACATGGAATGTTGTTGTTGTCAAGAAGTGGGTGGAACTTGCATCTATTGAAGATATCGCCAATTCTATTGATATTCTAAGTCCTATTGGTACCACACTGCGCATGGCAGCAACCTTAAAGATTAAATTAAATATAGTTGGTTTACAAGATATAACAGTTGATAGTCTTTTTTTTCTTCCTTTTTTGCTAGTCATACATATTCTTGGTTGTCATTGTAGTAATCTTGTTTACTTTTGTAGAGAGAATAGAACTGTTACGATTAATTTTAGCTGCTGGAGCAGACCCAGCTACGTAAGACACACAATATTTTTGAACTGCTTTGCACACTGCTGCTATGATAAATGATGTTGAATTGATCAAGGTACGCTGATATGTAATTGAATTGGCAAGTACTATTTAGGAAGTAAGAAAATATAAATCTTAGGTCATATGACCAAATCGTTCTTTGGCTGGAATGTGACACTTTTTTATTATCAGTTTGGTTATATTTTTTGATGATCGTATGTTAGGATTCATGACACTACCTCTAATGATTTTTGGTTGGAAAAAAACGATATTTTGTTAGTTCTGTTTCTTTCCATTGATTAAGATAAAATGTATATAAAATTATTTCTTCTCAAATAAATGAGTTATTACTATAAAGAAAAAACTTAATATTAGAAATGATTGTACAAAGCTTTAATTAACTCTCCCTTCAGGCAGAACAGTTTTGTGTTAGAATGTTACATTGGGAGTTCATACAGGATGAGGATCATAGGGTACAAAATATGTGCAGAAGTGATCTGATGTCCTATTTTTTACCTCCCCCTAAATTATTTTAAACTCTGCATGTCTTTCATGCCCTTGTCAGTCATTCCATGCCTTTACATCTAAGAGACTAGTTGATTAGTTCTGCCCAATAGCTAAGGAGGGTTCTTTTTCATTACAGTATAGTATCTTTTAACCACTAGAATATTTATCATCTCACAAACTACCAAATTTTCTTCAGATTATCCTCAATCCAGGAGTTGATGTAAACATCAAGAATGTGAATAACACGATACCTCTCCATGTGGCATTGAATAGAGGTGCAAAATCATGTGTCGGATTTCTTTTGTCTGCCGGGGAAAATTGTAATATTAGGTCTGTCATTGACACTTTTTGGATCTATCACTAGATACAAATATATTAACTATCTTTTGATTCTTTTCTCTTTGAAATTTCTATTTTATCTTTGTGATGATGGTATATTTTATCACACCTAATAGTATGTATGCTATTTTGTTTTGGTCCATTCAACATCTAGGTTATTTAATTTGCTTTAAATAACCTAAAAATTATCATTTTTTGTAGTTCTTGTTGCGAGTCCTTAGAGTATAAGCCTTTCAGATCCCTCAAATAAATAATTTAAAAATAAAAAGAATAGAATATAAATAAAGAAAAAATAAAAGAGAGGAATTTTTGTGAATAAGAAAAATATTTCAGCCAGATGTACTTAATGAGACTTCATTCTCATATTTGCACCTGAGGAAGGAAAGGACACCTGAAATTTTTTGGCATAGTGAGAACTAAGATAAAGGGTATCAGGAGTTCATATATTTGCATACATATTTCTAAGTTAATAGATTCGGTGGTGTATGTCTAGTATTCCATCAAACTTGTATTAGATGGGCATGACATTTTTGGAAACCCAATTTCTTTGTTTCCAGGATTTTTTCTACTGTATAACTTAACACCAAAAAATAGGAGGACAATTTTTATGACTTTGAGAATTTCATTGATTCATGACACAATTGGTTATGGCTGGTAAGCCTATTTCTGTACACTTTTGCTTTTGTAGTTACTCAGTATGTAAACTTATCTTATCATGAGACAAATATGAAAATTTTAGTCTTAACATAATAAATCAATCTAGAAAATTACTTCAGAGTTCCGTTCTTATGCATATATTAATATTGTGTGATTTTACTTGAGGGTTAGAAATAATAAATGATTAGAATACGTCCTGCTTTCAAGGAGCAGGATGTGTTGAGCGTAGTGCAAGATAAATACCAGCAAAACACTTAAGTAATTAGAAGAAGTCTTAAATGTAAGACACAATCATAAATCATAATGGTAGTTCTAAAGTTAACTTTGATATACTTTTGGAGAGAGAAAAACTCTACCCCAGCTCAAGTACAAATGTTTGTATTTTTGGCCTCTACAGTTAATTTACTGGATGTATTGTATATTAGATGTTTTTTTAGAATTCACTAGCTCCGTACAATTATAAAAGTACTAGCTTTTGCTCTGTACATATGTGCACCTGATGGTGCTATTATTATTATTAAATATATTGTTTTTTTCAACTTTGCTAGAGTTCAATAACGGCAATATTTAAGGACGAAAGTTCTTCACTAAGTTTAGATGTGCAAACTCTCTATAGATACGCCCCGAACTTGAGAAATTGCTGAGTTTTGTATTTTATGGTCATAGAACAGTTTTTCTAGAAGTTCCTATTCTAACAAGAATGACTCTCATTGGAAATCTACTTCTGCAAATTGTTTTTGGGAGGCTCATACACGTATGTAGGAACCTTAAAGTACATCATTGTTTCAACCATAATGGCCATGGCTTGGTATTTCATTTTCTTATGACATTTTCTTACATCCCAATACTTGTGGATATTTGTTTGTCTAAAATTCCACTTTTAGCTAATTTTGCATTTCTCCCTGATGTCAGGATGATTAAGGTGATAATGCTTTTCATGTAGCAACATTCTCTGCTAATATGATTTGTGAAAATCTTGAATGTATTGTAGTTACGCTCAGGTATCTTGATGCTGCTGTTGAAGTTAGGAATCATACACAAGTTTCAATTAGCCTAAGTCACTCCTTCATATAATCTATTCTATCATAGGAAATGACTTTACACTCTTGTATCTGAATTTGGCATTAACTTCAGCAATGTTTAATGTTGCAGTGGAAAAACTTTATGCAACTATCTAGAGGCTCTTCCTCGTGAATGGAATTTAGGAGATTTAATGGAGGTACTTAGGGAGAAAGGGATCAGTTTATCTCCCACAGTGTGAGATATTTGACATTATTTCATAACAATTGTAAATTACTTGTTGATTGGGATTGATATTCTAAATATTTGCATGCTGATATGCTATTCAGATATGAAGTAGGGTACTGGGTGAAATTCAAGGGAAGCATTGTCACACCAAGTTATGGGTAGCAAGGTACTAGACATAAGAGTATTGATTTTGTTCAAAATGTCCTTGACAAAGACAATCTCATTGTGTCCTTTTTCTCTGTGGATGGACGGGAGGCTCAAGTATTATGAGATCTTTAATGTGGAGGGCCGGGAGGCTCGAGAATCATTTGGACTTTATTACATTTTTCTTTTGGGTTTAAATTACTAGCTTGTTGCATATTTTGAATTATGAGATTATTAATGAATGATTTTGTTTAGTGATGTGTATATATTGGGTTATAATTTATTATGTATGTAAATAAAAATTTACATTAATACGAGTGACAATTTATATAAATCATTTCAATTTAATAACATGTGGCAATAATTGTTGTAATAGATCAATAAACTATTGTAATAGGTAGTCAAAAAGCATTGCAACAGAATAATAAAAGCGTCACAATAGATGTTATTGCAATGATTTAATGTCATTGCAATAGTATCTATTTAAATGGTTGGTAACTGTTGCAATAGATTAAAATGGGCGTCCCAATATGTAATGAAATAGTTGTAATAGGTACTCAAAAAGCATTGCAATAAAATAACAAAAGCGTTGCAATAGATGTTGTTGCAACGGTTTAATGTCGTTACAATAGATTCTATTACTATGGTTAGTAAACGTTGCAATAGATGAAAATAGGCGTCTCAATAAGTCAAAAATAACAACGCCACAGGTCAAGCTATGGTGACGGTTGTCTAAAACCGTCACCATAGCATGACCTATGGCTATTGTTCAGACAACTGTTGCCATAGACCTATCACAACGCCCATCTATAGGATGCTTTCTGAACCATTACGGTAGAGCTATGGCAATTGTTTTGTTGTTTATTGCAATGGTTTTGTAACCGTCACCATATGGGTAATTTCTATTAGTAGGGGGTGTTTGAGGAAAAGAGTTCTGAAGAAGAAGACTCTCATTCTCCTTCTTCCGAGTAACCTATGGAAAAAGACTCTCCAAAATGAGGCAATGTTATAAAAAGCAAAAACCCTGGCCTCCAGAATAGTGTATGATATAAAGTGAAATGAGCCTATAATATCTACTATAAGGTATTGTTAGCTACTAGAAAAAGTAATACCAAGAGGCCCTTGTGCAAAAAGGTGTAAATAATCATATCCGGGCTAAGAAAATTCCCATAACTGGAAAGGGTTTTCATCACTTATGATCAAACATGGACCACCAAGGAAGGAAAATCATACTATATGACGTTGGTAAGAGAATTATATGCCAACTATACAACAACCTTGGAAAACATATGCAAAAAGGGAGAAAAAGTCAAAGAAAAGCCCAATATGAATCAGATACCAGTGCGAGGGGTCATGGTAGATTTATCTAAGCATACGATCAATAGGTTTTTGCATGGTCCCAAATTCGTTCCTCCAACTACCTCTCCATAAATCTATCATAGAATGACTCATAGGGCAAATCATCCCCCTTGGTTAGCACAAATCATAGTAGAAGCAGTACTTGAGTGGTTGAATAATCTAAGTGAATAGATTTTTAAGGCTTCATTGTCTCAAGAAGCAAAATTCTGGTGGGGAGTGGTAAGATGTAGGTTGATGCCTACTGCGAGAGACAATATCATGGGTGAGGATAGAGTGGTGCTTATGGCAAGCTTAATGTCAAATTTTCCCCTGAACTTTGGGGAAATCATTGTATACGAGATTAAGATTCGGGTAACACGAACCGATACAACATATCCATTCCCGATTCTGATTACATAGTTATGTGAAGTGGCCCATATTTCAGTCATCACAGGTCTAGGTAATGTGGTCCAGGCCCAGAAGACCCACAACCTTAACATAAGAGATGAGATCATACCTGTGCTAGTTTTAGGCAAAGAAACGAGTATGGTGAGTAACACTATTATTTTTTAGAGAGGTCAAACACCTACAACAGTCACATGCTCTATGTAAAATATACAACTATCAGTACCAGAGTTTATTTAGTCTACTTTCTCTATAGGTGCAGTAATTATTCTAGAAAGAGAAGCAATATTACTATCATAACACCGGTGTCTGAGTATGCACTGACCCCATAAAACTTCTAGAAGATAGTAAAGCAGGGAAAAAGATTTGAGGCATAGTTGAGATTATTTGCCGACCAGTTTGAGCTAGTTATGGACAAAAATAGTATCCATTGCACCCTTTCTGAATCTACATGGTTACATTGATGAGATGGAGCACCGGGTAAATTAAAGGCTAAAAGAAATGTCTTTGCCTGATCTGGTAGCATTTGAGGTAGCCTTGGAAAAAGCTAGAGATAAAATTATGGCTTTGCAGAGCCGTCAAATTTTGAATTTCTAAGACCCTATTATTGATGCATTAGAAGAAGAAGAAGAAACACTATTTGACACACCAGGAAACCAGTTAATTAAAATAGAAACGGAAAAAGAAAGAAAAGTGAGAGTGATTAGAAAAAAAGAGTTAAAAAGAGAGAGAAGAAAAAAGAGAAGAAAAAGCTGAAAGAAGAATTAAGAAAATTGAAGGCGGATGGTGAACCTCTAGAAGAAGCACTGAGGGCCCGAGCTATGGGATCCTCTACTAGTGGACCTCCTGAGACTGTTGGAGAGTTCTTTACTCCACCAACCACTTTTGTAGAAGCATCAGTACAACCTGATGCCATTGTTAACACTCTTCCCGCGGATGATGCAGCAGCACAGTCAGTGACTCATGATACAAGCGCTTAAGGCGCTGCAGGTATTTTCTTACCCTTGTTTTTCTAGTTTGATATCTTTTTATTGATGATAATGCATGTTTTGTTTGTGGGGATACGGTAATTAAGACCACAAGGTTTTATTGTATGTGTTCTATATCCTTAAGAGTTATCTAGGAACCGACATGTTTAGGATTTGTTGTATATTTTGAGTTGTGTGTTATGTATGCATGAGGAGTAGATGTGACTGAGTAACATTTATTTCATAAAAGTTTGAAAATTGTGATTTGAAAATCATGATCCCATCAAAATTTTTGTTTATGTGATTAATTTCTAGGTACATGGGAAACCATTTCTGTCAACGAAAGTATACAAATATGGCATTCCCTGCTTAAGCTTGGATTTTGATTGAGTAATTGGTAATGATAGTACAATTCTATTCCATGAGAGAGTGAGGTTTTTCTTTGAATATTTTCTTATTGTGTGCATGCATCTAGAACTTGTTGAAATCATTCTGTTAGGATTGCAAGTAGACATCTGAGAAGTGATGACAGGTCGTTTTTTATAATAAACCCACTAGGCCAAAATAAACAACCCATAAGTATTTAGTAAATCCCTTGTTGATCCCTTTTTTAGCCATTTGAATGTTTGCAACAAATTGACTCCCTTTCGCTAACTTCATAATTAAGCCTTTGTTTTAGCCCAGTTCTCTCTTTGGACATTTTACACATCAACTTAGGAAAATTGCCTAAGTTGAGGGTGGCTACAGTTGAGGGAATGATAATTGAAAGGTGAGAAAGGTGTTGTGAAAGTTAGTAAAATAATAATAATAATAATAATAATAATTTATATATAGTAAATAAATGGTTTTTGAGTAAGAATGTTGAGGATGACACAAAAGTGAATCATGAGAGGAATACAAATGATTAAGTAGTTGTAGACAAGTGGTGTAAATGAACAAAGGGAGGCTAAGTAACTAATCCTAAAAATTAACCTTCCATCACCTAAGCCTTCAGTTCAAGACAAGAAAGCCCTGTAGTGATCTGAGTTGACTACTAGATGAACCAAACAGAATGGTGAGGGAAAGATTATTGCATTGTAGGTGGACAATTTAAAACTTTATTCCGAGAGTGAGAGATTTGATGATTCAATTAAAAAATAAATCAGCTGATATTTGTAATAAGGAACCTATTTCTTCAATGTGAGGGCATGAGAATGGTACTTGTTGTTGCTAAATGATTAATTGAATAACTTGAGTTTAAGTAAGTGCATTGTCTCTTTGAATTTTGAAGATATGTGTAGAATCTTGATGTGGTTTGGAAAAAAAAAGATCACATGTTTCTTAACGGGTTCAAAATGAAGAAAACAACTGCTACTCTTGCATTGATATTCTGATTCTGTGCATAATACTGTGTTAGATAGTTGCTTGAGGACAAGCAAGTTGTTTAAGTTGAGGGTGTTGATGTGCCAGCTTTGTGTTAGCACATTTAAGGCTTTTAGCTTGAAATAATTGTTAGTTCTGAAGAAACTATTATTGTTTTTTATTATATTTCATGTAATTTTGTAGGAAAAGAAACCTAAGAAAACTGTGACAAGAAGAACATTTTTGGAGAAGTAGATTTTAAGCAAATTTTTGAAGAAATTTAGTTGACGACTTCGGTGATAAGTCGTCAACCTCTTGATAAGCTATCAGTAGAAGCCGTCACTCGTAGATAAAATAAAGGTAGTGAAGAAGTCAAGTTGATGACTTAGGTGACAAGTCATCAACCTGTTGATAAGTTATCAGTGGAAGTCATCACCTGAAGAGAGAAAGATGATGCTAAAAACTCAAACTAACGACTTGGTTGATAGGCTATCAACAAGATGATAAGCCGTCAACCTTGTCGTCAACTATGATGTGGGAAATTTGGATTTTGAATTTCAAATTCTTAAGGTCATGGATACTTAGAGTAGCTTTTAGGTTTTCAATGGGCATCTTGAACTTATTACAAAACAACAATTTTACATTTGGATCTCTTAAGTTTGAATTCAGTTTCTGAATTATTATTTTAGTTTTGGGAATTCTTTATTGAACTTGGAAGAGAACAATCTTCAATTTCATGTTCTGTAAGTTAATTACTTTTGAATTATGGATTAAATCTATACTATATCTTTCTATTCCATGTGGAACTAAATCCCATAACTGGAGTTGTGAGATCTATGAGTTTTGTTTTATTGGTTTACTAGTTTGCTAAGATTCGATTGACTAGTAGAATATCTTGATAATGCTATTGTAATGAATATTTTTTGTTAGTTGGAACTAATAGATCTAGCCTTATGTTCGTTTGCTTGAATTGAGAAATCAATTAAAGGAAGTGAATTATCAACGGGGATTTGGAAAGACCAACTTTTCATCTAATCATTAATGTTGTAACAAGATTAATCAACTCGAGATACAATCAGTGTGAATAGGAGGTTTTCCTAAGTTTGAAAGAATTAGGAAATCTAGCATCTAAGTTGATTAAAAGACGCTTGGATTAACTATATATAATAATATTTTTTTGTTTCCCACATGTCATGAGAATCTAATGCTACAACAATTATTCAATAGAAATCAATACTCATAGTGATCACAACTCTAGTTTTACTATATCATTGATTTGAAATATTAAAATATTGACTTTGAGTTGCTAAAACTAGTTGAAATATTAACAATTGTTTAATTGATAAAAAAAATCCCTAATTAAAGGGAACTATTAACTATTAGTCGGTTAAATCATAAATTGATTTGATCAACACCATATTCCCTATGGAATTCGAGCCTAACCTAGTTGGGTTATATATTTGATGACGACCGCTTACTCTCTCATTAGGTGGTGTAATTTGGGTGTATCAGACCCGAACCAAAGGTCTACCTAGACTAAAATCGATATTTTGAAGATGCTAATGTAGTCTGTTCAAACATCCATCTCACATATCAAAAGACAACTACACAGGTCCATAATAAGGCTCTCGAAGCCACCGAAAATCAAAATATTTCTAAACTGTACCAAAATGCATCAAAATCTATGTCAATCACCACCACACCTTTGAAATACCGTAATGTAACTACAGTCAAATCTTATAAAATTACAAATTATATATTTTATTAAAATAATGGTAAAGTTGTTTCCATGTGATCATGAGGTCATGGGTTCAAGCCTTGGAAACAACCTCTAGCAGAAATGCAAGGTAAGGCTGCGTACGATACACCCTTGTGATGGGGACCTTCCCCGGACACCGCGCATAGCGGTAGCTTTAGTGCACCGGGCTGCCCGATGATCGTTACATATAAAATTTATAAGTTCCCCAAAGGTCCATATTAATGAGATAAAAAACACTTATACTAGTAGAATAACTTAACGGAAAAAATGTCTTAGTTTTTCTAGCGCAAAGACATATAGTGCAATTTTCTAGAACTTATCTTAAGAGATTCTTAGTTGTAACATGACCAAGTCTAATATTCCATAACAAAAGAGAATTTTTATTGTGATATATATATCTATTAGTTTGTCTCTTGTTGATAAACCAATTCCAATTTTCTTTAATCCAGGCAGTCTTTGATTGACTAGGAAGTAGTGTCATGCTCTTTATTTATAAATCTCCTTCACCTTTACATTGTAGAGATCCTTAAATGGAAAAAATTCAGGAGAAAATATTGCCAAACATTGTAAGTATTTTGTAGCCTAAGACACAAATAGCAGAATATACTTAAACCATGGCATATATAAAATATCTTTTAATGTACTTCTGTCAGATATATCACTTATGCCTATGTGTTTAACATATGAAATCCCACCATCAGGTAGATGCACATGTTTAGGAATAAAAGCTTTTATTACATAGTTTTTATTTGACAACTCAATAATAGAAGCCATATGGTTAGTAGCCCTTATGCCAAAGATACAACACTGCGGACCATTGGTGTAAGACTCCAAAAAATTTTGACCAATTTATTTTTTATCCTTCTATGTGCGTAATATTAATTTTTAGCTTAAATTATGATAAAGGATATTAAACGGGTGTTTTGGTAAATTTTAAAATTTTTCAAAGGGGTTTAGGGTCATTTTGGGATCTCGAGGCTGTAAGGGTCCATGATAGTGGCGTTCCATGCCACTTAGCCTCCGTGATAAGAGCGTGGAACACTGTCCACTATCTGTGATAGCCGTTGTGCCATGCTCTATGTATATTTCATGCAATTTTATTTTATTTTCACTTGGGGGAAAGGGATTTTTGGTCCTTTGCCCTATTAAATGATACGAGGTCCCTTTTTATTCCCCATACCCATCAATTATCAATTTTTAGCTTTGACCTTCTCCTCTCAAATTCCCTAAGTCAAGAAGCTCAAGGTTTTCTTAAGGATTTTCATTCTCCAGACTCTAAACCTTAATTCCACCTCAAATTCATCTAATTTTTAGGCATGTTGCTCATTCCCTAACTTGTATTTTACATTGTGGCATCAATTTATTCAATATTTATGTGTTTTGAATGATGAGTTTGAACTTGGGTTGAGGTTTCTTATTGTTAATACTTGAATTACTTTTTCCTTGTTTTTAATGGATTATTCATGCTTAAATTGATGTCTTTTGGAATTGAATTGGTGCATCGTTATAATGGTTGAAATGAGTGACATGAGTTTCACCAAATTGATGAATTTTTGGAATGAGGATGGCATTAACCTTAACCCACTTATAATATTGCTTTTGAATATGGATTGTTACATAATTTAACTTATCATTTTATATCATTGCATTGCATTATATGGTAAATAGATAAAAAGGTTTTGGATGCCCTAGGTGGCTATTTTTTTAATTTTAAATAAGTAATTGGAGTCAGTTTTGTTAAATGGATTGATTTGGCATAAAAGGGATAGAATGCAAGCTTCTTAGTATGATGATACCAAGTTGGAAATTGCCTTAATGAAAGACTCCTTAGTTAATGGTATTGGGATGTTATGGTTATTTTGTTTGACTCTCAGATTTTCATTTGACTTATCTATCTCTTTTATTATTTTGGTTGGCTTCCACTGTTTACTTTTATTGTGATCTTGAGGCAAGGTAAAGTGGGGTTGTCTCCGGCCCATGGTGGTCTTACGATGCCCGTTAAGGCCAGGTCTAGGTTTGGGTCGTGACAATTGGTTACCATCAGAGCACTACTAATACCTTTCATATTTATTAAATTTGCTAAGAAAATGTTATTTTTATTCTGTTCTAGCATTTTTCATTTCTAATCATACAACTTAGTAGTGAACCTTGGTGGTACAATATAGTTTTGTGTTGTATGATAGCTCTATGACACATATGTTGAAGCATCTGAACCATAGTCATTCTGAGGTTGTAGATGCTGATAGAGTACAACACTATAATCTTAATATTAAGTAGAGTTCATATAACGACCCAGGACTACCCCCTAGTCATCACAAGGTTCTTACAACCTCGAAGGACCACAAGCTAACCCATGACTGATATCTGTTGTGAGCACTAAACAATAATACAAAAATAATTGCGGAATAATAGGCTGAAATGCCATAAGGTTCAAACATCTAAAATATTTATAATGAATGATAACATCTGAATCTGAAATAATGTCTGAATCTAGTCTGAAAAGCCTCTCACTGAAACTATCTTAAAGTGGAGTTTATGGGACAATCCCTCAACTAACTCCATCTACTAAAATATTGCTAACCTGAAGTACTGAAATTAAAGTATATCCTTGATAGATGAGGACTCATTTCTAAATTTGCTAATGATGGCTGAATCTGGCTAAGCGTGTTCAGGAACCTGAGTTTCCGAACCTACGATATGAAACATCATAGCGCAAGAAATAGGTATGTGATTAGTACGTGGGAATGTACTGGTATGCTAAATGAGGTAAGGTTGAATTCATGGGTTCATATACATAAACAATAACTAACTGAATGATATGCAAGAGTTGGATAACATACATAAAGGATCTGTAACTATTGAACATACTGTGCATACTATAACTGAGTATACTTAAACTGAATCCAATAACTAATAACTTAATATACTGATAATCTAAGATCACTGATAATTTAAATTACTAATAATTGAGTGACTGTATCTGACAGTCCTAATTTTGTAGAACCGAACTGAGTTTTATTTTGAAGACTGAAACTGTAAGAGGTAATTATCTAACTGATATGTCCCAAATAAGATAAGATAACTGAGCTGGGGTCCAATCTGTAACCCCAATTAGAAGGGTGTCAGTACCGTGCAACAGGTAAAGACAAAATGAAGAGTAACACTATACTGGAAGGTTCCCTAAATGAGAACAGTGGTACCCTCTACTGGCAGGTAGAGCACCTCATCAACCTTCAAATTCAAGGTTTGATATCTCAACCTATGCTGGCTACGTAGTTCTGAAATGCAAGGATTGCTTCTGAGGATCACACCCTCTGCTGGCAGGTGAGCCCCCATCCTTGGGCTCACTCGGTGCTGAATCCTTCTCCCAACTGAAAGACACTGAACTGAGTATATTGAACTGAACTGGATTGATACTAAAATTATTGGGTTTTCCTAAGTTCTATAACTGACTGAATTCTACTAAATTATGTAAGGGACTGAGAGAACTATTGATTGTGACAAGACTGATATTATTCTGTAACTGACACTGGCTCTAAGTACAACTAAATTGTCGGGTATTAAATACTCCCAGGGCTCGATAGCATGAAAATAAAAGAAAAGCATAATCTTGACTAACATAACAATGTTCACTTGGTCACAATTCATTCATAGAGATATTTCATCAAAGACTTGTAATGCATTAACTTGTACATGAATGGGGAATACATATTAGCATGCTATAATGGCATTATTTCATTCTCATAGGTAATTTTTCAAACACATGGGAAGCATACTTGGTTCATTAAATCATAAATATTTAGGATTAACATGGATACAATAATCAACTTGCAAATTCAGGGATTATTACATGGGGATTACTCAATTCAACATACAAGCTATACCACTTTATGGAATCTACCATTAATCATGGATTGAAACTCAATAAATGTCAAAACATGAACACAATCCAATTTCGTACATGTAAATCATGAATCATAATTCTTGAAGCTTTAAAAATGGATTCTTTGACTCCATGGATGGAAGGGACCCATTGATGAACATCTAACATACCTTAATTTGATGAGTTCTTTGAGTTGTTCGAGAGATTCTTAAGGATTGACCTTGATTCTTGAGAGTTAGAGTTTGTTTTCTTGAGAGAGAACTACCTTTTGATTTTGGGAAAATATGAATAATGAAAGGTTCTACACATTTTTAGGGCTTAAATCCCACATCTGGGGGGAATAAAATCATGGGAAAAAATTGTTTTAACCTTGTGCGCAACTTTAATTTTTCATGAAAGTTTCTCGACCTGGACCCCTGGTGTGACAAGCCACTATCGCGCCAAGCCACTGGAAAATGACAACTGGAAAATTACATGGTGGCGCAACACGGTGGCATCGCGTTGCCAATTTGTTTGTGAACTGGAAGTTCTCCGCGATGCGGTGGAATCACGTTGGTACACTAAAAATTAACAATTGTAACTTGGGTATATGGCGCGATGTGCTAATATCGCAAAGCAACACTGAAAATTGACAATTTCTATTCTAACACACTCCGCGATGCACTACTGGCTTGAATGACGATGTTTAATGACTAAAACTTAAAATCGCCATAACTTCTTACCCGATTGTCGAATTTAGACAAATTTTATATCGTTGGAAAGATAATTATGTTTCCTACATAATAGCCAGCTTAAATCTAAAAATTACTGAGTATTTCATAAATTTCATTTAGGATGACCCATGTACTGACGGTTAATATAGGCTAGGGAAATATGGAGTATTATAATATCTCCCTCTTGGGAACATTCATCCTCAAATGTGGGCTAGTTAAGCTAAGAGAGTACGAACAGACTAAGTTTATGTACTGAACAAGACATGCACAATTGTAGCATGATTATGTGACTGGTATGATAGACTGAACTTACATCCTAAACATGCATATCTGATGCACGGAATACATGACTGAAAATACTGATAAGCTGAGTTTACATCCTGAACATGCATATCTGATGCATGAGTACATGTCTGAACGGATTAATGAATACGTGACTAAATATGCATGAACGGGAACATGAGGACATGACTAATTTTGAATCATGATACATGAACTGAACTAATTCCTTGGATACATGTCATGATAGGGGAATGGTCATACGGCTGAGATTGGGACTTGAGGGTCAACTATGAGGATCCATTACTTCGACTAGATTCACTATGTGAAGAGAAAATGGAAGGTTTAGATCGTGATAGCTCGGGGATTATAGTGCATCTCCCTCTTGGGACACTATGTCCCTCGAGAATGCTGACTTGGCTGAGATACTAAGGAAAAGCATAAGACGATGCACGGGGGACCCATGAACTAAATCATTACTAAATATCTGGGATCTTAAACTGAGGCAAAAATATATAAATAGGATATCTGTAACATCCCATTAATCACATCAGGAGAACTTTCCTGATCTTGTCTTGACTAAAATTTGTAAAAATTGTTTAGGCATTGCCCACTGGTGGCACTGGAAGTTGCACCTTGTTGATTCAGGTGACTTGACTGAGCTGAAGGATGATTATACTGACCCTGAGAACCTGATTGAGAACAATCTTTGACTCTGTGGATTGGCTTACCACACCCGAAACAAACATCACTGCTAGCTCTGCACACATCCTTATGATTCTTACCACACTCTCTACAAAAAAGATTAGTACGATCATTGCTTATGTTATCCTGGGTCACTAGTACACTAGCTGAGGACGGAGCTGGAACTGAAGACTTTGGACAAAACTGGAAACATTTACCCCCATTTGACTTAGGTTGATTGAAATTAAAGCTACCTGTCCTAGCCCTCTTATTCTCTCTCTCTTTCTCCTTAAGCTTATGCTCCTCAATTTGTTGAGCATGGACCGTAAGCCTAGATATGTCCATCTATTTAATCAACATTGTTTTCCTGCACTCCTTAACCATACTATCTGATACCCCAGATATGAAATTGCTCATTCTATACCTATTGTTTGCTACTACATGGGGGGAATACCTGGCAAACTAAGTAAACTTGAGGGAATACTCTTTGACTCACATGCTACCTTATCTGATATTGATGAACTCTAACATTTTGGCTTTTCTCAGCTCTAAGGGAAAGAATCTATCTAGGAAGGTTGTACCAAACTCTTCCCACTCTATGGGCTCTGCATCTATGCCCCTGTTTACCTTTCACTGCTTAAACCACATATGGGTACATCTTGTAGCTGATAGATGGCTAACTCAACACTCTCACTAGAAGTCACTCCTATGATATTTATGACTTTCTGAACTTGATCAAGGAACTCCTATGGATCCTCTTCAGACTTAGATCCCGTAAAGGAAGAAGGATTCATCCGGGTGAAGTCTCAAATTCTAGTTGCAGAGTAGTGGCCAGTGGGTTGGCCGAAATAGTAGCTGGTCGTTCATTCTGAGCTATGACTAAATTGGCTAGAGTAGTGAATACAGCTCTGAATTATGGGTGAGAGACATGTTCGTCCAGGGGATCTTCCTGAATAGGATGAGGGGTTGACTGGTTTTAGGTTCTTCTTTCGTTAGTACTTTTGGGAGGCATATTCTGTAAATGAAAGAAAGAAGAAAATTAGACTGAGAGATTAACTTGAGCTCCTGCTCACTCATACAACATAAATATTGAAAGAAGGGAAATTTTTCCTAAAACATCGCATAGCCTCCTGTCCGTAAGTGTGGCGCGCTACATACCCATGCACAAGACTCTATGCGATGCAGATTTTCAGACTTCCTAGGACTCTATTGAAACTTAGACTCTGATACCAAATTTGTAATGACCTGAGACTACCTCCTAGTAGTCACACGGTGCTTACGACCCCAAAGGACCATAAGCTAACCCATGACTGATATCTGCTATGAGCACTGAACAATAACACTGAAATAATTGTAGAATAATTGGCTGAAATGCCATAAGGTTCAAACATCTAAAATACTAATAATGAATGATAATGTCTGAATCTGAAATACTATTTGAATGTAGTCTGAAAAGCCTCAAGCTAAAACTTTCTGAAAGTAGAGTTGATGGGACAATCCCTCAACTAACTCCATCTACTAAAATACTTTTAAGCTGAAGTACTGAACTAAAAGCATATCCTCGATAGATAAGGACTTACTGCTAAATCTACTACTACTGGTTGAATCTGGCTAAGTGTGGTCAGGAACCTGAGCATCCGAACCTGTGATATGAAACATCATAGCACAAGAAAGAGGTATGCAATCAGTACGTGGGAATATACTTGAATGCTAAAGGGGGTAAGGATGAATACATGGGTTCATATGCATGAACAATAACTAACTGAATGTTATGCAATAGCTAGATAACATACATGGAGGATCTATAACTACTGAACATACTGTGCATACTATAATTTAGTATACTGAAACTAAATCTGATAACCAATAACTAAATCTACTGATAATTTGAGATCGCTGATAATCTGAATTACTGACAACTGAGTGACTATATTTGACAGTCTTGATTCTGTAGAACTGAACTGAGTTCTATTCTAAAGACTGAGACTAAAACTGAAACTGTAAGAGGTAATCATCTAACTGACATGCCCCAAATAAGATAAGATAACTGAGTTGGGGTCCAATCTATAACCCTAATTAGAAGGGTATCAGTATCGTACCACGAGTAAAGACAAGCTGAAGAGTTACCCTTTACTATCAGGTTCCCTAAACGAGAATGGTGGTACTCTCTACTGGAAAGTAGAGCACCTCATCAACCCTTAACTGCTAAGTTTGATGTCTTAACCTACGCTGGATATGTAATTCTGGAATGTAAAGACTGCTTCTAAGGATCACACCCTCTGTTGGCAGGTGATCCCCCATCCTTGGGCTCACTCGGTGCTGAATCCTACTCTTAACTGAAAGACAATGAACTAAGTATACTAAACTGGACTGAACTTATACTGAGATTACTGAGCTTTTCTATGTTCTGTAACTAACTGAATTCTATTGAATTCTGTAAGGAACTGAGAGTACTACTGATCGTGACATGACTGATACTATTCTGTAACTAACACTGGCTCTAAGTAACAGCTAAAATGCCAGTTATTAAATACCCCCATGACTCGATAGCATAATAAGTAAAGAAAAACATAATCTTGACTAACATAACAATGTTCACTTGGTCACAATTCATTCATATAGACATTTCATCAAACACTTGTAATGCATTAACTTGTACATGAATGGGGAATACATGTTAGCATGCTACAATGGCATTATTTCATTCTCATAGACAATTTATCAAACACATGGGAAGCATAATTGGTTCATTAAATCATAAACACTTAGGGTTAACATGGATACAACAATCAACTTGCAAATTCATGGATTATAACATGGGGATTAGTCAATTCAATATACATACTATACCACTTCATGGAATCTACCATTAATCATGGATTGAAACTCAATAAATATCAAAACATGAACACAATCCAATTTTATACATGTAAATCATGAATCATCATTCTTGAAGCTTTAAAAATGGATTCTTTGACTCCATGTGTGGAAGGGACCCATAGATGAACATCTAACACACCTTAATTCAATGAGTTCGTGAAGTTCTTGGCAAGATTCTTGAGGATTGACCTTGATTCTTGAGAGCTAGGATTTTTTTTCTTGAGAGAGAACTACCTTTTGATTTTGGGGAAAAGTGAATAATGAAGGGTTTTACACGTTTTAAGGGCTTAAATCCCACATATGGGTGGAATAAAATCATGGAAAAAGACTATTTTAACCCTGGATGTAACTTTAATTTTTCCTGAAATTTTCCCGACCTGGATCCCTGGCGCGACGCGCCACTATCGCACCAAGCCACTGTAAAATAACAACTAAAAAATTACATGGTGGCACGACACGGTGGTATCGCGTTGCCACTTTGTTTGTGAACTGAAAGTGCACCGTGATACGGTGGAATCACATTGGTGCACTGGAAATTGACAATTGTGAACTGGGTCTATGGCGCGATGTGCTAATATCATGAAGCAACACTGAAAATTGACAATGGATATTCTAACACACTCTGCGATGTGCTACTGGCATGAATAACGATGTTCAACGACTAAAACTTAAAATCGTCATAACTTCTTACCCGATTATCGTATTTAGGCAAACTTTATATCGTTGGAAAGCTAATTGAATTTCTTATAAAATGGCATGATCAAATCTGAAAATTACTGAGTATTTTAAATTTTTTATTTAGGATAACCCATGTACTGAGGGTTAATCTAGGCTAGGAAAATATAGGGTATTACAGTTCACAAGATAAAAAGACAGATTAGGATCCCATTCTTCAGCTATAGAATTATGAGCTCCAGGCCAATATCTACTTTTGTTTGTTTGTTTCTATGATTTGTATACCTGTTATAGTCATTGCTCCTCACTTCTCATCCTTGCTGATCATTTTGTCTAGGATGACTAGTTGGATAATTTATTAATCTATAACAATCCCTTGGATAATGACCCTTAAGCATACAATGATCTCAAGTAGCATTAGGTTTGTAGTTTGGATTAAAGAATAATTTCCCATTCTGATTAGAGACTCTTGAATATATAACAACTGAGTATGATATACCAGGTGCTACTCTCAACAACCCTACATTTCTAATACTCTAAGTCATAGTTTTTTTATTCTCTTCTCTCATTATCATTGATTAAGGTTGAGTTACTGAGGGTAAAAGAGTCATAAGCAAGGATTGACTTTTTTTTTTTCATAGGTATTATTAAGACCCATTAAAAACTGATATAACTTGAGTCTCTGAGAATATACCAAGTAATGCTAAGAAGTTTCACAACGACAAGCAGGAAAAAAACATTATAGACTAAAATTCATCCCAAAGAGCTTTCTATTTTGAGAAGTAACCAGATATTGATTATACATCTTTTGTTAAAGAAACAATTATTTATGAAGGTTGAATGTTCATAAGACAGGAATTTTATGAAACCTATGTTTAAAATATTCCCACACATCGCATGCATAGAGGAATAAACCATTCCACCAACTGGAACACAAGCTACAAAATTCATTAACCAAGAAAAACCCTTTCAATTACCTCACTCACTGGTTCTATAATTTGATTGAAAATACTTTCTTTTAGTGTTCCATCCACCAAGCACAACTTATTTATTCAAAATTGGGCAATCCTCCTAGATTTACTACAAATTACATAATTCGCACTACCCTTTAATGTAAAGAAATTATGGTAAGGACACATACATCAGATGTAGACATATATAGAGGATGAATGAGATCTAAAAGCACTAAACCGGATGGGATTCTTGGGGTATACTATGGATTACCATGAACACCTTTGGATTTTAAAGGCATTGTTCCACTTTGTATAAGGTTTGGCCCATTACCACATGAATCATATATGGAAATAAAGAGAATACATGAAATGATTCATGAATGCACAATAGAGAGGATAAAGTGGATTTTTGCAAGAACCAAAGACTGATAATTATTTTAATGTCAAATTACTTCTTGGGCGTAACTCACAACTCAAATGTTATCTCAAAGGGAAAGGGATTGCCCAAGCCTTGTAAAGAGACAACGTATCTCATTAACCACTAATATAAGGCATTTTTTCTTTCTTTAACACCTTATATTACACCCAAAAATGCATATTAAATTTGTGGGTAATTTTTAAAAAATTTGGGTGCCCGACATTAAACTAGATAAGTCTTGATTTGACACCATGAAGAATTATCTAAATTTTTACTATAAAACCTGTGAATTATAAGAATCAAGATAAGAAGGAAGAAAAGAAGAGAGAAAAGTAGAGAGTAGAGTGTTATATCTCATTTTAACTATAACGACCCAAATTACCATTAAGCTGAAAGAGGGAGTAATATTTGCATTTAGTCCCCTTAGCTGGTATTTGAGAAATTCAGGACTAGTCTAGTAGTGGATGAATTTGGAAGGTGTAATACCTTGGGAGAATCGGGTACTGGCGTAAGTATTGGTGTTGATATTTAACTTGATTGTTAGATAGATAATGAGGTTAGGGCACTGTAGCAATTTTTGACCCCATAAATGGAGTTATTGAACTTTATAATAGAGTTAACCATGCAGGAGTTTCTTTGAAACGTCTTAATTCATTAATTTTGTAAAATAAGCATAACTAAAGATAGGTCATGAGTTTTTGACTCAAATTGCAGCAATAAAAAAGTAATTGTTGCATTGAAAACATGTACCACTGCACCGTACCTCTGATTTAAGGCACGAACCACTGTAGTAGTAACATACACAATTTGACAGTTTTAAAAACTAAAAAATATTATAATTCTCTAATTTTTTGGAAAACACAAGGGAGTTTTAGGGAAGGTAATTTTCAGGAAGTTTTTGAGGTTTTTTATCTTTGGAGATAAGTTATAAAATGGTAGCTTGAAATTACTTCTTATAAACATAGAAAATTATTAGAAATAAATTCATGATGGAAATTGGGGTTGATCCTAGTTCATAGAAATTGATGAAAAAGTTGCTGGGATGTGTATAAATATAGTTAAAACTGATCCTAGAGTATTAAAAAACACTAATATGAGTGAATTAGAATTGTTCATGCTAATTTAAGTAGAATTCATAAGGTTTAAAGAATTAAAAATCCTATCATGATAAAATAGGGGATGAATTATACAAAAGGATGTGCGTTCTGGTTGTTATAAATTAAGAACAAGTTGAATGAGAAGGAAAAGCCAAAAATTTCAATTAAAGGTTACTTTGAGAAAGGATTAGAGGTAGGTTATGGTTTATTCTAGATATTGCACTTGCTTGACTTGGTGTTTTATGTGAATTAAATGTTGTGATGTCTTTCATTGTCACACCCCGAGGCTATCCATAATCACGAAAATGATGCTTACAGTCACAAGTGACCATAATCTAACTCATGAATATAACAACACTAATATAGCATATACAAAAAATAAACTGATAAAATACTGTAACTGGATATTGAAACTCAAAATACTGAAATGTCTGAAATATCTGATAACAACTGAATATACTGAAATGACTGTCTGATTGTCTAACTAAATATTTGATCATCTGAAAGCCCCTATCTAACTGAGGAGTTGATGGGACAGACCCCCAACTAACTCTGACTGACTGATCATAATAAAATACTAAAGTAACTAAATAAAAGATAATATGTCCTCGGTGGATGAGGACCCACCACTACAGGTGCTAGGCAATGCTGGGCTATTTAACTGTGATCGAGAAACTAAGCCTCTGAACCTATGATATAAGACATCATAAGGAAAAGAAGAGTATGTGGTTAATACTTTGAATGTACTAGCATATGAGATGAGGACTGGCTGAAATTCATGCGATAGATGAGAATAAATGCATGAACATAAAATATTTGAGAATGCAAGACCAAGTATAAATATGATTATGAAATAAGTTGTAAACTGAATGAATGAAATATGTATAACTAAATAATTGAGATTTTGTACACTTGGTCAAGAAAACCTAAACTGAATTATACTGAATATTGAACTGAGACTGTGGGAGGTATCATCTAATAGACATTCCCCAATCTGATTTAATGAGGATCCAACCTATAACCCCAGTTTGAAGGGTGTCAATACCGTGCCACAGGTACAAACACTGGTTGTGTGGATCCACTAATTCGATGTCCCAAAGGTCCAGGGTGTCAAGCTTAAAATAATGGGTGACCCCTGCGAGGAAGTCAAGCCTAAACTAACGGGTGACCCCTCATATCCTATGCTGGCTATGTAGTTCAAGAATACATGGATTGCTACTAATGACTCTGCCTAACTGGCGGGGAAGACGCCATCCCTGCATTCGCTCGGTGCTAAACCCTACTCCAACTGAACTGACACTGGTACTGAACTGAAATAAGTTTAACTAAACATTATTTCTGATAACTGATAGTTCTCATCATGATCATAAATATTTGAGTAAATAGCATGAATCATGGTTTTACTAAATTATTACTTGAAAATCTAAAATTATGTAAAACATGTAGGTACGGGGAATTCATAATCCACCATCTATGATTGATTATCAAAATATGATATGAAACTAGAAATACTATAGTATGCAATCATGGTTCAAAGGACCAAAATATGGGCATTACATAAAACATGTAATAATCATAAACTTGGACAAGGAAGTGCCACAAAAATGAGAAAAACAAAATGATTACATGGCTAAATTCATAACTTGAGGGTTAATCCTGAAATAAATTTATCATGACATGGGATTTGGAACACTTGAAGCATGATATGACTCATTCTACTTAAAACACTTGTAACCATAACTTGAAATTGAATTAAAAAGAGATTCAAAGCTTTATTTCATCAAGAACATGTATAAACTAGTAAATTAAACCAAAAGAGGGTTTTTGGGCACCATGGTTGAAATGAATCCATGGATTAACATCCTACATACCTCATTAGATGGATTCTTTAAGGTTTCTTGAGAATTTCTTAAACTTGAAGATTGATTTTCTTGATTTCTTGTCAAAGAGTTAGGGTTTGTTCTTGGGATGAAAACTGGTTTTCTTTGATTGGATTTATTAGTAAAAGGGCAAATAATGCTCCTTGGGGACCCTAATTTCGTGTTATCAATGAACTGGATTAAGGGAATTGACATAAATACCCTTAAAAAGTTAAGAAATAAAATTGGGTGGAATAGGTAGTGGCGTCGCGGGCCTTGGAGCGCGGACTACCCCGGCGGTTCCCACCTTACCCCTGCGGTCTAAAGAGGGAGACACCTGCCTATCCCGGTGGTGCTTCTATTTTTTATTCCCAAACACACCCTACGCTCATTTGAAAATTCTGAAACTCACCTAAGACACACTTTGAAAACCCCATTAATGAATCAAATTAAAAATCGACATCTCGAGGTTGGGAAGACCAAAACGAAAACAATCGAAGTTTAGGGGTCTTGAAAATGAATTAGTCCTCAACACTTAGTGAAATTTTCAAGTCTTAGATCCCTTTGAACATGTAATTGAGAGCTAAATAGAGCTAGGATTTTATGGGCTATCACAATATCTCCTTCTTAGGAATATTCATTATTGAATGAGATTGGTTTAGTTAAGAATACTGAGGAAACTGAAATCATATACTGAACGTGCATGACTAGAAACATGATTACATAACTAAGTCTGAAACATAATACATGAACTAAACTAGTTTCATGAATACATGAAATGATATGAGAATGGATACATAACTGAAACTGAGAATGGGAGAGAGTCGATCTAAGGAAAATTGTTACCTGAAGAAGAATCTGAGTTTCTAGAGAAAATATGAGGGTACTTGGTTTGCATATCTGCTTCTGCTTCCAATAGCTCGCTCAATAGACTGATTCCGCCAATGGACTTTGACCAAATGAACTTTTTTATTCATTAGTCCACAGATCTGATGATCAAGGATCTCAATTGGGACTTCTTTGTAGGAAAGTCTATCCTTAATATCCATATCTTCTAAAGGAACAACTACAAATGGATCACAATACATTTCTTTAACAAAGAAACATGAAATACTGGATGTACTGATGCTAAATCTGCAGGTGACTCTAGCTCATAAGCTACTTTCCCAAAATGACTCAAGATCCTATATGGGACAATATAACGGGGGATGAGTTTCCCCTTCTTGACAAATCTCTTAACTCCCTTCATAACTAAAATCTTCAAATTGACTAATTCACTACCCTCAAACTCAAGATCCCTTCTCCCCACGTCTGCAAAAGATTTTTGATGGATTTGGGATATCTTCAACCTCTCCCATATTTATTAGACTTTCTCCATTATATCAAACACTGTATCTTTCCCTATCAAAGTAGCTTCACCTATCTCAAACCAACAAATAAGAGATCTACATATCCTTCCATAGAGAGCCTTAAACAGATCTATCTTAATATTGGAGTGATAACTGATGTTATAAGCAAACTCAATCAAAGGTAAGTACTCATCCCAACTACATTTAAAGTCAATAACACATTCCATTAACATGTCCTCTAAGGTCTGAATGGTCCTCTCCGCCTGACCATCTTTCTGAGGATGAAAAGCTATACTGAGATAAACTTGGGTACCAAGACCCTTCTAAAAAGCCTTCCAAAACTGAGAGGTAAACTGAGCACCTCTATCTGAAATAATAGATAATGGAATCCCGTGCAACTTAACCAACTCCCTAATTTAAATCCTGGCATAATCCTTAGCTGAGTAAGAAGTGTGAACTGGCAAAAAATAAGTTGATTTGGTCATACTATCCGCTATGACCCATATCGAATCATGATGATGATGCATGCGAGACAACCCTGTCACAAAATTCATGTTCACCACTTCCCACTTCCTAATTCTAAGTGGGGATGCTAAAATCTTGTAATGAACCACTAGGCCTTTGGTGCTCGACCTTGACTTTCTGACAATTTGGGCACTTAGCCACAAACTATGCAATATCCTTCTTCATACCACTCCACCAATATAATTCCCATAAATCACGGTACATCTTAGTGGCTCCTGGGTGGATAGAGTATCGTGCACCATGCGCTTCAGAAAGTATTCACTATCTTAAATCATCAACACACGGAACACATAACCTGCCCTGACAACAAAGCACACCATTTCCCCTTGGGAGAAAACCTCTACCTTCTGATCTATAATTGCCTCCTTCAGCTTAACCAAACTAGGATCCCTATCTTTCTATTATTTTACTTTAGCAATCAATGACGATGCTAACCCATTTTGAACCCACACACTACCTTTAGCCAAATTAACCAACCAAATGCCTAATCTAGAAAGTTGATGAACCTCACTGACTAACTTCTTCTTATCCTCCTCAACATGAGTAATACTACCCATAGAGAATCTGCTAAGGGCATCTGTCACTACATTGGCCTTGCCCAAATGATAAAATACACTCATATCATAATCTTTCAACAACTCAAGCCACCTTTTCTAACAAAGATTTAGATCATTCTGCATGCACACATACTAAAAATTTTTATGATCAATGAACACATCAACATTAACCCCATAAACATAATGTCTCCAAATCTTTCAAGCAAACACAACAGTTGCTAACTCAAGGTCTGGGTAGGATAATTCTTTTCATGGGACTTAAGTTGTCTAGAGGCATAGGCTATAACCCCACCTCTCTACATAAATACAAAGCCAAGACCAAGTCTATAAGCATTATACCAAAATACAAATCCATATGAATTATCTAGCAAAGTCAGGACTGGAGCGAAAGTGAGTCAAGTTTTTAACTCCTAAAAACTCTTCTCGCAAGAATCTGACCACTGGAATTTGACTTTGTTCTAATTCAATCGAGACATAGGGGATAAAATATAAGAAAACCCTTAAATAAACCATCTGTAATAGCCAGCCAAACCCAAGAAACTCCTAATATCTAATGGAGAGATGGGGCTAGGACAGTTTTTCACTGTTTTGATCTTTTGAGGGTCAACTCTAATGTGATCACCAAAAATAATATGGCCAAGGAAAGCTACTGATCTTAGCCAAAATTTTCACTTACTAAGTTTGGCAAACAACTGATGAGCTCTAAGGGTCTGGAATATAATTCTCATATGGTCTGCATGATCATTCTTAGTATAGGTGTAGAGAAGGATATCACTAATGAAGACCATGATGAACATATCCAAGTACTGCTTGAACACCCTATTCATCTAGTCCATGAAAGTTGCAGGGGCATTCGTTAGTCCAAAAGACATAACTAAGAATTCAAAGTAACCATATCTAGTTTTGAAAGTTGTCTTAGGAATGTCACATTCTCTGACTCCAAGCTGATTATAGCCAGACGTGATGTCTATCTTAGAGAAATAGATGGCACCCTGAAGTTTGTCAAACAAGTCATCAATTATGGGGAGAGAATACTTATTCTTGATTGTGACTTAGTTTAACTGATGGTAATCGATGCATATTTTGAGAGAACTACCTTTCTTATGTATGAACAAGACTGGAGCGCCCAATACGAAAATATTGGGCCTGATGAAACCTTTATCTAAGAGATCTTTTAACTTCTCTTTCAACTCCTTAATCTCAATTGGAGCGATTCTATCGGGTGGAATAAAAATAGGTTGGGAATTTAGAAGGAGATCTATTTCAAAGTCGATTTCCCTTTTGGGAGGAACTCCGGGAAGATCTTCAGGCAATACTTCTGGAAATTCCCACACAACTGAAACTGAATCGAGGCTCGAAGTCTCATAACTAGAGTCCTTGACTTAAAGAAGATGGTAAACATACCCTTTAGATATCATCTTTCTTGCTCGGAGATATGAAACAAACTGACCCCTAAGAACTAAGGTACTACCCCTCCATTCAATAACTGGTTCATTTGAAACTAAAACTGAACAACTATATTACTACAATTAATTAAGTCATAACATGAGTGGTACTAATCTATGCTGAGAATGACATCAAAATCTATCATCTCTAACTCTACAAGATCAACTAAGGTAACTTTTTGAGCTACTGTGACCGGGCAGTTCCTGTATACCATCCTAGCTGCAACAGATCTACCTATTGAAGTAGACACTAATAAGGGTTCTGCTAAAGTTTTGGTACTAAAACCGAAGTTTACTGCTATGTCAGGGTTCATAAAGGAAAGTGAAGCTCCAGGGTCTAATAAATAACAAACATAAAGATGGAAAACCTATAATTTACCTATAACCACATAAGGAGAACTTTCCTGATCATGTCGAGCCTAGATTACATACAACATATTCTGACATTTCCCACTAGTTGCACTGGAAGTGGCACCCTACTGAGTCGGGCGACTAGCAGGAGCTGATGAAAGATTATACTTGCCCTATTGGCATAAATACCTTTCCCTATGAGCAACCAACTAACTTTCTCGAACCGTGTGACCAACTTTCCATACCTAAAACACATATCTCTACCCACCTTACACAGACCCTGATGATTCCTACCATATTTCCTAAAAAGCGGATTAGTACGATAACTGTTCACACTACCTTGGGACTTAGAGCCAGCGCCCTATCCCGACTGTCCTGCCTAAACTTAGGCACTAGCGCATTAGTTGAATATTGAAATAGAGCTAAAAATTTCTTACAGTACAGAGAATTATTACCACCCTCTGACCTTAGCTGAGAAAAGTTGAAACTACCTATTTTGGCCCTCTTATTCTCTCTCTCTCTGTTTGTCCTTAAGCTTCTATTCCATAATTTGTTGAGCATGAACAATAAGACTAGATAAGTCTATCTCCTTAATCAACATGGAGGTCCAACACTCTTTGACCATACTATTATCTACACCAGACACCAACTTACTCATTCTAGACCTACTATCTGCCACCACGGTAGGAGTATTGTAATGCCTCGAATCTGGTAATCGAAATGCTACACGGTGCTCATGACCTCGAAGGACCACAAGCTAACCCATGAATGATATTTGTACCTATATACTGCATAATATACTGTATAATGCGGAAAACATGAACTAGAAGGCCATAAGATTCAAAACTGAGGCATAATATCTTATAAAAATATAACATCTGGTAGGGTATGAAATACCCAAAACAACTAAAATAACTAACTGAATACGACAGTCTGAAAGCCTCTAAACTGTCTGAATAAGGAGTTGATGGGACATGTCCCCAACTAACTCCAACTAATAAATTAATTAATGATAAAATAAAGTAATGATCATGTCCTCGAATGATGAGGACTAACTTATAACTCTAACTGCTGAGACTGGAATGCTACTGATGCTCTAGATATCGTGTCTCTAAACCTATGGTATAAAATACCACAGCATGAATGCATCATTACGATTGAATGTACTGGTATGCATGTGAGGTAGGCTAAATGCATGGGATTCATATGCATGAATAATAATAATAATAAACTGACTATAATGAGTGTGAGAATACATGCATGAGACATAATAACTGGCACTGATACCGTGATAACATGATTGCTGAATCTGAATACTGATAACATGAGTAACTGTATTTGACAACCCTGATTCTGATGGAACTATCTAAGTTCCCTACTATATCTGAGTGACTATATCTGACAGTCCTAAAATCTATAGAACTATCTGAGTTCTATTACAGAGACTGATATTGAAGCTGAGACTATGGAAAGTAGTTATCTAATCGACATGCCCCATACTAAGCTAATTTGGGGTCCAACCTGTAATACCAGTTGGAAGGGTGTCAGTACCGTGCCACGGGTAAATACAACTGTTGTGGGGTCAATCCTAATCTAGCGGGTTACCCCTGAGAACAGTCCTATACTAGCGGGTGATCCATGAGTATATCAGTCCTATCTAACGGGTGACATCTCATTCCTACGCTAGCTACGTAGTTCTGGAACTTAGGGATTTCTTTTAGGATCTCATTCCTATCTAGAGGGTGAGCCCCCATCCCTAGGCTCGATCTGTGCTGAATCCTACTCCCATCTGAAAGACACTAAACTAATTAATTGAACTGAACATGGGTTGAGTTTACTGAATTTCCTTTGACTGACAAAATACTATGAGTATTTGATCACTGATTGAGTTCATAAGAATTACTGGGATTATTGAAGTACTGAGCTTTTCTGAGTCACATGACTGACTAATTCTATGGATCATGGCTTGACTGAGAATATAAAAAAAACATAACACTGGCTCTAGACACACAACTATATTTTTTGGGTACAAGTACCCCCAAGACTCGATAGAAGGAAACTGATAAAGTATGACTTACTTGAACACATGACTAATATCATAATCCATAATTCATTTATTGAAGCATTTCGTCAAACATGTGATATGCATAAACTTGTTCATAAATGAGGATTTCATGATATCATACTAGTTGGGAACTTTTCCTTTACATAGGCATTTAATCAAACATATGGTAAGCATAGTATATGTAGATAACATTATACAACAAGCAAAAATCATGATTCATCTCTAATTTCATCATCCAAGGGTTTTAATCATAGATTTACATGAACCTACACCTACACTAATCAATGAAACATGAAACTTTTCACCAAACATGGATTAGAACTCAATTAGTCATTATCAACATGAACAACATCAACCTAATATGAAATTCATAAAGAAAATCCATAACTTGAACTTAGAAAAGAGATTCTTGGGATTCATGGACGAAAGGAGTCCATGAATGAAAACTATACATACCTTAGTTCATGATTTAGCGAAGATTGATGGAGAGACTTTCTTGAACTTGAATCTTCTATGAAAAACCCTAATATGTTCTTGAGAGGATTTTGAGAGAATAGAGTATATTTTGGTGTAATGGAGGCTCAAATCCATGTTTTTGAGTTTATATAGGGTAGGGAAATTGAAACATTTAACCCTAGGACACATATTTTAATTCTTGTGAAAATTTTCTGATTTTTATCCTTGGCACGACGCGCCACTATCGCGCCAAGTCACTGGAACTGGACAATTGGGAATCTGCATGGTAGCGCGATGCAGAGCTATCGCGTTGCCACTTTGCTTGAGACCTGGAGGTTTGACGCGATGAAAAACTATCATGGATAAACACTTGAAATTGACAATTACTATTTAAGCTAGCTCTGCGACGCGCTGATTGCTCGGTGATACATTGTCTCACTAAAAGGGCTCTAACTCTTCGCTCGGGTGTCGGATTAGGGAGAATTAGGTATTGATGGAAAGCTTATTAAATTTCCCACATGACAAAAAGTGAAAATATTGAAAATACCACACGTAAAAAAGTGGGTTCATCTTTAAATCAAATCTTTACCATTTCTGGGACAATTTTAAGCTAGGTAGAAGTACGGGGCATTACAAGCATACCTCGCCAACTGAGTGAACTTAAAAGAGTTATCCTTCGCACTCATATTGACCTGATTTAAATTGATGAAATCCTAAACCTTAGCCTCTAAAAACTCTAAGGGAAAGAATTCTTCTAAGAAAACCCTGGCAAATTCCTCCCTCTCAATAGGCCCTATCTCCACACCTCAGTCTTTGTTCCACTGCTTAAACTAGGTGCGAACTACATCATGAAAATTATATGCAACCAATTCTACACTTTCACTGAAAGTGAAGCCCATAATAACTATCACCTTTTGAACCATATCAAGAAACTCCTGCAGATCCTCTTATTGCTTGGATCCCAAAAACAAAGGGGGATTTATCCAGGTGAAATCCTAAATCCTAACTGCAACCACATTCTCCATTAGATTGTCTAGGGAAGTATCTCATTGGTTGTTCTGAGTAGCTACTGAATAGGCTAAGGTAGAAAAAGCAGCCTTAAATTCGGTGTGGGAGACATGTTTATTCAGGGGATCTTTTTGAACAGGAGATGGTGTGGGCTGATCCCCATTTCTTCTTCTATTTTTTATTATAGGAGGAATTGTCTATAATGGAATGAAGGATGAATTAGAAAGAGTGTTTAAATAGAGCATCATGATCTTTCTCACGACATGAACACCAAAATAAGGGAAACTTTCCTGAAATGTTTCATAGACTCTTGTCAATAAGTGTGGTGTGTTTCACACCCATGCATAAGAATCTACTTAACGCAGCTTTTAGACTCTCTAGGACATTTTAATACCTTAGGCTCTGATACCAAGTTTTTTCATAAGCCGAGGCTGCCCCTTAGTCACGACAATGGTGCTTACGGTCACAAGTGATCACAAATTAACCCATGAGCTAGTACCTGCTGTATGCACTAGATATAATAGCATTGATATAGCATATACAAAAAATAAACTAATAAAATATTATAAAATTGGGTACTGCAACTCAAAATACTAAAATGTCCGAAATATTTCATAACAACTAATAATACTGAAATGACTGACTGATTTTCTAACTAACTATCTGATCATTTGAAATTCCTTAACTGACTGAGGAGTTGATAGTACATGCCCCCAACTAACTCTAGATGACTGATCATAATAAAATATTAAAGTAACTGAATAAGAGATAATATTTCCTCAATGGATGAGGACTCACCACAACGGATGCAAGGTAACGTTAAGTTATTTAACTGTGATAGGGAAAGTGAGCCTCTAAACCTATGATATAAGACATCATAGCACAAATAAGAGTATGATGTCAGTACTTTGAATGTACTAGTATATGAGATAAGGAATTGATGAAATGCATGAGATAACTGAGCATAAATGAGTGAACATAAAATATCTAAGAATACAAGAATAAGAATAAACATGATTCTGAAATAAGCTGTAAACAAAATGACTGAAATTTATATAATTGAATAATTGAGAGTCTATATACTTTGTCAAGTAAACCTAACCAATATATACTAAATATTAAACTAAGATTGTGGGAGGTATCATTTACCCAGCATGCCTCAATCTGATCTAATCGGGGTCCAACCTGTAACCCCAGTTAGAAGGGTGTCCGTACCTTGCCACGGGTACTAACACTGGTTGTGTGGATCCACTAATTTGATGTCCCAGAGGGACAAGGTGTCAAGACTAAACTGATGGGTGACCCTATAGAGGAATTCAAGCCTAAACTGATGGGTGACCCTTCATATTCTATACTGGATACGTAGTTCTGTAATACAGAGACTACTACTAATGACTCTGCCTAACTAACGGGGACTCCACCATCCCTGCATTTGCTTGGTGCTAAATCCTACTCCTAACTGAACTTACACTAATACTAAACTAAACTAAGTTTAACTGAACATTATTTCTGATAAATGATAGTGCTCATCTTGATCATAAATATCTGAGTAAATAACAAGAATCATGGTTTTACTAAATTATTACTTGAAAATTTAAAATCATGTAAAACACATAGGTATCGGGTATTCATAACCCACTAGCACTGATTGATTATCAAAATACAATATCAAACTGGAAATACAGTTGTATGTAATCATGGTTCAAAGGACCAAAACATGGGTATTTCAGCAAACATGTAATAATCATAAACTTGGACATGGAAATGCCTTAAACATGAGGAAAGCAGCATGATTACATGGCTAAATTAACAACTTGAGGGTTAATCCTGAAATCAATTTATCATGACATGGGATTTCGAAGACTTAAAGCATGATATGACTTATTCTACTTGAAAACATTTATAACTATAACTTGAAATTGAATCAACAAGAGATTCATGGATTTATTTCATCAAGAACATAGATAAACTAGTAAATTAAACCAAAAGAGGGTTTCTGGGCTCCATAGGTGAAAGGAATCCATGGATGAACATCCCAAATACCTCACTAGATTAATTCTTGACGGTTCCTTGGAAATTTATTAAACTTAAAGCTTTAATTCCTTTATTTTTTTTGAAATATTTAGGGTTTGTTCTTGGGATGAAAGCTAGTTTTCTTGAGAGGATTTATGAGTAAAAGAGAAAATAATGCTTCTTGGGGACCCCAATTTTGTATATGGAAGAATTGGATGAAGGGAAGTGACCTAAATATCCTTTAAAAGTTAAGAAATAAATTTGAGTAGAATAGGTAGGGTCTTCACCGGCCTTGGAGTGACAAACTACCTCAGACGGCGCCTTCCATAGAGTGAGGGACTAACTCGGGTGGTTCCCTCCTTACCCCAGCGGTCTAAAGGGGGCGACGCCTTCTTATCCCGGTGGTGCTTCTATTTTTTGTTCCAAAACACACTCCTACTCTTGTTTGAAAATTCTGACTCTCACTCGAGACACACTTTTAACAGCCCCGATCATGAATCAACTCAAAAATCTACGTCTCGAGGTCGAAAAGACCAAAATAAAAACCATCGATGTCTATGGATATTGAAAGTTACCATGTCCTTAACACTTAGTAAAATTTTCAAGTTTTGAACCCCTTTGAACATACAACTCAAAGTTGATTAAGATAGGATATTACATTCATGCACTACTTATGATTAATAACTGCATTACATACTCATTTCTATTGATATTATTGAGTTAATGGTAATGATAATGATATTAAAACCATGATATTTTTTAGGTTGGTTATGATTTTGATATTGATATTGATCAAAATAATAATCAAAAGAGATGATGCACATATCTTGCATTCATTTATTCATTCACATGCTTTGAGTTTCAGTTATGATCTTAAGTTGTGATAATCTTGTTTCCAAATTTAACTAAGTATCTATACATGGTTATTAGCGTGTATTCTTTCTAAAGTGAATTATATAATTGATTTACTGTCTTTGATTATAAGTTTTGTGATGATCACTTTATAACTATTTGATTTACTTATTCTTGTGGCATTGGGTTAATCTTTCTATAGTGCCTACCAATATGTGTTTTTGTACTGATGCTACTTGTGCTCTTTTTTTTGTTAAGTGTAAAACATATTTCGATGTTTGAGATAAGACATTGACTTTAGCTAGCAGATTCAGACTCAGTTTTAATGGTGAGTACCATGCTAGGAAGCCTTTTGATCTTCTTACTAGCTATCTATTTTAGACATTCTTAAATTTTCTAATATGGTGACTTATGTACTAAATATAGGTTTTTGCACTCTATTAGTATATTGATGTTTATGACTTTTTGATATTATGTTTATTAGTGATGTGTATACTTGTTTGGAGCATTGTTTAAAGTGGTTAAGATTTCATAACTATAAAAGTAATACTTGGGATAGTAAGGGGTAACTTAGTATGATTCTCCATCTATAAGATAGGATGGGTACCACTCATGACTAGTTGGGTCATAACAGAGATGGTATCAAAGAACTGGGTTGGTAGATCTTATCGTACACGAACAAGTCTAGTAGAGTCCTACAGAATGGTACGAAGCCATCTATATTTTTCTTTAGAAGGCTACAGAGCTTTAGGAAATAAATCTCATTTTTTCTTTCTTTTGTGCAATTATTTGGTTCCTAATGGTATTTGGTGATACAATTTGGTAACCAACTTATTCAGTATTATTTACAGATAGTTGATACACATTTCACTAGAGCTACAACTACTGTAGCAATCATACCCATAGGAGAACCCATACTAGCCATTGGAGTTGCAGCTCAGGGTAGACCTCAAGTTAGGGGAAGTGCTCGAAGAGGAGGACAAAGGACAACACCTAATAGGGATAGAGCCTAGGTAGCTGGAGAAAAATACATATAGGGATAACCCTCTCCTCCCCTATAGTAAGATTCCCTAGACCTTGCTCAAAACAAAGAGGTGGAAATTAAAGAGAAGGAGATGATAGCCTAAGAATATGGTGTAAGCACTAAATGGTGTAGTTCCAGTGCCTTTGTCCGTAGATATGATTCAAAAAGTGTTGAGGTTCTTGAATAGCTAAGCTAGAACTGGACATACTCCATTCATTTTATTCATCTCTTCCCTAATCTTACCATATATTATTGTTGTATCCAAAAGAATGAACGAATGCTCTACAATTGCAGTGTATCCCCACCAGGTACTTGGGCTACTGATAATAAGTATGGACTATTTATTATATAAGTTCAAAAAGATAAATAACCCATTATTCTAAGGTAAAAAGTCTAATACTGTATCTGAGTTCTTAATAGATTTTTATTATTGCCTGCACTAGGTGGGTTTTATTTAAACATATAGATTCAAGTTTGTTTCTTTTTAAATGCATGGCCAAGCAGTAGTAGAGGTAATTTGTAGAGTGCATGGTTGTCTTAGATCCACTTACTTAGGCATAATTTTAGAATGTATTCCTTGATAAATATATTCCCCGCACTTTTCATGATCACAAGAAGGATGAGTTTTTGGGATCTGAGAACAATAAATTATTTGTGGCATCCTTTGAGGCCAAGTTTGATGCCTTGTCTCTCTTTGCACTAAAATTGATTATCTCAGAGGAAGATCATATTAGATACTTCATGAAGGGTATTAACTATGGGATTTAGTTGGCTACCTTATCTGTGGCTATGTCTAGTAAGTTTGTTTAAGAGGTAGTTGAATTTTCCAAGAAGGCTGAGGCACTCGAGAATCATGGAGAGGCAAAAATAGAAGACAAAAAGGATCGAATCTCAGGCCAGTCAACAATACTTATTCAAAGGGTCGTGGTTCATCTTAGCCTTATCCTTTATCCATTCTAGTATACACAAGAAGCCCATTCAGGGTTAGTTATCTGGATTTCCAATTCAATAACCATAGACCTTTATTGTGTTTAGTTTAGTGTCCTTCTTTTAGAATTAGATGAAATTAGTGTAGATGTTTAGTCCACCCCAGAATATATTGTCCTAATTTTTTATTTGTAGGTCCGTTAACTCAGCAACCAAATTTTACTAATCTAGTTCCAGCAAGTCTTGGTAGTGGAGAAAATAGTAGTGGTTATCCACAAGTTTGGTATGGTGGCCAGTTGTAGGAAGGTGTGGCAACCAAGCCAATCAAGGTGGATAATAGGTTGAGAAAATTGGTAGTCATACTGGTAGAGGTAGTGGTCAGGGTGGTGATAAGGCTCATCTTTATGTTATTCTAGCTCATCCTAAAGAGGAACTTTCTGATGTTGTTATCACATATACTATTTTTGTCTAGGATAATATGGCTTATGTGTTATTTAATCCTCGATCCACTTTCTCTTATATGTTTGTTAAATTTGCTTTAGTTTATGACTTAGACTGTGAATATCTTGATACTCTTATCTATGTTTCTATGCCAGTGGGGGTATCTGTATATATTGATCAGGTATATTATGTGTGTCCTATTATGCTAATGAGGTTTAAGACCGTGGAAGACTTAGTGATTCTAGATATGAAGGATTTTATATCATATTGGGAATAAGTTGGTTGTCTCCTTATCATTTTATTTTTGACTGTTATGCAAAAACCATTACGGTAGTGATTCTCAAGATGGATAATTAGACTAGGAAGGTACTTTTAAGCCTAATCCTATAAGGATTATGTTATAAATTTTATGTCCAGAAGTTTATGAAGAAGGTGTGTAGGGCATTTTTGGCCCATTTTAGGAAGATAAAATTTTAGTTCCTCATATTGTATGTTCCAGGGGCATGTGAATTCTTATAGGTATTTCTGGATAATCTTTATACCTCAAAACTAAGAAGTTAATTTTTGTATAGATTTAGAGCTAGGGACTTGACCCATCTTTATCCCTTTATATCATATGACATTAACAGAGTTGAGAAAGTTGAAGTCTCAATTGTGGGGGTTGATAGAAAAGGTCTTTATTCACCTAAGTATTTCTCTTTGGGGTGAACCTATTCTGTTTTTGAAAAATAAAGATGGTAGAATGAGGATGTACATAGACTACCTCTAGTTGAATAACGTGACCCATTCACAATAAATATCCCTTGCCTAGGATAAATAACCTATTTGATAAATTGCAAGGGGCTATAGTATTCTCAAAAATCAACTTAAGATCATGTTATCATCATCTTAAGATTAGGTCAGGGGACATTGCAAAGACTGCCTTTTGAACTTATTATGGTCATTACGAGTTTTTAGTTATGTCTTTTGGCTCGACCGATGCCTCAGTTACTTTCATGAGTCTAATGAATGAAGTTTTTAAGTCATTTTTAGATTCGTTTGTTATTGTGTTCATTGATTACATTTTCGTTTACTTTAAGAGTGAAAAACAACATGAATCTCACTTGCGTACGGTGTTTGGGTTGCTTAAGAAGAAGCAACTATGTGCTAAATATTCTAAGTGTGAGTTATGGCTTTCTTCATTTTCCATCTTAGGGTATATAATTTCTAAGGAAGGAGTTATGATGGACTCGTAGATAGGTGAAGTCATTAAGAATCGGGCTAGACCAACGAATGTAACAAAAATTCATATCTCTATGGGGTTGGCCAATCATTACTGTCAATTTGTTAAAAGTTTCACTGCTATTTCTTTGAATATGATCTACCATACATAGAAGGAAGTTCCACTTGTATGGGATGACAAGTGTGAAGAGAGCTTCCGAAATCTCAAAAACTTCTTGACTTGGCCCCAATACTAACCCTTCCTATTAAGGGTAAGGATTTCATTGTATAATGGAATGCCTCATGGTTAGTTTGAGGTGCTACTTTGGTGCAGTATTAGAACATGATTACCTATTCTTTGAGATAACTGAAGCCATATGAGAAAAACTATCTAACACATGATTTAGAATTGATAGTTGTGGTATTTTCTTTGAAGATATGGAGGCACTATCTCTACAAGGTGAAGTGTAAAGTGTTCATGGACCACCATAACTTAGTGTTTGTGTTTACTCGAAGGGATCTAAATCTAAGACATAGAAGATGAATAGATTTGATTAATAAGTAAGACATTTTAATCATATATGACATAGGCAAAGACAATGTGGTAGCGGATGCACTAAGTTGGAAATCAGTGAAGATGGAAACTTTAGGATTGTTGGAGGTATTCAGGAGCCCATTAGTGAATGAGGTACAAACTTTGGATAATTTTTGTTTTGAGTTTAAGAAGACTTGTGAAGGAAGGGTGTTAGCACATATGTAGGTCAAGTCCATATTTTACGATCAAATCAAAACATGCAGTTTGAGGAGTAAAAGTTAAGCTACCTATGATAAAAGGTATTATAAAGGGAGGCAAGAGAGGCCATTCTTGATTATGAGGGAGCATTAAGGATTTGGGGATTCTTTTATGTATCCCATATAGGGAATTTGATTCCAACTATTCTAGCGAAGGCTCATAATTCTATGTACTCTATATATTTGGGTTCCAACAAGATGTATAAGGGCTTGAGATAATATTATTGGTGGTGAAGAATGAAGTGGGCTAATGTGTATTTTATAAAAAAGTGTCAAAATAGCTAATAGGACAAGTATACATGCCAAAATCATGGTGGTATATTTTAGTGAATGCCCATTAGAAAATGAAAATGGGAAAAGATCACAATGGACTTTGTAGTGGGTTTTCGTAAAATATTTAGGAAATGAAATTCTATATGGGCCATTATAGGTCAATTGACCAAGTCAACTCATTTCATTCTGGTGAGAGTAGATAATATGGCTAAGTTGGTCAATATTTATGTGAAGAAGATTGAAAGGCTACTTTGGTTGCTGATGTCGATTATGCCAGGCAGAGGTACTCAGTTCACCTCTAGTTTTTAGGATAACTTCTAGTCGGAGTTGAGGTCTAGATTGGATCTAAGTACAACTTTTCATCCACAAACTAATGGCTAGTTGAAGCAAACTATCAAAGTGCTTGATGATATTCTTCTGGATAGTGTTAGGGACATCGAAAGTCAATGGAACCAATATTTACCATTATGTGAATTTTCCTACAACAATATCTACAACTCTATTATTGACAAGCCTCATTTTGATACCTTATATTGTAGAAGGTGTAGGTCTCTAATCTGGTGGTTTGATATATTTGATATGAGACCTTGGGGCACCGACATACTCAAAAACTCAATAGAAAAGTGAGATTCAGATAGAAAAATCCTGTATTGTCTCAAAGTCAAAAAAAAAAAAATATGCAAACAATAAGGTGAGATATATAAAATTTGAGAAACAGGAGAAAGTAGTCTTAAAGGTGTCACCCATGAAGGGTGTAATATAGTTTGCAAATATGGGAAAGTTGAGCCCAAGATACATAGTATCCTTTGAGATTTTAAAAGGAGTGGGTTGGTACCATACACATGGAAGGGAGTGGATACGAACCAATGCTAAATTGATATCTAATTCAACAACCCAAATTGTCATTACGCTGAAAAAGGGGGTAAAATTTACACTTGGTCTTCCCTAAGTCAATTTTTAAGAAATTTAGGGCTATTCTAATATTGGAAGAAGTTAAAAGGTATTCTACTTTGGGAGAATCTGGTACTAATCTGAGTATTGGTGGTGATGTTCTTAGTCCTATAAAAGATGTGGACAAATCAAGTAACTCTTATTGATAGATGAGATAGAAAGGAAGAACCACTGATGGCATTTAAAGCTTCTTTGTTCCAATTGATATACAAGTAGTTGGGAGTGAAGCTCTCTTACTGAAAAAGCTCATCCTTGTCAATACATGACTGTCATTCATCTTACTTTTACTTATTTTTTGAAAATCTATCACTTTTGAACTTTTTTCAATGTCTTTAATAGGACCTGGCTTCACACTTCTCGCTTATTAAAATACCAACTCATTCTTGAAAGTTGTAGTCGACTATAATGAGTTTAGGGAGATGTAGAAACTTTTAGCACCTAAACAGAGTTATAAAACACTAATTCTAGAGTTTACAGTGGGAGAGTTGGTTCGCGATAAATTAATTCATGAAGTGTGATGCAAATTAGGATAATTGACACGAGGTCTTGCGTTTTTGCCTTGGACCACTACAATAGAAAAAGTAACTAATGCACGAAAAATAGGTATCGATGTAGCGGACCTTTATTTTAAGGCATGAATCGCTGCAATGGTAATTTAGCTTCTGCAACATATCGTTGCATTGATACTTAATGTTGCATTGGTAACATGTAGGATTTACAGTTTTGAAATCCAAAAAATGCTTTTATTTCCCACTTTTTCAAAAAAAAGCTATGGAGTTTTGGGAAAGGAAATTTTCAAAGAGTTTTGAGGTTTTTTATCTTTGGAGTTAAGTTATTATAATATAGACTTAAATTACTTATTATAACCTTATAAAATTATTAAAAAGAATTCATGGTGAATGTTAGGATTTAGTCCTAGTTTAGAGAAATTGATGAAAATATGGTAGGAATGTGTATAAATTCAGTAAAGAATGATTCTACGGCATTAGAAAACACTAATGAGAGTAAAATTACGAATGGCCATGCTAATTCATGTAGAATTTATGGGATTTGAAAAATATAAAATCTTAAGATGATAAAATAGGGCAAGTTTATGGTTAAAATCAAGGGATATTGATTCCTAGTAGTTAAAATGGGAAGAATTATTGAATTGGATATGTGTTCATGTTATTATATATAAAAACAACTTGAACAATAAGGAAAAGGAAAAAGTTTGACTCAAATGTAATTTTGTGCAAGGATTAGAGGCAGGTTACGGTTTATTGTAGAAATTATACTTGGTTGACTCTATGCTTATATGTGAATTTAATGTTGTGATGTCTTTCGAACTCTACTTATGATTAATGACTGGATTACATATTCATTAATATTAATATTATTATGGTAATAGTGATGACGATGATATGAAACCAATGATGTTCATGAGGTTGGTTATGATTGTGATGTTGATGAGTAAATGATTATGTTGATAAGATGGTGTGATATTGATGAGAATGGGAAAAGAAAGAGATATTGAGTACAACGTACAGTCATGCATTCATTCACATGCTATGAATGTATCTTATGTTATGCTGAACTTGTTGTTCAATTTAACTAAGTGTAAACATACATGGTTATGAGCTTGTATTCTCCCTAAAGTGAATTACATAATTGATTGTCTGCCTTTGATTGTAAGTTCTATGATGATCGTTTTGCATCTATTTGATTTACTTATTTGTGTGATATCGGGTTAAGTCTATTTATGATACTGTCGGGTTAAGTCTATCTATGATACCTACTAGTGCATATTTTTATATTAATACTATCTGTGCTCTTCTTTTTATTGAGTGTTGAGTGTGTGTCGATGTTTGAGACAATACCTTAACCTAAGACTCAGTTTCAAGGGTGAACACCATGATCAAGCAGCATTTCGATCTTTTTGATAATGTTCACGTTCCTTGTTTTGGGACTAAGAAATTTCCTTGTTATTTCATTTTTTTGATTCTAATAATTATCTCTTTTACACATTCTTAGTTATTCCTGTACGGTGATTTTAGCTCTTGGGAATATACTAAATCGAGGTTTCTACAGTCTATTAGTTTTAGATATTGATGTTCATGTCGGTCTGTCATTGTGTTTATTAATGATGTGTAGAGATGTTTGGAGCTTGTTCAATAAGGTTAACTTTTCATTAATATATAAATAACACTTGGTATATTAAGGGGTGAGTTAGCATGGTTTTCCTACCATAAGATGGAGCAGATATCACTTATGGCTAATTGGATCGGGACATTACCATGATTCAATTTAATATATAATATATTGAAAATTTCTAAATTAATTCATAAAGTCTCCATCTAATTAGTTCTACGTGAATTAGGTCTCTTATTATAAACTAAGCGGTTAAAACAACTAAAGACTTTATTTTAATATCCACGTAACTTAAGTGATTCTAGGTATGGATTCTACTAATGTAAAGGGAAGGAATTAAACATTCTATAAGATTCACTAACTATGGTTAACCGACCAAACTTAGGTTGATAAAGAAAATATTGAAAATAAATATTTTGAGCGTCAGTGTAAAGACATATTTCAAAAAAGTATTATAAAAGACATATTATAAATATTTTTTGAAAAGTACTATACAACATAATGATTTAGCCGTTAAATTTTAATAAGTATATATACACATACATATTCTATTACAAAATTAATACTATTTAATTAGAATAAAGGTAAAATAGATATTTATGACTGTTTCAGCTGCTTTAACCATAATTTTACAGTATCAACAAAGCAGGCACGAGGTCGACATGTCTGCTTCAGCTGCTTCAACTGTAATTTTACTATATCACCCCTAATTATTATTATTATTATAAGTCATTTATGAGTTAAAAAATTAAAATAGACATTTATGGCATGTCTGCTTCAGCTGCTTCAATCATAATTTTACTATATCATTTAGATATTATAAGTCATTTACATATTAAAAAATTAATAATATTTAATTAAAAAAAGTAAAATGAACTTTTACGATTATTTCAACTGTTTCAATTGTAATTTTACTGTACCACTGTTAATTAATTATTATACAAGTATTTTTTATAGTAATTTTGTTATGTTGCTTCTAATTAGTTATTACAGGTCACTTAAGACACGTTACTTCACTGCTTTCATCGAAATTTTACTATATCACCCCTAATTATTTATTATGATTGTCTAAGCATTGAAAAATTGATAATATTTCACAAAAAGGTAAAAGAGACATAAAATAATATGTCAATATAAAAAATTTGATTGACTATCGAAATTATATTAGTGCAATAAATTGGAATGAGACAGAGACAGACATAAAATAACATATACTATTTGAAAATGAAATAAAAGGTATGATAAATCACAATAATTAAGAACTTAATATAAAAGTATATATGTAAAAAAACTGGATTGACTGTCAAAATTTTATTTGTGTCACATAAATTGAGAAAGGGAGAATATTCATATATTATTGAAAAATAATGTAAAAGACATTGTAAATCACATAATTAACAACTTAAGAAATTTTAAAAATATAAATATTTTGCTGACTCTCGAAATTATACCAGCATCATTTAAATTGAAACAAAAAATATCTATAAATTACAATAACTAAAAACATAATTTATTTTAAAAATTTAAATTGAGATAAAAAATATCATATATTAGGCCCGTGCTAGCACGAGCCATCGACACCTAGTATGTATGTCTTTTGGTGTCTTGTTTTAGGAGATCCTTAAAGTGTCGATCAGGCAAATCTGTTGTTTGTCCACCCTTACATCGGGTATCAATTTGAAAGTCAGATTGGATGGCTCATAATTGGCTAGATTATGAGGTCCGAAGATCATTCTTTCTAATTTTGGAAGTTCCAACATTGTTAGTGGCATGTAACGAGTGTTGCTTAGTAATTTGTTTAAGTAGTCTTGAGAGGATGAGGCCTCCGCCTTTCCTTTGTTTTTGCCTGTATACATACTGAAATAAAAATTGTTAGTTGTCTTCTTTTATTAGTCTACTTAGCTGATCTGCTAGGTTATTATCTTTACCTTCAATATGTTCTAGAACAACATTATAAATTGAAATGGCATCTAGGAAATTTAGCCACATCCTTTTACTACTATTCTTCTCTTTTATTTTATGATAGAATTTTACTATGGCATCACAGTCTGTTCTTACTAGTATCTCTGATTTATTTAATATATGAAGTTTAAAACTATTCAGACTGTAAATTACTGCTAGTGTCTCCGCATATATGCTATTTAATTTACCCTTTTCTTTATATTTTCCACTTGAATAAGCACATATTTTCTCATCCTTTTTGTCACTATATTTGTTAGGCTTTGCTTTTAATACTGCTCCCCATCCTTGAAGGCTTCTGTCTGTCTCAACTATTAAATAATTTATTTCTAATGGTAATGTTAAGTTTGGGATGTCTTCTATCATGCTTTTAAGTTGTTGGACTAATTTTATGTCTTCAGTATTAAAGGTTTTTTTGCCTGTTGATCTTGTTTTAGAATATAACAGTCCAGCTACTTTACTTAAGTCTTTAATAAAAGCTCTAGCATAATTTAACAGTCCTAAAAGTTTTTGTAAATCTTTAGTCTTGTCTAATCTATCTGGCATTTCTAAGACTTTTTAAGCTATGTGTGGTTGTAATTTTATTCTACCATCTCCAATAACTACTCCTAAAAAATTAATACTATTTTTACATAATTTTATTTTCTTTCTACTTATTATTATTCCATAGTCTACAAATAATTTTAAAACTTGTTGTAAATGTCCTAAATGTTCTCTCATATAATTATTAAAAACTAGAATATCATCTACATAAACCAATACAAAATTTTTATAGTCTCTAAAAATACTATCCATTTTTCTTTGAAAAATTGGAGGAAGCGTTTTTAATCCAAACGACATGACCAGACGTTTTTTCCCAAACATACTTTTAAGTTTGAGATGTCTTGTATCATGATTTTAAGTTGTTGGACTAATTTTCTGTTTTTAATCGGATATTTTGAATGGCTGGTCATGCCATTCGAATTAAAAACGGCTCCTCCAATTTTTCAAAAAAAAAATGGATAGTATTTTTAGAGACTATAAAAATTTTGTATTGGTTTATGTAGATGATATTCTAGTTTTTAATAATAATATGAGAGAACATTTAGGACATTTACAACAAGTTTTTAAATTATTTGTAGACAATAGGATAATAATAAGTGGAAAGAAAATGAAATTATGTAAGAATAGTATTAATTTTTTAGTAGTAGTTATTGGAGATGATAGAATAAAATTACAACCACATATAACTTAAAAAGTCTTAGAAATGTCAGATAGAATAGACAAGACTAAAGATTTACACAAATTTTTAGGACTGTAAAATTATGCTAGAGCTTTTATTAAAGACTTAGGTAAAGTAGCAGGACCGTTATATTCTAAAACAGGATCAACAGGCCAAAAAACCTTTAATATTGAAGACATAAAATTAGTCCAACAACTTAAAAACATGATACAAGACATCACAGACTTAACATTACCATTAGAAATGGATTATTTAATAGTTGAGACAGACGAAAGCCTTCAAGGATGGGGAGCAGTATTAAAAGTGAAGCCTAACAAATATGGTGACAAAAAAGATGAAAAAATATGTTCTTATTCAAGTGAAAAATATAAAGAAAAGGGTAAATTAAATAGCATAGATGCAGAGAAACTAGCAGAAACTTACGGTTTGAATAGTTTTAAACTTTATATATTAAATAAACTAGAGATACTAGTAAGAACAAACTGCGAGGCCATAGTAAAATTCTATTAGAAAATAAAAGAAAAGAATAGTAGTAAATGGAGGTGGCTAAATTTCCTAAATGCCACTTCAATTTATAATATTGTTCTAAAACATGTTAAAGGTAAAGATAATAACGTAGCAGATCAGCTAAGTAGACTAATAAAAGAAGGCAAGTAACAATTTTTTTTCCAGTATGTATATAGGAAAAAATAAAGAAAAGGCAGATGCCTTATCCTCTTAAGACTACTTAAAGAAATTACTAAGCAACACTCGTTACAGGCCGCTAACAATGTTGGAACATCCACAATTAGAAAGACTGATCTTCGGACCTCATAATCTAGCCAGTTATGAGCCATCCAATCTGACTTTCAAATTGAAACCAGATGTAAGGGTGGACAAATGACAGATTTGCCTGATCGACAATTTATGGATCTCCTACAACAAGACACCAAAAGACATTAGATACTTTATTTCAGTCCTGAATGCTTTAAATTATTATTTTACTGAGAAAAATAGCACTAACAGATTTAAATTTTATGTTGTTCTTAGGGGAAAGACACAAGGAGTATTTTAGACATGGACAGAGGTAATGGATTCTGTAAAAGACTTTACAACCCCTCTCTATAAAGGTTTTGATAATTTAATAGAGGCTTTAGATTATGCCCGTATAAATTTAGGGCTAAATTATTTTATTACCCCAGCTTTAAGACCAGAAACGCAAAAAATTCTTCAATATAATATTAAAAAAGACACAGACAAAATTATATTTTGTGATCATTGTTCCTCTATGACTGAAGCTTTTAAAATACTAAATCAAGCCAATGAGGTTTTAAGACAAGATAATGAAAACCTTGTAAATCAAAAAGGACAAATGTTAGAATATATAAGTATTTTATAAGACCGTATAAAAATTCTTCATTTTCAACTTTCACAACAGACTCAACCAATTTATGAGACTCAAAAAATTCTAAAGAATTCATCTTCTTCAAAAATGGGAAAACCCACTGTATCGGGTAATGATACAGTTAGTCCAGCTCAAACGGTAGCTGGTAAAGACTTATCTAATCCGTTAATGGGTGTGCATCCCCAACGAATGTAGAAAGAGCTACTGTATCAGGTAATGATACAGCTAGTCCAACTCAAACGATAGCAGGTAAAGACTATCCGTTGATGGCTAACACTTTGCCAAGAAGTGTAGGGAGAATACTCCCAGCCAGTTTCAAGAACACAGGTACTCAGACCATAGACGAAAGAAGTCCTTCTCAGACTAAGAAAGGTTTCTTCTTGAGAAAAAATAAAAATGAAAAATGAAATATAGAAAAAATGGTAGTGGACTCTATAAAAAAATTGTTAGCAAAACAACTGCCCAAAGAAATAGCAATGAATCACCCAAAATTTCCTTAATTCCAAGAGAAGAGACAAAATCACCCAGAATAGGAACTAGACTGGGACTATCAGACGGAGACAGTGACGAGTATGAACGAGACTACAACTTAGCCATGGACCAATTTGCACAAGACCCAAATACTGATGAAGATTCAGAAATAGAGTTTGATTTAGAAGCATTACACAATCTAGATATGTAAGCAATGATGATATCCACGAAAGATAAAGCTACAGACGTATGCAATGATGTAACAGATAAATAAATAGGCGGATAAAGTAAACACATAGCCATGTGATCGTGGGTCCCATCTAAGTTGCCAAAAATCTTGCAAAAGTCTTATCAAATATAAAAGAATTTGAAATCCATAAAGTATATTTGAAGTCCACAAATGCCTATAAATACACCCCTTTGGAAGACTTAAACATAAGTAGCTAGAGATAAAAAATCAAGAGTGAGAAAGTTCTTAGTTTTTCATAAAGTTCTTAGTTTCCAAAGTCTGTAAGTTAGTTCAATTTCAAAACAAAAAAGAGTGTGTAAAATGTCTATATTAGTTTCTTAGTTCTTCATTTCCGGTAGCTGTCGAGTTTTCAGGGGACTCCTGAAAGGGAAACCTCACTTCTTCCTTAAGACATGTAAGTAGTCATTACATAAATCTTTATATTTTTCTCCCAAGTTTTCCGATCTTGTAAAATTCATTATTTATTAGTACATATTTAATTATTAGTAGATGTGTCTTTAATATTATAAGATCAGGATCGTCGTCGGTTCACCGCCAGCTTTCTGTTTTTGTAAAATTAGTAAATTACTTATAAACATACCCCCGGTATATGGTTATTCTCTCAGTGTTTAGCAATAACGATGGACTAATCTATAAATTCCTAGGAATTTGAAAAGTCCGCAGAAGATTAAAAAAGGGTTGTTGTTATTCTCCTGAGATGTGATCAAAGAAGATATTTCTAAAATACCTAAAACTGAAGAGAAAGAGATGAACAAGGTATAAATACAAAAAAAAAATAAAAAATAAAAAAATGCAAAAAAAAATTATTTTTGGGAGAAAATATACTTTGATGTTTATGACTTGGACACTTACACTGGACTAAGGACAATGAAGGAGGGAGTATTAAGTAGGATTTTACACCATATAAAAAACACATCCGCATTAACTCTGCTTTATTTTCTCATATCCACTTACCTTCTTTAATTACTTATTTATTTTGCTTTACTTATATAATTTATATACGCTTTATTATTATATATATCTATTATTATTATCTGTTCATTAGATTAATATATATATTATCTGTCTATTATTATTGTTTATTATATATATTATCTATTATCTATTTATTATTATTATTATCTGCCTGTCTATTTGTTATTATTATATTCTCTATTATTACTATATTGTTATTATTATATTATATATTATTATCTGTCTATTATTATATATTATCTCTTTATTATTATTATATATCTATATGATTAAAGAAGATATTGCTAAAATACCTAAAACTGAAGAGAAAAAAATGAACAGGGTATAAATTAAAAAATAAAAAAACAAAAAATGCAAAATATTTTATTTTTGGGAGAAAATATACTTTAATATTTATGACTTGGACACTTACACTGGACCAAGGACAACGAAGGAGGGAGTACTGAGTAGAATTTTACACCATATAAAAAACACATCCGCATTAACTCTGCTTTATTTTCTCATATCCATTTACCTGCTTTAGTTAATTGTTTATTTTGCTTCACTTATATAATTTATATACGCTTTATTATTATTATATATCTATTATTATTATCTGTTCATTACATTAATATATATCTATTATCTATCTATTATTATTGTTTATTATATATATTATCTATTATCTATTTATTATTATTATCTGTCTGTCTATTTGTTATTATTATTTATTATCTATTTATTATATTCTCTATTATTACTATATTGTTATTATTATATTATATATTATTAACTGTCTATTATATTATATATTATTATTTGTCTATTATTATATATTCTCTCTTTATTATTATTATATTTGTCTTCTGTTCATTACATTATATCTATCTATACTATATTTGTCTGTCCATATTATATATATTATTATCTGTCTATTATTGGTATCAGAGCCCTAAGATTTTAGGAAACTTTTCTACATATGGTAACAAGAACTGAGAAAAGAAAGTTCAGACACTACGAACGTCTAATTATATTAGATTCAGAATATTATTGGTCTACTAGAAATATAAAGAGAGAACTTATAAATTTATATAATACCTTACTACAACATAGACAGTTAAATATTAAGTTATTTGAGCTTTCTGCAGAATCGAGAGAAGAGATCTGGACAGAATTACAAGAAATAGATAATAGGTTAAGAGAAGTCAAAAATCAAACATCTTATATTAGCCAAGAACTATGGGTAGATAAGATTTTGAGAGACATGTATCCTTTTTATTTAGCTTAATGAACACATCTCATAGAAATACAAGATCATTAGAAGAAATCAAGAATAATTTATATAGTTTATACTTAGAATATAAAAGACTAAATAATACAAAAGAAGATCCGAGAAGACTAGATAATCTAATGACCATAATATCCGGTTTAGAGTACGAATTGATAAAGTATCTTAGGTATAGAAATAATAATCAATGAAAAGACATCCTTTTGCTAATGATATACGATTCAGATATTGACTTTTAAATGAAGAAATAAAAAAGAGGGCAGACAAAGTAGTTGAAGAAATAGTTTTCAGTAACTATCTAGACTTATTAGCAACTCTAGAAACATCACATTCAAAATTTTTCAAAAAATATTTAAGTGAAATAATATGGGATTTACATGGACTTAGAATCGACATAACATATTACAATAGAAGGATAAGTTATTTTAAAAAACGGTGTGACCTAGTAGATATTCCTTTAGGATAAAATTAAGTAAAAATATATGAAAACGCATCCTTTTGCAAGACAATTACAAGGAGAATATAATCGATTATATAAAGAAATAAGACTAAGAAATGAAATTTTGGAAAAAGAATAAATATTAATAAATCAAATAGAAATATTAGAAGTTATAGAATTATCAGAAGCTATTATAATCTCAGACCTTATAACATTAGTAAACTATGTAGACCATATAAATTTATTTAAGTGTAAATTAGAAAGTATTAGATACTGTATAGACTACAGAAATTATAGAATAAAGACCATTAGAAACCACTGTAATAGCAAAATACCTTTAGGATAAAAAATAGTAGTGTAAAAATTGATAATTTAAAGAAATTAGAATATTTAGATCTAACAACCCAAGCTGAAAAGAAATACAGACGTTTAAATGACAGTTCTCTTATTAAGTGTAATTTTAACAACGGAGAACATATATTACATGGAGATAATCCACAACTAAATATTATTACAGACTTTATAATAAACCTAGGAGAAAAAGTTCAAATAGAAAATACAAAAATATTAAAAACTCTAGAGATATTAGAAGACCTGCAAAACAAACAAAAGAATTTTTTAAGTAAAATAGAATTAAATTTTGATTTCCTAAAGAACCAACAAGCAGAATTAGACAAAATATTCAAAGTTTTAATTAATAAAGACAAGGGTAACCTAGAAAATCCTGAAATAAAGCTAGCATTACAAGAAGTACGAAAAGAAATTAACCAAATAACACATATAATACTCTCATGAATGATATATTATAAGATAAACTTTATCTAGCAATATTACAAAAGGCTGCACAAATTCAACCAACTCCCAAAGGATTATCAGATCATCAACCCCAAGGAAAAGCAAACTCTTTAATCATCAAACAAAATAATATTATAATTTTATTACTATTAGAACTTAATAAAAATATAAAAGAAGAAAAACAAAGAGACAGTCAAGATAAAACTATGGACAAATTAATAGAGCAACTACAAAAGATAGAAATAACCCCTCAAAAAAAATTAAAAGAAGCTAAAATAACTAAAACAAAACCATGAACCTTTTTTCAGCATCCCCAAGCAGATCAAGACCAAGTTTTACCCAAGAAAGATTAACAACAAACATGTTATCAAGAATCATAAATAGACCCAAAATGAATTCAAGACAACAACTAGAAGAAATAGTAGACGTAGACAAAGATATATAACTTTTTCAACAAAACAAATTAAAATTATTAAGTGCTAAGACTTTATACAACGAAGGAATATTTTCAATGGCACAATTATATAAACATTCTAGGGAAGAGCAACTATGCGTAATTGAAAATGATAGTGGTAGTGTAAATTTAATAAGTCTAGAATCTATAAGACAAATTGAAAAATCAAACATGAACCTCATGCATATGGGACTCATAGTAGCAGGATTAAAAGGCCTAACTAGAAAAAATCTAGGAACTAAGGTATTAGTTATAATATATGATAATAGATGGTCAGACTTGAAAAGATCCATAATAGGAATAACAGAAGTAGACATGTCGACAAATGGAGGACTTTTTTATTGTAGTCCAGATTATATGATAAATTCTTTAGAATATGAAAAATATATAAAGATAGGTATTTAGACTAAAGGGTACGAAGAAATGAATAATGAAAATAATTTATTAATATGTGTAGGATTTAAAGAAAAACTTGCCACTAATAGTAGTATAAAATTTAATCTAAAGATAGATGATGTAGTAAGTATAATGGGAAATAAAGAAATTAAATTAATGAAGCCTTTAAAGATAAATCCAGAAGAATATGCAGAATTAGAATGGAATTTAGAAAATTTCAGTAAGAAAGAAATATTAAAACCCACAGATCATTTAATGTATATTAATAAGAAAGGAGATACCTTAGTAAGATTCACAGACTACCAATATACAACTAAAAAGGAAACTGATGAAGAGATTGAAGAATGTGAGAACACTAATTTCATGAATATAGAAATATTAGAAGAAGGTTTTGAAGTAAATAAGGCCATAATGAAAGCAGAAACTCTATACGAAATTAATAGTAATACCGTATTTAAATGTACATGCTGTAAATTAGGAAATTAGACCTTGAGAAAATGAAAGAAAATTTTATAAAATGAGAATTAAGAACAGATAATTATGGTTATACACGTAAAAAGGAACAAAAAGGTAAAGACTCAGAACCGATTTATAGTATACACGAAAGTATAAAAGAATTTATGGAAAGTGCAACAAGCACTGCAAGCCCTTTCTAGAGAACAACCAGTATGCAAAGAGTACCAGTAACAACAGAAAATTTACCAAGATATAGAGTATACAAAATAAACCCAGACATTCAAGAAGAACAAGACATAAAACCAATAGGAAGAAAAATGTCAATAGAAGAACCTATTAGATTACAAAAAGGTGGTAATAAAAGAAAAATTCTAAATTTACCAGCTCATGACCCTCAGGCATGGAATAATGTAATAGACATATGAAAAAATGTAGTTGTAGTAGACTACATACAATACATACAGGGTAATCAAGAACCAATGTTATACCCCAAATTTTCTCTAAGTCGTTCATCCTTAAGGGGAGTAAGGGCTGACTTTCTAAGTGAGAAGTATTTTCAACCATGTAGAATTTCCCTAATGTCAAATTTTTATCATGAAAAATTGAATAAGATTTCCATCGATATCAAATTCTCCCAAATCCAACACTCGGACAAAGAACTAAAGCCATTTTAGTGAGACAGTGTACCACCTGGTAATTCAGCGCATCACGGAGCCAGCCAAAATGGCAATTGTCAAAATCCAGTAAGCCTCTGTGATTCCACCATGTTGTGGTGTCTTTCCAGTTCGCAACCAAGGTGGAAACATGATTTCCACCGTGTCCAAGGCTCAGTTTCCCAATTGTCCAATTTCTAGTAAGCTAGCGCGATTATGGCGTATCGTGGCAGCATAAAAAATCAGGATATTTGTAGGTTCCATTATTTTAATTCCAAGGGGAAAAAGGTCATTTTGCTATCCCTATATATACTCTTTAACACGATATTCAGCATATTTACACCCAAATATCATTGTTTTGTCTCAATTTTCTTCAAGAACAAGACCTAGGGTTTCTAATCCAAGACCCAAATCATCAAGGTTTCATCGTGAATCTTTCAAGAATTACATAGCAATGTATGGTGGTGATAATGCTCAACTTACACCTAAAATAAGTGCAAGGCGGTCGTCGTCAATATATTTACCCAACTTTGGAGTCGGGGTTGAATCCACAGGGAACAATGTGAGTGGCGATTAAACTAGTTTAAAATTATAGCTACAAGTTAAATTCAAACAATCAATATAAAAAGATAAAATGGGGGGTTAAGGTTTAAAGAGAGTTAATTATCACTTTCAATACTTTTGTGTTTGTAATCAAGATAAATGGGAAACTAGGTAATGCTAGAGATTCTCGGAATGAGTAGAACAACAGAATATTCCTGACGATTATACTATCTGACTTATCTCTCGACCTCACCAGATAATTTATTATCTAATTCTCTCGAACTTAGATAACTTATCTATTTTCAATAAGATGTTATCTCAAGTAGATTAATCCAGTTACGACATTAATAATTAAACAGAAGGGTGGTAGCTTCCGAGTCCCTGTTGATAATTCACGTCCTCTAGTCTATTTCTCTATTAAAAGCAAATAAAACTTAAGGCATAACCTAATGTTTGCAACCACAGATTTTAGTTAAAACAACAGAATTTCAAGATGTTTTACTACTCTTTGAATTCGTTAAACACCTAGTATCATATCAAACCCTAATCCATGGATCCCATAACTCCGGCTAATGAAATTAGCCGCTCATGATTTGATGAACGAAATAAAAAGTTGAATTCATAATTATAATGATAAACTTAAGAATGGATAGAAAACAACAAGTAGTTCCTCCGATTTAATCACAAGGTAGAAACCCCAAAAATAGTTGATACGAAAACACAAGAATATTTTATGACAGAGACCAAAAATACATCTCTCTCTTCTTAGAGTTGATGTCTGATTGATGAATTATGAATTAAAAACCTAAAATATTCTATTTATACTAAAGCCTAATTAAGGAAATAAAATAACAAAATCACAGCTCGGCTCAGATTTAGGCGATGACATATTGGTGTTGATCGTCAGGCTTCTGACGGCGTCTCAGATATGTCGTCAGAAGTCATGCCTTCTTAACCTGTTCTGCCTCACTCTGATGATGTCCTCCAACGGCTTACCATAGAAGTGACGGCGTGTAGCAAATGTCATCAGAACTTCATCTTATTTCACCATGTTTTGTCCCACTTGACGGCATCTTCTGACGGCTTACCACACATGTGATGACATATTGAGAATGTCGTCACCTTCATTCAGCAACTCTTCTTCATTGTTCTTTCTGACGCCTTTTTCTGGTAGCTTACCACATCTCTGACGACTTGCAAGAAATGCCGTCAGACTCATATCAGCTCACTTGTACGAAATTTTACTTATTTTGTTCATCTTTCTTATATTTTCCTCCCATCCTTGCTACAACTACAATATCACAAGAAAATGATTAGAAACAACCAAAAGTTGCATAAGACTTCGCAATTATTTAGAGTTAAACACCTCAAATATGTTAGCATCTGCTCACACATCAACACCCTCAACTTAAAATAATTGTTTGTCCTCAAGCAACTACATAACACCATACTACGATGCTTAACCAAGAGACACATAAGATACCTATCACAGTTGATTATCAAGTTTATCTCAAAACTCATGCCACTCTCCACGTTCAATCCAATTGTGCATATACATGAAGATTAACAATGTGACCCAAAGGAATCAAGAAATGACATCAATTCAGCAACAACAACCATGCATGTACCAATATTACACTATCTAAAAAAGTTAACATCTAGCAATGCAACCGATATGACCTTACAACAAAGAAGTCCCTCCTCACTCATATATGAACTCAAGCATGTCAATGCGGGGACGGTCAAGAGACACTCACTCTCAGAAAGAAATTCCAATCAATGCATGTCAAATACCATATGCTTGCCCTTATTTTCATTACCAAGGTGTCAAGACGGGTAAATTAGGATCACTATAGGTCTTTTCTTCGGCTTGTAATGTAGGCTAAGGGATGGTATGATATTCAATGGTATTTAGAGTGACTAAGCCTCCTTGGCACTACCTTAACTTTTGGGGTTCACTTATTAACCTTTTTCTTTTTTTTCTCCTTTTCTCGATCACACATTATTCAGGATGGATGTGGCTTTTCTTTTTCATTCCTTTTCTTTTCTTATTCTTCTTCCATACCACCCAGCTTTTTATTCTTTTTCACTTGTTCTTTTCCTTTTATTCTACTTTTCTTCATACTCAGTTTACATCACACACCCCTATGATAGCCACCCTCAACTTAGGTTGTTTACCTAAGTCTAGGTGCACAGTTTCCAAGAAGGACCAGGGCCAAAATAGGTTAATTATGATCTAAACGGGAAGGTGATAGGTGTCATAGAAAGAAATGGTCAATTCAGGCTCAAAATAGGGATCAAGAGATATCATGAATACATGAAAGGTCATTTAGGCAAAAAGTGACTTAAAAATCAAAATGGCCTATGATCCTTTCCTAACCCCTATCTTTCAACCAAGGTAAGACTAATCGAGCAAGTTTTGGATTAAACACACAAAGGGAACTAAGTAGTATCTCACACACACATGGAACAAAGGTGCATCACAAGCTACTACCTATTTGGTTCATGCGATTGTTTAGCAATGGATATCATGTCACTAGTACTAATGCCATAACAAGATTCACAGTGGTCACACATAAATGTATATCACACAGTTATAAAACAGACCAACAGAGAGGTGTTTATCAGTCTCAAAAATCAACAAAAATATGTCAACTGCTCTAGATACTTATTTTTCTCCAGTTAACCACAACACATCACAAAATAAACATAGTACGCCTAAACATGCCAGATCTACTAGGAACAAGACTCCGGGGAAAAGAGGCACGACAACAAAAACCCCAGGAGGACATCAACACCTACAAGTAGCCCCACCCTCAACTTAATATCATGCATTGTTCCCAATACGTCAAATCAAAACAAGAGATTTAGAAATATACATGTGGCACCATGGGTGTGAAGATCTGATGGCAATCACATAATACAAATACAAACAACAAATTACCTTGGGTTGCCTCCCAAGAAGCACCTAGTTTAACATTGCGGTACGACCCAACTCAGTTTTTTCCTTCACCTTGAGGATATGAATTTCACCCCCAACTTAGAGTCCATCGTCTTGCCTCGCTCATAGGGAGGTGGTACAATGATAAAGAAGCCGAGTAATAGATGATGCATGGTAAACAACTCACCTTTAAAGTGAGGTGTGTTTTTGTGTTGCTTATCAAGTGTAAAATAAAGAATATAGGATTCTTGTTCCTTATCTTCACAGTCTTCCACTATTTTAGATGATTCCACAAAAAAGATATCATCTAAACATAATGTGTAAAATGCTTCGAGTGTGGCCCAACAAATCCTACTTCAAAATTTACACTATCCTCTACACACTCACTTTGATTCATCTTCTCAATATTTTTACTTTGAATTGGGCTAGAGTCTTCATAAGAGATTGGCTTGGCTTCTTCTTTTGCCTCTAGCAAGCATTTTCTCAATCTTGGCATCATCCCTCATGGTTGGCTCGGTTGGTTGGGAAATCTCCAAGGGTTGATCAACATCAAGATCATAATCAGTATAGGAATCTTACCCTTCATCGTCACACTCTTCCATTATTTTAAATGATTCCACAGACAAGATATCATCTAAACATAATGTAGAAAAGTGTTTTGGATGATTGACCTTGATATCCATCTCTTCTATCCTTTCTCTTCCCTCGTTAAATGCCCTAATGTCTTGACGTATGTAATATATGGTATCATTCGTTGTGTCTATACTATCCAACATTAGTTGAAGCATAGCTTCAATGTCACTCTTTCCAGTGCTTCGTTCTTTTTTTTCTTGACCATAAGACCTGTCATACTCATAAGAAGAACTAGAACCTAGGTTAGTGCAATAGGGGAAAGGGGAATTTGAGCAATCACTCTAATATCCATATTGACCACCACATAAAGAACAATTATACTCTTGGTAGGATGGAGATAGTACACACATCTCTCTCCGGGGAGTATATCTACAGTCATGCCAAAAGTGGGGTCCATCACAATATGGACATGGATCATCCAGATAAGATTTCCAAACATCAAACTCGTATTCATTCCATGATACCATAGTAAGAAATAAGAAAAAATAAAGAAAATCTACCTAACACACGAAATAAAGGAAATCATAAACAAATATTTACAAGTTCGAATTCAAGCAAGTAAGGTAAAATTCCAAACCAACTCAATACGCCAAATTGTTCCCCGACAACGGCGTATTTTTTTATAACGCGCAACTTACACCTCAAATAAGTGCAAAGCAGTCATCATCAATATATTTACCCAACTTTGGAGTCGGGGTCGAATTCACAGGGAACAATGTGAGTGGAGATTAAACTAGTTTGAAATTATAGCTACAAGTTAAATTCAAACAATCAATATAAAAAGATAAAATGGGGGTTTAAGGTTTACAGGGAGTTAATTATCACTTTCAATACTTCAGTGTTTGTAATAAAGATAAATGGGAAACCAGAGCTATGTTCACCAAGGGTTTCAGAAATTGACAGATACTAGGTAATGCTAGAGATTCTCGAAATAAGTAAAATAGCAGAATATCCCTGACGATTATACTATCTGACTTATCTCTTGACCTCACCAGACAATTTATTATCTAATTCTCTCAAACATAGATAACTTATCTATTTCCAATAGGATGTTATCTCAGGTAGATTAATCCAGTTACGACATTAATCATTAAACAGAAGGTTGGTAGCTTTCGAGTCCCTGTTGATAATTCACGTCATCTTGTCTATTTCTCCGTTAGAAGCAAATAAAACCTAAGTCATAACCTAATGTTTGCAACCACTAGATTTTAGTTAAAATAACAGAATTTCAAGATGTTTTACTACTCTTTGAATCCGTTAAACACCTAGTATCATATCAAACCCTAATCCATGGATCCCATAAATCCGGCTAATGAAATTAGCCTCTCATGATTTGATGAACGAAATAACAAGTTAAATTCATGATTATAATAATAAACTTACGAATGGTTAGAAAACAACAAGTAGTTCCTCCGATTTAATCACAAGGTAGAAACCCCAAAAGTAGTTGATACGAAAACATAAGAATATTTTATAAAAGAGACCAAAAATACATCTCTCTCTTCTTAGAGTTGATTTCTGATAGATGAATTATGAATTAAAGACCCTAAAAGATGCTATTTATACTAAATCCTAATTAAGGAAATAAAATAACAAAATCATAGCTGGGCTTGGATTTAGGTGACGGCATATTGGTGTTGATCGTCAGGCTTCTGACGGTGTCTCAGATATGTCGTTAGAATTCGTGCCTTCTGAACCTATTCTGCCTCACTCAGACGATGTCGTCCGACGTCTTACCAGAGAAGTGACGGCGTGTAGCAAATGTCGTCAGACCTTCATCTTATTTCACCATGTTCTGTCCCACTTGACGGCATCTTCTGACGGCTTACCACACTTGTGACAACATATTGAGAATGTCGTCACCTTCATTCAGAAACTCTTCTTCACTATTCTTTATGACGCCTTTTTCTGGTAGCTTACCACATCTCTGACGGCTTGCAAGAAATACCGTCAGACTCATATCAGCTCACTTATACCAGATTTTACTTATTTTGTTCATCTTTCCTATATTTTTCTCCCATCCTTGCTACAACTACAATATCACAAGAAAACGATCAGAAACAACCAAAAGTTGCTTAAGACTTCGCAATTATTTAGAGTTAAAATCCTCAAATGTGTTAGTATCTGCTCACACATCAGGTGGATGTTGATTCTTGGGTTCCTTCCACCCAAGAAGTTCAAGAATCCTTTTCAGAATTATAAAGTTTATGTTTTATGATTTTTCATTATTTATATGAATAAAAATTGAAGTTCATATTGTTGATAAGTTTTGATTCATGTTTTGATTATAAAGATTCAAGCTTTGACCCTAGTATGTGTTGATTATGCGATATTCATGATAAAGCCCCATCAAGAAGCATGTTAAATTATGTAATCATGTTAATTGGGTGTATTGAATGTTGTATGACCAAAATGTGCCTCCCATATGTTTGATATAATGCTTATGTGAAGAAGATAGTACCATTGTAGCATGTTAAGTATGAAATCCCTTATTATGTGTTAACTAGTGCATGTCAAGTGTTTGTTGAAGGAACTTTATGAATGAATTAAGATATGTTGTAAGAACTCCCATGCGTGTGTATTCCTTATTGGATGAGTTATGATACAATAGCATGCTTCCCTTTACAATTACATGTTTAAGATTCCCAAGTGTTCAAAATGATGCTTCATTGGTTATATTACAAATGATAGTCTATTGTTATGATTATTACGCAAGAGTTGTCACGTCTTATTTATTTATGTTATCGAGTACTAGGGGTATTTAATACCTGAAAACATAGCTTCTTGTCTAGAGCCGAATCAGTCTCAAGATAATCTCAGTCATGTTATGATCAGTATATTTCGGTTAGTGATAGAAGTTAAGAAAACTCAGTAAATCTCAGTATTTAATCTAATTAAGCTCAGTACTTAGTTCAGATTTCAGTAAAGCTCAGTAAGTTACAGAACTCAGTCGTATTCAGATAGAAAGTAGAATTCAGAAGTATTCCATCAGATAACGGAATCAAGTAAACTCACTCAGATCAGTCAAGTAAGATAATCAGTAATAGATTCATCTAAGTCTACAACAGTCTAAGAATCAATTCAGTGTCTATTCAGTTGGGAGTAGGATTCAACACCGAGCGAGGGAAGAGATGAATGCTTTCCCATTATTTTAGGCAGAGTCGTTAATAATAATCCTTGCACTCCAGAACTGTGTATCCAGCACAGGATGAGGAGTCACCCATTATACTAGGCTTGACTACCTCCCTGGAGTCACTCGTCATATTAGGCTTGGCTCCAACAAGGTGTCACCCATTATATTAGGCATAATATCTTGGGTTCAGAGAGAAGTGTCTTTACCCATGGCATGATACTGACACCCTTCCAACTGGGTTTACAAGTTGGACCCCAAAGAAGCTAGAAGGGGCATGTTGGTTAGATGACTACCTCCCACAGTCTTCGTTTCAGATTCAGTCTCAGTAATAGAATTCAGTTGAGGAGTCACCCATTATACTAGGCTTGACTACCTCTCAGAGATCACCCGTTATATAGGCTTGATCTCAGATTCAGTTTATCAAGTATCAAAAATCATTACCAGTAGACTCAGAGATCACCCGTTATATAGGCTTAATCTCAAATTCAGTTTGTCAAGTATCAGGCATCATTACCATTAAACTCAGAGGTCACCCATTATATAGGCTTGATCTAAGATATAATAAATCAGTATCAGTATCACTAAGATTAGACACCAATCTCAACAGACTCAGTTATTTAGTCTCTCAGTATTAGTAAACTCAGACATCAGTACTAGTAGACTCAGTCATCAGTAAGTCAGTATTCAGAAACCAGTATTCAGAGTTCGTATTCAATGTTACTGCGATTCCAATTTTGGTTTGTGCATTCATGCATATGTCCTCATTCAGTACTCTCATGATTATTCAGTTGAGCTATGTTCATGCTAAGCCCTTGCATTTAGCCTTAACTCATCTAGCATACCAGTACATTCAAAGTACTGACACATATTTTCTCTTGCTCTATGGTGTGTTAGACCATAGGTTCAGAAGCATGAGATCCAGAGCACCCTTAGCAGTCCAGACTTAGTCAGCAGCAGTAGACGTAGCAGTGAGTTCTCTTCATTCGAGGATGATCCTTATTTTATTATGTAATTAGACTCATTTTATTTTCAGTAGATGGAGTTATTTGGGGACATGTTCCATCAACTCCACAGTTCAGACAGTTAGAGGCTTTTCGGACAGATGTATTAGTATTCAGTTTTCAGTATTGATTATTTTAGATGTTTTGAACCTTATGACAAGTTTTAGCCAATTTTTCGCATTTATTTCAGTATATTATACAGTGCTCAGTTACAGATATCAGAAAGGGTTAGCTTGTGGTCCCTCGGGGTCATGAGCGCCATGTGATGACTAGGGGGTAGTCCCGAATCGTTACAACCACATACAGAAATTATGTATAGATATTTAGAAAAATTTCTAGGAGAAAGTACTAAAGCACTTTGGGAAGCTTATAAGACAATATTCCCACAAGACTTTCAAGAATTAGTAGAACTAGGCTCAAATCCATACAATTTTGTAAACAAAGTACATACTCTACTAACAAGAGAAGATCCCAATAGTGGATTCATGGTATTGCAGCAAAAAATCCTAATAAATTTAGAACAACTAAGTATTAATAATTGGTCAAGGATTAAAGAATTTCTAAATGATTACTTTTATTATTGCATAATTAGTTGAAACTCATTTGATCAGACTCTAGGATCTAGACTATTTAATAAATTACCAGGGGCTCTAGGAAGAGAGATAAAAGGAAAATAGTCCAAGAGAGAAGGAGTAATACAAAACCCAAACAACCCATGGTCAATAGGACAATGAATACAACATGTAATGGAAGTATTACAAGAAAAATGTACAAATATACAGATACAAAAATAATTAAAAAGAAGTGATACAGATTTTTGTAAAAACATATATACTACACAACATTTTGACCAAGATTATAAAAAGAATAAATATAGAAAGGCATATAAAAAAGACTAATGCCCTAAGAAGAAATACTATTTAAGAAGATCAACTGCAAAGAAGTCATACCTAGATAAGAATAAACATGTAAGAAAATATAACACCAGTAGAACCTACAAAAATAAATTAGAATATTTTACCTGTGGTAGCATAGAACACTTAGCAAATACTTGTCCAAAAAGAATCAATAATAGATCTAGGCATGCACAATTAATAGAAGATGTAAATAAAAATTTAATAAATGTAGACGAATATATGTCAGATAATGAAAGTATATATTCTATTAGAAGTATGAAAGTCTTTGAAGAAGAAATAAATAAATCTGATTCTTCATATTCTAGAGAAGAGGAATATATAAATGAAATAGGATTAGAAAAGACAAACACAGACTATTATGATTTAGTAAATTTGATAGAAGAATGTGAACATGAATTTGAGGAAGGAAAAGAATTAGACAATAATCAGTGTTATTTTTGTAAGTGGTTTCCAAGTAAAAACAAAAGGGTAAAAGATAGGAAATGTTACAAGGAAGGATGCATAAAATGTATAGAGAAAGCATCAAAAATCTTAGAAACTCAAACATCAACCCATAATTTAAATAAATTTTACAACAAGGAACCAATAACTAGAACAACAGAAGACATAATATTAGAATTAGAAGAAAGACTAAGAAAATTAGAGATAAGAGTGTACAACAAAGAGATAATTAGAGAAGAAGATTTAGTAGAGGTAGAATTATTAAATACATTTGTTGAAAATAATAAAGTTAAACAAAAAAAAAATGAATTTACCATTTGAAGGAATGGTATGTAATAAAGAAAAGAAGATAAGTACAGTCAAAGTTTTAGCAAGAATAAAAATTCAACACTATCAGTTTCAGACATTAGCTAAAGTTTATTCAGGATGTACAAAAAGCATTTTAAATAGTAAAATTTTACCATCAAAATTAATTAAAAAATTACCAAAACCTCAACTATCCATGAAAATGGACGGAACCTATACTACCTATACAGACTCTATGCCAAAAGCAAAGGTAAGTTTTATTAATACTTGTGAAAACTTCTACCAACCATCATATACACTTAGTGAAATACTAGTTAGAGATTTAAACATAAAAGTAGACTTTGTCTTAGGATTAGATTTTGTGATACAAAATAATGGCGGATGTCTTGTTACAAAAAAATAGATAATATTTGTTAGTAATATCACTCACTCACCAATGCAGACACAACCCCTGCTAACTAAATATTGTTTTCTTAAAGACAAGATAGAAGAAAGAATCGAAAGCTCAAATAATTAAATAAAACCGGAAAAAACCCATCCGGAAAAAACCCTAGAATGTGATAAAGCAGAAAATTGTACAAGTAATGATAATAAAAAGGCAACAATGTATGAAGAATTACAAGATTTATTAGTAGTAGAAGAAACAAAAAAAGACTATACTTTAATAGAAATGGATACAAAATTATACAATTTTAAGAAGGGTATACAACAAATAGGAGTAATAAAATATCAAAAAGACTTAGAAAAAATAATACAAATCCTAGATAATCTAGAGATAATAGAAGAAAAACCCTTGCAACATTAGGACTCCAATCAAATTACCTGCAAATTAGAAATAATTAATCCAGAATATACTATAAAAACAACATCTATAGAGGCTACAAATGAAGACCTTAAAGACTTAAAAATACAAAAAAAAAGAGCTATTAGAATTAGGAATAATTAGAAGATCTACGTCAAGACATAGGTCAACAAATTTCATAGTAAGAAATCATAGTGAAATGGTAAGAGGAAAAGCTAGAATGGTAATAAATTACAAAAGACTAAATGATAATACTGTAATGGATGGGTCTAAGTTACCAGACAAAATAAAATTCCTAATTAGAATACAAGGAAGAAAAGTATTTAGTAAATTTGAATGTAAATCTAGATATTAGCAGATTAAAATGCATGAAGATAGTATAGAATGAACAACTTTCACATGTCGAGAAGGACATTTTGAATGGCTGGTAATGTCATTCAGATTAAAAACAGCTCCTCCAAGTTTTCAAAGAAAAATGGATAGTACTTTTTGAGACTATAAAATTTTTGTATTGGTTTATGTAGATGATATTTTAGTTTTTAGTAATAATATGAGAGAACATTTAGGACATTTACAACAAGTTTTTAAATTATTTGTAGACAATGGAATAATAATAAGTAGAAAGAAAATGAAATTATGTAAAAATAGTATTAATTTTTTAGGAGTAGTTATTGGAGATGGTAGAATAAAATTACAACCACACATAGCTTAAAAAGTCTTAGAAATGCCTGATAGATTAGACGAAACTAAAGATTTACAAAATTTTTAGGACTGTTAAATTATGCTAGAGCTTTTATTAAGACTTAGGTAAAGTAGCAGGACCGTTAAATTCTAAAACAGGATCAACAGGCCAAAAAATCTTTAATACTGAAGACATAAAATTAGTACAACAACTTAAACCCATGATACAAGATATCCCAGACTTAACATTACCATTAGAAATAGATTATTTAATAGTTGAGACAGACGAAAGCCTTCAAGGATGGGGAGCAGTATTAAAAGCGAAGCCTAACAAATATAGTGACAAAAAGAATAAGAAAATATGTGCTCATTCAAGTGAAACATATAAAGAAAAGGGTAAATTAAATAGCATAGATGCGGAGACGCTAGCAGAAATTTACAGTTTGAATTGTTTTAAACTTTATATATTAAATAAATCATAGATACTAGAAAGAACAGACCGCGAGGCCATAGTAAAATTCTATCAAAAAATAAAAGAGAAGAATAGTAATAAAAGGAGGCGGCTAAATTTCCTAGATGCCACTTCAATTTATAATATTATTCTAGAACATATTAAAGGTAAAGATAATAACCTAGCAGACAACTAAGTAGACTAATAAAAAAAGACAACTAACAATTTTTGTTTCAGTATGTATACAGGCAAAAACAAAAGAAAGACGAATGCCTCATCCTCTCAAGACTACGTAAACAAATTACTAAGCAACACTCGTTACAGACCACTAACAATGTTGGAACATCCAAAATTAGAAAGACTGATCTCCGAACCTCATAATCTAGCCAGTTATGAGCCATCCAATCTGACTTTCAAATTGAAACTAGATGTAAGGGTGGATAAACGATAGATTTGCCTAATCGACAATTTATGGATCTCCTACAACAAGACACCAAAAGACATTAGATACTTTATTTCAGTCCTGAATGCTTTAAGTTATTATTTTACTAAGAAAAATAGCTCTAACAAATTTAAATTTTATGTTGTTCTTAAAGGAAAGACACAGGGATTATTTCGGACATGGACAGAGGTAATGGATTCTCGAAAAGACTATACAACCCCTCTATATAAAGGCTTTGATGATTTAACAGAGACTTTAGATTATGTCCGTATAAATTTAGGGCTAAATTATTTTATTACCCCAGCTTTAAGACCAGAAACGCAAATATTTTAGTATATTAGACTTTTCAAATAAACTAATAAGTAAAAGGTTAAATATCCCATTGTATCTCACTTTGAAATAAATCACTTGATCCATTTACACCCATTTGTGAAAAAAATCTTTTCATAATCTTCGTTTTAAAAAAGTTTTCAAAGATCAAGTTTTCAACCAACGATTTGCTTTTGAAAAGGAAAATTATTTTTCTTAAAACTCTTTAAAAAACAAAAGGTTGCATCATTTTTTAATCCAATCTAGTTTTGAACTATGATTTATGTGCTCTTTCCCACGAAAATCTACCCTTCTAAGATATAGTCCGTACATCTAAGTCAAGGTATTATGATAAATTAAATATCCCCCCCCCCCCCCCCCCCCCCAAAAAAAAAAGAAGGTGAGGAACAAAATAACTAAATTTGCTAATCATATTCAAATGACTTATACGAATTCGAATACAAGAAAACAAAGTATAAATTCCAAACAACAATGTGAAAAATGTAAATGAAAAATAATAATGTGTATAGAAAGAAAATAAAGCTTGGAGGAAGCAAAGAGGCATTAGACTACCAGCGAATTTGACTTAAGAATATGAAATATGACTCCTTGCCTAAATGAGGGATAAAGGCGAGTATCATTGACTCCATTAAATAAATTCTTGAATTAACACTCCATTTGTTCCGAAATATACATACGGGGAGGGAGCGGGGGTGGGGTATAAAGCATTAGAAACCAGTGACATGAGTGATGAGATGTATTTCAAAAAAAAAAAAAAAGACTCAGAAGAGTAGTAGAATCATACCAAATGTAAATGAGAAATAAAATTTCTACTATAAAGATTAACAAGAAAATGTCCCGCCAGTGTTTTAAGATTCTCAATATCCAGGACAACGAAAGCATGATTACACAATTTCTACACAAATGATTTAGGTTAAAGAAAAACAACTTAAACCAACTGGTTCGCATATTGCACAGAATACGAGACACATTTTGGGAACATTCTAGTTCATGCTTTCAACCATTTTTTAACAAATTGCTTATGATAGCTAAAAGAGGGCGTCAAAAAATGTTTTTCACACTACACAATGATATATTTTATATTCAAAGCTCAAAGATATGATTTAAACATACTAATTATATACTTAAGATTAAACTTGGACATGGTACGAGTGTGTAATTAAAAGATTTATGAAGTAGGATCCTAACATTATGGCTAATATTCTTCTAACCATTCATCTATGAGTGTTTTTATAAGCTATAAAAACGGAAATAATGGCCGAGTTAATTTCCAGAAAATGTCTTAAGATGTCAAAACATGAGCTTAAAACATGATTTACAGTTAGTAAATCGTAGTTTATGAAAAGAACAAAATCACTTCAAAATATTATTGCAAGCCAAAACGCACAAGAGTTCCATTTTTGGATATTTAGTCGCAATGAGAATGTAGTCAATGTACATTATCAAACTAATATTCAATCATCGGATAGAACATTGCATTCACATAAGAATTTTGAAGAACACTCAACTTTCACATATTAAATATCAAATAGTCAAGAGGCATTAAGAGATGTTCTAACTATCTAATTTTTTTTTATATTCAGCATTAACAAATAGAACTAACGGATGTCACTGACAAAGATGCTACAAGACACAATATTGAAGCTAAATAATTTCCTATATTCATGCTTTTAATGCAAGCACATAAACAACACTGAAAGATTCATGAAGAACGGAGATGAAAGGAGGGATTTTACTGAGACAAACTATTCAATGTATGCGGGTACTTTTTTACATTCTTTTGAAGGTACCAAAGAGGCATAATCGGATTCCAATAAAAACAACTCAAAGCTCTACATGTTTTCTAAGATGTGAACAAAAAAAGGGGCATATGTCACAAAATCTCAACGTGAAGTGCATTCCACATACATAGCTGAAAAAAACAATTCATGTCCATAAAGTATATTGTATTAAGTGAGACAATGACATGCGTAGGAGCATTCCACATATTTATAAAACAAGATGGCAAATATCCGAATACAATCCTCGTCATTGTTTGAGATCGAAATGCATCCCTAAATCAATATCTCTAACCACATACGAGAACGATATTTTATGGACAGAAATTATGTTATGAGATTTGAAACATTACAATAAGTTGTTACCTAATCCACAAATAGATATGTTCAGGCTTTACATCTTAAATAAACTACAAAGAAAAACAAGATTAAAAAGAAATAGACTGACCTATTTGCGGGCAGTGAACAGGAGTGTCGGCCTCGAATTTACTCATGAAATATAGTCAAGCAAAACGGCTGAAATCTTTTATTTTATCTCGAAGTAAAACAACAGAGATAAAAGCTAAAGAAACTCTAAATTTGGAGAAAACCAAAAGCAATTGAAAATAAATAAAACTAGTGAACTTTTGGAGGAAGTGGCGGCGTAAATTTTTTTCCAAAACGATTGCAAATGCAAGCATTTATAGGAGGAGAACTAGGGTTCAAACACTGATTCTTGACATGATTTTAACTTGAAGTTTTAAAATCTTGTATCACGATCCGAAAAGTGAGATCATGATGGCGTCTACCTCAACCCAACCTTGGTAGATAAGCCAATAACCCAAAGAAACAAAAATTCAAAATAATAATAATATAAGACAAGACAAGACTTCTAGAACGAAGTCATTTCAATACATATGCAAAATTTAGAAGACGGCTAAATAAAATATATAAAAGCCCCAGCATCTGCTATCATAAGCGTCAAGCATCTAATAAATACATCTGAAGTACCAAATGTACAAAAATCTATCTCTGAAAACAAATAAAGACATCAAAATAAATAAGAGGAGATGTGAAGTCAATTCTGAAAACCCTAAAACATGCCAGTACCTCAAACCACCAACTATGACTAGCACGAAATTAGCCACCATGTATCGTACTCGCACTAGGATCTATAGCAAAAGGGTACAGTAGGAGTGAGTACCTACTCAGTAAGTATCATATAGGCCGACTAAGCAAAGTAGAAAATAATACAAGTAAATAAAGTACTATGAACACGTCACCTGAAAATAGAAAAGTTCTCAAATGGTAGCTCACATCGTCTCAACCACCATCACCACCACCAACATACCCAGTATATTCCCACAAAGTGTGGTCTAGGGAGGGTAGAGTGTACGCAGTCCATACCACTTCCTTAGATGAAGTAGAGAGGCTGTATCCAATTGACCCCCAGCTCAGGAAAGATAACAAATATAAAAAAAAATATAAAAGCACCCAACACACAAGGGGTGACACACCGCGAGATAATAAAGAAAATAAGACACCCAAAAAGTAATATTATAAGCTTTCTATACAAAATCACAAATATTATCACGACACTATGAACAAGAGGCTACAAGACACTACAAGCACCAATACAAACAGTGCACTCTTTCCTAATATTACGAACGACTCCTACCTACTAGCCCTCTACCCCATTTGCATTCTCCACACCTTTATATCAAGGTTCATGTCTTCCATAAGTTTTAACTGCCCAATGTCCTGCCTAATCACCTCCCTCCAATTGTAATACCCCATAATTTTCTTAGTCCCATTTATCTCTTAGTATGTCAAGGGTCGACTTTAAAAAGGAATAACTCATGATGCTTTTACAATTTTCTATATCTATATTCATCAAATTGTATATAATTGAATCATCTTTCCAATGATATCAATTTTGCTTAAATCCGAAATTCGCTTGAGAAGTTATGGCACTTGTAGTAAGAAGCAGTAAGCCAGCACGATAGTACCGCATTGCGGTGGAGGGAAGATTCTCAACCGTCCTCTTTTCAATGAAGCACCATGATTACTCCGCATCATGGTGAACCCCAAAGCCCCGTTTGTCCCTTTCCAGTAGCTTACCATAATTGGCCAGTGTCGCGCCAGAAATTGGGGTAGAGTATGTACCACATCGCGGAGCAGTGCAAATTCACACTCGTCTATTTCCAGTGATGTGATGCGATAGCACCGCGTCGGACCGAGGTGAAAAATCGGGCTCCAGTTTTGAACTTAAGCTTTCAAGGGCAATTTAGTCTTTTTTTTCCAAGCCCCAAGTTGTGGAAAATAAAAGATTTAGGGTATTTGGAGCAACATATACTAATTATTCATTAATTTTCTCTCCAAGGAAACCCTAGAGTTGCAATTTCAAATTCTAAGAAAACTCAAATTCCACCATTCTTTTTCGAAGATAACCAAAAATTCAAGGATCCCAATTCAATAACTTCCAGAAACAATCTTCAATATCACAAATAGGGATTCAAAGTCAAGTATCTTAATTAATTTTATTAATTAAGGTATGTGGGGTTTTCAACAAGGATAATTCTTTCATCCTTATGCCCAAAACTAGTTTTTAATTACAAAGTTACATGATTTTATATGATTACCCATGAGTTTCAAATTAGGGTTCATTCCCAATATTGTTATTTGCAAGATTATGAGATTTCAAGTGATTTAGATGTTAAATTGCATGACTACTTTCGTATTTTCATGCATATTGCAGAAATTTCCATATTTAAGACTTGAATTATCGATATTTTCATTACTTTAACCTATGTTTTATGATGACTTGACATGAAATAGATTCATGGGTTATCAACCCTAGTTTGAATGTTGTTATTTCAAGAAGATTATGCTTTTAAGCATCTGATGATTTGTTATATTCAGATTTTGACCAAAGATTGGATCTTTTGATCATAGCTTAGATATGGAATCCATTTTACAGATTTAGCTATAATTTAAAGTAGAAACATTTACAAGAGGTTTTCATTGTAAACCCTTAGATTATATTTTAAAAGTGCATTTCCTATAGAATGAACATACCAATTAAAGGGAGTAGTATTTAGCACCAAGTTGGGTATGTTTACATTCCCCAAAACTATGAGCCAATATAGGTACACATTAGTAGATTATTACCATTTCTATATGAATGACAGTTACAGATGTGATCACTTCGATTAGGTTATACTCCATGGCAAGATTATGACACCGCTCCCTAACGTGAGGTTTTCCCATTAGGGAACTAGACGTTGGACACTATGATAGCTCACATAGTGTATGTTAGCTAAAAGAACCTCCTTACAACTTAAATCCTACAGACTACAGATTTTAGAACAGAATAAGACTTATAATACAACATTTAGAAATTAAGTGTAAAGGCTAACAGTTTTATTCAGATATTGCTTTACGTATGAAATTAACTATGAGATTTAAGATTTCAGTTTACTAATACAGAAGTGAGTCCTTTCTACACTTAGACAACATGATTTAAAGACAGAGTACTAGTGTAGCTTTTAGAAACTAAATTTTATGACTCACTAGATTTATGCAACATGTTTTTCTATTCTAGCTTATGTGAGTCATCTATATTTAGCATGCATTATTTTACAAATTATGATGATGTTAAGACATTATTTTACTTGTGCATTCACCCCTATATACTCAGTACACTACAGAAGTACTGATCCACATATATGTCTATGTGCTACATTATTTAGTAATGTAGGTACCCATTCAGTTGTAGTCTATATACCACGATTAGATAGTTTTAGATTCTAGCCAACAGATAATATGTCCTCCTACTTCAGGGGCTCTAGTTAGATATTTTTTATTTACTTTACTTACTTACTCATATGTATTGATTAATATTAGTTGAAGTTACATCCCAGCTATCTATAGTCAGTATAGTAGACTCTTCACAAATGTCAGTTAGTATGAGTCATGTAATATCAGTTCTATTCTTCAGTTTTATCAGAATATAAAAATTATATCAGTATTGTATTTTTATTAGATTTCATCATGATTATAGTTCCGCACAGTAAACTCAGTCATTTTATACATGTTTAACTCAGTTTCTTAATAGTATGCCAGTACAATAGTTAGCTTGGGATCACTTGTGGTCCTAAGAATCTTATGACGACTAGGGGGTAGTCTCGGGTCCTTACAAATATGGTATTAGAGCACAAGGTTCAAGTATCCTAGGGTGTTTATGAAGTCGTGTCTATTAGAGTCTTGCATGGCAGTACGGAGACGTCTGTACTTTTCTTTGAGAGACTACAGGGCATTTAAGAAAAGATTTCTTCTTTCATACTCTTCGTGCTGTAAATTTGTTCTCTCAAAAACTTCTCTTCATTCAAATGTAACTCCATAATCCTCCATCTGTGACCTATTCTTGAGATGATATGATTAGAAAGTTCTAATTCCTACCACTATAATGCTCTCAAATTTACTATTAGTAACTCCAAAAGCCACATATGGGGCTTGAGAGGAGTTCCTTAGTGTGTTAAGTTCATTAAGTTGAAATTCTATGTCCTCATCTATTTGAGTTGTTCAGTTAAGACAGAGTAATATATGTATTCAGATTCCTCGATAACTCTTCAATACAAATAGTGCTCATGAGAGGAGATAGTGTGAACCTCGATTATTAAATAGAGTTTGCATTCGAGAAATATTGCAACCTAGACTGTTATGATTTATAAGTAGAGAATTTTTTTTATAGTTGGAAGTATGGGTATAGAAGTGTAGTGACAAGAAAGGTGGGAATGATGATTGACTGAAAGTTATAGATGAGCTTATACGTGTTATAGAGTTTGTGTTAAGGTGATATGTCCTTGTGTGTTAGTTTAGAGGTGATGGATGTGGTGCAAGTCCCTGGTAGAAGGTAGATAAAGAGCGATTAGTTAAGGTGAATTATTGTTTGCTTATAGTATGAATGGAGTTGTTGATGGTACTTATTTTGTGACAAAAGTATTGGTTATTAATTAAAGTATTTTGTGGTTTAGTGTTGTTAATTTAGGCTTCCCTTAAGGTTTGAAAAGAAGTTTAGTTGAAACTTATATGGCCATGAAAGTAATTTAGAAACATAGATAGGTAAGTACTAGAGATGTGTGGAAGAGGGGTGTGCTAACGAATTTTAGTAAAGTATACCATAGGATTGTGATTGATTATGGTTGTTAAGTATGACTAGCACTAGACACTAAGATTGAATATTGGATGATCATCAAGGTGGATGTAATGGTTGCTTGATTAGTGATACTAGTTATATGGAAGTGATCTAGTAGCCTCGAACAATGTATGCAAGAGTTAAAAGTTTAGTTATTCATAATTAAGTATGTTGTAGAGGTGTACCCAAGGGTGATATAGGGTATAGGGTTGAATTATTTTCTAAGGTTATTATGTGTTATGTATGGTTAGTAGTACCCTTGAGTTGCTAAGTGGAAAGAGGCTAGTGATATAGTATTAGGAGTTCCAGTTCATTCAGCAGTATGAATCGTGTTCTAGAAATTTATGAACTCCAAACTCCGATCATAGAGCACATGACTCATGTATTTATGTTTTATAGTATGTTAAGTTCCAGTACTCATGCTACACTCTTAATGATCAGCGACATTCAGTTTATGTCATGTATGTCCTCAGATTAGACCTCTTTGATGAGTTTATGATATTTATATTCTATTTCTAAGGCCTCAGTGAAGTGTCTAAGTTATGCATAGTATTCGTTCAGTCATTAGGTCCTCATGGCCTAAACTTTCAGTGACCTTTCCTTAGTCAAGATAGTAATGATGAACAATTGTGTAGATGGGAAAGAGTAAATGTTTCATGTTGGGAAACATTATTGTATGATTGTTTTATGTAAGTTTATATGTTTTAAGGAATATTTAGGTAAAGCTTTTTGTGTATGACATGGTTAGTTGAGAATATTTTTTATACGTGTTTTCCTAAGAATAGTGCATGGAAGTTGTTATTGATAAAGGTATTAGAGAATATGAGAAAAATGCTTTTATGGGTGTTTGTTTAGAAGTGCATATGGGGTTTTGAAGATTGGCTTGAATGTCATGTTGGTGTATAAGTGGATGAATGCATTGCAAGTTAGTGAATTTCTAGTAAGAGGTTAAATGTAGTTGTTGAAGCAGTAATAAGACTTACTCATGAGATGAGAAGTAGTGAAAGTGCAAGGTTTATTAAATTCATGATTCAGAATCATATTTTGGTGTGATATGTGCACTTTGTAGATTCGGGTAGGATTGAATATAGTGAGAGAATTGATTTAGCTCAAACTTCAGTAGGTGGAATTATCAGTAACTATGTGAATGTTTTCAGTAGTCTCAAGTGAAGTGCAGTTTTAATGGGAGTCGTATAGTGGAGAGAGTATTTGAGAAGTGTTGCTAAGCTTGAAATTAAGAAGTTTCATTGCTTGAGGCTTAGTAATTCTATCCTAGGTTATGATTTATAGGTCTATGTTCCATGCTATAGAGTTGTAGCAATGTTATGCTTACTTAGTCATATGTCTTGCTCAGATTATGCCCAAAATTCTTTTCTCCTTAATGTTATTAGGATTTTTTAGAAGAGTGTTGAAGAAATAATCTATTTGAGTATGAGCAGTTAGTATGATCTAGTCCATATAAACTGTGATCCAATTTAGCAATCAAGCAGATAAGCTCCTATAGATTTCCAACTTTCCGTTTAGTCTTACTACCAAAAGTTTTGTGAGTAAGGCCATTCAATGAGGTCAAATGTTTGCATTTTTGCAAATTACAAATTCAGCTTAGCCCATGCACCAAGCATCAATTTCAGATTCAGATATTTAGTCATGATTCAGTTCATAAGTGTTTAGTGAATGGTCTAGTTTTCCAAGTATTCCAACTCAGACGGTGTAATACCCATTGTATGATCTTAGTATCATTGTCTCATGATTCGTGTTGGCATAATTTATCACCTTGCAGTTCTATATGTTTGATTTCATTATGAACACCTCAAGTGAATCCTAAACTACAGCATGAATTAGTTCCTTATAGTAAGTAAAGGCAAGTCAGCTCATAAATCAGTTTCATAATGGAGGTTTTTAATGTTTTAGACTTAGTCATGTAAATGTGATCCCCAATGTGCATGTTCAGTATGTAATCCTAGTTGCCTTAGTTCAGAACTCTCAATCCAATCAGTCTTCCTTAACTCAGTTCTTTTCAAGTCTCAGTTTTAGCCATGTGATTATCTTCATGTCACATTATGCATTCTCAGATTAGCCAGTCGCTTATTATATACTAGATTCGGTCATGCAGTTTTGTTTTAGTTGTGCATGACAGTATATAGTCTCAGTTCCTCAGTATCCTCTATTTAACTAGTCTCATTCGAGGATGAATGTTCCCAAGGGGGAGATATTGTAATACCCCATACTTTTCTTAGTCCCATTTAGCTCTTAGTGTGTCAAGGGTCAATTTTTAAAGGGAATAACTCTTGATGTGTGTACAATTTTCCAGCTCTAGACCCACCAAATTGTAGAAAATTCTTCTTTATCTCATTTGGTTGTATACTCCTGCTGAACATATCTGAATTTTCTCATTATAGCTCTTATCAAGCTTTGACCATTTCCCTTGGTATGCCCATTTTTTTCATAATAATTGCACGTAGGTTTGGAAGCCTTGTTTCTAGCATCATTTACATTCTTTCTTTTGGACCGAGTTGGTTGAGTTTTTTCTTTATAACCCAGGCCTTTGACAAGATTAACATTTTGACTATTCAATTTAGAAAGAGTTTGTGAAGAAGCAATCCGTTTAAGTAATTTGTTTAACTCTTCTTTCAAATGGACCAGGTCCATTTCTAATTCTTCATTCTTTTGAAGTGCAGACCCAAGGTGATTTTGAGAGTTCCTCATCTTCTCTTCAAGTTTAATTTGAATCTTTGAGGCTTCTTTTTTCTCTTTACACTTAAAATCATTGAATTTCTTCATTTGACTCACCCAGTTAAGATTTCCAGATTTTAACTTAGCAAACTGTTGTTTTGTTTTAGAAATCTGCAGAGATAAGGCAGTTAATTCAATTTCTTGATTCTCTACTTTTTTGTAACACCCACAATTAGAAAGGAGTCCCACATTGAAAAAACACAAAAGGGATAATGGGTATATAAGTAAGAAAGTCTTACTCCCTTGTGACACATTTTAAAGAAGTGCAGGCCTAGGCCCAAAACGAATAATATCACTAGTGGGTTGGGGAGATACAGGGGTCTCTCGAACCTTTTTGGTTTGAGATGACCATTGCGTCCAGGGCCTCAGCTCGGGTCGTGATAGAATAATATCAGAGATGCTCCTGTTTCATCCCTGTCGATGTGGGCTAGAGTTTAAACTGAGTGTAGGCGAATCCCGATAAAGCGGGACAAACCTCAGTCTTGAGTATAGGCGAATCCCATTCGGTGGGGCAAACCTCAACGAGGATGCTGAGTCTATAAGGGGGTGTATGTAACACCCCAACTTAGGAAGGAGTCCCACATCGACAAAACATAGGAGGGATACTGGGTATATAAGTAAGAAAGCCTTAGTCCCTAGTGACACGCTTTAAAGATGTGCGGGCCTAGGCCCAAAGTGGATAATATCACTAGTGGGTTGGGGAGTTACAGGGTTCTCTCAAACCTTCGTGGTTCGACATGCACGTTGCGGCCAGGGCCTAGGCTCGGGTCATGATGTTTTTCTTCTAGAGAATTTTTATCAGTAGTAATTTCATATACAGAGTCTATCAACACACTAACAAGCCTCTTTATCCTTTTTATAGAGTAGTTATCTAGATTGTCCTTAATATAAAAAATAGTTACCTATTTTTCTTTTTATCTTTTGAGTTTGCCTTGAATGTCAATGGGGAATCATATATAACTTAATTGACTTCCATTGCTAGCATAGAAACATCTGTAGACTTCTCATCTTCATCAAGTTTACTAGAAGAATCTCTCCATGTTGTTAGATCTTTCTTTACGGCATACTGAGCTGCAGTTCTCTTATTTGACTTTACAAGGACCGGATCAGTCTTTTGCATTTGGTAGTTTCTCATTAATACTTCAAAACTACCATTTTTTGCTAGGTTGACCACCCCTTTTATAGCTCTAATAGTTTTTTTTTGCCAAAAGATCAACATCAGTTTCTTCTTTACCTGGATCAGACTCTAAATCCTTAAAGGTGTCAAGAATCTCTCCCTTTATGCTTTTTTTATTTCCACCCCTAGTTCAGTTATAGAAACCATGATGACCAGAATAGTCTAGGTATAAACCTTTTAGAGTGAAACTGGCTCTAACACTAATTGTTGGAACCCTTAGGGTTGCACCACACTGTGAGGGACCAGGTCCCTCGAAGTCAATCACAAGAAAAACAAAGGTAGTGTAGGAATGTAAGAACACAGGATTTTTACATGGAAACCAAGAAAGGAAAAAACCACGACTTTTCCTCACAAGCACCAAAGAAATCCACTATAATCAACCTCTTGATTACAGTTTCAATTTTTGCCTACCTCTAGGATTCTTTTGCTAGTAGAAACTCTACTACAAGCTCATCTTGGAGACTTTACCAAGGACCCACAAAAACTGGTTGACTCTAACCAACAATAAACTTAGGCAACTCTACCTAAACACCTCTCTCAACAAAAGAAAAACACTACTCTTATAGCATGGGTAGTTCGATTACAAATCAACATTCAAGAACTCCCATTCACTCCTAAAACATACTACAAGGATAAGAACATGAGAAATGCTTAAGCAATCTTGAAATGGAGTTTTTCTGCCTCACTTCACTCTTTAGATTTTGCAAAAACTGTTTGATGAACAAAAGTTTCTTTCCTTTTATAAATTAATGATGAATAGGGCTGAAAGATCATTAGACCAGCTGTCTTAATTAGTAAAAATAGCACCTATAACTTTGTTACACAAGCAGACAAAACTGTGCAAATGGCGTGTGCCAGGTTTACTATACCTTGCACATCTATGGACTTGGTTCCTTATAGTTAATTTCTCATCATCAAAACTACATATAGCATTGTTTGTCAACCTAAAGCCCTTTGACTCAAGTGTTTGTCTCCAAACCTCCAATAAATCATTAACTTCACCCCGAGTCTTATCAATTAGTATAATGTTATAAGAAAATAACATACACTAAGGCATCTCTCCTTGAATATGTCGTGTCAAAACATCCATCACCAAGGAAAATAAAAAGGAGATAAGATTCGATCCCTGGTGAAAACCTATAAAAATAGGAAAGTGATTTGAATAACCTCTCATCATTCTCACATAAGTATTCTCACCATCATACATATCCTGGATCGACCTAATGTATTCCACGGGAATCCCTCAAACCTCCAAGAACCTCTACAAAATCTTCCTAGTAACTTTGTCTTACACCATCTCAAGATCAATGAACACCAAGTGAAAGTCCTTTTTACTCTCCCTATACTGCTCTACTAATATCCTCACAAGGTAAATTGCCTCATTAGTTGAGCGACCTGGCATGAAACCAAACTGATTCTCAAAAATGGTCGCGATCCTCCTCAACCTTAATTCTACCACCCTCTCCCAAACCTTCATGGTATGACTCAATAATTTAATGGCCCTATAATTATTACAACTCTGAATGTCTCCCTTGTTCTTATATAATGGAATCATCATACTCCATTCCAAGCATCAGACATCTTTGATTCTCTACAAAAGATATTAAATAACCTTTTCAGCCACACCAAACCTACCCTGCCTGTGCTCCTCCAAAAATCCATCGAATCTCGTCTGGCCCAGTCGCCATACCCCTACGCATTCTTCGAATTGCACCCCTAACCTTATCTTTCTTGATATGCCTACAATAACCATAATTATGACACCTCTCTGAGTTCTCCAAGTCCCCCAGCACAAAGCTTTTTCTACCGTCCTTATTTAAAAGTCAATGAAGATATAACTGCCACCTCCTCCTAATAAAGGGATCCCCCATCAAAACTTTTCCACCTCCCTCTTTATACACTTTACTTGGTCCCTCCTCTCCATAGTCTTACTAGGACTATACAACTTCTTATCCTCGTCTTTCTTCTTTAAAGTCACAGATAATATCTCAAAAGCTATTGTCTTAGCTGCTATAACCGCTAACTTAGTCTCCTTCCTATCTAACTTATACTTCTTCATATTAGTCTGCTTCTCCTCATCATATTTTCTCTCCACCAACTTCGCATATACCACCTTCTTAGTCTCCACCTTTCTTTTAATTTCTTTGTTCCATCACCAGTCCCCCGATGCTTTCTAGAACAACCTCTCAAGATACCTAACACCTCTCTAGCCATCTCCCTAATACAATTGGTTGTCTTCTTACACATACTATCCATATACCCTCTACTCTCCCAAGAATCCCTCTTCGCCAACTTCCTTTATATTCTAAAGCACTGGCAAAAGTCAAGCTTCTTTACCTAATTTTGGGCTGCTCCTCCATACCTCTTTTTTTTCTGCCCTTATTAATTACTAAGTCCATTACTAAAAGCTAATGTTGGGTCGAATGATTCTCGCAAGGTATGACTTTACAGTCCTTACATAATGCTCTATCTACATTCTTAAGGAGCAAAAAGTCTATCTAAGTCTTGGCCACTGAACTACGAAACATAATAAGGTTTTCCTACTTCTTTCCAAAGCTCAAATTTGCTGTCCACAATCCAAAATCCCTAGAAAAATCCAAAATAAAAGCTCCTCTATCATTCCTTTCCCCGAAATAGAAATTGCCATGAACATCATCATAATATCACTATAAATACCTATATACCCATTGAAATCTCCTCCCATGAACAACTTCTCAGTAATTGGGATGCCCTTTACCACCTCATCCAAAACCTCTCAAAAACCCTTTTTCTCCTGCTTGTCCAAGCCTACTTGTAGAGCGTAGGCACTAATAACATTCATCATAGACCTTCCAATGACAAACTTAATAGACATTAACCTATCACTGAATCTCATAACCTCTACCTCCCTCCCCCTAATTTCTTCATTTATAAATATACCTACCCTATTTCTATGTCTAATGCTACCTAACACAATTTATACAAATCTATATCTTTTTCCTTAGTGCCTAACCATTTAGTTTCCTGGACACAAGATATAATAACCCTCCTATTTCTAAGAATATTTACCATTTTCATAGAATTACCTTGATGAAACACCCAAGAATATGACTTTTCAAAAAATTTTATTGAATGGCAATGATCATGATATGTGTGTTGTGTTGTGTACTTGTTGTGTGTTGTTTCCAACTTGTGTAAGGACTTTTTAGGTAAATATTAGGGTGTTAACTTTTATATACAATTACCTATCCATGTGTTAAAGAATACACTTAGACTTGAACCCTTAAAAGAGACAACAACTTGTTAGCAGTCTCTGTAGTGGATACGATTGGGGGTACTTGAGTCGTACCCTAGGTCACGACTCGTACCCACCATGATATCCTATTTAGTACCCTAAAAATTATGTTAGGTTAGAATAATATCCACCATATGATAAGGTCATCCATTGGTCGTAACCAAGCTCACGAGTCGTAAGTTTCCTAACCATATGAAGTGAAACCTAACCAAGAGTGGACTATTTTGGTTACGAATGGTGTATACGAGTTAGGTAATGAGACTTACCCTTAGGATATGACTAAAAGATGCCTTTTATCACCCATAATAGTATGTTTAACCTATGAGAAGGCTAGGGTATGTGTTAGGGTACCACTCGTACCCTAGGTAATGATTGCCAAGTGAAACGTGATGGGGAGTCGTACCCCTGCACATGTGTGTTTTCCAAATTTTAACCAAGGACCTTTTATTCATTTAACTTTTCTAAAAATTTATGTCCTTGACCTATATAATTCATAGTATCCTTGTTAGTCTTCATTTTTTAAGACTCAAACAACCTAAATACTCTAAAGGCTCTAGAGGCAAGATTGGAGGCTAGGATTTGAAGATTTGCATCTTGTGACAAGAGAAAGAGTAAGATAGTTGGTGTGCCATATTGTTTAAGGCATGTATATCTTCCTCCCTTTAAATAAATATAAACCCACGTATTTCACACTTGGATTAGTAAGTGTACATGGTCGTTTTGCATCAAATAAAAAAATTATTTTGCTACTGAATAATGAATAATGGTGATTCTTCTTGATACTTGTGTTGATATAAATTATTGATGGTAGATTGAATATGTAGATGCTTATTGTATGCTTTTTAACATGAGGGTCTTGAGTAACCCTAGTCTTAATGATTTCTACCATGTGAATGACCTTATTAAGGGTATGCACCCAAGGTGTTTGTGAAAATGTCTACGTGAAATGAGTAGTTGCATGTTGACTATGTGTTGAGTTTGGTAAATGGCCCAAATGAGTATGAATAATTATTGAATAATATTGTGAAGGTATTTGAGCCATGTATTGTGTAAATGATAATCTTGATAGTTGATGACTAAAGAAAAGGTATAGCCCTAGTCATTAAAATGAACTTAAATTATGTATAGAACCGATGGTGGAAATAATATGATATAATATTGTTGTTGACATGTAAATGGTTGTATGGTTCTTGACGACCATAAATTTACTTGCATGTTGAATTGATTAAAGGCATTGTCATATTGAGATGGTTGAGCAATAAAGGCTCCCATGAGGACTATCTGGTCACGTATAATATTTGAAATGACTAAATGAGCTAAGAGCCTTGATGAGATGTGAATTGGGTAAATGTGAATGCATGAACTAATGGGTCAAGAGTTCTAATGTCAATCGATGGTTCCAATGAACAACGGGTGATTCGAGTTTCTCGTCTAATGAAATGACTAGTGATTCGAGTTCCTAGTTTAATGAAATAGTAGTCAATTTGAGTTCCTCATCTAATAACACGACTAGTGATTTGAGTTTCAAGGCCGGTGTAATGACTGGTGATTTGAGTTCCTAGTCCAAAGAGATCTCTTGAGGTTACAATAGCTTGTCTAAAGATGTGGCTAGTGATTCAAGTTTCAAGGCTGGTGATAAGGCTAGCGATTTGTATTCTAAGGCTGGTGATACATCTAGTGATTTGAGTTCCAAGGCTGGTGATATGACTGGTGATTCGAGTTCCTAGTCTAATGAAATAAAGTCTAAAAAAATGGCAATGAGATTTTGTCAATGGGCCAACTTGATTGAAAGTTCTTCATTCCATGACATATGAATGAATAAATTGAGAATGTGTGTGATGCCTTCTTTGATTTGTGGTCTATTATGAGCTTGTCGTATATATCCATGTGTATGAGTGAAAATATGGATGAATCTTGATTTCTTGAGTCGCATATGAAGGATCTATATGTAAGGATAAGTGTGTGAATGTGATGAAATATGTTATATTGACTTGTTGTTGATTGAAAATGTATTTTATCACATGTCTTTGACTTACATACTAGCGTTCCAACTGCTAACAATCTCTGGATGGTACATCTCCACGCGACGTAGGTACTGGAGCTTCTTCTTCTTTTCCCGCGCAATGACTTATAGATTAAAGTGGTTCATGCATTGACTTGAAGGGGTGAGCTTCCTTAAATATGAAAGATATTCATTTCCAATTCCTTATCTTTATACTTAGTCTCTTTAAGACTTGGTTTGGCTATAGTCGGGGGTTTCTCCCGAAATATACTTTTGTTAACATTGGTCTTATATAGAGGTATTGTGAACAACTGTGAACTTGGGTGTAGTTATTATAATGACTCTAATGTTGACTTATGTTATTATTTCTAATATTCTGATATATGAGTTGGAGTTCCTTCTAATCATATGACAATAAAGTGTTTGGGTTGGGTTATTAGGGTGACCTCCTGTTCATATGAGCTTGAGGTTCCCATATGACATGGTCTGAAGTTCGGGTCATTTCAAGTTGGTATCAGAGCCTAGGTTCATGGTCACTTAGGTTTTCATAATAACGTGTCAATTAGAGTCTATTTTATGGGAATGAAGCACACCACACTTATAAAAGAGAGGCTATGAGACCTCTTAGGAAATGTTTCCCTTTCATGTATTTCAATCTTAAGCTATAAAGTCTATGTTCTTGAATTTCTCTATTTCCATTTACTATCTTTCAGATCATGCCTCAAATGTTATTTGAGACTCAAAAAAACTCTTTGGATCAAACTGAGGACCCTATGGATAGAGTTCATCCATCTATGGGAGTTTAGACTCGTTCTAAAGCTGTAACATCCAAGCATATTTATGGGGTCCCTCCTATTCCTACTAACCCTGATTCATCTTTTTGAAGGGATTCTACTAATCAATGTTTCGTCGCTCTATCAACCTCCTAACCCAATTGGTGGCTTCTCAAGCAGAGAGTGGTACTCCAGCTAGCATTTCTTCTGAGGACACAAGAATTGGACAATTCATGAGGTTAAGCCCTCCTTTGTTATCCGGTATGAAGGTTGAGAAAGATCTCAAGGCTTCGTCGATGAAATGGAGAAGATTTTTTGAATCATAGATGCTTTGGAAACTGGGGTGTTGAGTATGACTCCTACCAATTGAAGGATGTTGCGTACCTTTGGTACAAGAGTTAGGAGTTATCTAGAGGTATTAATTCTAGTCGGCTTAATGGGTGGATTTCTCTGAGGCTTTCTTTGACCGCTTCTTTCCTCAAGAGTTGAAGGAGGTAAAATTGGAATAGCTTGTGAACTTAAAGCAAGGGAGAATTTCCGTTCAAGAGTATTCCTTGAAGTTCCACCAATTGTCAAAGTATCCTCCCAAAATGGTCTGTAGCATGAGGGCTAGGATACGTAAGTTCGTATAGGGACTGTCTCATGAGTTAGTCTATGGGAGCAAAGAAAACTTGTTAATTGACAATATGGATATCTCTAGGGTGACTGTGTATATGAAACAAGTAGAGGAAGAGAAGAAGAGACAAGCTAAGTTTATTGAAAAGCAAGGGAGAAAGTTTAGGCTTTCCGAGAGTAGTGGTGGAAATAGTGGAAAGTGGCCACGAAAGAAGTGGGGGAGTTCAAGTTAATTCTTATTGGCTAGTATCCACTCTCCTTACCTAAAGTTTTTGGGTGGTTGTCAAACTTATTTTAGTGGTGAGTCCAGGGCACAAGGTGCCCAATTCCATACTAAGGGTGCTCAGTCTACTCCACCCTGTCCTCCCTACATATTCTGTGGTCAGAGTCAATGTGGTGAGTATGAGACGGGAAGAGGAAGATGTTTTTATTGTTTTATTCTTGCGCATATACAACGAGAGTTCCCCTATCGAATTGATACACTAAAGGAAGGCTAAAACTGAAAATGGACACACAACGAACAAAAAAACAGCAACTACAATAAAAAGAAAACACAAAAAAAGGAGATGAAGAAGATTTTCATAGAAATAAAATGATAGATAATGAGACCCTTACTATCACTAATGATTATCATAATAAAGTGTATCAAAACTTCAAACACACCTCACCAATGGTAGTTCAAACCTCACTCTTAGGTGGACCAAAGGAACTCACACTACTCAATCACCCTTTCTTGCCAAATGTTCAACACAAATGAAAATCCATTTAATTGCATTAAAAAAGTTTTGAAGTCTTTTACAAAACCTACACTAAGATGGATTTTCCAAGACCTACACTAATGAATGGATGCTTAGGCGAATAGGGCCCCTATTGCTACTCTTCTTCCCGTACCAAAGGGTGTTGTGCCTGCTGCCGCTTTAGTCTCTTGCACCGGTACTGGTTGGAACTGTTTGTATGCACTTGCTACCTTCCAGGATTCTAAGGCATCTTCCAATGTGGTCACGAATATGTTGAGACTTTTCTTCTGTGATACGTATTATTTGCTTGATCCAGTATCTTCTCTTTATTATGTGACCACGTATGTGGATATGCTTTTTGATTATGGTCTCGAGAGTCTATCAGTTCCTTTTTTTATTTCTACCTCAGTTAGAGACTCTGTGGTTGTTAAAAGAGTCTATAAGGGGCGTGTGATATCTATTTGTGGTAGTGATACTCTTTTTGATTTTATAGAGTTAGACATGGTTGATTTTGATGTGATCATGGGAATAGACTGGTTCCACTCTTGCTATTCTTTCTTAGATGATCATACCCATGGGGTCATGTTTAAATTCCCTAATGAGCCATTCATTGTATGGGAAGGTGGTCCTTTCGTGCCTAAGGAAAGGTTTATTTCTTATCTTAAGGCCCAAGGGTTGATTTCGAAGAGGTTCTTCTATCATTTGGTCTTAGTTTCCCGATGATATCCCCATTGTTCCTCCTGATAGGGAAATTTATTTTGGGATTTATCTTGTTCTAGACACTTGTCTGATCTCTATTCCTACTTATAGAATGGCTCCGATGAAGGTGAAAGAACTTAAGGAGCAATTGAAAGATCTTTTAGATAAAGGTTTCATTCGGCCTAGTGTGTCTCCTTGGGGTGATCCTGTGTTGTTTGTGTGCAAGAAGAATGGTTTTCTTTGTATGTACATTGATTATCTTCAGTTGAACAAAATGACTGTAAAGAATAAATATCCTCTTCCTAGGATTGATGATTTATTTGATCAACTTCAGGGTGCGAAGTGTTTATCCAAGATTGAACTTATATCGGGTTATTATCAACTTAAGATTAGGGATGCAAATATCCCTAAGATGGTATTTAGAACCCGGTATGGCCACTATGAGTTTCTTTTCATGTACTTTGGGTTGACCAATGCCCTATCGACATTCATGGATTTGATGAATAGGGTCTTCCGTCCATTTTTGGACTTGATTATCATTGTCTTCATTGATGATATCTTGGTCTATTATAAGAGTGAGGTGGATTATGTATATTACCTCTGTTCCATGCTACAAACTTTGAGACAACAACGTTTGTATACCAAGTTATTTAAGTGTGAGTTTTTGTTTAAAGCCATAGGTTTTCTAGGTCATGTCATCTCTAGTGAAGGGAGAAAGGTAAATACCCAAAATATTGAGGTGGTTAAGAAGTGGTGTAGACCCACGACTCCAACTAATTTTTGGATCTTCTTAGGTGCAGTAGGTTATTATAGAAGGTTTATGGAGAGTTTTTCCATTATAGCTGCCACATTGACAAAATTGACCTAAAAGAAGGTCAAGTTCGTATGGTCCGATGTGTGCGTTGGTAGTTTTGAAAAGTTAAAAGATAAATTAACTTCGGCTCCGGTGTTGCCCTTGCCCGAGGGTATTGATGGTTTTGTGGTCTATTATGATGCTTCTCATGTTGGTCTTTGTTGCGTGTTGATGCAACATGGTAGGGTGGTGGCCTATGCTTCGAGGTAATTGAAAGTTCATGAAAGAACTACCCCACCCATGATCTAGAATTGTTAACAGTGGTCTTTTCTTTGAAAATTAAGCGGTATTATCTTTATGGTGTTTATTTTGATATCATTTATGATCATAAGATCCTCCAATATGTGTTTACACAAAAGATTTGAATATCCAGCAAAGAAAGTGGCTTGAGCTATTAAAACATTATTATATGAGTCTTTATTACCATCTCGGTAACGTGAATGTAGTCGTCGATGCTCTTAGTAGATTGTCTATGGGGAGTTTGACCCATGTTGATGAGTATAAGTGAGAATTGGCGAAAGATATTCATAGATTGGCTAATATTGGAGTTTGACTTGCGGACTCCGACGATGGTGGTGTGTTTTTGCATCAGATATCTCAATTATCTCTTGTTATTGAGATAAAGGAAAATCAAGTCTTTTACCCCAAATTGATGAAGATCAAGAGTAATATGGGTTAATATAAAGTTGTGGACTTTGTGATTGGTGGTCATTGTATCTTGAGGTACCAAGGTAGGATATGTGTTCTCGACATCGATGGATTGAGGGAAAGGGTCACAGTCGAGCCTCATAGATCCTGTTGAGCTATTTATCCCAGTTCCACCAAGATATATCATGACCTTAGAGAGTTCTATTGGTGGAATAATATAAAGCATGATGTCAAAAGCTATGTGTCTAGGTATAGTGTGTTGACAAGTAAAGGTTGAGCACATGAGGACCGGTGGCCTATACCAAGAGATTGTATTGCCCGAGTAGAAGTGGGAGTCTATTAATATGGATTTTTTTACTAGTTTTTCTAGGTCACGGAATCAATGTGATTCTATTTGTGTCATTGTTGGTTGAATGACCAAGTCCTCCCATTTCTTGCCCGTGAGAACTAATTTCTCGATGTAAGATTATGGCAAGTTATATTTTGCAAAAATCATGAAGTTGCATGGTGCTCTGACATCTATTATCTCGGATCGTGGTCCTCCATTTTCATCCCACTTTTGAAAGTCATTCCAAAGAGGTTTGGGAACTAAGGTATGCCTTAATACTGCTTTCCACCCGCGAACAGATGTTCAAGCGGAAAGAACTATCAAAACACTGGAGGATATGTTGCGGGCTTATGTCATTTATTATGGTGGTAGTTGGTATGATCACTTTCCTTTGATTGAGTTCTCCTATAGTAATAGTTACCATTCTAGTATTAGCATGGTGCCTTTCGAAGCATTGTATGGTAGGAGATGTCGATCTCCAATTGGGTGGTATGAATTTGGCGAGGGTAAGTTGTTTGGGACCAATTTAGTTAACCAAGCCATAGAGAAGGTGAAGGTGATTTATGATAGATTGAAAACCACCGAAAGTCTCAAAAAGTCCTATGCCGATGTGAGGCATAGACACTTAGATTTTAATGAGGGCGATTGGGTATTCTTGAAAGTATTTCCCATGAAGGGAGTGATGCATCTTGGCAAAAAGGGGAAGCTTAGTCCCTGCTATGGTTGTACTTACTTAATTGTGAAGAGAATTCACAATGTTGTCTATGAGTTGGAGTTGCCTCCTTGTATGCACTCAATTTACATAGTTTTCCATGTGTCTATGTTGCGGAAATATGTGGGTGATCCTTCCTTGGTTATTCCCTCGTAAGATGTTGGTATTTTGGACTCTTTGTCCTATGAGGAGATCCCGGTGAGGATCTTAGACTGGCAAGTTTGCAGGTTGCAATCAAAATATGTGGCTTCAGTAAAGGTTCTATGGAGGAACCGAAAGTCCGAGAAAGCTATGTGGGAGGCGAAAGAGGACATGAAGTCCAAGTACCCACATCTATTTCCTATTTTGAAAGCTTGTGATTTAGGTATGTGTTGATCTCTTTAATTTGATGTGTATCTTGGATTCAAGTTTCCTTTGATAATGGGCTCTAGTCCCTAAACTTTTAAGGAGCCATGTGACATTGATAAATAATGGGATTGGATTCCTTAGTGAATGAAATAAAGTGGTTAATTGATGATTGTGATAGGTGATATGTTGCATCCTTGTCATATGCTTATTTATAGATTGTGTAAGGGTGATTTGATTTATGTTGATGTGTTACCTTATGTTTATTCTTACCTTATCCATCATTCATGGATGAATGATCCTAGGTGTTTGAGAATGAAACACCCGAGAATGTGACCTTGCAAAATTTTTAGTTGAATGGCAATGATCATGATATATGTGTTGTGTTGTGTCCTTGTTATATGTTATTTCCAACTTTTGTAAGGACTTTTTTGTTCATATTATGGCATTAACTTTTATCTATACTTACCTATCCATGTGGGAAAGAATCGGAACACTTAGACTTGAAACCTTAAAGGAGACAACAACCTCTTTGATGTCTCTGGAGTGGATATGGTTAGGGGTACTTGAGTCATACCCTAGGTCACAATTCATACCCACCATGACCTCCCCTTTTGTTCCCGAGAAAGTATGTTAGGTAAGTATACTTTCCACCATACGACGAGGTTATCCTTTGGTCATAACCAATCTCACGAGTCGTAAGTTGCCCAACCATATGAAGTAAAACCTAACCAAGAGTAGACTGTAATCAAAACTATAAACAAAACTGTAAAGTGGATTCCATATCTAAACTGAGGGTCAAAAGATCAAATCTTGTTTAGAATATGAGAATAAACTAATTATAGGATGCCTGATAGCATAATCTTCTTGAAATATCAATATTCAAACTAGGGCTTAATAACCCATGCTTTAAATTCATGTCAAATCAAATTAATACTTCATGCTCAATAATCTTCTTGAAATACTTCAATAATTTTAGTCAAGATAATGAAATGAAAATCACAATATGATTCTTATAGATCAAAACATGAGCATGCGAAATCTTGATGCACTAAAGACTTTGAATATCATGCTTTATTTCATATAACTTGCAACATAATATAATGCTTAAATCTCAATTGATAATCTTTAAATCAAGTCTAAATAGAGGGGAACAAGCATGCACTTTCACACTTAAATCACTTTACAAATCCATAATATCAAAACAAGATAAGTTGGGTAAGAAACCTAATTGCAATATACGTAAATTCAACTTTAAAACTAGTTTTGGGCACAAAGAGGAAAGAGTATCCTTGTTCATAACTCCACACGCCTTATTTAATAAATTGAATGTGAAAGCTTGAACTTTAAATCTCTAATGGTGTTCTTGAAGCTTATTCTTGAAGTTCTTGAACCCGGAAGCTTGGAATATTAACTTTCTAGGATAAAATTTGGTGGAGTTATTGGTGTTATTGAAGGGGATAGGGTTTTCTTGGAGAAAAAGAGATGAATTATGATGTATCTAATGCTTTTGGGGCTGAAATTAAGTGTTATGGACGGATTTTGGTGAGGGGAAGTGACCAAAGTACCCCTATAACCCCTAGGAACTGAAATAGCATGTGAAATAGTTCTGTAACATGATTGACATCGCATCGATGACCGATGGATCATGTCCCAATCGCGTTGACGTACTACCTCACACGGAAAATTCAATAACTTTTCGCTCGGGTATCGGATTAAGGCGAAATTGGTATCGTTGAAAAGCTAATTCAATTATCTACAATTTTTTTGATCTTGAGGTACAAAATTCTATGTATATAAAAAGTTATACATATTCAAAGTAGACACTTGTAGAATCAAATACCAAACTTTGGACGAATCATAGGCTCTAAGCTCAACTTTTCTCTAAGTGATTCTTATGAATATTTTTCACCTCGAAAGAACATTAAACACGAGGATAAAAATCATGAAACTTATATTCACATGAGAATTATTTGGATTTTAGATTATACACGTAGGAACGACGATTCAAAGACTAGCTCAAAAATGCAGGGTATTACATTATCTCCCCCTTGGGAACATTTGTCCTTGAATAAGGATGATTAGACTGAGGGTACTAAGGTAACTGTGATTATATTTTGAACATGCATGACTACAAAAATGATTGCATAACTAATCCTTAAACATGATACATGCACTGAATATCATGAACTGAACTGATTTCTTGACTACATGCAATGACATGAGAATGGTTATAAGGCTGAGATAGGAATGAGAGAGTCGACTTGTGAGTAACTATTACCTTAGTATGGATCTAGTTTCGTGAAGAAAATATGAAAGGTTTAGGACATGAATGCTCGGGGTATTACAATACATCTCCCCCTAGTGATATTTCGTCCCCCAAATGATACTGTCTTCGCTGATATACTAAGGAAATATGAAGATGATGTACGGGAAACTTACGTACTGAATCATGAGTGAATATCTAGAATTTGAAACTAATTCATGATGCATGAACTGAGGTTAATTCACAATTTTCATGAATGCAAACAAACTACCTGTTGAAATGGCCATATTCATGAGACTTCGGATAGTAAGACTAGATGGAAAGTTTGAAATCTATAGAAGCTTATTTGATTAATTGCTAAACGAGATTGTAGGCTATATGGACTGGATCATACTGACTGCCCATACTCAAATGTAGTATTTTTTTCAACACTCTTCTACAAAAATCTAATAATATTAGGTAGCGAAGAATTTTAGGCATGATCTGAACAAGACATCTGACTAAGGAATCACAACATTGATGCAACTCTATAGCTTGGAACATAGGCATATAAATCATAAGTTAGGATAGAATTACTAGGCCTTAGGCAATGCAACTTCTTACTTTCAAACATAGAAACACTTCTCAAATACTCCCTCAACTATACTATTTCCCTTAAATACCATATTCATTGATTCAACTTCTAGTTCTCACATGGTCGTTCATAAATCCATCTACTAATGTCTAAACTGAACTGTCCTATCATCATGATCAACCCTAACTCGAAATCACAAGGTATAAATATAACACCATAATTGAACTGGACTACCAACGACATAAGTGAGTGCCACATTGCTCTACCGACGCGATATGTTATGCGTCGCATTGCTCCCTACCAACATGATATACGATGCGCCGCAGCCATATCATGTTGCATCACTATTTTTACTATCCAAATAGGTCTCAAACCTCGCCCAAAAAATCTAAAACTTACATGAGTTGTACTGTTGACAACCCCAATCATGGATTCACTTAAATATTTACATTCCAAGGTCAAGAAGATTGGAAACTAACGCGCTCTACATTCATCCACTTATTCACCAACATGACATTCAAGCTTATTTTTATAATCACATATGAACGTCAAAACAAACACCAGTAATAGCATACTCCTCATATTTATTAAACCTTTATCACACCAACTCCCACGAACTGCACCAAGAACAAACACACACAAATTTCAACTAACCACAACATGTAACAAAGACTTGGCCTCAATATTACTTCACACTTATGGCCTTAGATAAAACAATCATACAATGATATTTCATCAACAAGAAATATTTACTCATCACCACTATCATTACATAAGGAGAGGTCACTGAAAGGTTATAACATGAGAACTTGAAGCAAGGAAGGATACTATACATAACTTGACACTTAACTGAGGCCTGAGGAATAGAGGATCAATATTATGGATTCATCAAAAAAGATCTGAATTAAGGGCATACATAGATATAAGCTGAACCTCGCTAATCATTAGGAGTGTAGCATGAGTAATGGGAAGTGATCATACTATAAAGGATGAGTACATGAGTCTTGAGCTAAATGACCTAAGTTTGGAGTTCATAAATTCTTGGAACATGATTCGTACTGCTGAATGAATTGGAACTCCTCATTGTGATGACTGATGTACTAATACTGAAATAAGAATGAATCAAGAATCTTCGTCCCAAACTGGCAACACTACCAGAATTTGAAAATCTGACTTGGTTACTTAACCTATCAACCCCCCCTCAGCTTTAAGGAATCATTCTAAGTTTGTGGAACTCCTTTACTAAACTCTAACTAAACTGCCACCACTTTAATATAGACCCTGGGGGTATAAAAATACACTTAAATAATAGAACTTAACCCAAAAGACTACACCTAGGAGTGTAAAACCCCTGCTAATACTTCCTTCTAAGATACAACCCTATCTTTATACAGCCCCAATAGTCATCATATAATACTTGAACACTTACTAACTTAGAATCTTCATGAGTATCCCCATAGAAGGAGTGCGCACTATCTAGTACTTCAACTCTTATTTCTATTAGCTCAATCTTCAAAGACTCAAACTTAGATTCTAACACTTAACATGGATATCACCAAACCTTTAATGAACCATACTACTTCCATCATACCCTACCAATATCATGCCTATAAACTTATATTTCTAAACCATGAGAATCAATATCATATCAAAAGGCTCAGCATCATCAGTCATAACTCCTTAACCTTGATATTAAGAACACCATGTACTATATAACTAGTCTTCTTTCACTTAGCAACTCAAGGGTACTACTAACTACACACGATACTTAATAACCTTAGAAAATAATGAAACCCCAATATCACCTTGGGAAAGCCTCTACATCATACCTACAACATCATATTTAATCTCAAATCGATAAACTTAAATTCTTGCATTCATTGTTTCAAGCCTTTTGGTTCACCTCTGTATAACTAGCATCAATAATCAAGAAACCATTAAATCCACCTTGATGATCATCCACTGTTGAAACTTAGTGTCTAGGTCTAGGCATGATTAACAACCCAACCTCACATACTATTCTCACTTGGAAGCTATAAGATAAGACATCAAGAAACACTAGTCCACTAGAACCCCATAATAATAATAATTGATCACGAGTCTATGGACTATATTATTATAATCTATTAGCACATCCTCCCTCTACACATCACTACTATTCACCCATCTATATACCTAAATTCCTTTCATAGTTCTATAAGTTTCAACTAAACTCTTTTTTACAACCTCAAGGAAAACCTAAATTAACAATAATAAACTACCAAATACTTCATTAATAATTTATACTTTTCTAACACAATAATTACCATCAATAACTCCTTTCATACTTCAAGCAAACAATAATTCACCTTAACTAATAACTCCTTCTCTACCTTCTACTAAACTAACACATTAGAACATATCACCATGATGTAAAATCTATAGCATGCATAAGTTTATCTCTATACTTTCCATCAATCATCATTCCCATTTTTCTTGTCACTAAAATTCTATACCCATACTTCCTACTATAAGAAGGTTCTACTACTTATGAATTATAACACTTTAAGTTGCAATATCTCCAAATACAAACTCTGATCAATAATCTAAGTTCATACTATCTCCTCTTATGAACACTATCTATATTAAAGGAATAATAAGGAATATAAATGCATTTATTATTCTATCTTAACTGAACAAATCATATGGATAAGGACATAAATTTTATTTGAAGAAATTATAACACACTAGTGAGCTCCTCTCAAGCCCCTATATGACTTCTGAAGTTACTAATAGTAAATTTGTGAGCATCATCTTTGGATGAATTGGAACTTGTTATTCATGTGATCTCAAGAATATAACATAGATAGAGAATTATGGAGTGAGTCACGAATCAATAGATGTTTCTGAGAGAAGAACTTTATAGCTCGATCTAGAGTGTGAAAGAAGGGAAACTTTTCTTATATGCCATGTAGCCTCTCGAAGAAAAGTACAAATATATTCGTACCATCCCACAAGAATCTAATAGATACAGCTTCACAGACTCCCTAGGACACTTGAAACTTGTGCTATGATACCATGGGTCTTGAGATGTCACACAGTGCTTAGGAACACAAGTGGTCCCAAGCTAACCCTTGTACTAGCATACTGCTAAGCAACTGATTTACATATGTATAAAATGACTAAAGTTACTGTGCGGAAATATAATCATTATGAAATTTAGAAAAAATACAATACTGATATAATTTTACATTTTGATAAAATTGAAGAGCAGAACTGAAATTACATGACCGACTCTGACTGAAAGCTGTGAAGCCTCTACTATACTGACTATAGATAGCTGGGATGAAACTCCTACTACCACTAATCAATACATATGAGTAAGAAAGTAAAGTACATAAATAACATCTAAATGAAGTCCCTAAAGTAGGAGGACTCATCATTTGCTAGAGGGAATCTGCAACTATGTTATCGTGATATATGGACTACAAATGAACTGGTACCTACACTATCAAATAATATAGTACATAGATGTCTATCCAGATCAGTACTTTTTGAATGTACTGAGCATAAGGGGTGAATGTATAAGTAAAAACAATATCTCAATGTCCGTATAAACTTGTAAAATAATGCATGCTAACTATAAATGACTCATATTGAATGGAATAAATGAAAGATGAAAATCAGGAATCATGAATGATAAAACATACTGTAATCATGAAACATGTTTTGTAACACTGGTTGAACTAGAACTCCTTAAACTAGGAACTGTAAGCGTTCATGATTGCTAACGTGCACGAGTATGGGCTATGATCATAGAGCTGACATGTAATACATGAATGGGTATCATAATAATAATGGTTTTTTAGAGTCTGAAGTACGAGTCTGAGATGATCAACGGGTTCATCCTTATTACGAGAATAGACAAGAGTGTCATCTATGTAGACCATGACGAACATATCCAAGTACTATTTGAACACATAGTTCATCAAGTCTATGAAAGCTACTGGGGCATTAGTAAGACCAAATGACATGACTAAGAATTTGAAGTGACCATACCAAGTTTTGAAAGCTATTTTCGGAATGTCACATTCTATGACTCTGAATTGATGATAGCCTAATCTTTGGTCTATCTCAGAAAAGTAACTGGCACCCTGAAGTTGGTGAAACAAGTCATCAATTTTGTGAAGTGGATACTTGTTTCTTGTCCGTGATTTTATTTAGCTGACGGTAGTCCATACACATTTTGAGAGAACTGTCTTTCTTACGCACGAATAAAACTGGTGCACCTCACAAGGACAGATTGGGTCTAATGAATCCCTTATCAAAAAGATCCTTCAACTTTTCTTTTAATTCTCTGAGTTCTTCCGGAGCCATTCTATGTGGAAGAATAGATATGGGATGAGTATCTATAAGAAGGTCTATTCCAAAGTCGATTTCCATTTCGGGAGAAACTCCGGGAAGATCTTTGGGAAACACATCTGCAAATTCACATGCTATTGACACTGATTGAAGAGTAGGGGTTTCTGAACTAGAGTCCTGGACTCGAACGATATGGTAGATATATCCCTTAGATATCATTTTTCTTGCCCGAAGGTAAGAAAGAAAATGACCCCTAAGTGCTGAAGTACTACCCCTCTACTCTAGGATGGGCTCATTCAAAAACTAAAAATGGACAATTCTATTTTTGTAGTCGACTGAGGAATAGAAGGAATGAAGCCAATCCATGCCGAGAATGACATAAAAATCGGTTATCTCTAATTTGACTAATCTGTTGAAGTGACTTTCGGAGATATCAAGACCAGATAGTTCCTGTATACCCGCTAGGCTATGATATATTTACCCACTGGGGTAGATACTGAGAAAGGCTCTACTAGAATTTTATGACTGACTCTAAAATCAACTACCATAAATTGAGTAACAAAGGACAAAGAAGCTCCTGGATCTAGCAAAGCAAAATCATATAAATGGAAATCTTGAAATGTACCAGAAACCATATCAAGAGAACTTTCCAAATCCTGTTAGGACTAAAGATCATAGAGTCTATTTGGATGCTGCCCATTGGTTGCAGTGGATGCGGCACCCTACTAATTTGGGTGACCGGACTGAGCTGGGGGATGATTATACTGACTCCGAGAACCTGGCTAAGGGCAATCTCTGACCTTATGTCCTGGCTTTCCATATAAAAAACACACATCATTGCCATCTATACAGATACCTTAGTGGTTTCTGCCATATTTCTAGCAAAAAGGATTGGTTCGACCACTCTTTGGCCTAGCTGTTCTAGCCCTCTTATTCTTTCTCCCCTATTTCCTATGCCTCTCCTCCTTACTCTGCGAAGCATGAACTATAAGACTAGATAGGATAAAATCTAGATGACTATTTTTAGCAACTACTAAATGATCTAAAAAAGTTAAAGCAGCTCTAAATTCAGTGTTAGAAACATGCTCAGTCAGGGGATCTGCCTTAATGGGCAGAGGGGATGACTGGTTTTCATTACTTGTTTTGTTAGTTTGTCTGGAAGACATGTTCTGGAAGCATAAGGAAGAGATGAATTAGAATTATAACTTAACTTGAGCTCATGCTCACTCGCACGACATGAATACGAAAAGTGTGGCGCGCTACACACCCACGCACAAGACTCTACTAGATGTGACTTTCAAACTTCCTAGGACTCTATTAAATCTTAGGCTCTGATATCAAGTTTGTAACGGCTCGAGTCTGTACCCTGTATGCTACACGGTTCTTATAATCCCGAAGGATAACAAGCTAACCTAAGACTGGTACCTGCTGCATTAACTGAATGATAATACTGTAATATGCGAAAATTAGGTGAAAAATATACCATAAGGTTCAATAATATAATAAAACTGAATACGATATAACAATACCAAAATAGAACATTTGTCTGAAAATACTCTAGTCTAAAAAGCCTCTAAACTGTCTGAAATATGAAGTTGATGGGACAAGTCCCCAACTAACTTCGGCTACTAAAATAAAACTGAAATACTGAAATTATAATCATGTCCTCGAATAATGAGAACTCAACACTAACTATGAATGCTGAAAATCTGTAACTGCTAGGGATATCGGGAGCCCTTACATTTGAAGCTATGATATAAAACATCATAGCACAAAAGAAAGGTATGCGTCAGTACTTTGAATGTACTGGTATGCTAAGTGAGGTAGGATGAAATACATTGGTTCATATACATGAACAATACTGACTGAATGACATGAGTATAACTAGATGAGAGTACATGCATGAATACGTAAACTATAACTGAGATCGTGATAACACTGAATACTGAGTCTGAATACTGATTAACTAATATCTGAGTATACTAATACTGAATTACTGATAACTGAATGACTTTATTTGAAAGTCTTGATTTTGTGGAACTATTCTAAGTTTCGTACTGAACTGAGTATATGTCTGACAGTCCTGAATCTGTAGAATTGAACTGAGTTCTATACTAAGACTGAATCTAAAATTGAGACTTTAGGAGGTATTCATCTAATCGACATGCCCCTTTCTAAATAGATTGGGGTCCTACCTGCAACCGCAGTTGGAGGGGTGTCAATATCGTGCCACGGGTAAAGACAAGCTGTAAATTAACCCTCTCTGATAGGAAGCTCTTTCGTTAACCCTCCCTGGCAGGAAAAACACGAATGAGATGTATCAAACCCTTATAATATCTGACAGAAAGATATCTTAACCTATGCAGGCTACATATTTCTGTAATGCAGGGATTGCTACTAAGGGTCAAATCCTCTGCTGGCAGGAATGCCCCCATCCCTGGGTTAACTCGGTGCTGAATCCTACTCCCATCTGAATAGACACTGAACTGATTCCTAGTTCATACTAGGCTTGACTGAAATGTTACTGATTATATTATCTAATTGAACTGAACTTAGTTCTATTGACTGATGAAATACTACTGAATTCTGTTGTCAGGCTGAATTTACTGAGGTATGAACTGAATACTGAACTAGACTTGACTAATACTGAGTCTACTGAGTTTTTCCTGAGTTCTGTAGCTGACTGAGAGTACTGCTGTACGTTATATGACTGATACTATCCTGAGACTGACCATGGCTCTAGGTAATCAGCTAAATTATCGGGTATTAAATACCCCCAGGACTCGATAGCATAAATTATAAGACATGGAAAAATATTGAAATATGATAAATAACTACTTGATCATCATTCATTCATTGGGACATTCTAGCAAACACTTGCATGACATGAACTTGAATACATGCTAATCATGATATAATTTCATTATTTACTTCTCATGAATAACTCATCAACACTTGGAAGGCATTGTATATGCACATAGTATTAATCAACAATGAGCATCACAATTTCAATGCTTTTACATGAATTCACATAATAATACATACATAATAGTTATTTTTACATAAATCTTTCACTTAATCGTGGAATAGAAATCAAATCAACATTATAATCATGAATACACTTGAATCCAAATCATGGAAAGCATGAAATCAAGATACTTGAAATTTAAAAGAGTTTCTTGAACTCCAAGGGTGGGAGAAACCCTTGGATGAACACTTGACATACCTTGGTTGCTAAATTCCTTAAGATTAATGGTGGAATCTTGAGCCTTGAATTTGAAATTTAATCTCCTAGGGTTTTTATTCTTGAGTGTTTTGAGAAAAAAATGAATATAATTTGCTAATTGAGGGCTAAATCTCGAGTTATAGGGGCTTAAGAACATGGGAAAAAGACCCAATTACCCCTAAAGATGCAGTTTTTCAGTGACTAAAATTTGAACCATCGACGCGTAGACCGACATGCCGCGTCGTTGGCATCGATCCGATAGCCAATGCGCCGCGTTGAGTCCACTTTGGTTCACTGGAAATTTCCACTAGGAGCCAAGGAAAATATTGATCGATGCGATGGCCGCCACACCGCGCCAAGATCGCATAGATGCACTATTTTGGATTCCCAAACGTGGTTCAAATAAGGTCTAAAAAATACAAAACTCATTTGGGAACACCTACTGACATTCTTGATCATGAATTAGCCTAAATATTGAGATTTTAAGGTCATAGAGGTCGTGAAATAGAGTTTCCAACTTACGAAGGCCAAAATGACACTAACTTTGAATACTTAGCTAAAATCTTTTAAGTTTGGGACCCCTTAGCAAGCTTAAAAGACTAAGTTTAGCTTAGGATTTTGTGGGGTCTTATACATGTACTCTATGAAGGTGAACTATCTCTTAAACATACATATGAGCAAACCTCTCATCACTGAAGTAACTATTAAATGGGATGTAATGGGATGATTTGGCCAATCGATCTATGATGAACCAAATGATGTCAGAATAATGAGAAGTACAAGGCAACCCACTCATGAAGTCTATAGTTATCCGCTCCCAATTTCACTTAGGAATGGGTAATCTATGAAGCAGACACCCAGTCTCAGATGCTTGATCTCCAGCTATCAAAAACACAAGCAACGAGCTATAAAATCTGCTACATCCTTTTTCATACCACCTCACTAGTATTACAGTATTAAATTATGATACATCTTGGTCACCCTATGATGAATAGAATATTTGGAATAATGTACCTCCTCCAAAATTAGTTTCACCTAACAAACAACTGTCAACACACAAATTTGGCAACCGATCCTCAAAACACCATTAGAATCAAAAGGTGTTGGCCTAGCCATTCACTTAGCACCTTATCTCTAATCACCCCCAAACTATCACAATTAAATTGGTGAGCTCAAATCTACTCCGTCAAACAAGATTTAGAATAAACAAAGGATAAATGCATCCAAGTATCAAAATGTCAAGCCTAACCATCAGGATAGATAAAGACTAAACCTCTAAGGCTAGGGCCGCTCTTGGTTCAAGATATGTGATAAGATCCTCTACTAGTCATCTTCTATCTCAAGGAATCCACAACCATATTAGCCTTACTTGGATGATAATGAAAACTGAGATCATAGTCCTTAACAAACTTAAGCCAATGTCGTTGTCTCATATTAAGATCTCGATGGTGGAATAAGTATTGAAGGCAATAATGATCTAAGAAAATCTCACAAGGAACTCCATATAAGTAATGCCGCCAAAACTTCAACTTAAATACTATGGATGCTAACTCCAAATCATAGGTAGGATAATTTTTCTTAGAAGGCTTAAATTGATGAGAATGCAAGTAATAACCTTACCCTTCTTCATCAACACCGTAAATAAACCAATGCTAAAATCAATACAAAATATGTAAGACCCATGCCCTTCTTAGGAAAAAATAGGATTGGGATTGAAGTCAACAACTTATTAAGCTTTTGTAATGGACCAAGACTACCCCCTAGTCATTACACGGTGCATATGACCCCAAAGGACCACAAGATAACCCATGACATATATATGCTGTGAGCACTGAATAATAATACTGTATATAATAAGAAATTGGGATGAATTGCCATAAGGTTTAAAAAATCTAAAATACTGATAAAAATGTAAAATCTAATAAAATATCTTAAACTAAACACTGCCTCAACTGGTCTAGTCTAAAATCCCTCTAATCTGACAATCTGAAACTGGAGTTGAAACGATAATCCCCCAATAAATTCCATCTACTAAAATACTGAAACTACAGAAATAATAAAGTAAAAGAATATCCTCAAATGATGAGGACTTGATGCTAAATCTACTGTTGGCCGAATCTGAATTTAACTATCCACAGTCAGGAACCTGAGCTTCCGAACCTATGATATGAGACCTCATAGCGCAAGAGAAAGTATCCATCAATATTTGAAATGTACTGATATTCTAGATGAGGTAAGGCTGAATGCAAGGGTTCATATGAATGAACAATAACTAACTAATTGATATAGAATAATTGAAGTAAAAGTACATGAATAACTGAAACAACTATCAATACTAGGTATGCAATTTGTGTATGTAGATATACTATAACTGAGCTTTTCTGAAGCTAAGTACTAAGTTGTGATACTGAGTAACTGATAATCTGTGATTACTGATACTGATTAACTACATCTAATTGTCCTGACTCTGTAGAACTGAACTGAGTTCTATACTAAAACTAAGACTAAAACTGTGGAAGGTAATCATCTAACCAACATGCCCCAAATAAGATAAGATAACTGAGTTGGGATCCAATATGTAACCATAATTAGAAGGGTGTTAGCACCGTACCATGGGTACTAAAAACTACTGTAGAGTCAGTCATAACTAACAGGTGACCCCTGAGGTCAGTCCTAAGCTAGCGGGTAATCCCTGAGTATGTCAGTCCTATCTAACGGTGATATCTTATAGCCTACACTGGCTACGTAGTTCTGGAACTTAGGGATTGCTTCTAGGGACCCATTCCTAACTAATAGGTGAGACCCCATACCTAGGCTCTCTCAGTGCTAAATCCTACTCCCAACTGAAAGATACTGAACTGAGAATACTAAATTGAACTGGACTAATACATAGTTTACTGAGTTTTCCTGAGTTTTGTAATCGATTGAACTCTACTGATCGTGACATGACTAATACTATTCTATCACTAATACTGGCTCTAGGTAAACAACTAAATTATTGGGTATTAAATACCCCCAGGACTCAATAGCATGAAAAGTAAAGGAAAACATGATCTTGAATAACATAATAATGTTCACTTGATTATAATTCATCTATAGAGACATTTTATCAAACACTTGTAATGCATTAACTTGTATATGAATGGGGAATACATATTAGCATGCTTTGATGGCATTATTTCATTCTCATAGACAATTTATCAAACATATGAGGCACATTCTCATTTTACTAAATCATAAACACTTAGGGTAAACATGGTTATAACAATCAACTTGCAAATTGAAGGGTTTATCATGGATATCATGTAAATTAACTCATACTAGGAACAATTCTTGAAAATTGGAATTTGAATCATAGATAACATGTAAGCATGACAATTACAATGCCCAAACTTGAAAATTAATGGATTATAACATGGGGATTACTCAATTCAATATACATGTTATTAAATTTCATGGAATTTACCATTAATCAGGTGTTTAAAACTCAATAAATGTCAAACCATGAATACAATCAAATTTCATACATGTAAATCATGAATCATGAATCTTGAAGTTTTGAAAATGGATTCTTGGACTCTATGGGTGAAAGACACCCATAGATGAACACCTAAAATACCTTAATTTGTGAGTTTTTTGAAGTTCTTGGTGAATTCTTGAACTTTGTGCTTGATCTCTTGAACTAGGTTTTTGCCTCTTGAGAGAGTGGTTTAATTTGGGGGAAAATTGGGTGAATAATGAAGTAACTAGGTTAACTAAAAGTGAATTTTGTGTTAAAGGATGATTGGGGTGAGGGGCAAAAGAATTTAATGCCCTCAGATTTAAAACTCAAAATTAGTGAAAATTATCGATTTTGGCACCTGGCTCAATGCGGTGCTATCGCGCCGTGTCACTGGAGAATGGACAACTGGGAACTGGACGGGTGGCGTGATATGGAACCATCACAGTGTCTTGCTGATGAGATTTTGGTCCTTGGCATAATAGGGTTGAATCGCGTGGCCTCACTGGAAATTGACAATTATAAACTGGGTGTATAGCACGATGCGCCAATATCACGGAGTAACATTAGAATTAACGATTACCATTTGGTCATTCTCCCCAAAGCGTTGATGGCTCATGTAGCACACTGTCTTACTAAAATCAATCTAATTCTTTTCTCGGTTGTCGGATTTAGGCGAACTTTATACCATTGGAAAGCTAATTGAATTTCCTACGCAATGGAAGGATCTAAAATGAAATATACTGATAATTTCAAAAATTTGTTCTTGGATTACGCAAGTACTAAGACTTAAATTAAGCTAGGGAAATATGGGGTATTACAATATCTCCTCTTTGGGAAAATTCATCCTCGAATGAGACTGATTAAGCTGAGAAACATGACAGACTGAGTTAACACACAGAACACGAAAAACTAAAACCTGACTGCATGATTAAACTACTGACAAACTAAGTTCTTATACTGAACATGCATATCTGATGCATGAGTACATGACTGAGCTGATTCATGAATGCATGATCGAATATGCAATGGTAATGGAGTATCTAGATTATAACTATAACTGAACATGGAGTTGGGTATAGCTAAGAAAGACTGTTACCTTAAGCTAAGAATACTAATAAACCTGAGATCATTTACTGAACATGTATGAATGGGAACATGAGGGCAAGACTAAGCCTAAAACATGATACATGAACTGAATACGTGAACTGAAATGTTTCCTTGAATACATGCCATAACTTGGGAATGGTCATACGACTGAGATTGGAATGAGGGGGTCAACTTATGAGTACCCATTATCTCTAACTAGATTTCTGATATGAAGAGAGAATAGAAGGTTTAGAATATGAAAGCTCGGAGATTATAGTGCTTCTCCTCCTTGGGACGCTATGTCCCTCGAGAATGCAGACTTGGCTGAGATACTAAGGAAAAACATGAGATGATGCATGGGGCACCTACGAACTGAATCATGACTGAATATCTGGGATCTAAAACTGAGGCATGATACATAAACTAGGCTGAAATCGTAACTACTAGGATGTTCTATTTTGGGATAGGACGACTAGATAAAAATATGGGAAACCATCTGAATTTGTTTGCCTGACTGCTAAACTGAATTGCTAGCTTTACGAACTAACTCATACTAAAAACTTATACCCAATTGAAGCATTTCTGAGACACTTTTTCTATAAGGTTCTAATAACTTTAGGGAGGAAGGAACCCTGGTATGGTCAGAATAGGATATTTGTATAAGAAATAATAACATGGCTAAAATTGTGTAATATAGGCACTGATAACCATACCTATTGAGGTCTGAGCTGAACTGAATTCTCACGCTAAGTTCAAGCATACTAAAATCTCTGAAATACATTTAGCCACTTACACATCAACATGACATTCAAGCCAATCTTTATAACTAAAACCTCATGTAAAACAAGCATGTGACAATCTTTTATAAACATGAACTATTTGATAACTCCCATCTAAGCAACTGCTCATCACTACATTATTTCCTAAAGAGAGTTCACTGAAGATTAAAACATGAGGACCTGAAGCATGAATGGACACTATACTGAACTTGATTGAGGATATAAATGACATAATCTAGATTTAGATGATCATTAGAAGTATGGAACAAGTCATGAAAACTGAGCACACTGTAAGGCATGAGTACATGAGTCATGAGTTGTATGACCTGAGTTTGGAGTTTTTGTATTCATGGAACAGGATTCTTTATACTGAGTGAAATAGGACTCCTTATACTAGGAACGGTAAGCGTACTTGATTTTTGATAACATGCCCAAATGTGATCTAGGATCACAGAGATGACATATAAGGCATGAGTACTGACATTACTGTCATTACTACTAAAATCTAAAACCCTAACTTGGTTACTTGTTCGACAATCTCCCCCTTATCATAAAGACATCATTCTAAAGCTGTGAACTACTTAATCAACAATTCTAAACTGAGTTGTCACCACATTACTCTAAAGTATGGGGTAGACATTGAGGAGGGCTCTGCTAATATTTCTAGTTTGACACCAAAGTTGACGGCTTTATAAGGGTTACAAAGGAAGTAAAGCCTCAAGATCTAACAAGGAATAAACATAAAGATGAAAAACTTATAACGTACTCGTAACTATATCAGGAGAACTTCCCTGATCATGGAGAGACTGGACTGCATAACATCTATTCTGGCGTTGACCACTAGTTGTACTGGAAGTGGCGCCCTGCTGAGTTGGGCAATCGGATGGGACTAGAGTATGGTTAAACTGACCCTGTTGATGCAAATATTTTCCTCTCTGAGCCAATACTCTACACTCCCGCATCTTGTGGCCTGACTTACCATATCCAAAACACACATCGCTGCCTTCTCTATGCATACCTAGGAGATTTTTCACCACATTCTTCATAAACCAGATGGGTATGTCCACTGCTTAACTACCCCATGTTTTGGAGCCTGTCTCCCCATCATGACTATCATTCCTGAACTTTGGTACGGGCGCACTAGCTGAGGATAGAACTGGAACTAAATTTTTTGGATAAAACTGGGAACGGTTACCGCCTTCTGATTTAGGCTGAGCAAAACTAAACCACACAATCTGACACCCATTATACAAACTTGCTCATTCTGGACCTATTGTCTTCTACCACATGGGGAGCATACCTGGCTAATGGAGTAAACTTGAGGGAATACTCTTTCACACTCGTGCTGCCTTGCTTAAGGTTGATAAACTCTAACACCTTCGCATCTCTTATCTCTAAGGGAAAGAATCTATCTAGAAAGAAAGTAGCAAACTCTTCCCATTCTCTAGGCTCTGCACTTGTGCCCCTATCTACCTGCCACTGCTTAAACCACGTATGAGTTATATCTTATAGCTGAGAGGAATCTAACTTAACACTATCATTGAAAGTCACTCCCATTATATTTCTGACTTTCTAAATCTGATCGAGGAACACGTGTGGATCCTCTTTTGACTTAGATCCTGAGAATAGGGGAGGATTTATTAGGATGAAGTCTCAAATTTCGGTTGCAGCAGGATTGGCCACTAGGTTGGCCAGAACAGCAGCTGGTCATTCATTCTTAGCTATGACTGAGTTGGGTAGAGTAGTGAATGCAGTTCTGAATTTTGCATGAGAGATGTCCTTATCCAGGGGATCTACCTGAATGGGATGAGGGGCTGACTGATTTTCGGTCCTTCTTTCGTTAGTTCTTTTAGGAGGCATATTCTGTAGATAGAAGGAAGAAGTAGATTAGACTGAGAGTTTTTACCTATAGTTCATGCTCACTCGCATGACATAAATACTGAAAGAAGGGAAACTATTCCTAAAACATCTCATAGCCTCCTATCCATAAGTGTGGCGCGCTATATACCCATGCAAAAGACTTTACTAGATGCGACTTTCAGACTTTCTAGGACTCTGTTGAACCTTAGGTTCTGATACCAAGTTTCTAAAGACCCAAGACTACCCCTTGTCGTTACACGTTGCTTACGACCCCGAAGGACAACAAACTAACCCATGACTGATATCTGTTGTGAGCAATGAATAATAATACTGTATATAATGCGGAATTAGGATGAATTGAAATAATCTTCAAAATATCTAAAATACTGATAAAAATGTAACATCTGATAAAACATCTAAAAACTAAACACTGCCTGAACTAGTCTTGTCTAAAAAGTCTTTAATCTGAATTGTCTAAAAGTGGAGTTGAAGGGACAATCCCCCAACTAACTCCATCTACTGAAATACTGAAACTACTGAAATAATGAAGTAAAAGATTATCCTCGATTTCTTAAGACTCACTACAAAATTGTAATGCCCCGTGTCTGTACCCTGGATGCTACACATTGCTCAGAATCTCGAAGGACCACAAGCTAACCCATGATTGGTACCTGCTATAATAACTGAGTAATAAATACTATAATTATGCGAAAATAGGTGGAAACATATGCCATAAGGTTAAAATCTATAAATAAATCTGAATGCAGTATCAAAATACCAAAACTGGATATAAGTACTGAAAAACTGAAGAACTGTTTGAAAATACTCTAGCCAGAAAAGCCTCCAACTGTCTGAACTGTGGAGTTGATGGGACAAGACCCCAACTAACTCCATATACTAAAATAAAATTGAAGTACTATAAATAACAAGCCCGTTCTCGAACTATAAGGACTCATCACTACTCTGAAAGCCATGAATCTGAACTGCTAAGAGTGCTCTAGAGACCGTGCGTCTGAATCTATGATATAAGACATCATAGCATAAAGAAAAGCACACATCAGTACTTTGAATTTACTGGTATACTCATCGAGGTAGGGTGATATGCATGGGTTCATATGCATGAACAATAATAACTAAATAACATGAGTATGATTAAGTAAGAGTACATGCATGAATACATAGACTGTAACTGAGATCGTGCTAATACTGGGTACTGAATTGGAATACTAATAACTGATATCTGAGTTTGCGAATACTGTATTACTGATTATCTGAATGACTATATTAGATAGTTCTAAATACTGTGGAACCATATGGGTTCCGTACTGAGCTGAGTGACTACATCTAATAGTCCTGGATCTGTAGAACTTACCTGAGTTCTATTCTGAGACTGATACTGGAACTGAGACTGTGGGAGGTAATCATCTAACCGATATGACCCTTCTCTAACTAATTTAAGGTCCAAATTATAACCCCAGTTGGAAGGGTGTCAAAACTATGCCACGGGTAAGCTGTGAGTTAACCCTCTCTGACACGAATCTCTTTTGTCAACCCTTGCTGGCAGGATAACTCAAATGAGAAATATCAACCCTCATAATGTTTGGTAGGAAGATACCTTAACCGATACTGGCTACATAATTTTGTAATGCAGGGACTGCTTCTAAGGGTCTAACCCTCTACTGACAGGAATGACCTCATCCCTGGGTTAACTCGGTGCAGAATCCTACTCCCAACTGAATAGACACTGAACTGATTTCTAGTCTATACTAGGCTGGACTGAACAATTATTGAGATTACTATTTAGCTAAACTGAACTGAGTTCACTGAGTTCCGTTTACTGATGGAATACTACTAAATTCTATTATCTGACTAAGAGTACTACTGATAATGTTGTATCTAATATTGTTCTATGACTGACCATGGATGTATGTAATCAGCTAAATTGTCGGGTACAGGTACCCCCAGGACTCGATAGCATAAATTAAGAGACATGGAATAATATGAAACATGTAAACTATGAACTTGATCATCATTCATTCATTGGGGAATTTTGACAAAAACTTGCATGATATAACTTGAACATAAGCTAACTTGACATGCTTTCATTCTCTTAATAGTTCACATGGACAGTTTATCAAGAACATGGTGAGCATAGTATATGCACATAGTGTTGAACAACAAGTGAGCATCATAATTCATCTTAATTTCATAAGTCAAGGGTTTATCATGGATTTGAATGAATCTACACACATAATGATTAATTTCCCATGATATATATATATATAATCATGAATTATGAACTTAATCGAAATAACAATCATAGATACAATTTAATTCCAACCATGGAAATCCTAAAAATAAATTACTTAAAGTTCAAAAGAGATTCTTGAACTCCAAGCGTAGAAGGAACCCTTTGATGAACACTTCACATACCTTTGTTGAAATTTTTTTGAAAGCTTATGGTTGAATCTTAAGTTCTTGATTTTAAATTGGATCTTCTAGGGTTTTGTTCTTGAGCAAATTTGAGAAAGAATGACTATATTTTCTCTATAAGGAGTTTAATTTCATATTTTGGGGGTTGAGGGTCGAGGGGAAAAGACCTAAATACCCCCAAGAATGTGGTCTTTTAACAACTGAAAACAAGGTTACCGACACGCATGTTGACATAGTGCGTCGATGGCATCGATGCGATAGCCAATGCATTGCACCATATTCACATCGATTCACTGGAATTGGACACTTGTAGCTGCGTAAAATAGTAATCAATGTGATCGTCAACGCGACGCTTCAAGATCACGTTGATTCACTATTTTGGGATTCCAAAGGAGCTTTAAACAAAGTTTGAAAAATCTGAAACTTGTCCGGAAACACCTACGGACATTCCTGATTATGAATCAACCTAAACATCAACATTTAATAGATGTAAAGGTGACGAAATAATATTTCCAACCTTCGTAGGTTAAAATGACACTAATTCTGAGTACTTAGCTAAAATATTCTAAGTCTGGGACCCCTTGACAAGCCTAAAGTACTGAATCAAGCTTAGGATTTTGAAGGGTCTTACATTATATACCCCTTGGGAACATTAGTTCTCGAATGAGACTGAGATTACTGAGCGACTGACTTAATTACTGGGCATGAACATCTGGAACATGACTCTATAACTGATATTACTGGTATTCTGAATTATCATACCAAACATACATATTTGATGCATGGATATAGATGAACATAATTCATAAATGCATGACTGGGATTACTGATAAACTAAATTTATGTACTAAACATGCATATCTGATGAATGGATACATGATTGAACTGGCACATGAATGTATAACTGAACATGGTATGGTAACTGATACCAAGTGTATAACTGAAACCTGAAAATGAATCTAATTAAGCTTAAGGAAATTATTACCTTAAGTTGAGTCTGGATTAGTGAAGAATAGATGAGGATTCTTGGTTCGCATGTCTGCTTTTTCTTCCAAAGTAGCTCCCTCAACGGACTGATTTTGCCAAAGAACTTTGACTAGAGGAACTTCTTTGTTCCTCAGTCTGCGAATCTGATAGTTAAGGATTTCGACTGGGATCTCTTCATAAGAGAGGCCATTATGAATATCTATGCCCTCAATAGGGACTACGACTTCTGGGTCACCTATGCATTTCTTTAGCAAGGATACATAGAACACTGGATGAACTGAAGATAAATCTTAAGGTAACTCAATCTCGTAAGCTACCTTTCCAAAATAACTGAGGATTCGGTAAGGACAGAAATATCGGGGACTGAGTTTCCTTTTTTTCAAAAATGCTTCACTCCTTCCATAGGAGAAATCTTCAAGTACACATAGTCACCAATCTCGAACTTGAGATCCTTTTTGTGCACATCTGCGTACGATTTCTGCCGACTCTGAGCTGTCTTAAGCCTTTCCCTGATAAATTTGACCTTTTCTAAGGTATCGAACACTAAGTAAGGCCTTACCACTATGGCCTCACCCACTTTAAACTAACCAATGAGAGATCTAAACCTCATACCGTAAAGCACCTTAAATGGTGTCATCTGAATACTGGATTGATAGCTATTGTTATATGCGAACTCAATCAAAGACAAGTGTTCATCCTAACTACCTTTAAAGTCTATCACACATGATCGCAGTATATCCTCTAAGTTCTGAATGATCCTTTCTACGTGACCATATTTTAGAGGATGAAAGGCTATACTGAGATAAACTCGGGTACCAAGACCCTTCTGGAATGCTTTCCAAAAATGAGAGATGAACTGGGTACCTCTATCTGAGATAATGGATAATGGAACACTATGCAATCTAACTAGCTCCCTGATATAGAGTTTGGCATAATCCTCGTCTGAATAAGAGGTATGAACTAGAAGGAAATGAGTTGATTTAGACATCTTGTCTACAATGACCGAAAGTGAATCATGCTGATGACGAGTATGAAGAAAGATCATTATAATGTCCATGTTCACTTCTTCCCATTTACAGGTGGGAATACTGAACTCCTGCATGGAGCCACTAGGCTTCTGATGCTCAATCTTAACCTACTGACATGTTGACCACTTAGCCACAAATTCTGCAATGTCTCTTTTCATCCCAGTCCACCAATAGATCTCCCACAAATTGTGGTACATATTTATGTCCCTTGGATGAATAGAGTAACACGCACCATACACCTTTGTGAGAATTTATTGTCTCAAGTTATCTTTACCTGGCACACACAGACCACCCTGACAATGCAAAACACCATCTCCCCCTTGGGAGAAAACCTCTACCTTCTAATTTCTGACTGATTCCTTTAACTGGACTAGACTGGGATCCATATCTTGATTTTCCTTCACTTTAGAAACTAAGTATGATTCTGAGTTACTCTGCACCCACACACTACCTTCTGCTGAATCGACTAAGTGAATACCTAGTCGGGCTAGCTAATGAACTTCCTAGGCTAACTTCTTCTTACTGTTCTCAACATGGGCAACACTACCCATAGAAATTTTACTGAGAGCATCAGCCTCTACAGTGGCCTTGCCCGAATGATACAGAACACTCATGTCATAAAATTTCAATAATTCCAACCACTTTCTCTGATGGAGGTTGAGGTATTTCTGAGAGAACACATACTACGGGCTCTTATGATCAGTGAACACATCAACCTGCACACCATACAAGTAATGCCTCCAAATCTTGAAGGAAAAAACTACTGCTGCTAACTCAAGATCATTAGTAGAATAGTTCTTCTCATGGGACTTAAGCTATCTAGAGGAGTAGGCTATGGACTTACCTCTCTGTATCAAAACACAAGCCAATCCAACTCTGGAAGTATCACAGTACACAAAAAAACCATCGGAACCATCTGGTAGGGTCAACACTAGAGTTGTGGTGAGTCGAGTCTTCAACTCCTGAAAACTCTTCTCAGAAAAATCTGACCACTAGAAATTGACTTTTTTCTGAGTCAATCTAGACATAGGGGATGTAATAGATGAAAATCCCTCAACAAACCATCGGTAATAGATATCCAAACCCAAGAAACTCTTGATATCTGATAGAGAGATATGTCTGGTCCAGTTTCTCACTACTTTGATCTTTTAGGGATCAACTCTAATGCCATCACCAGAAATTATATGTCCAAGGAATGCTACTAACCTTAGCCAAAATTTGCACTTACTGAATATGGCAAATAACTGATGGTTTCTAAGAGTCTGCAATACTATTAGTAGATGGTCTGCATGATCGTGTTCACTACGGGAGTAAACAAGAATGCCATCTTTGAAGACTATGACGAATATGTCCAAGTACTTCTTGAACATATGGTTTATCAAGTCCATGAAGGCTTCTTGGGCATTGGTAAAACCAAAGGACATGACTAAAAATTTGAAGTAACCATACTGAGTTTGGAAAACTATTTTTGGGATGTCACTTTCCCTGACTCTGAGCTGATGATAGCTTGATCTAAGGTCTATCTTAGAGAAATAACTGGAACCCTAAAGTTGGTCTAACAATTCATAAATTCAGGGGAGTGGATACTTGTTCTGGATCATAACATTGTTTAACTAACGGTAATCTATGCACATTATGAGAGAACCATCTTTCTTACGCACAAATAAAATGGGTGCGCCACACAGGGAAATACTGGGTCTGATGAATTCCTTATCTAAGAGATGCTTTAATTGTTCCTTTAGTTCTTTGAGTTCTGTTGGATCCATTCTATATGGCGGAATAGATATGGGCTGAGAATCTGGGAGAAGATCAATTCCAAAATCATCTTTCGTTTTGGGAGAACTTTGAGAAGATCTTCGGGAAACACATCTGGGAATTCACATACTACTGATACTGATTAAGAGTAGGGGTTTCTAAACTATATTCTTGGACTCGAATGATATGGTAGACATATCCTTTAGATATCATCTTTCTAGCTCAAAGGTAAGAAATGAGTTGACCTTTAAGTGCTGAAGTACTACCCTTCCACTCTAGGATGGGTTCATTAAAAAATTGAAACTAGATAATTCTATTTCTGCAGTCGACTGAGGCATAGTAGGAATAAAGTCAATCCATGCCAAGAATGATATCGAAATCAGTCATATCTAATTTGAGTAAATATGTTGAAGTGACTTTCTAAGATATCATAACCGGACAGTTCTAGTATACCCGCTGAGCTATGATAGATTTACCCACGGGGGTAGAAACTGAGAAGGGCTCTGCTAGAATTTTGATACTGACTCCGAAATCAACAGCTATATAAGGAGTAACAAAGGAAAATAAAGCTCCTGGATCTAGCAAAGCGTAAACATGAAAATGGAAAACTTGTAACATACCAGTTACCACATCAGGAGAACTTTCCTGATCCTGTTAGGACTGAAGAGCATAGAGTCTATTTGGGCACTTCCCACTGGTGGCACTGGAAGAGGCACCCTTCTGATTCGAGCGATTAGACTGTGCTAGGTGATGGTTATACTGGCTCTGTGAACCAAACTAAGTACACTGTCTGACCCTGTATCTTATCTTTCCACATCCAAAACATATATCACTGCCAGCTCTATAGATACCCTGGTGGTTTTTACCGCACTTCTGGCAAAGGGGATTAGTTCGGGCACTGATAACACTGCCCTTGGGTTTAGGGCCTGATGCCCTATCTTGTCTTCTATCTATGAATTTTTGCACTGGAGCACTGGCTGAGGAAGGCACTGGAACTAAAGATTTAAGGCAGAACTGGGAATTATTCCCATCTTTTTACTTTGGCTGAGTGAAATTGAAACTACCTCTTCTTTCCCTCTTATTCTCTCTCTCTTTCTCTTCATTATTGATCTCCTCTATCTATTGAGCATGGACCATGAGACTATCTATGTCACTCTCCTTAATAAGCATTGCGGTCCTACACTCCTTGACCACTCTGCTAGACACTCCTGACATGAACTTACTAATCTTCTCTCTGCTATCTGCTATAACATGCAGGGCCTATCTGGCCTACTGAGTAAACTTGAGAGAATACTCCTGCACTATCTTATTTCCCTTCTACAGGTTTATAAACTCCAAAACCATTACTTCCATCAACTCTAATAGGAAGAACCTATCCAAACAAGCAACTTTAAACTCTTCCTATTCTATGGGCCCAGCATCTGCGGCTCTTTTTGTCTTCCACTATTTGAACCATGAGTGAGCCACATCCTGTAACTGATATGTGTCTAGCTCAGCGCTCTCAGTAGAAGTCACCCCCATGATATAGATAACCTTATGCACCTGATCAATAAATTCTTGAGGGTCCTCAATTGACTTAGACCCGAAAAATGATGGAGGGTTGATTCGGGTGAAGTCCCAAATCCTGGAAGCAGTAGTAGTAGCCACTAGTTTAGCCTGGAAACGTAGTTGGATGTTTATTATGGTCTTCCACAGAACGAGCTAAGGTGGTGAAGGTTGCTTTGAACTCTGCGTGGGAGATATGCTCGCCCAAATAATCTAAATGGACGGGCTGAGGGGCTAACTGATCTCTCATTCCTCTTTCTTGAGTCCTCTTTGGAGGCATATTCTGTAAATAGAAGAGAAACTAGGATTAGAAAAAGAGTGTAACTGGAGATCATGCTCACTTGCACGATAAGAATACTGAAAGAAGTGAGACTTTACCTAAAATAGCTCGTAGCCTATTGTCTATAAGTGTGGCGTGCAACACACCTATGCGCAAGACTCTACTAGATATAACTTTCAAAATTCCTAGGATACTGTTGAACCTTACGATCTGATACCATGTTTGTAACGCCCCGAGTCTGTACCCTGGATGCAACACGGTGCTCATAATCCTAAAGGACCACAAGCTAACCCATGATTAGTACCTGCTGCAACAACTGAGTAATAAATACTGTAATTATGTAGAAATAGCCGAAAACATATAACATAAGGTTTAATTCTATAAATAAATCTAAATGCGGTATCAAAATACAAAAACTGGATATAAGTACTGAAAACAGAACAACTGTCTTAAAATACTCTAGCCTGAAAAGCCTCTAACTGTCTGAACTATGGAATTTATGGGGCAATCCACCAACTAAATCTATCTACTAAAATAAAATTAGAGTACTGTAAATAATAAGCACGTCCTAAAACTATTAGGACACACCACTATTCCAAAATCCGAGAATTTGAGCCGCTAAGGGTGCTCTGGAGCCCGTGCGTCTGAACCTATGATATAAGACATTATAGCAAAAAGAAAAGCATGAGTCAGTACTTTGAATATAGTGGTATGCTCAGTGAGGTAGGTTGATATGCATGGGTTCATATGCATGCAAAATAATAACTAAATAACATGAGTACGACCGAGTAAGAGTACATGCATGAATTCATAGACTGTAACTGAGATCATGCTAATATTGGGTACTGAATCGGAATACTGATAGCCGATATCTGAGTTTACAAATACTGTATTACTGATTATATAAATAACTGTATCTAACATTTCTGAATACTGTGGAACCATACTGGGTTCCATACTAAGCTAAGTGACTATATCTGATAGTCCTAGATCTACAGAACTGAACTGAGTTCTATTCTGAGACTAAGACTGGAACTGAGACTGTAGGAGGTAATCATCTAACTGACATTTCCCTTCTCTAACAGATTTGGGGTCAACACTATAACCCCAGTTGGAATGGTATCAATACCATGCCATGGGTAAGGATATGATGTGAGTTAACCCTCTCTGACAGGAAGATCTTTCGTCAACCCTCACTGGCAGGATAACTCAGATGATAAATATCAACCCTCATAATATCTGGTAGGAAGATACCTCAACCTATGCTGTCTACGTAGTTTTATAATGCAGGGACTGCTGCTATATTTATAATGCAGGGACTGCTGCTAAGGGTCAAATCATCTGCTGATAGGAATGCCCCTCCTTGGGTTAACTCAGTACTGAATCCTTCTCCCAACTGAATAGACACTGAACTAATTTCTAGTCTATATTAGGCTGCACTGAACGGTTACTGATATTACTATTTAGCTGAACTAAACTGCGTTCACTGAGTTCCGTTGACTGATTGAATACTACAAAATTCTGTTACCCGACTTAGAGTACTACTGATACTATCGTGACTGATACTGTTCTATGACTTATCATGGCTCTAGGTAATCAGCTAAATTTTTGGGTACAAGTACTCCCAGGACTCGATAGCATAAATTAAGAGACATGGCATAACATAAAACATGTAAACTATGAACTTTGTCTTCATTTATTCATTGGGGCATTTTGACAAATACTTGCATGATATAACTTTCACATAAGCTAACTTGACATGATTTCATTCTCTTTATAGTTCACATGGACAATTTATCAAGAACTTGGTGAGCATAGCATAAGCACATAGTGTTGAACAACAAGTGAGCATCATAATTCATTTGTAATTTCACAAGTCAAGGGTTTATCATGGATTCACATGAATCTACACACATAATGATCAATTTCACAAAAGATATATATAAATATATATATATATATATATAAAATCATGAATTAGGAACTTAATCCAAATAGAAATCATGGATACACTTTAATTCGAACCATGGAAATCATAAAAATCAATTACTTGAAGTTCAAAAGATATTCTTAGACTCCAAGGTTGGAAGGAACCCTTGAATGACACTTCACATACCTTTGTTGAAGAATTTCTAAAAGGTTATGGTTGAATCTTGAGTTCTTTATTTGAAATTGGATCTTCTAGGATTTTTGTTCTTAAGCAAATTTAAGAAAGAATGGCTATATTTTTGCTATATGGAGTTTAATTTCGTGTTTTGGAGGCTGAGGGCCGAGGGAAAAAGACCTAAATACCTCCAAGAATGTAGTCTTCTAATAACTAAAAACTTGGTTACCGACATGCAGGTTGATACAACACATCAATGGCATCGATGCGATAGCCAATAAGTCACACCATATTCACATTGATTCACTAGAATTGGATGCCGGTAGCTGAGGAAAATAGTAATCAATGTGATAGTCAATGCGGCATGCCAAGATCGTGTTGGTTCACTATTTTGGTATTCCAAAAGAGCTTCAAACAAAGTTTGAAAAATCCAAAACTTGTTCAGAAACACCTACGGATATTCTTGATCATGTGTCACAACCTAAACTTCCAAATTTAATTGCTATAAAGGTTGTGAAATAAGATTTCCATCCGTCGTAGGTTAAAATGACACTAAGTCTAAGTACTTAGCTAAAATATTCTAAGTATGGGACCCCTCGACAAGCCCAAAGGACTGAATTAAGCTTAGGATTTAGCGGGGTCTTACATAAATATACTGCTGGCTGAATCTGAATTTGACTATGTGTGGTCAAGAACCTGAGCGTTCAAACCTATGATATGATACATCATAGGGCAAGAGAAAGTATGTGTTAGTACATGGAATGTACTGGTATGATAGATGAGGTAAGTCTGAATGCAATGGTTCATATGCATGAATAATAACTAACTGAATGATATAGAGTAACTGAACGCGAGGGTTCATGAATAAATGAAACTACTACCATTACTGGTTATGCAATTTGTGCATATATATATACTTTAACTGAGCTTTTCTGAAGCTAATTACTGATTTCTGATTATGATTAACTGATAATCTGTGATTACAAATACTGATTGACTGCATCTGACAGTCCTGACTCTGTAGAACTGAACTGAGTTCTATACTGATGACTGAAACTAAAACTATGGGAGGTAATCATCTAACCGACGTGCCCCAAATAAGATAAGATAACTTAGTTGTGTTCTAATCTGTTACCCCAATTAAAAGGGTGTTAGCACCGTGCCACGGGTACTAACAACTGCTGTGGAGTTAGTCCTAACTAATGGGTGATCTCTGAGATCAGTCCTAAGCTAGAAGGTGATCCCTGAGTATATCAGTCTTATCTGATGGGTGACATCTCATAATCTACGTTGACTACGTAGTTCTGGAAATTAGGGATTGATTCTAGGGACCCATTCCAAGACTGGGGTGAGGGGTAAAAGACTTTAATTTCCTCATACTTAAAATGTAGAATTACTAAAAATTCCTGATATTGGCACCCGGTGCGATGTGGTGCTATCGTAAAATGTCACTGAAAAATGGACAACTGGAAAATGGACTGGTGGCATGACTCTCCCCCATCGCAGTGCCTTGTTGGATCTGATTTTGGTCCTTGGCGCAACACGGTGAAATTGCATTGCCTCATTGGAAATTGAAAATTGTGAACTATGTATATATCATGACGCGCAAATATCACGAAGCAAAACTGGACTTGACGATTGCCATTTGGTCATGCTCTGGGACGCGTTGATAGCTTAGGTGGCACACTGTCTTACTAAAATGGATCTAACTCTTCACCTGGGTGTCGGATTTGGGAGAACTTTATACCATTGAAAAGTTCATTGAATTTCCTAAACAATGGAAGTCTCTAAACTGAAATATACAGATTATTTTAAAAATTTTGTATGGGATTACTCAAGTACTATGACTTAAATTAAGCTAGGGAAATACAGGTATTACAACTTTTGAGAGCTCTTATCTTAAGCTTCCGACCACTAGAAAACAACCTTCTTCTAAGTAAACTTGGTCAAAGGAGGGAAATAGATAAGAAAACCTCAACAAAATATTGATTGTAACCCGCCAAGACGATGAATCACTTAATCTTGATTAGAGAAGTAGGTCTACCCTAATCAGAAATCACCATTATCTTTGTTGAATTAACCATAATAACATCCTTGGTCACCACATTACCTAAGAAATAGATAGAGTCTAGTCATAACTTACACTTGGAGAACATGGTATATAACTTCTAATCATGTAATCTCGGAAATACAGTCCTTAAGTATCCCACATGATCGACCTTATTCTTGGAATTAACCAAGATATCATCAACTCCATGAACATTTTAGGGGCATTAGTCAACCCAAAGGACATGACAAAGAACTCATAATGACCATATCGAGTCTAAAGAGCCATCTTTGGAACATTCAAAGCTCTAATCTTAAACTGGTGATACTCGAATCTCAAATCCCTCTTGAAAACATAAATTCACCTTAAATATGGTCAAATAATAATTAATATGAGGAAGGGGGATACCATAATTAACCTACCATGATAACCACAAGAACATCTACTAAAAAAATCTTAGTCTTAGGAGGCATGTAATGACCCTTCAGGTCATTCTCTGTATTCTTGCTTAATTTAGCCGATAGAGCTTTCCCATAGCTTCCCCAAGTCATTTATGACTTCCTGGAATCGATATTTTAGTTGCCTGGTGGTTTATTTGGTTGTTAGAACAATTTTCCTTGTAAGAAGTCTTTTTTGGTTCCCAATGGCTGCCGAGAAAAAACTTTAGTAAAATGATATCCAATGGAAAATTCAACTTTGCCAATGAGTCCAAAACATAGAAATCTATATGGTTGTGTATTTTACTTACTCGTCTTGGATTCCAAATGCATCTCGAAGAATTGGTCGAAACTCGGAATAAAAATTCTAAGTTTCAGTTGTCGATTGAAATGGAGAGATACCGTAATTGCAGTGGGTGAGATGTTAACACGTGAGCCATAATTTTTTCATAGAACGTATTTGTTATTGCGCTTCTTGAGGCCTAGGCAAGGACAATTTAAATGTCATCTTGACCATGAATTTGGTCATTTGTGCCTCCTTGTTGAGCTTTAAAACCATAATAGAGTGTAAATTTCTCTAAGTGAGTCTTGTGTGTTGATTGGGAGCCTAAATATCTTGTGTATTCATGATATCTATGAATTTAAGGTGTGAATCCTTTAATTTTTTTTGTTGTTTCTTATTTTTGGACCCAAAACCCCATATGACATGAGGCTTGATTTTAGCCACAAATAAGATTGTTTTCTAAAATTTCTTGACAGTTATAACTCCCTAATGGTATTTGAACAATGGGTTGGTCTCAAAAACTCATTTTTCATAAGTGGGACCCAATTAAGATTTTTGGTGTCATCTTTGGATCAAAAGTACAATGGTACAATATGAGTGTTGTTATTCTTGTTATAATGCATAAAATATAATATTTGATACCTTGGTTCGTGGAAGAAGTTTTGAGGAAAGGGAAAGCAAAGATTATTGGTGTAATACCCCGTACATATCTTACCTTAGTTTAGCTCCTAGAATGTTAAGGGTTAACATTAAAAATGAACAAATCTTGATTCGACTAGAATTTTCTAGCTTTAGGCCCTTCAATGTGTAGATAATAAAATTATCTTTCCAACGATACTGATTTCACCTTAATTTGATACTCGATTAAAAAGGTATGTGGGATTTTCAACAAGGATAATTCTTTCATCCTTGTGCACAAAAAAGTTTTTAATTACAAAGTTACATGATTTTATATGATTACCCACGAGTTTCAAATTAGGGTTCATACCCAATATTTTTATTTGCAAGATTATTAGATTTCAAGTGAATTAGGTGTTAAATTGCATGACTACTTTTGTATTTTCATGCGTATTGCAGAAATTTCCAGATTTACACTTAAATTATCAATATTTTCATTGCTTAGCATGTGTTTTATCATGATTTGACAAGAAATAGATGCATGGGTTATTAGCTCTAGTTTTAATGTTGTTATTTAAAGAAGATTATGATTTTTATAATCCCATGACTTGTTATATTCAGATTTTGAACAAAGATTTGATCTTTTGATCTCAGGTTAGCTATGGAATCCACTTTATAGATTTAGATACGTTTACAGTTAACATATTTACATGAGGTTTTCATTGTAAACCCTTATATTAGTTTTTAAAGTGGATTTCCTACAGAATAAGCATGCAGATTAAAGGGAGTAGTGTTTAGCACCGAGTTGAGTATGTTCACATATCCCAAAACTACAAGCCAACGTAGGTTCAGATTATTAGATTATTCTTATTTCTATATGGATGACAGATACAGATGTGATCACTTAGATTAGGTTATACTCCTTGGAAAGAGTATGACACCTCTCCCCAACGTGAGGTTTTCCGATAAGAAAACTAGATGTTGGATACTATAATAGCTCACATAGTGTATGTCGGTTAGAAGAACCTCACTATAGCTTACAAAAAAGAGTAAAGAATAACAGAAAAGATTTTAGACACTAAGTGTAAAGTCTCATAAATTTTATTCCGATATTGCTTTATATGAGGCATTTGTTACAAATGTCATCTTTACAATTTTAGATATAAAAGTGAATCCTTTCAATAATTAGAAATCATCATTAGAAGATAGAATACAAGTACAACTCTTAGAAACTAAATGTTATGACTAACTAGATCTATGCAACATGTTTCTATTCATGATTATGATTTTCAGTTTTTAGATATTCTGACTTATGTGAGTCATCTATATTTAGCATGCATTCTTTTACAAATTTATAATAATATTGAGATATTGATTTACTTATGAATTTACCCCGATATACTCAGTACAATCCAGAAGTACCGATCCATATACACGTCTATGTGCTACATTGTCTCATAATGTAGGTTCAGGTACTCTATTTCAGCAGCGTGAGTGATTTTGAGAATCTCTATCTGCATCCCAAAAGTTGGTGAGTCCTTATAGTTTGGAGATCCAGTTATTCAGTTTTTCAGCATACTAGTATAGATAATACAATATTCACAAACAGTTTGAGTCAACTGGGGGTTTGTCCTAGTGGATCTCTAGTTATTAGTAGTAAAGGCTTGTCAGACTGCTAGATATGATTCAGATTTCTAGTATTGATTGACTAGATTTTTTAGTTTAGTACTTTTAGATATTATATTCAGACGGTTGTAGCTTAGCTCATATAGAATTCTGCATTTTAGCTTTGACTATGTATCTATACTTACTTTATTATGAGATTTAAATTTAGTATAAGGCTTACTGGGTTAGCTTGAGGATACTCATAGTCTCGAGCACTGAGTGACGTCTCGAGACCCATTTTTAGGGCATTACAATCTTCATATCAGATCCTCAGGTTATAAGAGTCCTAGGGAGTTAGACAAGACACATTATGTAGAGTCTTGATCATGGGTGTAAAGCACGCCATATTTATCAGCAAGATTCTACGGGATGTTTTTAGGAAATTATCTCTTTCTTTCATGATCTATCATGTTTATAGTATCTAATCTACTTTTAAATCATGCTTTTACTTGGAAGTTGAATATGCCTCCTTATCAAGCTAACATCCACAGAAATAATAACATCCATCCCAGCCTGCTCACCCTCTAAAAGAGAATATATCCCATGCTGAATTTTGGGTTGTCTTTCAGGTGTTAGCCCAAGATATGACTGCCAATGTTCAAGGAAACCATCAAGAGGTAATCCCACTTAAGTAGAATGGTGATTTAGTAGCATCCAAAATTTGAGACTTTATGAGTATGAATTCGCCAAAGTTCTTCGGGTCAAAAGTAGGTGAGAAACTATATTTCTTTTTAGATGAGGTAAAAAAGATCACCCAGACTATGCATGTTTCTGAAAAGAAGAGTGTAGAGTTGGCATCCTATAGATTGAATAATGTAGCGTATGATTGGGTGGTTATATGGAAGAATGGTAGAGGCGAGAATGTAGCTCCTATGAGTTGGCAGGTGCTTCATGATACATTTCTAGATGGGTTCTTTTTGTGTAAAATGAGAGAATCTAAGATAGAGGAATTTGTGAACCTGAGGTAGGGATTGATGTCTGCGAAGGAGTACAACCTTAAGTTCAACCAAGTAAGTATGCCCCTGATACGATGGTTGACCATAGGGCAAGTATGAGTAAGTTTGTTACTAGAGTATCTAGTTTGGTAGTCAAGGAGTGTAGGACTGCCATGCTTATTAGGGACATGAATCTTGATAGTTTAATGACCATGCTAAATAGATTGAGGCAAAACAGTTGAAAGAGACAGAGAGAGAGAGAAAATAAGAAGGCTAGAACCAAGTAGTTTGATTATGTTCAGACAAAGTTTAGAGGTGAAAATTATTTGCAATTTCAAAACCGTTCATCTATGTCAGTGCCATCATTAACTAGTGATCCCACCCCAGAGCTAGTCAAGAGTAGTGAGGTAAGACTTCTATGTCTAAATCTCAGAATAGTGTGAGTGGAAAACCTAGTTATCCTCCATACGCTAAGTGTGGTAAGAATCATCTCGGTAAGTGCTTGTTGGGACAAAAAGGTTGTTATTATTGTGGTAAATTGGGTCATAAAATCAATTAGTGTCTACATGCTAAGTAGAGAAACAGGGATGTTCGTCCCCAAACTCAGGCTACTAGTGCACCAGCTCCTCTAGGTCACCTAGTCCCTCCTCAGAGTGCATTATCTAGTACCGGTGTCGGTCAGCGCCAGAATTAGTTTTATGATTTACCATCCCTCCAGGAGTAAGAGGATTCACCAGATGTGTTACAGGTATGCTTCGTGTCTTTCATCTGGTTGTTTATGTTTTATTAGACTCTGGGTTAAATTTCTCTTACGTGACCCCACTAGTTGCAGTAAATTTTGAAATAGGTCCTAAAAAAATCCCTGAGACCTTCTTAGTTTCTACCTTAGTGGGTTAGTTAGTTATTTCCAAATAAATCTATAGAAAGTATCCTATCACTGTCCTTCATGATATAATATTAGTAGACTTAATAGAATAGGATATGGTTGACCTTGACCTTATTCTTGGTATGGATTGGCTCTATTCCTTCTATGCATCCATAGATTATCATACCCGAGTGGTGAAGTTTCAGTTTCCAGATAAGCTAGTCTTTGAGTGGGAAGGTAATTCACTGTCTTCAACGAGTCATTTCATTTCCTATCTTAAAGCCAGGATATTGATCTCAAAAGGGTGCATATATCATTTAGTTCAAGTAAAAGAAACTAAGTCTCAGACTCCAACAGTTCAGTTAGTCCGTGTAGTCAATGAATGTTCTAATGTTTTTCCCAAAGATTTGCCAGGGGTACCTTTCGATAGGGAAATAAAATTCAGTATTGACCTTCTCCAGATACTCAACCTATCTTTATTCCTCCTTATTATATGGATCCAGCCAAGCTTAAAGAGTTAAAAGATCATCTTAAAGATATATTATATAAAGGTTTCATAAGGCCCAGTGTCTCTCCATGGGGCACTCTCATCCTATTCATGCGAAAGAAATATGGTTCTTTGTGAATGTGCATTGACTATCATCAACTGAATAAAGTCACAGTCAAAAACAAATATCCTCTTCTTAGGATTAATGATTTATTTAACCAGCTCCAAGGTGCAAGTTATTTCTCCAAGATAGACCTTAGATCCAGCTAACATCAGCTTAGAGTAAGGGAATGTGATATTCTAAAAATAGCTTTCAGAACCTATTATGGTCATTTTGAGTTTCCATTCATGTCCTTCGAACAAACAAATTCCCCAGTAGCCTTTATGGACTTGATGAACAGAGTGTTCAAACTATATTTGGACATATTTGTCATAGTCTTTATCGATGATATTCTTATCTATTATGTAGTGAGGATGATCATGCTAACCACCTTGGAATTATGTTGCAAACTCTTAGGAATCACCATTTGTTCTCCAAATTTAGTAAATATTAATTTTGTCTAAGATAAGTAGCTTTCCTCAGTCATATTTTTTCCAGTTATGGCATTAGAGTTGATCCCGAAAAAACAAAAGTAGTAAAAAACTGGCCTAGACCTATCTCTCCACTAGACATCTGAAGTTTCTTGGGTTTAACTGGCTATTATAGATGTTTTATAGAGGGTTTTTCTTCTATTGCATCCACTATATCTAGATTGACTTAGAAAAAAGTTAATTTTCATTGGTTAGATTCCTGTGAGAAGAGTTTTCAGGAGTTGAATACTCGACTCACTTCAACCCCAGTTTTAGCGCTACCTGATGGTACATATGGGTTTGTTGTCTAATATGTTGCTTCTAGAAATGGTTTGGGTTGTGTTTTTATGCATAGAGGTAAGGTTATACCCTATTCCTCTAGACAACTTAAGCCTCACAAAAAGAACTACCCTCACAACAGAAGCTAACTCAAGGTCATAGGTAAGGTTATAGCCTATTCCTCTTGACAACTTAAGTCTCACAAAAATAACTACCTTACCCATGACCTTGAGTTAGTTGTTGTTGTGTTTGCATTAAAAATCTAGAGGCACCATCTTTATGGGGTGCATGTTGATGTGTTTACGGATCATAAAAGTTTGCAGTATGTGTTTACTTAGAGGATGTTAAACTTTCATCAGAGAATGTGGTTAGAATTGTTAAAGGATTATGATATGAGCATGTTGTATCATCCGGGAAAGGTCAATGTAGTGGCAGATGCCCTTAGTAGATTGTGTATGGGTAGTGTTGCCCATGTGGAGAATGATAAGGGAGAACTAGTTTGAGAAGTTCATCGGTTAGCTAGATTGGGTGTGAGGTTGGTTGAATTAGATGAAGGTAACTTTTGGGTTTAGAGTAGTTCAGAATCTTCTCTGGTTTTTAAAGTAAAAGAGAAGCAAGATAAGGATTCTAGTTTGGTCAAGCTGAAGGGTTCAGTTAAATACCAAAAGGTAGAGGTTTTCTCCCAAGGGGGAAATGGTGTGTTAATATACTAGGGTAGATTATGTGTGACATATGTTGATGATTTGAGGCAGTCAATTATGGAAAAAGTGCATGGTGCGCGTTATTCCATTAATCCGGGATCCACTAAGATGTACTGCGATCTGTGGGAAGTCTATTGGTAGAGTGGTTCAAAAAAAATATCGTAGAATTTGTAGCCAAGTATACAACTTGTCAACGGGTTAAGGTAGAGCACCAAAGACCTGGTAGCACTTTGCAGGATTATAGTATTTCCTTTTGGAAGTGGGAAAAGGTAAACATGGACTTTGTGGTAGGGTTACCCTATTCGCGTCATCAACATGACTCAATTTGGGTTATAGTAGACAGATTTACTAACTTATCTCATTTCTTGACAATTCACACATCCTACACAGTTGAAGATTATGCTAAGATGTATATAAGAGAGTTTGTTATATTGAACGGAGTTCCTTTGTCGATCATCTCAGATAGGGGTACTCAATTTAGCTCTCAATTTTGGAAATCCTTTTAGATGGGTCTTGGTACCTAAGTTCATCTCAGTTCAAATTTTTATCCGTAGATAGATGGTCAGGTAGAGAGGACGATTCAGGCCTTAGAGGATATGTTGAGGGCATGTGGCGTTGATTTCAAAGGCAGTTAGGATGACCACTTGTCATTGATTGAGTTTTCCTACAATAATAGATACCATCCTAGCATTTAGATGGCGTCATTTGAAGCTCTTTATGGGCGGATATGTAGATCACTAGTTGGTTGGTTTGAAGTGGGTGAAGCTGCTTTGATTGGGTCAGATATGGTGTTTGAAGCCGTGTAGAAAGTTCAGTTGATTCAAGAGAGATTGAAAGTAGCTCAGAGTCGTTAGGAATTTTATGCAGAAGTAAGAAGGAGAGATCTTGAGTTTGAAGTAAATGATATTGTGTATTTGATGGTTTCACCCATGAAGGGGTGAAAATATTTGGCAAAAATAGGAAGCTTAGCCCCCGATATATATGCCCCTACAGGATTTTCAGTCGCGTGGGAAAGGTAGCGTATGAGTTTGAGCTACCAACAGAGTTATCATCAGTTTATCTAGTGTTCCATATGTCCTTATTGAAGAAGTGCATGGATGACTCAACTGTTGTAGTTTCTTTAGAAAGCATAAATATTTAGAATATCTTTTCATATGAAGAAGTTCCAGTAGAGATTCTTGATTATCAGATCAGTGGACTAATGAACAAAGAAGTTCCCTTGGTCAAAGTTCTGTGGAGAAATCAGTCTATTGAAGGTGCTACTTGGGGAGCAGAAGCAGATATGCATACTAAGTATCCTCATCTCTTCTTCCCAAACTCAGATTAAGATGAAGGTAACAGTCTTACTTAATTCAGTTATTTCCCAATCTCAGATTCAGCTATATAGGTATCTTCATGTAAATTTATGCACTCACAGATTAGTTCAATTGCTCAGTATGTTTTAGATTCAGTCATGCAGTTGCTTCAGGTCAGTTCCTCAAAATCTTCTGTTTAGTTAGTATCATTTGAGGATGAATGTTCCCAAAGGGGAAATAATGTAATACCCTATACTTTTCTTAGCTCAGTTTAGCTCATAGAATGTTAAGAGTTAACTTTAAAAATGAATAACGCTTGATACAAGTAGAATTTTCCAGCTTTAGACCCTTCAATGTGTAGATAATTGAATTAGCTTTCCAATGATACCAATTTATCCTTAATCCTATACTCGTTTAAGAAATTATGGCGATTTTAGTGAAAGTAGTAGATCACCGCGGTAAGCACCGCTTGCGATGAAGGAAAAATTTGCAATTGTCCAATTCTAGTGAAGCACCGTAATTGGACCGCATTGGGGTAAAGCTCCATTTCCTGCTCGTCCCATTCCATTAGCTCAACACGATTAGCCTATATCGCGCTAAAATTCCCAATTGGACAGACATCATGTCGTGGTGAAGTGAAAAATGACATTCGTTGTTTTCCAGTGACGCAACGCGATTGCGCCGCATCCTGCCAAAGGCGTAAATGGAGATTGTCCTTTTTCCAGTAAGCCACTATGATAGCGGCGCGTCATGGCGGGAGGCAAAATTAGGAATTCCAGTTCCGATTAAAATTTTAAAAAGGCAATTTAGTCTTTTCCCAAGCCCCCAAATCGTGAATAATAGAGGATTAAACCTATTCTAAGCCTATTATGATCAATTTTCATCAACTTTCTCTCAAAGAAACACTAGAACATCAAACATTTATCCCCAAGAAATCTAAATTCCACCATTCTTTTTCTAAGATAGCTCAAAATTAAAGATTTCCAATTCAAGAACTGTAAGAATCTATCTTCTAGAGCACAAATAGGAACTCAAAGTGCAAGTTTCTTCATCTAATCATCAATTAAAGTATGTGGAGTTTTCAACAAGGATAATTCTTTCATCCTTGTACCAAAAACTAGTATATAATTACAAAGTTACATGATTTTCTATGATTACCCACGAGTTTCAAATTAGGGTTCATACCCAATATTGTTATTTGCAAGATATTGAGATTTTAAGTGAATTAGATCTTAAATTGCATGACTACTTTTGTATTTTCATGCGTATTGCAGAAATTTCCAGATTTATACTTAAATTATCAATATTTTCATTACTTAGCATAAGTTTTATGATGATTTAACATGAAATAGATGCATGGGTTACTATTCCAAGTTTGAATGTTGTTATTTCAAGAAGATTATGCTTTTAAGCAACCCATGACTTGTTATATTCATATTTTGAACACAGATTTGATCTTTTGATCTCAACTTAGCTATGGAATCTACTTTATAGATTTAGCTACTATTTATAGTAAACAGATTTACAAGAGGTATTCATTGTAAACCCTTATATTAGTTTTTAAAGTGGATTTCCTATAGAATGAACATACAAATTAAAGGGAGTAGTATTTAGCACCTATTTGGGTGTGTTTACATTCCCCAAAATTATGAGCCAACGTAGGTTCAGAATAATAGATTATTCTCATTTCTATATAAATGATAGATACAGATGTGATCACTTAAAATAGGTTGTACTCCTTGGCAAGAGTATGACACCTCTCACCAACGTGAGGTTTTCCTATAAGGGAACTAGACGTTGGACACTATGATAGCTCACATAGTGTATTTCGGTTAGAAAAACCTCCCTACAACTTATAGAAAAGAGTAAAGAATAACAGAAAAGCTTTTACAAAATAAGTGTAAAGGCTCACAAGTTTTATTCAACAATTGCTTTATATAACACATTAGTAACAAATGTCAGCTTTCAGATTTTAGATATAAAAGTGAGTCCTTTCTACACTTAGACAACATGATTTGAAGACAGAATACAAGTACAACTTTTAGAAACTAAATGTTATGACTCACTATATCTATGCAATATGATTTACTATTTATGATTATGATTTTCAATTTTCAGATATTCTGGCTTATGTGAGTCATCTACATATAATCAGTACAATCCAGAAGTACCGATTCATATATACGTCTATGTGCTACATTGTATCATACTATAGGTTTAGGTTTCCATTTTCAGCAACATGCTTGATTTCGAGTATCACTATATGCATCCAAATAGTTGGTGATTCCTCATAGTTTGGGGACCAAATTATTTAGTTTTTCATCTTACTAGTATAGATGATTCAGTATTCACAGACAATTCGAGTCAACTGGGGGTTTGTCCTAGTGGCTCTCTAGTTATTAGTAGTAGAGGCTTGTCAGACTGCTTGATATGATTAAGATTTCCAGTATTTATTGACTAGATTCTTGATTTTAGTACTTTTAGATATTATATTCAGTCAGTTTGAGCTTAGCTCATATAGTTTTTTCCATTTTAGCTTTGACTATATATCTACATTTACTTTATTTTGAGCTTTAGATTTAGTAGAAGGCTTACTGGGTTAGTTTGAGGCTACTCGTAGTCTCGAGCACTGTGTGATATCTCGGGACCCATTTTTGGGGTGTTAAAGTTGGTTTGTGAGATATTTGGACTCGAGGTAGGGTAGGCTTACTTGTAGATAAATTGATATTTATTATTATTTTGCTTTGATATCTTGATAAAATTGGCTGGGGTGTTAGATGTTGAATTGGTAGATGGAAATGTTTGGGACTAGTTGGATGCTTAGGTCTTAAAACCCATTAAGTGGGATAGTTGACTCATAGTTTATAACCTTGGCTAGTTAGAACTATGATGTCATGAATATTATAAGAATACAGTAGTTTCTCTAGTAGATGACAGTGACGTTATTCACTCAACTTAGAGGTATATTAACTAGATATACTTATTGGTTAAATTCCTTTAGGTTCTTGGGATGACTTAGGAGGAGTGTTTGAAGAATAATTCTCCTATAGAACTAGTATGGATTGGTAAGTCGTTAAGGGATGAATTAGATAACTTAGCCTAGTTCTGGGTAGAAGTTTGACTTGTAAAAGAGAACTTTGGGGGATTATTAGAAGCAAAACTTGACTCGCCTTAAGTATGAACAATGTAACTTCTTAGATACCAAGATAGTTGTTGAATGCATAGATTATAGTTTCGGTGATATATGGCTAAGCCCAGTAATTGGCTTATGCAGTTTGTTGATATTGGCATAATGTATATACTTGATTGGTTATCTTGTTTATATGATATGGATAACATTGGAAATTCTTGTGAATTGAATCTATGGTTTTGTCATCGCTTAAATAGTTGGCTAAGTTTACTATGTGAGCCTTGAATTATGTCACAACCCTTATTATGATCCAAGCTTAATGACTAAGCTAATATTAGTGTAAAATAATATCTTTCTAGTATTATGAACCGTGTGGGTGAAGGATTCTAGAAGACATACCCATAACTTATCATTGACTTGTTATTAATCATGGTTAAACTATATAAAGTGGTGATTTCTTATATCATTTAGATACACATGACCATGCATCTACTCATATAATGTGATGATAATTAATGGTAAAGTACCTGTATATTTATTCCCTCACCTTCCTTACACTTTATTGATTATGGCTTGTACTATTTCTTGCTTTGGCTATATGTATTTATTTATTGTTATCATGAGGACATATTGATAATGTTATGATGCCCGGCGAATTTGGAGGATATATTGATTATGTGATGATGCCCAGTGAATCTAGAGTGTATATTAATGTTGTGATGATGCCTGATGAATTATGTGATCAGTATGGTGAATCTGAAAAATATATTTATAAGGTGATAATGCCTGATAAATCCAAAAGAGGTATTGATGTATGATGATTCCTGGTACACCAGAAAGATATACTAGTGTTATGGTGATGTTATATATGGTAAGTGTATACAAATATATATTTGTACGTGTGGTTATGTCATTGAATGGGTAAGTCCTTAGGTGAACTTAGGATATGATGTTTACCTTAATAAGTTTTCTATAAATATCTTCTATTAATCACTAGTTATGATTTATGGCTCTAGTTGATGCAAAATAGTGAATAGGAGTAGAATATACCGATTATTGAATTGAGGCTAATTTGTAAGTGTAAGAATGTGAAGAATTAATGATTCACCTAGTAAATATACTTGGATTGAATAAATGGAATTCGCCTATTAAAATGGGTTAACTTTATAACTAGTTGTGTATGTTAAGTTGTTATGTTTACTTGATGGCTAGAATGCCTAGAATACTAGTTGGTGGATATTGTTTAGTTAAAATGTGTTGTCTAGAAATTTTGATAGTAAAATGGCATATATGTTAAAATGGATATATAATTATGGCTATGATTATATTAGTTTTACTTGTATTGAATTGCGGTAATTGATGATGACTATAGGACTTGGCAAATGGCCGTTAATGGAAATATGAGAATCATGGTAAATGCGAGTTTATTGTGTATATACATATTCATGATGCGTTGATGAATTGATCTATTAGTGCATTTTCTGGTGGTATAGGACGTTGTGCTGAGTTCCTTACTTATGTTCTTTTGGGTGTACTTCCCAGTGGTATGGGATAATGTTTTAAGTTTTTTACTTATCGCTTCATGATTGTGATAGTATTTGCATGATGTTTACACTTCTGAATTGATCCTTCATTTTGTATTACGATTGTAGTACGTATTGATGTGGGATGCCGTATTATTATTATAGTCGGTTATTTTGTTTGTACAATAAAAATGGAAACACTTCAAGTTTGATTTTGTACCTTGACAAATAGTTGTTATCTTACTTTATATAATAATTTAACTTAGTTAGCCGATGATGCCTACTTAGTACCCATTATTTTGGTACTCATACTATACTTCTGTACCTTTTTGTACAGACCTGAGTACTAGTTGTTGTCGCTGAGTTAAGACCATGCTTTGTTAATCTTCTGGAGAAAGGGTTAGCTCCTGGAGTTGAGATCGCTGAGTACTTGTTGGGAGTTTCTATAGAAGTAACCCATTTCCTTAGATCCAATTTATGGTGTTGGCTAACCGTTTGGTGGGTTTCGTTGGTGCCATCACAACTTGTTAATCGGGTCGTGACATAATAATATTAGATCCTAGGTTTCACCGATATTGTTGGTATAAGACCAAGTGTCTAATAGAGTCTTGTGGATCAGAATATTAACACTTATTTCCAATCTATGTGAGGATATGGGAAATTATTAGGAGTCTTTCACTTCTTTCACTCATATCGTGCAAAAGAGTCTGAGTTGGTTTGTAGGATATTTTCTTGACTTTAATCATTAGCAGATGCCCAGGACATGTGATGAAGCTAGAAATGAAGAGGGTTTTGAGATCCAATCTAGGGATCTTTCCCCTATTAGAGATCAACCTTAATATGTGTACTCAGTTAGGGATCGGGATGGGCCTCCCCCAAATTCCATTCCAGCACCTGAGCCAAAGATTCCACCACCTCAGCCAGCGGTGGGACAGGGACCAGCCCAATCTTCACCGGATTTTATTCCCTCTCAATTTCTTAGAGATGATTTGGTTTAGATATTGGGTATTGGTGATGGTTTGCAGGCTTCTGGGACAGGAATGCAGCATATAACTGCATCTCCTAGAGTTGAGGTTCCCCCTATGCCGGCAGTTGCTCAGCCGATAGTTGCTCACCTAGTTGTGACCCATCCTGCTCTGTCTGCTGATGAGCAGAAGATGTTGGGTAGGTTTTTGAGGTTAGCTCTGTCTATATTTTCTGGTTTTCCTGGAGAGGATGCATATAAGGTTTTGACTGCTTGTGAGGATAGTCTTAGTGGATTAGGCCTTCTTGAGACTCGTGGTATGGATTACACCAAATTTTAGTTGGATTTGTCTGCTCAACACAGATGGAGAATTTTAATGAGTTCAAGGTAAGTTATTGTAACACCCCGGAAAATGGGTCTCGGAGCGTCATACGATGCTTGAGGCTACGAGTATCCCCAAGATAAACCCTTGAGCCATTTTCATTCAGTTCAACACAAATCAATGGGGTTTCCATAAATAACCCTTTAATATCAACAGAGTAATCATCATCCAAGAATAGAAGAATTTCAGAAAGATAACAAAATACGACTCATTAGTCAACTCCCAACATCTATACTAGTATGACAAGCCTCTAAGAAAATCAATAAAACCAGCGAGCCATTGAGACATGCCCCAACTGACTCATACTCAGTTATCAAATGTAAACAATTTCATGAAACCAACATCATACATCAAGTCCTCGGAACATGAGGACTCACCATAACAGAGGATGTAGAACAGCATACCCGAAGAATCACTGTCGAACCTGGAACTGAGCACCTGAACCTACATTCCGAGCAAATGCAGCCCACATCCGAAGATGTGGGTCAGTACCATGGAAAGGAACCGAGTATATGGGGGTGTATGCAGTTGCATAAATATCATCATCATAAATATTTATAAGAAATATGTAGGATGTATGAAAGACTCCCATAGCCGGAAGAAAATCATCATAATCATGAGAGGATGAAATAAGTACAATAACACATGTGAGTCATCATATAATTTGTCAATAACTTTCAGTTCATCAAGAATATCATTTCTCATAATGTAAATATCATTTAAATCTTTCGAAAGAATAACTTTCACAATTCCACTTTCAAATCACTTCACCATTCAACAAAGACACAAGGAAACACACATACACTGGGAGATCCTATAACCGACATAAACCATGTGAGCAACATGGAGTCCAACGTACAACCCACGTTGGGGAGAGCCGTCCTATCCTTGCCATCAGAGTAGGACTATCGATATCAAATCCACACAAACTAGTGATCACTATATAAATTAGCCTCAGGATTACTCCTATAGGGGCACATAGTTCTAGGGAAGTAAGGTAGCTTTATACCTCCCACTCGGTGCTAAAGATTTCTCCCGGACTTAGCTCAGATCATTTCAAAGACAATCCACAACAAAATAATTTCAGTAATATATAAATATACATCGGGAGCCATCATGCTTCCCATCTATCAAAATCAACTACGTTGTGGATTTCTTTCACACTCGAGTTCAAAACAACTCCATTAAGACCAAAAGTTCAAATCATTCAAAATATCTTAAATATTCAACATCAACGTGCTTATAACACACACTTTCTCAAAAAAATACAATTTCCAATGGGGATTCACAACCCAAATATCAAAATCATGATAAATATCGTTCAAGATTCATCCTTTATATCTCCACACATATAAATTCATTTTTCAAAATCTTAAACATCAAGATTTCATAATAATCATCATAAGTTATGGGTTCACGTTTCAAATTTGTAAAAAGCAAAAAAAAATCATGCCTTTGTAAAGAAAATTTCTTTTGGGCACAAGAACGAAAGAGAGTTCTTGTTGAAAAACCCCGCATACCTTGAATGATGAACTTTAGATCCATACTCATTTTTGAGATGTTAATCGTTCCTTTGAATTATGGTTCTTGGAGTTCTTGAACAAGGAATTAGAATCTTGAATAAATTTGCAGAATTAATGGTGAACTTTGGAGGTTCTTGAAGTTGGATGTAGGAGCTTAGTGTTTTCTTTTTGAGTGAATTTGATGAAATATAACATATAATGCTTCTAATAGGCTTTAATATAGGGTTTGGATGGATTTTGGGTGAGGGGAATGACCAAAACACTCCTAAAAATCAAATAATTCTCGAATCAGTCCTTTGGTGGACTGTTTTGATAGTCTGAAGTAGATCAACTATAACCTTTTACTTCGATATCCAAATTGGATGAAACCAATTTCATTAGAAAGAGGACTCTCATATATTTCCTTTGATATATAGTATCTCACCCAGATCATTGTTTACGAGGAGTTATGATCATTTGAAGTTGACCCAAAAATTTTCTTTTGATAGGCTGAAGTAGATCGACCATAACTTTTTGCTCCGATAGAAAAATTGGATGAAACCAATTTCATTGGAAAGAGGACTCGCATACATTTCTGATGATATATATTATATCACACAGATCATTTTGTACAAAGATTTATGATCGTTTAAATTTGGAGTAAAAATATGCCAGGCCTCAGTACTTTTTCCTGCACATTTTACTGTTTACTACTATTCACGGTTCGATCGGAATGTTCATAACTCATCGCTCGGGTGTCCATTTGGGATCATACACATATCGTTGGAAAGATTATTCGATACTATACGTAATGGTGGGTCATAATATAATTCATTCTACACGAAAAACTTATAATTCATTCTAGAAGATAGAACTCAACACGTTTACGCACAAAATTTCAACAAAAAATTTCCCGGGGTATTACATCATCCCCCCGTTGGAAACATTCGTCCTCGAATGATGCTAGACATGCCAAGATTAGATAGGGAATATATCATACAGCTGAAACCATTCGTTAGACTCATCACCACATTATTTCTCACTCCGAATGCAACATAGAATGCATAAATTCAAGAAACAACAGCTGAACACATAATAAATGACAGCTGAACACATAATTCGTGGAAAATAGGTGTGGGTACTTGGATCACATATCTGCCTCAGCTTCCCAAGTTGCACCGTCAATAGATTGGTTTCGCCACAACACCTTGACTAAGGGAACTTCTTTGTTCCTTAGTTTTCGGACACTGAAATCTAGAATCTCAATAGGAATCTCATCAAAAGAAAGATTTTCTTGAATGTCAGCACTCACAGAGGAATCCACTACCACAACATCACTAATATACTTTCTAATCATGTAGACATGGAATATTTGATGAACAGAGGAAAACTCGGAAGGCAACTCAACATCATAAGTTACCTTACAAACACGGCTAAGAATTTTGTAAGGACCAAAATAACGGGGACTAAGCTTCCCCTTCTTTCCAAATCTCTTCACCCCCCTCATGGGTGAAATTTTCAGATACACTAGGTCACCAACTTGAAACTCAAGGTCTCTCCTTCAAACATCCGCATATGACTTCTGATGACTCTGTGCAATTTTCAACCTTTTCCTAATCAACTTAACTTTTTCCATAGCCTCAAATACCGAATTAGGACCACTCACAGCCACTTCACCCACCTCGAACAAACCTATGGGTAATCTATACTTCCTCCCATATAAGGCTTCAAACGGAGCCATGCCAATACTAGAGTGGAAACTGTTATTGTAAGCAAACTCTATCAACGGTAAGTGATCATCCCAACTTCCCTTAAAGTCTAGTGCACAAGCGCTCAACATATCCTCTAAGGTATGGATGGTCCGCTCAGCCTGACCATCGGTCTACGGATGAAAAGCAGAACTCAAAAGCACTTGGGTACCAAGACCCTTCTAAAAAGCTTTCCAAAATTGCGAAGTGAACTGAGTACCTCTATCCGAAATGATAGACAAGGGAACTCCATGCAGTCTGACTAGCTCTCGGATATACAATCTAGCGTAATCCTCAGCAATATATGAAGTATGAACAAGCAAGAAATGAGCAGACTTAGTCAACCTATCAACCACAACCCAAATGGCATCATGATGGCGTCGGGAAGGAGGTAAACCAATCACGAAGTCCATATTTATCTCTTCCCACTTCCAGGTGGGAATACTAAACTCTTGCATCATACCACCAGGTCTTGGGTGTTCAACCTTAACCTATTGGCATGTTGTACACTTAGCTACAAACGCTGTTATATTTTTCTTCATGCCACTCCACCAATAGATTTCCCGCAAGTCTCGGTACATCTTGGTGGCACCAGGATGAACAGAATATCGCACCCCGTGCACTTCATCCATAATCCTCTGTCTCAGATCATCACCATTTGGGACACACAATCTACCCTGCAATCTCAACACACCATCTCCCCCTTGGGAGAAAACCTCAACTTTTTGGTCCTTGACTGACTCCTTCAGTCTGACCAAACTAGCATCTAAGTATTGCTTTTCCTTCACTTCCGAAACCAAGGAGGATTCGGAACTACTGTGAACCCCTATACTACCTTCAGCAGAGTCAAACAACCTAACCCCTAATCTAGCCAAATGATGTACATCACGAGCCAACTCTTTCTTACCTTCTACTACATGCAAAACATTACCCATGGACACTCTACTTAGGGAATTCGCCACAATATTGGCCTTGCCCGGATGGTACAACACACTCATATCATAGTCCTTTAACAATTCTAACCATCGTCTCTACCTAAGATTCAATTCTGTCTGGGTAAACACATACTGCAGACTCTTATAATCAGTGAAAACATCAACATGGACACTATACAAATAGTGTCTCCAGATTTTCAAAGCAACCACAATAGCAGCCAACTCAATGTCATGGGTAGGGTAATTTTTCTCATGAGGTTTCAACTGTCTAGAAGCATACGCTATCACCTTAACCTTCTGCATCAATACGCAACCCAACCCAACTCTCGAAGCATCACAGTACACCACAAAACCATCAACACCATCAGGAAAAGTCAAAACAAGGGCTGAAGTGAGTTGATTCTTCAACTCCTGAAAACTCTTCTCACAAGATTCGGACCACAAGAACTTCACTTTCTTTTGGGTCAACCAAGTCATAGGAGACTTTATAGAGGAGAAACCCTCAACAAAACGACGGTAATAGCCAGCTAAACCCAAGAAACTTTGGATATCAGTCAAAGAAATAGGTCTAGGCCAATTTCTAACAGCTTCGGTCTTTTGGGGATCAACTCTAATACCCTCGGAAGAAATGATATGACCCAGAAAAGCAACTGGCCTTAGCCAAAAATCACACTTACTGAACTTGGCAAACAACTTGTGATCTCTAAGGTTTTGTAAGACAGTTCGGAGATAATCAGAATGTTCATCCTCACTACGAGAGTACACCAGTATATCATCGATGAACACTATGACAAACATATCCAGATATGGTCTGAACACTCGATTCATGAGGTCCATGAAAGCTGCTGGGGAATTAGTTAACCCGAAAGACATAACAAGAAGCTCAAAATGGCCATAACGAGTTCGGAAAATGGTTTTTGTGATGTCACACTCCCTAAATTTGAGTTGACGATAGCCGAAACAAATGTCTATCTTTGAGAAATAACTTGCACCTTGCAATTGGTCAAACAAATCATCTATTCTCGAAAGCGGGTAACTATTTTTTACGGTGACTTTATTCAGTTGGCGGTAATCAATGCACATACGCAAAGAGCCATGTTTATTTCTCACAAACAACACAGGAGCACCCCAAGGAGAAACACTGGGCCTTATGAAACCCTTATCTAGTAGATCTTTGAGTTGCTCTTTCAACTCCTTAAGTTTTGCAGGGGCCATACGGTAAGGAAGAGTAGAAATGGGATGAGTATCGGGAAGAAGATCAATCCTGAACTCTATCTCTCTATCAGGGGGTATCCCTGGGAGATCATCTAGAAAGACATCAGAAAACGCATTGACGACGTTAACAAACTGGAGAGTTGGAGTCTCAGACTTAGTGTCTTTGACTCTAACCAAATGGTAAATACACCCCTTAGAAATAAGCTTTCTAGCTTTGAGGTAAGAGATAAAATAACTCTTGGGTGACACAGAATTCCCAGACCACTCAAACACGGATGCACCCGAAAACTGAAACTTGACCACTCGGGTCCGACAATCAATAGAGACATAAGAAGAATACAGCCAGTCCATACCCAGAATCACATTAAAATCTACCTTGTCTAACTCAATCAGATCAGCCAACAAGACTCTATGAAGAACGGTAACAGGACACTTTTTATACACTTTTTGGGCAATAATCGAATCACCCACTGGGGTAGAAACTAAGAAAGGCTCAGGAATAATCTCAGGACTCATTTCAAAATTCACAGTAATCAAAGGTGTAACATATGAGAAACTGGATCCAGGATCCAACAAAGCATACACATAAAACTGAAATATACGAAGCATACCAGTAATAATTTCGGGAGAGTCCTCCTATTCCTGGAGAGAAGGTAAAGCATAGAATTTAATTTGGTGCTGCCCGCCAGCATTGCTAGAAGAGGCGCCTGAGCTGGGGCTGGGCGAGTCGCTGGAACTGGAGCACTAATAGTCTGAGTCTTGGTCTGAGGGCGATAGTCACGACGCCATTGTCCATCCTGTGGACAATCTCTAACTCTATGACCCATGTCACCACACCAGAAACAACCCCTTTTCTCACCCCAACACTTACCCGAATGAGCCCTACCATTCTTAGGAGACAGGGGACGATTTGGCTTACTGCCAGCACTGTACTGGGACTTGGATGCATATGACCTGCTACCTTGATCCTACCTACCTCTAGGCACAGGGGAACTAGCAGATAACGGTTCAGGAATAGACAAACAATCCTGATACTGAGGGTGACTCCCTCCCTGTGATCTAGTCTGACCCTGTCCGTGGTGCTCGGACCTGGCTCTCTTATTCCCTCTCATTCTATCTCTCTTCTTAATTTTGTCTGCCTCAATCTGTTGGGCAAGAGTCATCAGCCTAGAAAGATTCATCTCATTATTCAGCATAGCACACCTACACTCCTTAACCACATAACTAGACACTCCAGTCACAAACATAATCATACTAGCCTAATTATCAGCCACTAAGTCAGGAGCATACTTGGCCAACTGATTGAACTTTAGACAGTACTCCCTAACAATCATAGAGCCCTATTGCAGGTTCATAAACTCTTTCACCTTCTCCTCCCTCATCTCCAAAGGGAAAAACTTATCCAGGAATGCATCCTGGAACTCTTGCCAAGTTGTAGGGACGACTCCCTCAACTATACCTTTCCTCCAAGAAACAACCCAGTCATAAGAAAGGTCTTTCAACCTTACGTAGCCAACTCCATACTATGTTCCTCAGATACATGTATTACCTGAGTAATCTTCCGCACCTCCGCTAAAAACAATCGTGGATCCTCATCAGACTTGGACCCATAGAATTCTAGCAGATTCATCGGCATGAAGTCACGGATCCTGGCAGACACTGAATCACCTCCCTGCTACTGTGGAGCCGGGGCCGGGTTGGCCTGAACATTTATAGTAACAGCTTGGTCCAGCGCCTAAAAGGCTGCCCGAAATTCAGCATGAGACACATTTTCATTCAATGGGTCAGCGGGTTGAGGTTGCTGACCATCATTATTTCTTCTCGCTCGATGTGGAGGCATATTTCTGAAAGAGGAGAGCATAAATCAATAGCATAGAGAGACACTTTAAGCACGATAGACTTCTGAAAGAAAGAATCACACTTTTTCCTAAAACGTCTTGTAGCCTCTTGCTCATAGATGTGGTGCGCTACACATCGATGATGAAGACTCTACTTAACGCGGCTTGTCAGACTCCCTAGGATACCTTAAAACCTTAGGCTTTGATACCAAGTTTGTAATGCCCCGAAAAATGGGTCCCGGAGCATCACATGGTGCTTGAGGCTACGAGTAGCCCCAAGCTAACCCTTTGAGCCATTTTCATTCAGTTCAACACAAATCAATAGGGTTTTCATAAATAACCCTCAAATATCAACAGATTAATCATCATCCAAGAATAAAAGAATTTTAGAAAGATAAAAAAATATGACTTATTAGTAAACTCCCAACATCTATACTAGTCTGACAAGCCTCTAAGAAAATCAATAAAACCAGCGAGCCATTGAGACATGCCCAAACTGACTCATACTCAGTTATCAAATGTAAATAATTCTATGAAACCAACATCAGACATCACGTCCTCGGAACAAGAGGACTCACCACAACAGAGGATGTAAAATAGTGTGCCCAAAGAATCACTGTCGAACCTGGAATGGAGCACCTGAACCTACATTCCGAGAAAATGCAGCCCACATCCGAAGATGTGGGTCAGTACCATGGAAAGGAACCGAGTATATTGGGGTGTATGTAGTTGTATAAACATCATCATCATAAATATTTGTAAGAAATATGCAGGATGTATGAAAGACTCATATAGCCCGAAGAACATCATCATAATCATGAGAGGGTGAAATAAGTACAATAACACATGTGAGTCATCATATAATTTGTCAATCACTTTCAGATCAACAAGAATATCAATTCTCATAATGTAAATATCATTTAAATATTTCAAAAGTAAAACTTTCACAATTCTACTTTCAAATAACTTCACTATTCACCAAAGACATAAAGAAACACACACACACACTGGGAGATCCTATAACCAACATAAACCATGTGAGATACATGTAGTCCAACGTACAACCCACGTTGGGGAGAGACATCCTATCCTTTCCATCAGAGTAGGACTATCGATATCAAATCCACACAAACTAGTGATCACTATATAAATCAGCCTCAGGCTCACTCCTACGGGGGAATGTAGTTCTTGGGATGTAAGGTCGCTTTATACCTCCCACTCAGTGCTAAATATTTCTCCAGGACTTAGCTCAGATCATTTCAAAGACAATCCACAACAAAACAATTTCAGTAATATATAAATATACATCGGGAACCATAATGCTTCCCATCTATCAAAATCAACCAACTTGTAGATTTCTTTCACACTCGAGTTCAAAACAACTCCATTAAGACCAAAAGGTCAAATCATTCAAAATATCTCAAATATTCAACATCAACGTTCTTATAACACACACTTTCTCAAAAAAACTTAATTTCCAATAGGGATTAACAACCCAAATATCAAAATCATGATAAATATAATTCAAGATTCATGCTTTATATCTCCACACATGTAAATTCATCTTTCAAAATCATAAACATCAAGATTTCATAATAATCGTCATAAGATATAGGTTCATGCTTCAAATTCATAAAAATCATGCCTTTGTAAAGAAAAATACTTTTGGGCACAAGAACGAAAGAGTGTTCTTGTTGAAAAACCTCACATACCTTGAATAATGAACTTTAGATCGATACACATTTTTGAGATGTTAATTGTAACTTTGAATGATGGTTCTTGGAGTTCTTGAACTAGGAACTTGGAATCTTGAATAAATTTGCAGAATTAATGGTGAACTTTGGAGGTTCTTGAAGTTGGATGTAGGAGCTTAGGGTTTTCTTTTTGAGAGATTTTGATGAAATATAACATATAATGCTTCTAATAGGCTTTAATATAGGGTTTGGATAGATTTTGGGTGAGGGGGAATGACCAAAACGCCCCTAAAAATCATATAATTCTCGAATCTATCCTTTGGTGGACTATTTTGATAGTCTGAAGTAGATCAACCATAACTTTTTACTCCGATATTCAAATTGGATGAAACCAATTTCATTAGAAAGAGGACTCTCATATATTTCTATTGATATATTGTATATCACCCATATCATTGTGTACGAGGAGTTATGATCGTTTGAAGTTGACCCAAAAATTAGCTTTTGATAGGCTGAAATAGATCGACCATAACTTTTTGCTCCGATAGACAAATTGGAAGAAACAAATTTCATTGGAAAGAGGACTCGCAGAGATTTCCGTTGATATATAGTAGATCTCCCAGATCATTATGTACAAAGAGTTATAATCATTTAAAGTTGAAGAAAAAAAATGCCAGGCCTCACTACTTTTTCCAACACGTTTTACTGTTCACTACCATTCATGGTTCGATCAGAATGATCAAAACTCGTCGCTCGGGTGTCCATTTTGGATGATCCATATATCATTGGAAAGATTATTTGATACTCTACGCAATGGTGGGTCATAATATAAGACATTCCACACGGAAAATTTATAATTCATTATAGAAGATAGAACCCAACACGTTTACGCACAAAATTTCAACGAAAAATTTCTCGGGGTATTACAGTTATATCTTCTCCCCTTTATTAGACTCAGTTATTTAAGATATTCTTGGAGAAGTATATGTCTCCCAGCTTTAGGTATCGATTGAGAGATTAGTTCTCTTGATTGGAGCAAGGTCTTATGACAGTCACTGTGTATAAGGCTCGCTTCGATAAGTTGGCCTGGCATGTGAGTTATATCTTAGATACTGAGTATGAGAGAGTTTGTTGCTTTGTTATAGGGTTGATACTTCCCATTTGGATGTCTACGCAGAGTTAGTAGCTGCGGGTAGGACTTTTGTGAGGTTTCTGACCATGCTAGAGTGATTGAGGAAATATATCCTGAGGGCCCTAACAAGAGGATAAGGTATTAGGGTATAATTAGTTGTAGTCATAGTATTTCCTAATTCATAGGTCTCACATCTTATATCTGTTATCCTTTGCATTAATATTTTTTTATCTTAGAGCCAGACTAGTCGACTGAAATACCCCGCAATTTTTCCCAGCCTAAACTCGTCCCGAAAATAAGGTTCACCGAAATGTGATAACCGGGTAAGAAGGTATGGCTATTTTAAGTTCCATTTGCAAAACACCATCCTTTAGACCCGTAGCGCATCGCGGAGCATTGTAGAATCCCAATTGTTTTTATCCAGTAGCTCTACGAGATAGCACCGCATCGCGGAGAGGGCCAAATTCCCATTTGGCAATTTCCAGTGAGACCTCACGATACTAGTGTATCGCGCCAGTGGTCGAAATGGAAAACACAGGGGCTCCACGATGCACATCACGAAGAGAATACAATTTCCACTCATCCTTTTTCCAATGAACCACCGCAATTATGGTGCGTTGAGGTGGCCACCTTGATCAGGAAAAATGTACGTTTTCAAGTTCCATTTAAATGTTAAAGGGGGCATTCTGGTAAATTACCCAACCCCAATCCATCCAAAAATAGAAGATTTATCAAATTTGAAATCACTTTATGCTTTATTTATCTTTCTCCTCAAAGCAAAACCCTAGTTCGTCATACTTTTTCTCCAAGAAACTCAGAATTTCTCCATTAATTCTCCAAGATAGTCCAAATTTAAGGATTCCCAATACAAGAACACTAAAGAGCCATCTCTAAAACATCAATAGGAATCCAAGATTAGAGTTTCTCATCACAGATCATTAATTAAGGTATGTGGGGTTTGAACAAGGAAAAATCTTTCATCCTTGTGCCCAAAACTTTACTTTTATTACAAACTTACTGCAATTTATATGATTTCCCATGTATTTGAAGTTAGGGTTTATACCCATTATAATTATTTCAAAGATTATGAGATTTCTCATGATTTAGAAGTTGAATTACATGACTTTATTCATATTTCTATGCCTTGTGAAGTAATTTCCAGATTATAAGATGATTTATAAATGTTTACATTACCAAGTATGAATTTGGAGATGTTTTAACATGAGATTGATTCTTCGGTCATTGGACCTCATTTAAAGATTTTTATTTTAAGATTGTTTGTGCTATTAGCACCCCATGACTAGATTATTTACAGATTTTAGATAAAGAATCCACTTTATTTGAGAAGATTTGAGATTTTAAAAAAAAGTAAAGCATAGTAGGTTTTCTGTAAACCTTTGTTTAAGTTCTAAAGTGGATTTCTTAAGATTTTGAGCATGAGATTGGGACTAGTATTTAGCACCGAGATGGGTAAGTTACTATGGTTTCATACCCCAGAACTACGTGCCACCATGGTTATGGATTAACAGATTATTCCCACTTCTGCGTGGATGACTCAGATTGTGATCACACAGATTAGATTATTCTATTCTGATGGCAAGGGTAGAACAACCCCAACCTTATGGGGTCTAGTCGTGGGACACCATGGATTCTCACATGGTGTACATGTCGGTTAGAAGAACCTATAAAAGATGTCCCCTACTCTTAAACAATTTTGTTTGATTTGAAGCCTTTAGATTCACATAATAAGTTTTCAGACTTCACTTTGCCTATGTGATTTGAGAAATAGAGTAGAACTACAGATTTCAGAACTAAGTTTGATGACTCAAAATATTTAGGTTACATGTATTATTATTCATGCTTTACTTCCAGATTTTAGATTACTCAAGCTTACGTGAGTCATTTACATTTAGCATTATGATTTTATAAACTGTGATGATATTATTTACTTATTGCATACACCCTCATATATTCAGTACATCATCAAAGTACTGATCCACATATATGTCTATGTGTTACATTATCTCATAATATAGGTTCAGGTGCTCAGTCTCAGCAGCGTGACTGGTCTTCGACCATTTTATCTATATCCCTGTAGTTGGTGAGTCCTCATAGTTTGAGGGCTTAGTTATTCAGATTTCCAAGTTACTAGTAGATATGTCTTTACATAAGTTAGACAGTTGAGTTAGTTAGGGCCTGTCCCAGTGACTCTTTAGATTCAGATAGTAGAGGCTTGTCGGACTGATAGATTCAGATTTAGACTTTTGAGTTAGTATTCAGATTTTCAGCATTTGTTTTATCAGACTTTTGAGATATAGTATGATTCAGATATACTCAGATGATTTTAGACAGTTTTCCACATTTGTTATGATTTTTCATCTACATTTCTATATTTTGAGAGTTAGATCTAGAAAAGGGTAGCCAGGGTTAGCTCAGGACTACTTATAGTTTGGAGCACCATATGGCATCTCGGGAACCAGATTTTGGGGTGTTACAAACTTGGTATCAGAGCCTAAGGTTTAGAGAGTCCTAGGGAGTCAGACAAGCTAAGTTATATATAGTCTTGATCATCTGTGTGAAGTGAGCCACATCTATAAGCAAGAGGCTATAGAGCATTTTAGGAAATCATCTCTTCTTTCATGATCTATCGTGCATTCATTGTCTTTATCTACTTCTAACTCATACTTTAACGTGACAGAAAAATGCCTCCTCATCGAGCTAATACCTGGAGAAATTATAACCAGCCACCTCATCCCGCAGATCCTTTAAATGAGAATATGTCGCATGTAGAGTTTTGGGCTACTTTTTTGGCGCTATCCCAAAACATGACAACTAATATTCAGGGAAACCGTCAGGCTAAAGTCCCTCCTTAGTAGGATGGGGATTTAGCCACAACTAGAATTCAAGATTTCATGAGAATGAATCCGCTAAAATTCGTTGGGTCGAAGACAGGTGAGGACCCACAACTTTATCTTCATGAGGTGAAGAAGATCACTTAAATTATGCATGTTTCTGAGGAAGAGAGTATATAATTAACAACCTATAGGCTGAAGTATGTTACGTATAATTGGGTAGTGATGTGGTAGAAGAGTAGAGGAGAGAATGCAGCTCCCATGACTTGGCAGATATTTTAGGATGCGTTCTTAGACAAGTTCTTCCCACTTGAGATAACAGAATCTAAGATAAAAGAGTTCATGAACCTAAGGTAGGGCTCTATGATAGTAAAAGAGTATTTCCTTAAGTTCAACCAGTTGTGTAAGTATGCCTCTAACCAGATGGCTGACCCTAGGTCAAGCATGAGTAATTTTGTGATCGATATGTTTAGGATGGTAGTTAAGGAGTGTAGGACTATTATGCTCAACAAGGACATCGACCCTCCTAGAATGATGATGCATTCTTAGCCGATTGATATAGAAAAGATGAAAGAGAGAGAAAGAGTGAATAAGAGGGCTAGACTAGGCCAATTTGATCATGGTAAGAATAGTTCTGGATAAGGAAATCATTCATAGTTTCTGAATCATTCATCCATGCCTGCACCTTCTTCAACCAGTTCTCCTGCACCCAAAAATAGGCAAGAGTAGTGGGGTAAGTCTTCTATGTCCAGATCTATGAATAGTATGCATAATAAGCCTAATCAATCCCCATGTGCTAATTGGGGAAAGAATCATGGAGGTAAATATTTGTCAAGACATAAAAGTTGTTATGCTTGTGGCCAGGAAGGTCACGGAATCAAAGAGTGCCCGTATGCTAGGCACAAAAATAGAGATGTTCGTCCCCAGACTCAGCCAAATAGTGCACCATCTTTTCTAGGTTTCCCAGCACCTCCTCAGGGTGTATCATCTAGTACTGGTGCCGTTCAGCGCCAGAATTAGTTTTATGCTTTGCGATCCCGCCAGGAGCAGGAGGATTTGCCCGATGTTGTGACTGGTATGCTTCTTGTATTTCATTTTGATGTTTATTTATTGTTAGACCCTTGGTCGAGCTTCTATTATGTGACTCCATTAGTTACTGTGAATTTTGAGATAAGTTCTGAAAAGATCCCTGATCCTTTCTTGGTTTCTACTCCAGTAGGTGAGTCAATTATTACCAAATAGATTTATAAGAAGTGTCTTAACACCATCCTTCATAAAGTCATATTAGATCACCTGATATATTTATACATGGTTGATTTTGATCTTATTTTGGGTATGGATTGACGTCATTATTGTTATGCTTCTATAGGTTGCCGCACATGAGTGGTAAAGTTTTATTTTCTTAATGAGTCAGTCTTTAAGTGGTTAGGTAATTTAGTGTCTCCCAAGAGTCATTTCATATCTTACCTTAAGGATAGGAAATTGATATCCAAGGGTTGCATTTACCATCTAGTTTGAGTTAAAAACAATAAGTCTTAGACTCCAACAATTTTGTTGGTCCGAGTGGTCAATGAGTTTCCTGATGTTTTTCTAGAAGATCTTCCAGGGGTACCTCCCGATAGAGAAATAGAATTCGGTATTGAGCTTCTCCCGAATACTCAGCCTATTTATATTCCTCCTTATTGTATGGCTCCCACAGATCTTACGGAGTTGAAAGAGCAACTCAAGGATCTTTTAGATAAAGGTTTCATTAGGCCTAGTATTTCTTCATGGGGCGCTCCTATCCTATTCATGCAAAATAAAGATGGTTCTTTGCGCATGTGCATCGACTACCATCAGTTAAATAAAGTTACAGTCAAGAACAAATATCCTCTTCCTAGAATTGATGACCTGATTGATTAATTATAAGGTGAAAGTTATTTCTCAAAGATAGACCTGATTTCAGAACTCGTTATGGGAATTTTGAGTTTCTAGTCATATCTTTCAGGCTAACTAATACCCCAATAGATTTTATGTACCTTATGAATTGAGTTTTCAAATAGTATCTAGACATGTTTGTCATAGTATTCATAGATGACATCCTTGTGTACTCCCGTAGTGAGGATGACAATGTGGATTATCTTAAAGTTGTCTTGAAAACTCTTAGAGATCATCAATTGTTTGCCAAATTTAGCAAGTGCAAATTTTGGCTAAGATAAGTAGCCTTTCTCGGTCGTATTTTATCTGTCTATGCCATTAGAGTCGATCCCCAAAAGATAAAATCCATAAGGAATTGTCCTAGACCTATCTCTCTATCAGACATTAGGAGTTTCTTAGGTCTAGCTTGTTATTACCATTGTTTTGTTGAAGGTTTCTCATCTATTGCATCCCCTATGTCTAGACTGATCCAAAAGAAATTTAAGTTCCTATGGTCAGATTTCTGTGAGAAGAGTTTTCAGGAGTTGAAGACTCGACTCACTTTACCCCCAGTTCTAGTATTAACTAATGGTATAGACAACTTTGTTGTTTATTGTGATCCCTCTAGAGTTGGTCTGGGTTGTCAGTTAATGTAGAGAGGTAGTTCGTAGCCTATGCCTCGAGATAGATGAAGCCTCATAAAAAGAATTACCCAACCCATGATCTGGAATTAGCTGTTGTGGCATTTGCTTTGAAGATCTGGAGACACTATCTGTATGGTGTTCATGTTGATGTATTAGCAGGCCACAAAAACTTGTAGAATATGTTTACGCAGAGGGAGTTAAATCTCTATCATAGAAGGTGATTGTAGTTGTTGAAGGACTATGATATAAGTTTGTTGTATCATCTGGGAAAGGCCAATGTAGTGGCATATGCCCTTAGAAGGTTGTCTAAGGGTAGTGTTGCTCATGTTAAGAATGGTAAAAAAAGAGTTAGCTTAATAATTTCCTTGTTTGGATAAATTGGGTGTTAGGTTGGTTTATTCACCTCAAGGTAATATTTGGGTTCAGAGTAGTTCTGAATCTTTCCTAGTTTTAGAAATGAAGGAGAAGCAAGATATGGATTCTAGTTTGGTCAAATTAAAAGAGTGAGTTAAAGACCAAAAGGTAGATGTTTTCTCTCAAGGGAGAGATAGTGTGTTGAGGCACCAAAGTATATTGTGTGTGCCATGTGTTGATTATTTGAGGTAGCGTATTATGGCATAAGCGCATGTTGCACGATATTGTATTCATCCAGGTGCTACCAAGTTGTACTGCAACTTGCGGGAAATCTATTAGTAGAGTGGCATAAAAAGAGATATAGCAGAGTTTGTAGCCGTGTTTGCAACTTGTCAATAGGTTAAGGTAGAAAACCACAGACCTAGTGGTACATTGCAAGAGTTTGGTATCCCCACTTGGAAATGGGAAGAGATGAATATGGATTTTGTAACTCGTTTACCCCATTCACATCGTCCTCACGATTCGATTTGGGTTATTGTAGACAGATTGACTAAGTCAGTGCATTTCTTGCCAGTTCACAAATCTTATACAGCTGAGGATTATTCTAAGTTGTATATCCAAGAGTTAATTGGAGTTCATGGAGTCCCCTAGTCTATCATCTCAAATAGGGGTACTCAGTGTACTTCTCAGTTTTGGAGAGCTTTTTAGAAGGGTCTTGGTACCTAAGTCTATCTTAGTTCAGCTTTCCACCCTCAGATAGATGGTCAGGCAGAGAGGACCATCCAAACTCTAGAAGATATGTTGAGGGCATGTGCTCTTGATTTCAAGGGTAGTTGGGATGATTATTTTCCATTGATTGAGTTTTCTTATATTAACAGTTATCATTCTAGCATTTGAATGGCTCCATTTTAGGCTCTTTATGGGAGGAGATATAGATCACCCATAGGTTGGTTTAAAGTGGGTGAGGCCACTTTACTTGGGCCTGATGCAGTGTTTGAGGACATAGAGAAAGTTAAGTTGATTAGAGAAAGATTGAAAACAGCCCAGAGTGGTCAGAATTCCTATGAAAATGTAAGAAGATGGGACCTCGAATTTGAAGTTAGTGAGTTTGAGTATTTGAAGATGTCACCCATGAAAGTGGTGCAGAGATTTGGCAATAAGGGAAAGTTTAGTCCTCGGTATTCTGGCCTTTATAGAATTTTCAGCCATTCATCCTATATTCCACGACTCTATGCTTAAGAAGAGTATCGGTGACTCTACCGTTGTAGTTCCTATAGAAAGCTTAGATATCCAGAACATCCTTTCATACGTAGAGATTATTGTTGAGATTCTATATCATTAAATTCGTAGACTAAGGAACAAAGAAGTTCCCTTGGTCAAAGTTCTTTGGCGGAATCAGTTGGTTGAGGGAGCTACTTGGGAAACAGAAGCAGACATGTGACCTAATTACCCTTACCTCTACTCTTCAAACTTAGATCTAGTCGAAGGTAGTACTCTTCCTTCATACAGTACTTTTCTAACCATACATTCATCTATATAGTTGTCCTCATATAAGTTCATGCACTCACAGAATTACTCAAAAGATTAGAATGATTTAGATTCAGTTACTCAGTTCGCTTCAGTTGTGCATGCTATCTTATATTCTCAGTTTCCTCAAAAATTTCAGCTTGACTATCTACATTTGAGGATGAATGTTTCCAAGAAGGAGATATTGTAATACCCTGCAATTTTTCCTAGCCTAAACTCATCCCAAAAATGACAAATAGTAGCTTCTAGAATGAGTGATGTTTATTTGGTGTGAAATTCATTAGATTTGGAATTTTCATGGCGTAGGAAATTGAATTACCTTTCCAACTATATAAGATTTACCTAAATACGATAATCGGGTAAGAAGTTATGGCTATTTTAAGTTCCAGTCACAAAACACCATCATTTGGACCGTTAGCGCATCGCGGAGTAGTGTAGAATCCCAATTGTCATTATCCAGTGGCCCTTTGTGATAGGACCGCGTTACGGGGAGGGCCAAATTCCGGTTTGGCAATTTCCAGTGAGACCTCACGATACTGGCGCGTCGCGCCAGTGGTGGATGGTGGAACCCAATTCCCACTCGTCCTTTTTACAATGAACCACTGCAATTGTGGTACATCACGGTGGCCACCAACATCAAAAAAAATGTACGTTTTCCATTTCCATTTAAAAGTTAAAGAGGGCATTTTGGTAAAATACCCAACCCCCAATCCATCCAAAAATAGAAGATTTATCAAATTTCAAAGAACTTTATGCTTTATTCATCTTTCTCCTCAAAGCAAAACCATAGTTCATTATACTTCCTCTCCAAGAAACTCAGAATTTCTCCATTAATTCTCCAAGATAGTCCAAATTTAAGGATTCCCAATACAAGAACACTAAAGAGCCATCTCTAAAACATCAATAGGAATCCAAGATTTGAGTTTCTCATCAAAGATCAACAATTAAGGTATGTGGGGTTTGAACAAGGAAAAATCTTTCATCCTTGTACCCAAAACATTACTTTTATTACACATTTACTGTAATTTATATGATTTTCTATGTATTTCAAGTTAGGGTTTATACCCATTATCATTATTTGAAAGATTATGAGATTTCCCATGATTTAGAAATTGAATTACATGACTTTATTAATATTTCTATGACTTGTGCAGTAATTTCCAAATTTTAAGATGATTTATGAATGTTTACATTACCAAGTATGAATTTTGAGATGCTTTAACATGAGATTGATGCTTGGGTCATTGAACCTCATTTGAAGATTGTTGTTTTAAGATTGTTTGTGCTATAAGCACCCCATGACTAGATTATTTACAGATTTTAAATAAAGAATCCACTTTATTTCAGAAGATTTGAGATTTAAAGAAAAAGAAAAGCATAGTGGGTTTTTCTTTAAACCTTTGTATAAGTTCTAAAGTGGATTTTTAAAGATTTTTAGCCTGAGATTGGGAGTAGTAGTTAGCACCGAGATGAGTAAGTTACTATGGTTTCATACCCCAGAACTATGTGCCACCGTAGGTACAGATTATCAGATTATTCCCACTTCTGCGTGGATGACTCAGATTGTGATCACACAGATTAGATTATTCTATTCTGATGGCAAGGGTAGAACAACCCCAACCTTATGGGGGCTAGTCGTGGGACACCATGGATTCTCACATGGTGTACATGTCGGTTAGAAGAACCTCTAAAAGATGTCCCATACTCTTAAACAATTTTGTTTGATTTGAAGCCTTTAGATTCACATAATAAGTTTTCAGACTTCACTTTGCCTATGTGATTTGAGAAATAGAGTAGAACTACAGATTTCAGAACTAAGTTTGATGACTCAAAATATTTAGGTTACATGTATTATTATTCATGCTTTACTTCCAGATTTTAGATTACTCAAGCTTACGTGAGTCATTTACATTTAGCATTATGATTTTATAAACTGTGATGATATTATTTACTTATTGCATACACCCTCATATATTCAGTACATCATCAAAGTACTGATCCACATATATGTCTATGTGCTACATTATCTCATAATATAGGTTCAAGTGCTCAATCTTAGCAGCATGATTGATATTCGAGCATCCTACCTACATCCATGTAGTTGGTGAGTCCTCATAGTTTGAGGGATTAGTTATTCAAATTTCCAAGTTACTAGTTGATATGTCTTTACGCATGTCAGACATTCGAGTCAACTGGGGCCTATCCCAGTGACTCGGTAGATTCAGATAGTAGAGGCTTGTCAGACTGCTAGATTCAGATTTAGTCCTTTGTGTTTGTATTTAGGTTTTCAACATTTGTTTTATCATACTTTTGAGATTTAGTATGATTTAGATAGACTTAGAAGATTTCAGGTAGTTTTTTGCATATATTATGATTTTTCATCTGCATTTCCTTATTTTGAGATTCAGGTCTAGAAAAAGACATCCAGGGTTAGCTTAGGACTACTTGTAGTTCAGAGCATCGTGTGGCATCCTGAGAATCAAATTTCAGGGTGTTACATCGACCAATTTAGGAAGCTCTTCAGTCTACTGACGAAGGTTGGTCTTATGCTAGTGGTGTCCCTGGTAAGGTCGGTGATCTGTTTTAAAGAGGTTTATTTACAATTGTTCTAGACATGGTGGTTACTCCAATTCAATCTAACCTGTGAGTTCTGGTTTTTCTCCAGATTCTCATTTTACTTGTCGGCTTCATGGTCATTTCTTAAGAGATTGCCCCAGTTGTGGGGATATGTTTGTTTCATACTAGGGTGCTACTCCTATTAGGGTAGTTTATCTCTTAGGTAGAGGTAGTACGAGAGGTCACAGGGGTAGTTATCAGGGTGCTCGAGGTGGTACTCAGGCAGGCAGGATTGAAGGTTGGTCATACCCAGCCACGTAGCGGGTGTGGTCAGTTGTGTGCTATAGATGCTTTGCCCGAGGCTGAGACATCGGATATTGTTGTAACAGGTATATTTTTTGTGTACCACAAGTCAGCTCTTACTTTGTTTGATCTTGGATCCACTTATTCTTACATATTTTCTTATTATGCACCATAATTGGACTTGACTATTGACTTATCATTTGTACCATTGTGTTTATCTACACCCATGGGGGATTCTTTAGTAGTGCATCAAGTATTTAGATCATATGTTGTGACTGTTAGTGGTGTTGCAACTTACGTTGAGCTTATTATTCTAGATATGTTAGATTTTGATGTAATGTTGGGACTAGAATTGTTATCCTACCATCATTCATTCATGGATTGTTTTTCCAAGAATTTTACCATAGCCATGCTTGGCGTACCCCCAGTTATGTGGTAGGGAGCGGTTATCCATGAGGTAATGGGGGTAATTTCTTATGTTTGTTCTAGGAGACTCATATTGAGGGGATGTGAGTCATCCTCTTTGGCTAGACAGGTCCCCTTTACTCTCCTATGTATATGATACTTGTATAGGGGGTCAGTCGCTTGACTCAGTTCCTATTGATTGTGAGTTTCCTGATGCATTTCTTACCAACATGCCTGGTGTTCCCCCTGTCCATGAGAGTGAGTTTTCTATTGACCTTGATCATGGAAACTAACCTATTTCTATGGCACCTTACCGTATCGCTCATGCTGAACTTAAGGTGATGAACTCTCAGCTCCAGGATCTTCTTGGTAAGAGTTTTATTAGACCGAGTGTGTCCCCATGGGGATCTCCTATTTTGTTTATGACGAAGAAAGATGGTTCTATGCACATGCTTATTGATTATATGTTGCTTAATAAGGTGATGGTGAAGGACCATTATCCTATGCCTGGCATTGATAATTTTTTCAACCAGCTTCAGGATGCATCTGTGTTTTTGAAGATATATTTATGTCCAGCTATCATCCATTGAGGATTTGCGCTGAGGAAATCCCAAAGATAGCTTTTAGCACCCGTTATGGTCATTATAAGTTTTTGGTGATGCCAGTTGGGTTGACTAATACTCCATCCGCGTTCATGGATTCGATGAGCCGCGTGTTCATACCTTATCTAGACTCTTTTGTTATTGTATTCATTGATGACATTCTTATGTATTCTATGAGTGTTGAGGAGTATGCATAATACTTAAGGATTATGCTTCAGAACTTGCGAGACCATGTGAGTTTTGCTATGTTCTCGAAGTGTGATTTTCTACTTTAGTCAGTGTCTTTTCGTGGACATAGGGTGTCCAAAGTGGGTGTTATGGTAGACCCAACTAAGATTTCAGCGATTTATGCTTGGACTAGACCTACGTCTCCGACTGTGGTTTGCAGTTTTATTTCTTTGGCTGCTTATTATAGGAGTTTTGTTGAGAGCTTTGCTGCTATTTTATCCCCTATGACTAGATTGACTCAAAAGTAAATTCCTTTTCGATGGTCCGAGGAGTGTGAGTTGATCTTTAGGAAGCTCAAGGATTGCCTTTCTTCAGCTCCAGTGTCAGATCTTCTAGTTGAGGGTGAGGGATTCACCATGTTTTGTTATATTTTTGGTGTTGTCCTTGGTTGTGTTTTGATGTAGTAGGGTCGTGTTATTTCTTATGCTTCTAGACAACTTAAAGTTCATGAGCACAACTACCCCACTCATGATTTAGAGTTGGCGACGGTAGTTTTTATGCTCAAGATTTGAAGTCATTATTTTTATGGTGTGCATTGTGAGATTTTCACCTATCATCATAACCTTCATCATCTTATGACCCATAGAGAGCTTAATGCTCACCAGTGCAGATGGATGGAGCTATTGAAGGACTATGATATTTCTATCTTGTATCTTCCAGGCAAGGCGAATGTGGTAGCTGACGCCTTAAGTCGCAAGGAAGTGAGTATGGGTAGCTTGGCTTGTATATTTATTTCTCATAGGCCTATGGCACGGGACATTCAATCCTTAGTCAATTTGATGGTTCTCCTTTATATTTCAAATCCTACGAGGATTTTAGCTTGTGTGGAGGTGAGGTCCTCCCTATTTTAGCATATTCGTGATCGTCAGTATGTGGATATCAAGTTGTGTTTTCTTCATGAAAATGTGGTGAGTGGTGATTCTGAGAGGCACACTATTGATTTTGAGGGTATTTTGAGGATTCAGGGTCATATTTGTGTTTCTCGGCTTGTTGATGTGATTTAGTTGATTCTTCATAAAGCTCATAGTTCTAGATATTCCATTCATCCTAGTGCAACTATAATGTATAAAAATTTGAGGCAACTTTACTTTTAGGATGGTATGAAGAGAGATATGGAAGACTTTATGGCTCGTTGCCTATGTTGTCAACAGGTTAAAGACAAGCATCAACATCCAAGTAGATTGACTCAGAGATTGTCCATTCCTGAGAGGAAATGGGAACGATTTACTATGGACTTCATTAATGGTTTACCTCGTACTCCCCTAGGCCTTGATGATATTTGGGTCAATGTGGACCATTTGACCAAGTCCGCATATTTCATTCCTATTCAGATAACCTTCAGTGCTGAGAGGTTAGCCCAGATTTATGATCGAGAGATAGTTTGTTTGCATGGAGTTCCCATCTCTATCGTATCAAATTGTGGTCTATATTTCTTTTAAGGTTTTGGAGAGTATTTTAGGAGGAGTTGGGTACTCAAGTGGATTTGAGTATAGCTTTTCATCCATACACAGATGACCAGTTTGAGGGAACTATTCAGGTGCTTGAGGATATGCTCTGAGCCTGTGTTATGTATTTTGGAGGTAAGTGGGATCAATACTTAGCATTGGCATGGTTCACCTACAATAACTATTATCATTCGAGTATTAAGATTGCGCCTTATAAGGCTTTGTATGGTAGGAGATGTCGTTCTTCGATTGCATCATTAAAGAGATAGACAAGTCAAACAAAAATTTGAAAGTCAAAACAGAACAACCATGACATCCCACTACCATCCATTAAAGTCTCTAATCCAAGAATGCCAACTAACACAGGACATGCCCCCGACTATGACACTATAAGAATCTATAAGTACAAAAAATATAAAGGAAACAAGGGAAAGACTAGGACTTCCAAAAGATGGAGGCTCAGCACTTCACAGATTACCAATAGGAGTACCAAATCACGTAACACGGCACAGGACCAACACAAAAGTCCTTTGAACCTACATTATGAAATTATATAGCATGTGGGGAAAGTCAGTGGGGCGAGCAATGGCATGCAACCTAAGGGAACGGATAAGATAATGCGTTTACCAAAAATCCAGTCATAAACCACATGAACAATATTATTACTAATATCTGTCTATGGGATGCTGGGATAGGGACAAGAGTAATGAAACATGATAGTATAAAACATTAGCCTGAACTATGTACCTTGTACTAATATTATCGGCACCCACGATCTATATGGGTCTGTCTTGGCCTATCGGAAGGGCCTCATTCCATGTTAGCTGCATGTATTGAGGAATGGACAAAGACACCAAGGTGATCATTGTCCTAAAATATAATATGTAAATTATACATATGGTTATACTGTCCCTCAAAGTTGGAAAATGTGGTTTCCAGTATTCGTCCCCCCGGGACTACACCTTCTCAGTGAGCTACATAATTCCCATTAATCCCAAATTAAAACAATTTGCACATAAACCAACCATTCACTAAGAAGTCTTTTATTTAGCCATTTCCAACTTGGTATCGCCATACCAATATGCTTGCAAGCTATTCCATTTTTGCCAAACCAATCCAATTAAACAAATTGACTCCAATTATCTATTTAAAAATCCGAACCATAGCCACCAAGGGTATCCAAAACCTTTTAGTCCATTTAACCTTAATGCAATGTAATGTTTTCAAAAGATACATTAAATAATGTAAAAATCCAAATTCAAAACCAAGATTACAATGTGGGTTGAGGTTAATGACATTACCATGTAAAAAATTCATCAATTTGGTGAAACCCATGTCACATATTTCAACCATTATCACAATACACCAATTCAATTGCAAAAGCTATCAATTAAAGTATATATAACCTATTAAAACAAGGGAAAAGTAATTCAAGTGTTAACAAACACAAAAACCCTCAACCCAATTTCAAACCCATCATTCAAAACACATAACTATTGAATAGATTGATACCACATTTCAAAATCCATGTTAAAGAATAAGCAACATGCCTGAAATATAGAAGAAATCAAAGAGGAATTGAAGTTTAGAATCGGAGTAATGAATTCTTGTAAAAGCCCTTGTATTTATTGACCTGGGAGTTAGAGAAGAGAGATAAATATAATTCTATGTAAATTTTGAGGTTTTCTAGGGTTGATGGACATTTTAAGATGCATTAAGGTGAAAAAGACCGTAAAGCCACAAATTCAAACAAAAAATAATGAACTGCATAAAGATTACACAACATGGCATGCCGCTACTACAGAGCGTAGAAAGGATGCCAAACTCTTATCACGGAGGCTAAGTGGCAGGGCATACCACTATAACGAACCCTTACTGCCTCAGGGTCTCAGAATGACCCCGAACCTCTTTAGAAAATGCCAAAACTTTCTCAAAATACCTTTTTATCACCCCATATCATAATTAAAGTCAAAAATTAACAATACAAATACGTGAGGGTAAAAATTAACTTGATCAAAATTTTGTGGGTTCTTACATTATCCCCTCTCCCCCCTTAGGATCATTTGTCCCCGAGAAAGAAGTTAGAACATTTTTTGCACGATAATTAAAAGGATACAATGAATCCAAGGAAAAATTCAAAATTTGATAAGAGGGAAAAGAAACTCATACCTTAAGCACTTTCATCCAATGTTAGAAACAAGAACGAGTATTTAGATTTCATATCTTCTTCAGATTAACATGTAGCTTCTTCCTCCTTTTGATTTCTCTAAAGAACCTTTATCGAATCTATTTTCTTAATCCTCAATTTCCGTACTTACCTATCTAATATTTCAACCGAGACTTTCTTATATGAAAAAGTATCCTTAACTCCGACATTCTCAATAGGCACTATCAAGAAAGGGTCACCCACCCACTTCTTATGAATGGACACATGGAAAATGGGATAAATTAAGTAAAAATTTCCTGTTAAGTCTAATTCATAAGCGACATTCCCAATCCTCCTTAAAATTTGATATGGACCTAACCGGGGCTGAGTTTCCTCTTTTTTCCAAATCTCATAACTCCTTTCATAGGAGAAACCTTCAAGAATACCTAATCGCCAACTTTAAACTCCAGCTTTATCTACCTCACATCTGCATAAGACTTTTGGCGAGTTTGAGTAGTATTAAATCTTTCTCAAATCACATTTACTATCTCCATTTCTTGTTGAACCAAGTCAAGTACAAATAACCTAATCTCACCCACCTTAAACCGCCCAATAGGAGAACTACACCTTTTACCATAAAGGGCCTTAAAAAGGGTAATTTGGATGCCAGAATGATAACTATTGTTGTATGAAAACTCAATGAGAGGAAAATGGTCAACCCAACTTCATTTAAAATCAATCATACAGCACCTTATCATATCCTCAAAAGTTTGAATAGTATGTTCCATCTGTACATCCGTTTGAGGGTGGAAAATAGTGCTAAGGTTCAACTGAGTAACCAGTCCTTTTTGAAAAGAATGCCAAAAGTGAGAAGAGAACTGCGTACCTCGGTATAAAATGATTGCACTAGAGCCTCATTCAAATTAACAATCTCCTAAATGAATAATTTAGCATAATCCTCTCATGAGTAGTTAGTCATCACATGTAAGAAGTAAGCAAATTGGTCATTCTATCCACAATGAACCAAATAGAATCATACTAATTTTGAGACCTCTACAAACCTATAATTAAATCAACATTAATCATCTCCAATTTCCACAGGAGAAATTTCATCTCCTACGAAGTATCATCTGGCCTCAAATGTTTAACCTTGAGTTGCTGACAAACCATATATTTAGAAACAAAATTTTTCACGTCTCTTTTCATATTATTCCACCAGTAGATTTCCTTCAAGTCATGATACATTTTTTTCAAGCCTTGAAGAACTATATATTTGGACTTATGAGCTTCAGTCAAAATCCTTTCCCGCAGCACATCTACATCAGTAACACACAATTTTCCTTGATATCTCAAGATGTCATCTCTCCTAATAGAAAGACATAACTTTTTATTAGACCTAAATCATCTTTGATTTACATGAGTATGGGATCCAAAACTTGTTTCTCCTTGACCTCATCACCAAGAGATGATTTGACCATTTCTTAAAAGATTACCCCTCTATCCTTCGAGTCCAAAAGGTCCTAAGTTGGTCAGTCGATGAATATCCTTCACCAGTTGTAATGCCTCGAGTCTATACCATTGACATAATATGGTGCTTAGATCCCGAAGTATCATAAGCTAACCCATGACTGGTACCTTCTATGAGAACTAAATAATATTAATAATGAAAATATATGCAGAAGTTTGGATGAAAATGCCATATGGTTCATAAACTAAAAACAAATAGTGAATACTAATAATAATACTAAAAAAAACTAAACATTTGTCTGAAGTAGTCTAGCCCGAAAGCCTCTAACTATCTGAATGTGGAGTTGATGTGACAAGTCCCTAAATAACTCCAACTACCGAACATTCTAAATCTACTAAAATGCTGAAATAAAATGATATCCTCAATGGATTAGGACTCACTACTGAATCTGCTGCTGATATCCTGAGGTGCTAAGTATGATCAAAAATCTGTGCATCCGAACCTATGATATGAGACATTATAGCATAAAAGAGATTATGCAATCAGTCCATGTAATGTACTGGTATCCTATGTGAGGTAAGGTTGATATACAAGGGTTCATATGCTTGAGATAATAAATGACTGAATGAACATCATGAAGTAACTAGGTCAGAGTACATGGAAAACTGTAACTACTGAACATGCAATACTGTGCATATAAGTTTACATCATGTATCTGAGGTTATGCTAAAACTGAGTACTGAATTCTGATGGTTGAGTAACTGATGACTAATAGCCATGGTTCTGTAGAACTATCTGAGTTCTTTACTAAATACTCAGACTAAAACAATAATTATAGGAGTTATCATCTAACTGACATACCCTGATGATATACTGAGTTGGGGTCCGACCTGTGATCCCGGTTGAAAGGGTGTTAGCACCTGGCCATGGGATAGTAATAATTCTGGGTCAACCACAATCTGGCAGGAAGACTCATTAAATATATATATGATTGCATCAACCCTAGTCTATCGGGAGGACGACTTATCCTATGCTGGCTACGTAGTTCTGTAATGCAGGGATTGCTACTTAGGGTCAAACACTCTACTGGAAGGATTGCCCCCACCCTGGGTTTGCTGGGTGCTAAATCATACTCTTAGCTAAATCAACATTGAATTGATAACTAGACTGTACTAGGCTTGATTGATCTAACACTGATCATGTTGACTGACTGAACTGGATTGAGTTCATTGATTTCTATTAACTAATTGAGTACTATTGTCCTTGACCTTTACTGGGACGATTCTATATCTACTGCAACTAGGTAAACAGCTAGATTTTGGATAATAAATATGGCTAGAACTCGATAGCATAAATAGTAAAACATAGCACAATCTTGAAAGCATAATAGCTAGTCACTTAGTCACAATTCATTAATTGGGGCATTTTATCAAACACATGAGAAGCATGACTATTTCACATAATAATAAGACCATATAAAAATCGTGGCTACAATATTCAACTTGAAAATCTCATAGGTTTTAACATCATAATGCACTTAACTCAATATACATGCTAATTGGTTTACATGAAACATGTGGTAAATCCTAAATTGAAACCCATACAACAATACATACATGAACACCAACTAATTCAAGCAAGTAAATCATGAACATGAAAACTTGTATTTTAAAAAAAGGTTCTTGAACTCCAAGGGTGAAAGCAAACCAAGGATGAACACCTAGAATACCTGGATAATTAAATTCTTGAAGTTTCATAGTAGTGTTCTTGAGATTTATTCTTAATTCTTGAGGTCTAGGGTTTAGTACTTGAGAGAGAATGTTCTTGATTTACAGAAAATTTGAATAAACAATGACTAAATCTTCTTTTAGGGATTAATTAACGTGTTTTAGACTGATTAGGGCCACTGAAAAAGACCCAATTACGCCTGGAAAGAATTAAAATTTTCATCATTAGAATCCTGATTTTTACGTTAGGCGCGACGCGGTGAAATCGTATCGAGCCACTGGAAAGTGACAATCCCCATTTTGTCCAATGGATCGCATTATGCCACTGAAAAATGACAATCCTGAATTGGAACCTCACCATGAAGGGGCACCATCACAGTGCCTTACTAGAAACTGACGAGTATCATTTGGCCTGTCACCGCAATGCGGTGTTACTCGTATTGATCTACTTCTTTCACTAAATATGCCATAACTTCTCACCCGAGTATTGGATTTGGGGGAAATTGGGGTCTCAGAAATCTAATTCAATTTCCTACATCATGGTAGGTTTTAATCTAGAAAATTCTTAGTAGAGCAAAAGTTATGTTCATTTGAAGTTGACTAAAGCAACATTCTTTTTGTAAATTCAATTGGTATGGGAAAATTTAATTTATCAAATAGTTGGGAGTTATTTGTGACCTTAATATACATCAAACTAACTCATAAAACTACCAAGTAACCATAATGTACTATGTGTGAGCTTGAAACATGACTCTAGCATTTGTTTTGATTTTCAGGGTATTACAATATCTCCATCTTGGGAACATTCATCCTCGAATGAGTCTGATTAAGCTGAAAGTACTAATGAACTGAGTTTACACACTGAACATACATAATTGAATCATGATTACATGACCTAACCAATTCATGAATTCATGACTATCATGAAAATAATATACAACTAGGTCTAAATATGAGACAGAGTAAATTAAAGAAAGCTATTACCTTAGGCTGAGTTTGAGTTTGAAGTGAAGAGGTGAGGATACTTGGTCTGCATATTTGTTTCTACTTCCCAAGTATCTCCCCCAATGGATTGATTCCTCTAAAGAACTTTGACCAAGGGAACTTCTTGTTCCGTAGTCTTTGAATCTGCCGATCGAGGATTTGGACTGAGACCTCTTCGAAAGAAAGATCATTCTGAATATCTACACCTTCTAAGAGGACTACACCTTCTAGGTCACCTATGTATATCTTTATCAAGGAGACGTAGAAAATTGGGTGTACTAAATCTAGGTCTGAAGGAAACTCAAGATCGTAAGCTACCTTTCCAAAATGGTTGATAATTCTATAAGGACCAACATCTCGGGGACAGATCTTTCTTTTCTTGCAAAACCTATTCACTCCCTTCATGGGAGAGATTTTCAAGTAGATAAAATCTCCAATCTCAAATTTAAGATCCTTTCTCCTCATGTCTGCATAAGATTTCTATCGGCTCTGGTTGCCTTAAGACTTTCCCTGATCAACTGAAAATTCTCTAAGGCATCAAACAGCATGTTATGCCCTACTACTATAGCCTCACCTACCTTAAACCAACAAATTGAAGATCTATCTCTCCTTTCATACAAAGCCTCAAATGGAGCCATCTGAATACTGGAATGATAGTTGTTATTATACGCAAATTCAATAAAAAAGAAGTGGTTATCCCGACTGCTTTTTAAGTAATAAACATATGCTCTTAACATATCTTCTAGAGTTTAAATGGTCCTTTCTACTTGACAACCTTTCCGAAGGTAAAAGGTTGTACTAAGGTGAACTTGGGATCCAAGACCCTTCTGAAAGGCCTACCAAAAATGAGAGGTAAAATGGGTACCTTTATCTGAAATGATGGATACTAGGACTTTGTGTAACTTGACCAACTCTCTGATATAGATCTTGGCATAGTCCTCGACTGAATAAGAAGTATGAATTGGAAAAAAATGGGCTGACTTGGTCATCCGATCTACTATGACCCAAATAGAATTGTGCTGATGATGAGTATGAGGCAAACTTATCCCGAAAGCCATGTTCACTTCTTACCACTTCCATGTAGGAATACTGAACTCCTGCATGGAACCACTAGGCTTCTGATGTTCAATCTTAACATACTAACATGTGGAGAAATTAGCAACAAACTTTGTAATATCTCTATTTATCCCACTCTACCAATAGATTTCTCGTAGATTGGGGTACATCTTCGTGGCCCCTAGATGAATTCAGTAACTCGCATCATGTAATTCAGCAAGAATTCACTGTCTCAACTCGCCAACACATGGCACACACAATCTAACCTGGAAGCACAACACACCATCTCCCTCTTGGGAGAAAACCTCTATTTTCTGATCTCTGGTTGACTTCTTAAAATTCACTAGACTAGGATCCCTGTCCTGCTTCTTTTTCACTTCGGCAACCAAAGGAGATTTCAAACTATTCTGAGCCCAAATGCTACCCTCAACTGAATCAAACAAATGAACACCTAATCTAGAATGTTGTTGAACTTCCTTCACTAACTTCTTCTTATCTCCCTCAATGTGAGCAACACTACCCATAGACAGTCTACTTAGGGCATCTTCCACTACATTGGTCTTGCCCGAGTGATATAAAACACTCATATCATAATCTTTCAACAATTCTAACTATCTCTTCTGATGTATATTCCAATCCTTCTGCGAAAATACATACTGCAAGATTTTGTGATCTATGAACTCATCAATATGCACCTCATACAAATAATGCCTCAAAATACTTAAGGGAAATACAAAAACTTCTAACTCAAGATCATGGGTGGGGTAATTATTTTCATCTACCTTAAGATTTCTAGAGGCATAGGCCACAACCTTACCTATTTACATCAAAACACACCCCAAACCAACTTTAAAAGCATCATAATACACCACAAACCCGTCTAAACCATCTAGTAAAGTCAAAACTGGGGTTGTAGTGAGTCGAGTCTTTAACTCCTAAAAAATCTAAACATTGAAACTTAACTTTCTTCTAAGTTAATATGGACATGGGGGATGCAATATACGAAAACCTTTTAATAAACAGCTGGTAATAGCCAGCCAAACCCAAGAAACTCCTAATATCTGAGGGAGAAATGGGTCAGGTATAGTTTCTCACCGCCTCGGTCTTTTGAGAATCAACTCTAATGCAACCACTAAAAATAACATGGCCAAGAAAAGCTACTGATCTTAGCCAAAATTTAAAATTTTTGAATTTAGTGAACAACTGATGGGATCTATGAGTCTGCAACACTATTCTGAGGTGGTCTACATGATCTTTTTCACTGCGAGAGTAGACAATAATGCCATCAATGAATACTATGATGAACATGTCCATGTACTTCTTGAAAACGCAGTTCATCAAGTCCATGAAAGCTATTGGGGCATTATTAAGACCAAATGACATGACTAGAAACTCAAAGTGACCATACTGGGTTCTGAAAGTTGTTTTTGGAATGTCACATTCTCTGACTCTGAGGTGAAGATAGACGGATCTTAGGCCTATCTTAGAAAAGTAACTGCACCCTTAAGTTGATCAAATAAGTCATCTATTCTAGTAAGTGGGTACTTATTCTTGACTGTGATTTTTTTTCAACTGACGGTAGTCTATACACATTCTAAGAGAACTGTCTTTCTTTTGCACGAATAGAACTGGTGCACCCCAAGAGGATATGTTGGGCCTGTTGAACTCTTTGTCTAAGATGTCCTTTAACTATTCTTTCAACTCTTTAAGTTCAGCTGGAGACTTTCTGTCTGGAAGAATGGAGATGGGCTGAGTATATGGAAGAAGGTCTATTCTGAACTCAATTTCCCTTTTGGGAGGAACTCCATGGAGATCTTTGGGAAATACATCTGGAAATTCACTTGTGACTGGAACTGACTCAAGATTAGAAGTCTCGAAACTAGAGTCTTTGACTCACACCAAATGATAGACACACCCATTGAATATCATTTTTCATGCTCTAAGGTATGAAAAAAATTTACCCTTAGGTGCTGAAGTACTAACCCTCCATTCTAGGACAGGATCATTTGGGAAAAAAATAAACAACTCTGTTTCTACAATCAACTAACGCATCGCATGAATGGATCCAATCCATTTTGAGAATGATGTCAAAATTCATCATCTCTACCTCTACTAAGTCTACTGAAGTAACTTTCTGAGATACCACAACTGGACAGTTCTTGTATACCCATTGGGCTATGATAGACTTACCCACTGGGGTAGAGACTGAGAAAGGCTCTATTAGGATTTTGGGACTGACTCCAAAGTTGACAGCTATATAAGGAGTTACAAAAAACTGAGAAGCTCTAGTATCTAGCAAAGCATAAACATGTAAATGGTAAACTTGTAACGTACTAGTGAACACATCAGGAGAACTTTCCTGATCCTGTCGAGACTGGAGTGCATAGATCCTATTTGTTCATTGCCCACTGGTGGCACTGGAAGCGACACCTTGCTGATATAAGTGACCAGAAAGAGCTGGGGGATGATTATGCTGACTCTGTGAACCCACCTGAGGACACTCTCTGATTCTATGACCTGGCTTACCACACATAAAACATGCATCATTTCCAGACCTACAGATACCTTGATGACTTTTTCCATATTTCTGGTAGAGAGGATTTGTTCGAGAAGTGATAACACTACCTTAAGATTTAGAGTCTGGTGCCTTATCCTTATTACTATTTCTGAATTTAGGCACCGGAGCACTAGCTGAGGATAGAGTTGGGACTGAAGATTTGGGCTGAACTAAGGACGATTACGACCCTCTGACTTAGGCTTAACAGAACTAAAGCCACCTATTCTAGCCCTCTTTCTTTCCCTTTCTTTTTCCTTAGTCTTCTATTCCTCAATCTATTGAGCATGGACCATCAACCTAGAAAAGTACATCTCCTTAATCAGCATTGCGGTTCTACACTCCTTGACCACACTATCAGATACACCAGACATGAACTTACTCATCTTAGACATACTATCAGGTACCACATGAGGATCATACTTGGACAACTGAGTAAAATTGAGGGAATACTCTGTTACACTCATGTTGCCCTTCTTTAGATAGATGAACTCTAAAACCTTAGCTTCCCCCAACTCCAACGAGAATAACCTATCTAAAAAGGCAGTAGTGAAATCCTCCCATTCTATGGCCCTACATCTACGCACCTATCTACCTTCTACTGCTTAAACCATATGTGAAATACATCCTGCAACTAGTAGGCAGCTAACTCAACACTCTCACTAGCGGTTACCCCATAATGTTTGTTACCTTTTACACCATGTCAAGGAATTCTTGTGGGTTCTCTTCTAACTTAGACCCTAAAAATAAAGGAGGGTTCATTTAGGTAAAGTCCCAAATTCTAGCTGCAGTAGTATTATCCACTGGGTTGGCCTGAACAGCAGCTAGGCATTCATTCTGGGCTATTATAGAATGAGCTAGAGTGGTGAAAGATGCTCTGAATTCTGCATGAGAAATGTGCTCAGTCAGGGGATCATCCTGAATGGGATAAGGTGTTGGCTAGTTCCCAGTTCTTCTTTCGTTGGTATTTTTAGTAGGCATGTTTTGTAAACGGAAGGAAAAGTTGGATTAGAAAAAGATTTTAACTTGAGATCATGCTCACTCGCATGATATGAACACTGAAAGAGGGGAACTTTTTCCTAAAATTCCTCATAACTTCTTGTCCATAAGTGTGGCATGCTATACACCCATGCATAAGACTCTACTTGACATGACTTTCAGACTCCTTAGGACTCTTTAGAACCTTAGGATCTGATACCAAGTTTGTAATTCCCCGAGTTTACACCCTGGACAGCACACGGTGCTTATGATACCGAAGGATCACAAGCTAACCCATGACTAGTATCTGTTGTGAGCACTAAATAATAATAATGAAAATATATGTAGAAGTTAGGCTAAAAATGCCAGAAGGTTTATAAAATGAAAACAAATATTAAATACTGATAATAATGCTATAAAAAACTGAACATCTATCTAAAGTAGTCTAGTCCGAAATCCTCTAACTGTCTGAATGTGGAGTTAATAGGATAAGTCCCCAACTAAATCTGACCATTGAACATACAAAATCTACTGAAATGCTGAATAAAATGATATCCTTGATGTGTGAGGACTTACTACTAAATCTGTTGCTGATAACCTCAACTGCTAACTATGATCAAGAACCAATGCGTCTGAACCTATTATATCATACATCATAGTGCAAAAAAAATTATGTAATAAGTACATGGAATGTAATGGTATGCTAAGTTAGGTAAGGCTGATATACATCGGTTCATATGTCTGAGATGATAACTTACTAAATAAACATCATGAAGTAATTGGGTGAGAGTACATTCAAAACTGTAACTACTGAACATACTAAACATTCAATACTATGCATATAAGTGTACATCATGTATCTAAGGTTATACTGAAACTGAGTATTGAATTCTGATGGCTGAGTAACTTATAACTGATAGTCATGGTTGTGAAGAACTATCTGAGTTCTTTAATGAATACTGAGACTGAAACTGTAACTGTGGGAGTTATCATCTAACCGATATACCCTGATAATAGGCAGAGTTAAGGTCCAACCTGTGACCTCAGTTGGAAGGGTGTTATCACCTTGCCACGGGATACTAATAATAGTGGGTCAACCCTAATCTGCTAGTAAGACTCATGAAATATATATATATATATGATTGTGTCAACCCTAATCTAGCAGGAAGACAACTTACCCTATGTTGGCTATGTATTTCTATAATGTAGGGACTACTACTAAGGGTTAAACCCTCTACTGGCAGGAATGCCCCCATCCCTGGGTTCGCTCGGTGTTGAATCCTACTCCTAACCGAATCGACACTGAACTAATCAATAAATTATACTAGGCTTGACTGAACAAACACTGATCATGTTGACTGACTGAACTGGAGTGAGTTCATTGAGTTCTATTAACTGACTGAGTACTACTTTCCTTGAACTTTACTAAGACGATTCTTTAACTACTACAACTAATTAAATAGCTAGATTTCGGGTAATAAATACCCCCAGGACTCAATTGCATAAATAGTAAAACATAGCACAATATTGAAAGCATAATATCTAGTCACTTAGTGAGAATTTATTTATTGAGGCATTTTATCAAACACTTGGGAGCATGACTATTTGTAATACCCCGTATTTTCATGCTAGAATTCTAACTGTCATTCCTGCGCGTCTAAGCTCTAATCCAAGTGATTCTCACATGAATACAAGTTTCAATATCATTATCCTAGTCTATGGAGTAGTTTAGAGGTGGAAAATTTTTATACCAATGACCTAGAACAAGGTTGATCTAATACCAATTGATTCATCCAAAGTTTGACATTCGATTCTACAAGGGCCAACTTCAAACGTGAATATATCTTAATATACATAGAATTTTTCATCACACGACCTATAAAATTTTAGATAATTGAATTAGCTTTCCAATGATACCAATTTTGTAAAAATCCGATACCCGAGAGAAGAGTTATGCCCATTTTCGTGAGAGGTAGTAAGGGTGTGCGATGGGAAATGCGCCGCCCAATCAAATGTGTGCGATTGGGAGTGCGAGGCATACTTAAATGTCTGCCATAAGGTGTGCGATGCACACCATAAGGTCTTCCATGGTTTTTGCGCCGCATACTTCACTTCGAAGGGCCAAAAACACCCCTATATATATCAATAACACGGGATAAACTCCCATAACACCAAAATAAGTTTACTCTCTCTCAAAATCACCAAGAACATTCATTAGGGTTTCAACCTAAAAATTCAAATATCTCAAGACTCAACCATGAGTTTTCAATAATTCTTCGAGGTTCGGAATCCCCATTTCAAGGGCTACAAAAACAACAACAACAACAACAACAAACCCAGTGTATTCCCACCTAGTGGGGTCTGGGGGGGCAATATGTACGCAGTCCATACCTCTACCTCTAAAGAAGTAGAAAGGTTGTTTCCAATAGACCCCCGACTCAAGACACGAGATACCACACAAATACATAGTAAAGCACAGAACAAGATTTCATAACATAAATACGGCACCCACAAGTAATGAAAAACAGAGAAAAGCACACAGATTCGTAATATAACATGGAACAAGGTATCATAACAAGAATAATACCCCCACTAAGTAATTCCCTACACTAGTGACCCAAACTGGCCCTAGCCTTCTGCCCTAATTCGCGTCCTCCAGATCTTCCTATCTAGGGTCATGTCCTCGGTGAGCTGTAACTGCTCCATGTCCCGCCTAATCACCTCACCCCAGTACTTCTTCGGCCTACCCCTACCCCACCTAAAATCATCCAACGCTAGCCTCTCACACCTACAAACCGGGGCATCCATGCCCCTCCTCTTCACGTGTCCGAACCATCCCAATCGGACTTCCCACATCTTATACTCCACTGGAGTCACACCAACCTTCTCCCTGATAGTCTCATTCTGAACTCTATCCCCTCTAGTCAGCCCACACATCCTACGCAACATCCGCATTTCTACCACCTTCATTTTTTGGATGTGGGAGTTCTTAACTGGCCAACACTCCGCTCCATACATCATGGCCGAACGGACTACCACCCTGTAGAATTTGCCTTTAAGCTTGGGCGGCACCTTCTTATCACACAACACCCCCGACGCGAGCTTCCACTTCATCCATCCTGCCCCAATACGGTGCGAGACATCCTCATCAATCTCACCGTTACCCTGGATCACGGACCCGAGATACTTGAAACTATCCCTCTTACATACCTCCTGTGATTCCAACTTCACTACCACCTCATTCTCCAGCCTCACGTCATTAAAATTGCATTCCAAATACTCTGTCTTTCTTCTGCTCAACCTGAACCCTTTAGACTCAAGAGTTTGTCTCCACACCTCTAATATGTCATTCACACCCCCTCACGTCTCATCAATCAAAACTACATCATCTTCAAAAAGCATACACCAAGGCACCTCTCCTTGAATACGCCGCGTCAACACATCCATCACCAAAGCAAACAAAAAGGGACTAAGAGTAGATCCCTGATGCAATCCTGTCAAGACAGTGAAATGCTCTGAGTCTCCTCCCGCCGTCCTCACCTGAGTTTTCGCTCCATCATACATGTCCTTAATTGCTCTGATATATGCCAGCGGGACTCCACTCACCTCCAAGCATCTCCAAAGCACCTCCCCGGGGACTTTGTCGTATGCCTTCTCCAGGTCGATAAACACCATGTGCAGGTCCTTTTTCCTTTCCCTATACTGTTCCACCATCCTCCGTACCAGGTGAATTGCCTCCGTCATCGAGCGGCCAGGCATAAATCCAAACTGGTTTTCCGAAATAGACACTATCCGTCTCAGCCTCACCTCGACCACTCTCTCCCAAATCTTCATAGAGTGACTCAATAACTTAATCCCCCTATAGTTATTACAACTCTGGATGTCACCCTTATTCTTATAGAGAGGGATCATGGTACTCCACCTCCAAGCGTCGGGCATTTTTGTCGTCTTGAAGATTTCGTTAAACAATCCAGTCAACCACCTTACACCAGCCTCTCCAGCGAAATCCAAAACTCCACCGGTATCTCATCCGGCCCCGTCGCCCTACCCCTTCGCATCCTGCGAACAGCCTCTCTAACCTCTTATACCTTAAAACGTCTACAATAACTAAAATCCCGACACTCCTCTGAGTGCTCCAGCTCCCCTAACACAATAGCTCTATCCCCTTCATCATTCAAGAGCCTATGAAAGTACGACTGCCATCTATTCTTAATGTGGCCGTCCTCCATCAACACTGTACCGTCCTCCCCCTTAATGCACCTCACCTGGTCGAGGTCACGACCCTTCCTCTCCCTAGCCTTAGCGAGTCTAAACAACTTTTTCTCCCCTCCTTTCCCTTATAATCCTGCATACAAGCTCTCAAAAGCGGTTGTCTTAGCTGCCGTAACTGCTAACTTAGCCTCCTTCCTAGCTAGCTTGTACTCTTTCCTGTTTACTCGTTTTTCTTCTTCGTCCTTACTCTCAACCAACTTAGCATACGCCCCTTTCTTGGTCCCCACTTTCTTCTTAACCTCTTCATTCCACCACCAATCCCCCCGATGATGCCCGGCCTGGCCCCTCGAAACACCCAACACCTCACTTGCATTCTCCCTGATGCACCTAGCCTCCCTATCCCACATACTATCCACGTCCCCGCTACACTCCCACACCCCCATTCCTGCCAACTTCTTCCCTATCTCCCATGCATTCACTGGCGTCAAGTCGCCCCACTTAATTCTAGGTCTACACTCCTCACCCCTCCTATTTCTATTCTTCTTTATACCCAAATCCATAACCAAGAGCCTATGCTGGGTCGAAAGATTCTCACCCGAGATGACCTTACAGTCCTTACAAAACACCCTATCCCCTTTCCTAAGCAACAAAAAGTCAATTTGGGTCTTGGCTATCGTGCTTCGAAAGGTGATCAGGTGATCGTCCTTCTTTGGGAAGCCCGAGTTCATCACCACCAGCCCAAAGGACCTCACAAAATCCAATAGAGTAGCCCCCTCTTCATTTCTTTCCCCAAAACCAAAACCACCATGCACATCACTAAAGCTTCTCGGTAGCGCCCCGATATGCCCGTTGAAATCTCCTGCTACAACAATCTTCTCCGAGCTAGGCACGCCTCTCACCACCTCATCCCAAGCCTCCCAAAACCGCATATTCTCCTCCCCCTCTGAGCCCACTTGCGGCACATAAGCACTACACACGTTCAGGGTAAACCCCTGAATGACCAACTTAATAGTCATCAACCTATCGTTGATCCTCTTCACCTCTACTACCTGATCTTTAAGATCTTTATCTACTAAGATGCCGACTCCATTCCTACGCCTCTCGCTCCCAGAGTACCACAGCTTGTAACCATCCATATCCCTAGCCTTAGACCCTACCCACTTGGTCTCTTGAACACACGCAATATTAATCCTCCTCTTTCTAAGAATCTTCACAAGCTCTATGGACTTACCCTGAAGGGTCCCTATATTCCAAGACCCAACCCTCAGCCTACCATCACTATCCATACATCTTCTTCTACCATCCCTGAGGCCAAACCTTGGCCTCCCTCCCACTCCCGCCCTTTCGTCAACCCCCGCCCCCACAATAGCCCCACGCCCCAACCCCCTCGAACATGACCCTATCCAACCATCGCCGCCCATATCCACTACTACAAGAAAATATAAGAAAATATAAAAAATGGTAGTAGTAAAGCAGCAACAAGAAATACAAGGCTCACACAAATTCGAAGAAATAATCAAGAAACAAAACTAAACTCAAATAGAGAGAAAACACCACTGGACTTAACACCCAAATCCCCAAAAACAGGGCCCTAAGCTGATAACCCAATAAATAGCAGTGCAAGAAACGACAACAGACAATATCAACAAATTAAACGCAAGTCAAGATACAGGAGATAATACTAGCATAATACGAAGAATGAAATAACAAAGGTTAGAAGTCACCGGGTTACGCTTGTAGACCAAGCCGAAAATCAAAACCCAACGTAGATCGGGCTCCGGGGAGTTCCGGTGATGAAAAGACGGCGCTGCTGGAGGCAAAAATTAGAGGGAGCAGTGGCTGCTGGAGACCGAGGGGGCTGGTCATCATTTGGGGGAGAGGAGGACGAATAGAGGGAGCCAGCAGTGGCGCTGGGCTGGTTCGTCGCGGTTGGAGATGGAGATGGATGGCAGCGATGAGGTCACCTAGTTAACGTTGGTTGTTTGCCAGAGGTGTTGAGACAGAGGGGTCGCTGGTCGCTCGAGTCTGACCGGAACCGGCTGGCGGAGCGGTTGGGTAGGATCTCGCCGGAGCAGGAGCCGGAGTTGGGGTTTACGGCGGAGGTGGACGGCTGTTTCAGTGGCGGAGATGGCGGCGCTGTTTCGCCAATGGCGGTGCCGGGCGGGTGTCGTTGGGGTATGAACGGAGAGGGGGAAGCTCTTCGGAGCCGGAGGTCGGCGAAGGGGGCGGCGGGGAGCAGCGATGAGGGCCGGAGGTCGGAGGTCGGAGCCGAAGGTCGGGTCGGAGCCGAAGGTCGGCTACGGGGGCCGGGGATCGGGGATGGTTTTGGTTTAGAGAGAAGGTAGAGAGAGAGAGTCTATCCTTATTCTCAAGGGCTATAAAAAGCACCTATTATTTTCACGAATAGTGTCCTAAGGTTAAGAGTTCATCCAAAGCTTCAATTTCAAGGTATGTGGGGGTTTTCAACAAGAACACCCTTTCGTTCTTGTGCCCAAATTGATTTTTATTTTATGAATATACATGATTTTACATGTTTTGATATGAATTTGAAGCATGAATTTATACCCTATATGGTTTTACATGAGATTATGATACTCTCTATGTTTTGGAAGTTGAATTGAATGAGAATGATGACATTTTGGTATATAAAGCTGAATTTTCCATATTTTAAAGTAAGTTATATATATTTATGATGAAAAGCATGAATCTTGAGAAAATTTAATATGATTATGATGTATGAGACCTTGATTCCTAATTGAGATTGTACTTTGAGAAATTATGTTCTATAAGCACAATGAGATTTGAATCCCAAAGCTAATTTTCTTTACCAAGATGTATGATTATAAAGCTAAAATTTTAAGTTTTAAGTGATTATTTTTGTGCTTATGTCATAAAGTATGAAACTTTGGAAGGTTTTAAGGTGATATTGATGTATGGATTTTTGGAACCCTATTTGAGATTATTATTTTGAGAAAATCATATGTTATAAACACCTTGAGTTTAAATAATTTAAGATGATAAAGAAGCTTTGACCTTTTGGTTGTAAAAAGGGTTGTTTTTCAAACCGAGGTAAGAAAAGAAATCCACTTTTATTGATTTATTATGAAAGGGGTAGCATGATGGCTCCAGTTGGGAATTTTTGAAATATTTATTAGTGTATTTTCTTTTAAAAAGATCTGAGCTAAGTCCGGGAGTAGTCTTTAGCAGTAAGAGGGAGGTATAGCAGGATTGGTACTTCCCTAGAACTACGTGTCCCTGTAGGTTATGATCCTGAGGCTGATTTATATATAGTGATCACTAGTGAATAAAAGATTAAGGTCCTACTCCGATGGAAAGTATAGGACAACACTCCCCAATGTGGGTTGGATGTTGGACTTCATGTAGCTCACATGGTTTATATCGGTTATGAGAGACTCCCAATGTGTGTGTGTGTGTATTCTCCTATCTAATATGAAAAGTCTTATTCTTCTATCTGAGATGAAAACATATTTGTTTGAAAGACCGAGTTTGAGAAAGTCATTATTTTCGAAAGATTTAATGAACACATATTCCAAAGAGAAATATTATGAGATTTGATTGCTTTGATGATTTGGAATCGAGATGGAAGTGAATTGAGATTTATTATGATGACTCACATGTTTCACTCGAAATATTTTACTCTCTTATGTTTATGATGATTTTAATTTGAGCTAAGTGAGTCATTTATATCAGCATGCATAATTTTATAAACTGTGATGATATGAACATATTATTTTATATATCCATTCCAAACCCATATGCTCGGTACATTTCCATGGTACTTACCCACACACACCCTGTGAGTTGGGCAACATTTTCTTGTAATGTAGGTACAAGGTATAGTGTACATCTTTAGATCCAGTCAGTTTACGACATCCAGTCAGCAGGTGATGAGTCCTTTTGATTCAAGGGCATGAGTTAGTTATACAGTTTGAGAAGTGTTATATTTTCTTTATTCAGTCGTATTGAGTTGGTTTAGTCGGGAGTCATGACCCGGCTACCTACAGTCAGTACTAGTAGAGGCTTCATAGACAGTCAGTAGAAGTTGATGTATTCCATTTCAGATTTTGCTGTAAAAGCAGAGTTGTAATCTTGTAAATTCAGTTTAGTATCTATCATATTCAGAAAAGAGTTATTTTTCACAAATTTGTATAGATTTATACTTTTAATTCATTTGCTTATGAGTTATGCTAGTAGAAGGGTTAGCTTGGGGTCACTTGTGACCCTAAGCACCGTGTGACATCTCGGGACCCAATTTTGGGGCGTTACAAACTTGGTATCATAGAACAAAGTTCAAGTTTCCTAGGGTGTCTATAAAGCCATGTCTAGTAAAGTCTTGCGGAATGGTACGAAGACGTTTGTACTTATCTTCGAGAGGCTACAGGACATTTAGGAAATGTCCCCATTCTTTCAAGTATTAAATCGTGCTATAGAAAAGTTCTCCAAGAAACTTATACAGATTCTCATCTTACCCTAGTCAAGCCATCTCTGCCTTATTTCCAAGGTATCAGAAATAGTTGAGCTAAATTCTCCATAGATAGTTATAGAATTATAAGAGAGCTACAAAAGTATCCTATCAGTACTTTTGAGTTCTAAAAACTGAAGTACTTTATCAGGCCTGTAGAAATCGTGCACTAAGCCCGAGTTAGATATGCTTTCAAATTTCTCCTCAAAATCTATAATGATAATCTATACTTCTCTATTTATGTTCTTTAAGTAAGATGTTAGGCAAGTTCCAGTTCCTCCTCTGATAATGCTTTTATAATTGCAAGCAGAAGTTTCAGAAGTTTCATAAAGTGGCTTGAGAGGAGCCTTCTAGTGTGTGATAAGTCCCTCAAATTTAAGTTATGCCCTCGTTCTTATGAGTTATTAAATTAATATAGAGTAGTGTCTTCTTAGATCATTAAATGTTGTGTCTCAAGTTTCTATCTCTTGTATTACGTAATTTTGTTATCAATGTGTTTGTGAAATATCAAAGTCTAGAAAAGATGTATGGGGCCTATTTTGATTCACTAGCATAGTTTATTTTTTATTCATCTAACTTTCTTGTTCAAAATACAAAACCAAAGTCTAGTGAAGCCGTGTGGGGCCTATTTCAATTCATTAGTAACTTGTTGTTTATCTTGTGGTTCTTGTGTTAGTTGAAAGTTTGGGTTTAGAAGTGTAGTGACAAGAAAGGTGGTAAGGGCGATTTACTGAATATGTATAGATGTATTTTTTTGCTTATGCTTGAATTATTAATGAAGTGATATACCTTTGTTTGTTAGTTTAGTGAAGATAGAGAAGGACATTATTAGTTAAGGTGGATTGTTGTTTGCTTGATGTAAGAAAAGAATTATTGATGGTATTTGTTGTGCTAGGAAAGTATAAGTTTTGATGAAAGTACTTGGTGGTTGAGTATTATTAATTTAGGCCTTCCTGAGATTACAAGAGGAAGTTTAGTTGAAATTTATTGAGATATGAAAGTAATTTAGGTGTGAATATGGGTAAATAGCAATGATGTGAAGAAGGAGGATGTCTTAACAGATTATGAATAAGATAGGCCATATGATTATGATCGATTGTCATTGTGTACTAGTTTTTCTTAATGTTGTGTTCTATAGTTTTGAAGTGAGAATTGTGTGTGAGATTGGGTTGTAAATCATGTTTAGCACTAGACATTAAGTTGAACAGTGGATGGTTCGGTTGTTGATGCTAGTTATATGAAGGTTATCTAGTAGGACTGAACAGTATATGCAAGAGTGCAAGATCATGTGTTCCTAATTAGGTATGATGTAGAGGTGTGCCCAAGGTGCTATGGGGCTGCATTATTTTTTGAGGATTGTTACATATTGTATAGTTAGTAGTAACATTGAGTTGCTAGGTGGAGAAAGGCTAGTTAGATAATTTATGATGTTCTTGCTAGCTAAGTTAAGGAGTTATGATTAAAGATGTTGAGCCTTTTAAGTATGATTATTATTCTCATGATTTGGGGAAAATATAAGTATAGAAGTGTGATCTTAGTAGACTATGATTATGTTATTAGAGATGTAGATATGGTTGCAAATGAAAGTGTAAGTCTTTGATGATGATTATTGAAGATAGGAATTAAGGATGGCATATGGATGGGTTGTTCAAGAATGAAGTCGGTAAGTTCAAAATTTGTTTTTTCTTGTGAGTTTAGCATTTATGTGTATATAATAGAATGATGAAATTATGGCTTAATCTCGAGGATATGGAGTAGACCATCATACTTAGAATACCATCTTTGACCTAAGGGGGAGATGGTTAGTGAAGAACCAAACCAAGTTTTGAGAATTAGATTGTGATACATGTCAATAATGAGTTATGATGAGATAGTGATCCCTTCTTAATCTAGAGTATTCTTTGGATTTCAGTCATTACGATACCAAATCCATCACTTGCTTGAAAAATCCATGCCACAGGCCTATGCTTATACCTATCATGTGTGCTCAAGACCATTCTCAGATTCTATCAAGAATGTAACAGCTTCACTCTGTGATTCGAGTTATCTCTTATGAATCTATGAACTCCAGTCTTATGTTGAATAGGTCATAATAAGTATAAACTCATGTTTCAGAGTATAACCAGTTTTTAAACTCATGATACTAGTTAAGTTCGCATTATATCATGCATGTCCTCATCTTAGATTTCTTTAATGAATCCATGCCTTTGGTATTTTATTCCTCAGGACAAAGATAAGTGTTAATGTTATGTATTGTAGTTTTCGTGCTTCTGGTTCATATGTGTTAGCCCTTTGGTGACCTCTTCCTATGTTAAGATAGTGGTGAGGATAGTGGATAAGCAATAGTTTATATGTGAGAGAGTTGATGACCCTCATTAAGAAAGATTATTTATGCTTTTCTATCTAAGGCTAAAGTGTGAAGTAAGATTGAGGCCAAGTCTTTGATACATATTATGGTTAGTTAGAAATTGTGTGTATGTTTTTAAGAATAGTGCAAGAAAATTGTTGTTGATAAAGGTTTAGAGAATATGCGAAGTATGCCTGTAGGGGTATTTGCCTTAAATTTATATGTGATTTTTAATGATAGACTTGAATGTCATGTTGGGTGTAAGATGATGAATGCAATATGAACTAGTAAATCCATATCAAGAGTTTTAAATTAGTCATTGAAGTGGTAAGTCATGTTATCCTTAGGGTGTGAGCTCTAAGAAGATATAGAATATTGAACCTTGTGGTTTAGACTAGTTTTGTGGTTTGGCATGTTGTATCTTGTGATTTAGTGTTAGGCTTGATCATGGTGAGAGAACTTAGTTTAGTTTATACCTTAGTAGAAAGATTTCGCAGTCCCAATATAAGAATTATATGTTGAATCAAATAAGTATGGTATTTAAGTGGAATAGTATAGTTGAGAGAGCATTTGAGAAGTGATGCTAAGCTTGAAAGTAAGAAATTGCGTTGCCTACGGCCTAGCAATCCTATCCTAGTTTATGAGTTATATAATTATATTCCATGCTATAGAGTTATATCAATGTTGTGATTCCTTAGTCAGATATTTTGCTCAGATCATGCCCAAATTCGTTGCTCCGTAATGTTAATAGAATTTCGTAGAAAAGTTCTGAAGAAATACTCTATTTGAGTATAGGTAGTCAGTATGATCCATTCCATATAGCTTGTAGTCTAGTTTAGCAAGCAAGGAGATAAGCTCCAATAGATTCTTAATTTTCCAGATAGTCTTACTATCCGCAGTCTTATACGTATGGATATTCCAAGAGGTAATGTGTTTACGTCCAAGTAAATTATAAATTCAGCTCATCTCATGCATCAGTTTCAGTTTCAGATATTAAGTCATGATTCAGTTCGTAAGTATCCTGTGTAGTATCACAGTCTCTTCCTAGTATTTTCATCAAATTATTATCATTTGGGGACAAACGATCCCAAGAGGGGGATGTTGTAATACCCCGAGTTTTCATGTCATAAACCTCTCATCCTTTCTCATGAGATCAGATCCAGTGCAAAGTAATGGTTACTCATAAGTTGACACTCTCGTTTCTATCTTAGCCATATAGTTATTTTTCTTGAGGATTCATGCACTTGAAGACCAGTTCAGTAGCTCATTATTCTTAAGATCCAGTGATTCAGATCTATTTACACATGATAGCTTGAAGACAAATATTCCTCTGTGTTTTAAGTTAATTATCCACATTTAAGGACGAATGTTCCCAAAGGGGAGATAATGTAATACCGCGTATTTTCGTGTTAGAATTCTAACCGTCATTCCTGCGCGTCTAAGCTCTAATCCAAGTGATTCTAAGATGAATATAAGTTGCATGATCAATATCCTAGTCTATGGATTATTTTAGAGGTGGAAAATGTTTATAGCAATGACCTAGAACAAGGTTGAGCGAAGACCAATTGATTCATCCAAAGTTTGACATTTGATTCTACAAGGGTCAAATTAAAATGTGAATATATCTTAATATACATGGAATTTTTCATCCCAAGACCTATAAAATTGTAGATAATTGAATTATCTTTCCAACAATACAATTTCTCAAAAATCCGATACCCGAGCGAAGAGTTATGCCCATTTTTGTGAGAGGCAGTAAGGGTGTGCGATGGGCAATGCGCCGCCCAATCAAATGTGTGCGATTGGGAGTGCGAGGCATACTTAACTATCTTCCATAAGGTGTGCGACGCTCACCATAAGGTCTGCCATGGTTTTTGCACCGCATACCTCACTTCCAAGTGCCAAAAACACCCCTATATATGTCTATAACACGGGATTAAACTCCCATAACACCAAAATAAGTTTACTCTCTCTCAAAATCACCAAGAACATTAATTCAGATTTAAACCTAAAAATTCAAATATCTCAAGACTTAACCATGAGTTTTCAATAATTCTTCGAGGTTTGAAATCCCCATTCCGAGGGCTACAAGAAGCACCTATTATTTTCACGAATAGAGTCCCAAGGTTAAGAGTTCATCCAAAGCTTCAATTTCAAGGTATGTGGAGTTTTTCAACAAGAACACCCTTTCATTCTTGTGCCCAAATTGATTTTTCTTTTATGAATATACATGATTTTACATGTTTTTATATGAATTTGAAGCATGAATTTATACCCTATATGGTTTTACATGAGATTATGATACTCTCTATGTTTTGGAAGTTGAATTGAATAAGAATGATGACATTTTTGTACATAAAGCTGAATTTTTCATATTTTAAAGTATGTTATATATATTAATGATGAAAAGCATGAATCTTGAGAAAATTTAATATGATTTTGATGTATGAGACCTTGAGTCCTAATTGGGATTGTACTTTGAGAAATTATGTTCTATAAGCACAATGAGATTTGAATCCCAAAGATAATTTTCTTTACCAAGATGTATGATTATAAAGCTGAAATTTTAAGTTTTAAGTGATTATTTTTATGCTTATGTCATAAAGTATGAAACTTTGGAAGGTTTTATGGTGATATTGATGTATGGGTTTTTGGAACCCTATTTGAGAATATTATTTTGAGAAAATCATGTGTTATAAATACCTTGAGTTTAAATAATTTTAGATGATAAAGAAGCTTTGACCTTTTGGTCGTAAAAAGGGTTGTTTTTGAAATGGAGGTGAGAAAAGAAATCCACTTTTATTGATTTATTATGAAAGGGGTAGCATGATGGCTCCCGTTGTGAATTATTGAAATATTTATTAGTGGATTTTCTTTTGAAAAGATCTGAGCTATGTTCGGGAGTAGTCTTTAGCATCGAGCGGGAGGTACAGCAGGATTGGTACTTCCCTAGAACTACGTGCCCTTGTAGGTTGTAATCCTGAGGCTGATTTATATATAGTGATCACTAGGGAATAAAATATTAATGTCCTACTTCGATGGCAAGGATAGGAAAGCTCTCCCCAACGTGGGTTGGACGTTGGACTCCATGTAGTTCACATGGTTTATATCGGTTATGAGAGACTCCCAATGTGTATGTGTGTATTCTCCTATCTAATATTAAAAGTCTTATTCTTCTATCTAAGATGAAAACCTATTTTTTTGAAAGACTGAGTTTGAGAAAGTCATTGTTTTCGAAAGATTTAATGAACATATATTCCAAAGAGAATTATTATGAGATTTGATTGCTTTGATAATTTGGAATCGAGATGGAAGTGAATTGTGATTTATTATGATGACTCACATGCTTCACCCGATATATTTTACTCTCTTATGATTATGATGATTTTAATTCAAGCTAAGTGTGTCATTTATATCAGCATGCATAATTTTATAAACTGTGATGATATGAAGATATTATTTTATATATGCATTGCACGCCCATATTCTCGGTACATTTCCATGGTAATGAACCACACACACTCTGTGTGTTAGGCTATATTTTCTCGTAATTTAGGTACATGGTATACTCGTAATGTAGGTACAAGGTATAGTGTACATCTTCAGATCCAGTCAGTTCGCGGCATCCAGTTAGCAGGTGATGAGTCCTTTCGATACAAGGGCTTGAGTTAATTATACAGTTTGAGAAGTTTTGTATTTTCTTTATTCAGTCGTATTGAGTTGGGTTAGTCAGGAATCATGACCCAGCTACTGACAGTCAGTACTAGTAGAGGCTTCATAGACAGTCAGTAGAATTTGATATATTACGTTTCAGATTTGGTTGTAAAAGCAGAGTTGTAATCTTGTAAATTCAGTTTTGTATATATCATATTCTGAAAAGAGTTATTTTCCACAAATTTGTATAGATTTATACTTTTAATTCAGTTGCTTATGAGTTATGCCAGTAGAAGGGTTAGCTTGGGGTCACTTGTGACCCTAAGCACCGTGTGACGTCTCGGGACCCAATTTTGGGGCGTTACACTATTTCACATAGTATTAAACACATATAAACATTATGGCTTCAACATTAATCTAGCAAATCTCTAGGGTTTAAACATGAGAATTCACTTAACTCAATATACATGCTAATTTGTTTGCATAAAACATGTGGTAAATCCTAAATTAGAAACAAATACAACAATACATACATGAACATAACTAATTCAAGAATGTATATCATGAATATGAAAACTTGCATTTTGAAAAAAGGTTCTTTAACTGTAAGAGTGAATGGAACCCAAGGATGAACACCAAACATACCTGGGTAATTGAATTCTAGAAGTTTCTTGGTACTGTTCTTAAGATTTGTTCTTGATTCATGAGGTTTTTGGATTTTCTATTTGATGGGGAATGTGCTTGATTTGGGCAAAATTTGAATAAACAATGACTAAATAAGATTTTAGGGATTAATTAACATATTTTTGACTTATTAAAGCCATAGAAAAAGGCCAAATTACCCCTGGAAAGAATTAAATTTTTTGTTGTTGGAATTCTGATTTTTACCTTTGGCGCGACGAGGTGAAATCGTGTTGGGCCACTGGAAAGTGACCGTTCCCATTTTGTCAAACGTGTCGCGCCACTAGAAAATGTCCATCCCAAACTGGAACTTCACCGTGATATGGCTCCATCGTGATACCTCAGTGGAAACTGACGAGAGCCATTTGGTCTGTCACTGCGATGCGGTGCGGCTCATATTGAGCTATTGCTTTCAATAAATGTGCGATAAATTTTCACCCGAGTGTTGCATTTAGGTAAAATTGGTATCTTTTAAAAACTAATTCAATTTCCTACAACTTGGTGGTCTTGAGCTGGAAAACCCTTAGTAGATCAATAGTTATGCTCGTTTGAAGTTGACTAAATCATCATTCTTATCTAAAACTCAATCGGTATCGGATAATTTGTTTCATCATATAGCTGGGAGTTATTTGAGACCTTAATATACATCAATCTAACTCATAAAACTACCAAGGAACCATAATGTACTATGCATGAGCTAGAAATATGACTCGAGCATTGGTTTGGATTTTCAGGGTATTACACAAGTCCTCTTTTCTCTTCTTCAACATGCTATAATCTCCCCATGGACAACCTGCTAAGAGAATTAGCAATAATATTAGCTTTACCAGTATGGTTGTGCAACTCATGTCGTAAGTCTTAAGCAATTAAAGACACTACCTTTGTATGAGATTCAATTCCTTCTACGTGAGAACATAATGCAAGCTTTTATGGTCTAAATAAATATCCATATGCATCCCATACAAATAATGATGCAAAATCTTCAAAGAAAAGACCACATCTAACAACTCTAGATTGTGAGTCCAGTAATGACTCTCATAAACCTTAAGCTGTCTGGAAGCATAGGCTACAGAAGTAAACTTATCCTTTAACTTCTCAAATCTTTCCTCATAAGAATCGAACTAAAAAACTTAACCTTGTTCTGAGTTAACTTCGTCAGTAGAGCAACAATAGCTGAGAAACTCTTCACAAACCTCCTATAGTACCCTGTCAATCCCAAGAAACTCCTAATATCGGTTGGAGTCGTGGGTATAGTCCATTTCTTAACTGCCTCAACCTTTTGTGGATCCACCTTGATTCCTTAATTTGAAACAACATGCTTAAGAAAAGTCATAACACATATCCAAAATTTTCACTTAGAAAATTTTGCACACAATTTCTATTCCTTATGAGTACATAGCAATATTCGGAGGTGATTTACATGCTCCTCCTCTCTTTTAGATCACATCAGGATGTCATCAATGAAGACTATAACAAACAAATCAAGAAACTTCCTGAACACCTAATTCATAAGATCCATGAAAGCATCCAGAGCATTTATCAACCCTAATGACATAACCAAGAACTCTTAGAGTCAATAACAAGTCCGTAAAGAAATCTTGCGAATATCGACCTCCCTAAGTTTCAACTAGTGAAATCCATAACGGAGATCAATTTTCAAGAAACACCTATAACCTTGAAGATTCTCAAAGAGGTTATCCCTAGGAAAAGGGTACTTATTTAGCACTGTAACCTTATTCAGTTGATTATAGTGTATTCACATCCGACGAGACCCATTTTTTTGCACATAAAGCATAGAGCACCCCATGGATAAATACTAGAATGAATGAAACCCTTATCTATAAGATCTTTTAATTTCTCTTTTAATACCGTTAGTTTAATCGAAGCAATCCTATAGGGAGGGAGGGAAATAGGGTGGGTAACTGGTAAAAGATAAATTCCAAAATATATTTCCCTATTAAGAGTAATTGCATGAAGATCATCGGGAAAAACATCAAGAAATTCATTAACTATAGGGACCGATTATAGAGAGGGACATTTTTAGTCAAAATACTTAACTTGAACTAGATGATACAGACACCTTTTGGGTATCATTTTATGAGCTCTAAGATAAGAAATAAACTTCCCTTTGTATACTAAGGACTCTTCTCCCATTCATTCATTGGTTGATTAGGATAATGAAAGGTGACCTATTGGGTTCTACAATCGAGAGAAGTATAGCACGAATAAAGCCAATACATCCCTTAGATTACATCAATATCCACCATATAAAGTTCTATAAAATCCACCAATGTCTCCTTATGAAGAATAGACACCACAGACACACCCATAGGTCATTCTAGAGATTAATAGACTCACCCACTGGAGTAGAAATACAAAAAAGGGTCAAAAAAAAATTCAGGACCCAAATCAAGACAACAATAAACATCATGAGAGAAGAGTTGTAACATACTAATTATAATATCTTGGGATGCCTCAAATTCCTAATGTGTAGAAAGTTTATAAAGGCGATTCCAACAAATACTGGTACCTAAAATTTTGACTTTAGATGAAGGAAATAAAGAAATAGAAATTGAGACCTTATTAGCTCTTGTGGCAAACCTAGCAATTGGATATTTCCATCATAAATGACTAGGCTAACGATAATAAAAGCACAAATTCCTCATTTTATCACAATATCCATGGTGAAGCTTTCCACAAAATTGACAAAGAAGGTAAGGTGGGGTTGGTTGTGCTCTACTGGACAGAGATCGGGCACTATAAGCCTTAGGACCTCTGCTAGATTGAAAACAATATTCACCTGAAGGCTTAAGATAAGGAGTAGTAACCCACAAGTATGAATTTCCTCAGTTCTTCTTCTAAGGATATTGCCTACCATCTTTTTCACTATTCTATTAATTTGCACCCAGCTCTGCATACCTAAATTTCTTGCTCTACCTTTCTACCATTTCCACCTGCTACCTTTTCTCATCATCCACTTATTGCTTGTTCACCACTAAATCCATATCATTATTCAGCATAGTAGTCATACATTCTAGCATCAAACCACAAGACAAGCCAGAAGCAAACATCCTCATTCTTTAACTCATATTAGATACCAACTTCCAGCATAACGGGACATTTGTTGGAACTTTAGTGCATACTTCTTAACACTCATCTTAACTTATTTTAAGTTTACAAAATCTTTGGCTTTAGATTCTCTCAACTTTTGAGGAAAGAAGTGATCAAGACAAGCACCTACAAACTCAACCCACACTACCAACTCAGCATCACTACCCCTCAGCTCTTCCACTCCTTATACCATGGGTAAGCCACATCCTATAACTGATAAGTAGCAAAATCCATACCTTCTGAATCACTAGCATGTATCACTCTAAAGACCTTCAACATTTAAACAATAAACTCCTGAGGATTCTCCTCAATCTTAGATCTTGTAAAGATTGGGGGATTCAACCTCATAAACTGGCCAACCCAGTTGACCTTAGATGAACTTGCAATAGGACCAGCATGATCAGATCGATAAGACTATGAGGCCATAATCTGAGCAAGCATATGGATATAATAACAAAACTCCACATTTGAAATATCACTCCAAGGTGATGGGCATGACTATCAGTAGCTCAAGAGGCTCGAGGGGGACTAGTAGGGACATGTGAAAACCCAGGTAGAGCGGTACAGTCAGGAGAAGGGACCCTAGACTGAGTCTACACTCCATGAATAGGAAAATTTCTTCTGCAATTTCCCCAGGTTGGAAAGAGGTTTCAGCTGAATTCCTATGACCGTTAGTTCTTTAGGGAGGCATGATCTAAAATGCTAGTAATCCAGGAGTTAGAGATATTTCATGATAACTAAACTCTCTAGCACAAAATAGAACATAAGTATTAGAAATATTCCTTAATGCCTTGTAGCCTCCCCTTATAAGTGTGGCACACTACATACCTATAAAATAGACTCTACTCGACAAAGCATTGTGGACTCCATGCGACCCTTAACTATTCACTAATACCAAGTTTGTCACCACCCAAATCCGGGCCTAGCTATGACGGGCATCTCAAGTCCACCATAGGATGGAGATAACCCCCTTAACCTTAACTCAAGATCACAATAAAAGTAAATAATGGAAGACAGCCAAAATAATATGAGAGATAGATAAGTCAAACAAAAATTTAAGAGTCAAAACAAAATAACCATGATATCCCACTACTGTCCACGAAAGCCTATAATATAAGAATTCCAACTAAGTCGGGACATGCCTCCGACTATGATAAAAGAATCCATAAGTATGAAAAATATAAAGAAAACAAGCGAAAGAATAGGACTTCTAAAAAATGAAGGCTCACCGCTTCACAACTGATCAATAAGAGTACCAAATAACCTAACCCCGTACAGCATCAATAGAAAAGTCCTCACAACCTACATCATGAAATGATGTAGCATCCGAGGACGGTCAGTGGGGCAAGAACTAGCACGCTACCCAAGGTAAAGGATAAATAATGCATTTACCAAAAATTCAGTCATAAACTGCATGCCAAAAATTTATATATATATCTATATATAGGATGCCCGAATAGGGGCAAGGGTTATGAAACAATATAGTTTAAAACATTATACTAAACTATGTAGCTCGTATCGATATTCCAGGTGCCCAAAAATAATATGGGTCTGGCTCCCCTATGGAAAAGGCCCCAGCCTATGTTAGTTGCATGTACCGAGGATGGGCTAAAGATACCAAGGCGATAGCAATCCTAAAATACAATAAGTACATTAGACACATGGTTATATAGACCCCCAACGTCGGCAAATATGGTTTCCAGTATTGGTCCCCCTAAGACTATACCTTTTTGGTGAGCTAAAAAATTCCTTGTAAGCCCAAATTAAAACAATTTTCACATAAACCAACCATTAACCAAGGAGTCTTTTATTTAGGCCTTTCCAACATAGTATTGTTATACCAATATGCTTGCAAGCTATTCCATTTATGCCAAACCAATCCAATTAACCAAATTGCCTCTAATTACCGGTTTAAAAATCCAAACCATAGCTACCAAGGGCACCCAAATTCTTTTTATCCATTTATCCTTTAATGCAATGCAATGTTTTCTAAAGATAAGTTAAAAGTATATAAAAATCCTAATTCAAAACCAAGATTAAAATATGGGTTGAGGTTAATGGCACTACTATGCCATTCATCAATTTGGTGAAACCTATGTCACCCGCTTCAACCATTATAACAAGGCACCAATTCAATTCCAAAAGCTATCAATTAAAACATGAATAACCCATTAAACCCTGGGAATAGTAATTCAAGTTTAACAAAAATAGAAACCCTCAACCCAATTTCAAACCCATCATTCAAAACACATAAATATTGAATAAAATTGATTCAACAGTATAAAATACAATCTAGAGAATAAGCAACATGCTTGAAATATAGAAAAAATCAAAGAGAAATTGAAGTTTAGAGCCCAGAGTAATGAATTCTGGTATAACCCCTTGTATTTCATAACGTGCAAATTGGAGAAGAGAGAGCAATGTAAAGCTAGGTTAATTTTAGGGTTTTCTGAGGTTGGGGACGTTTTAAGATGCTTTAAGGTAAAGGGGATCAAAAAGCCCCCAATCCAAAAAAATAATGAATTGAAAAAAATTACATTGCAGTGTGGCATGCCGTTATCATGGAGGTTAGCTAGTATACCATGCTCTTATCGCAAAGGCTAAATTGCGTGGCACACTAATATTGTGGACGCTTTTTGCCTTAGGGTCCCGAAATGACCCCGAACCACTTCCAAAAATTTTAAATAAATTTCAAAACAACCCTTTAAAATCCATTATCATAAATTCAAGTCAAAAATTTAACATTACGCATGTAGAAGGGTTAAAAATAAATTGGTCAAAATTTTGTGAGGTTTTACAGAAGCGCACACAAAAGTGTTCGTGGTCTGCCTCAGTAATATGGTGGCCTTAAAAAACCAAGAATTGATCCCATAGGGACTAGTATTTATCAACTATCCAATTCTAGTTCAACTAATAAGATTAAACCAGTACAAATGTAACCCTAAGAGTTTGAAAGTTATAATAAAAATTAAACTAAACAATGCGGTAAAGTAAAGGTTCTTGAGCAACAATGGAGAAAAACCCAGGGTTAAGGAACTATGAACAATCATACTAAGCTATAGAACTTCATTGGTTAGGTTAATTATCTTGGTTGTTGGTTCCGGGGGTTGATACTATGAATATGGCCTTCCGACCATCTAATCAATTATCTAACTTACCCTCACAACTACATCATTGAGAGAGGATGCGACAACTAAGTTTAACGCATTTATATTTTATCCCGTAATTGAACCAAATAAGAAAATTAATTATATTCCTATCCTAAACTCAAATCATAACATCATTTAGTTGAGACTACAATCCTATTCTATCTATCCTACATTCTATCCTACCATTTCTTATTACGGGTACATGATAGAATTAAGCATGTAATCTAAGGCTCGCTAATCTTAAAAATAGTTTACACAAGGATAAATAATCAATCAACAATGATGAATAACTGAAACTACTTCAATTAATAACAAGAGTAATAGTGTTCTAGGCCTTAACCCCTGAAAAGTTTGTTTAGCCGCTCATCGACGTACACATAATAACAATAAATGAATCCAAGTTATAATTAATGAACAAACTAAAATAAATGAAAAAAAACTACTTGAAGCCTTATCCAGTGTATATTGAATTCCCAAGGTTATCCAAGGTGTATATAATAAAGTTTAAATGCCCTATTTTTACTAGAAACAAGGTTGCCCAATTTAGCATAACCTCCATTCCACGACCTTATCATGTGGATTAGGGGATGTGGCACGACAATATCGCAGTGGAACACTATTTTGTTTGATCTATTTGAAAATGGATCCAAGGGCGTGACACTCCCTTATTGCACAATTTAGGCAGCGTGGCATGCCAATGTGTCCAAATTTTCCAAATTTTGTCTAGCCTTGTCCCATGCATTTATCCTTCAAGTTTAATATTTATGGTGACTTTTGATCTGAGTTTACAGATTTTTTATCAACCATTTATCATCTTCATCAACTTACCAAGCATCCTATAACATCAAACATCATAAATTAGATCTCAAAACAACATAAAATCCAACACAATGAACTAGAATTGAACATAGCTTAAGCTAAGAATACTAGTTTTTGCTTTTGATCTTTGACATAATGTTTTGACTCAAAAATCATTATGAACACGCCTAAAATACTACAAATACATAACTAAACACTTAGATTCGCATGTATACCAATATTACATCATTAAGACCAAAAGAAGTCCTCAAAACTAAGCTAATTAAGTGAAGATAACAAGACCGAGGTGCATAAATCCATCTCAAATCACACCTCTTGTTTGATAAATGTCTCTAGTATACTCAATATCAAGCTTAGGAGAGGCCTCCTTAGCACATTCTATATTGTGGCAGATCTTCGTTCCTGTCCTCTAACTCTGGTAAACCATATAGCCTCATTCTCTAATTGAGGATCCTATATCAGGTGTTGTATCAGTATCTATATCATCCTTGTACCTATTATTCACCATCTACACAGAAAAGAATTGAATACAAGTTTAGAACATTTGGTATGAATCACCTACATGACAGGGAGTCTAATTAGAAAAAATTTCCCTAAAGACATCTTATAGCTTCTTGAAGATAGATATAGATGTATGCGTACCGATTTGGGAGACTCTACTTCACATTATGCTCTTACACTTATGAGACCAGTGAGCCTAGTGCTCTTATACCATTTTTTTATGATCCAAAATGTGTGGTCATAATGAAAACTAACTCAACCCAACCTTGGTAGATAACTCAATCACCCAATTGAAAGAAAAATTTAACTAATTATAATTTAATACAAGATAAGACTTCTAGACCAAAGGTAGGTCAACATATATGCAAAGTTTTAGCGGATGTTTAAAAAAAACACATAAAATCCCTAACATCTGGTATCATAAGTGTAGAACATCTAATAAATATATATGAAATACTGAAATAATAATATCTATCTCCAAAAACAAATAAATGCATCAAAATAGAGAAGAGGAGTAAGGATTCAATTACAAAAGCCCTAGAGAGTGTCGGTACCTCAAACCACCAACTCTAACTAGCCCAAAAGTAAGCACCATGTGTTGTTCTTGAATTAGGATTTGTATCAAAAGGGCACAGTAGGAGTGAGTATGGTCCACCTATACTCAGTAGGTATCATAGGCCGACCGAGAGAAGTTGAAAATAATACAAGGAAACTAGTATGGGTATGTCACCTTTAAATAGAAAGGTTCTCAAATGGTAACTCATACCATCTTCACTTGTAGTTCTAATATATATGTGTATATATATATATGAGATTAAATAGAAAAATACATTTCACGAAGGTACACAAAATATAATTACACATCAAGAAACACATAGAAGTGCCACCAAAGATGTGTATGCAAATGCAGTACAATGAATGATGAATTGAATAGTTTTAAAAGTCATAACGTGACCTTTTTATATACCTATCGAGCCTCATTGCTCCAAAAAAAGGACACGTGGTGGGTTCACAACCCGTATACTATCTCAAAATCTTGGCCTACCTCTTTGGCCAAGGGATCAAGGGTTCATGTAACTATTCGATTATCTTTTCAAAATAGTGTTTCTTAATGGTACTGATATCTCATAAATTTGTGTATGAAATAAAGATATAATTCTCACAACCAAATCAGTATTATGATAACAAATCCATTCAATATGTGTACAAATAGGTCCCAAATGTAACTCAATATGTCAGTATTTCATGAGATCAGTTTTAGCTGGATAATATTAAACATATATGTAAGACACCATTAATATCATATCAACCCATAACTTAGGCATTTCTATACTAATAAAGGAAAACAATACTCACCAAGGCCTCTAATATTTATTCAAGCCCCATCATGGCATAACACTAAGAATAAATCCATTCAAATATACAAACAAGGCTAATGGTGTCAAATAAAGTCATCATACGAGAAACACACAATATATAATCTCACAAGTCAAAAGCAATAAGAATATAAGACCCTACATGGGCACCTAACTTTAATAATAATCTCAAAATATAATTTCTATAGTTATTTTCCCAAATTTGTTGCATGCCTTACTTATTTTATAACTACCCAACCATGTTTGAAGAAAGTTAAGTCATAACCTACCTCAAAGTAATGAAATTCGAGTCAAAAGCTTTCAATAAGGAGTCTTCATAATTTGATGACCTTGGAATGAGATAAAACATTCAACCATAACATGTACACATTAAACTAAACATAATGTTACTCATATCGACTACATTTAAGATGGGTCCAAATAATTTTGAAAAATAGGTCATAATCAAAATCGAAGTGCTAAAATCCAAGCCTTAAGTCCATCAACATAATGTTTCTCCTTTCGAACGATCTCACAATCAACTAAAATGTTCAAATATAGCATCTACATATTAAAAGGAAGATAATGATACACAAAATGAATATATTTAAGAAGAATCCAATATGTACTCAAAAATGAGTTTGAAAGTAAAAGGGGTAAAACTGAAATTTTATTTTTAAAACACATTTATCTAGGTTATAGGAGTCTACATAAGAATCCACATAAAAATGAGTTAAAATGAGGTCCAAAATTGAAAAAAAATTATTTTTAATTTTTACAGAGAAAAACCTCAAAAATTCATTTCAAAATTGAGATTAGAAGGTATTTTCAAAGACATTATCAATAGTAAATAATGAAAAGATGAGTTTAGAGGATGCCCACATGAAATTATGAAGAAACTCTAGTAAAATTATCTTTTCAAGTTTGGAAGTCCAAATATGGTGTAAAACCATGATTTTAAGCTATTTATACTGCTCTTTGAAAAGTAGCTCGTGAACACTATCAACCCTTCTCATTTGTGAGGGTCAATATTGACCAGGACAATATATGGCCTTCATATTTATTTTCGAGACTTTGCATTTGCGAAGGTCCATGACCCAAACCCTTTCTTTTGTGACAACCCTTTCGCATTCACGATGAAGCATACTTTATTCTCTATGTTCACAATTAATACCCGCCTTCGCAAAGAAGGGTGGGGTCTTTACAAGATATTGGTATGTTAAAATATTTTTGAACGGACCCTCAAGATTCATTCGGGGCCCCACAAAAATATATCATATATACGACTAGGCTATTATCAATATTTTAGACTTGATGGAAATATTAAAGTTTAGAAAAAGGATCATTTTCAATAAATTACAATCCAGGACTCCTTTTATGAAAATTTCACTAGTATTAAAATGAAGGCTCAAAATGTAAAATAAATGCTCTAAATCATAACCAACCCTGCTATTAACTCAAGTTCGACGTTCCAGATCTAATCAATCTATACAAATTGTCATTCGACACTCAAAATATCAAATATCGACCAAATTCAATCTAGTGTCTTTTAAAACCTCTAAGAGTCTCAAACTCTCTCAAAATTCTTTTGAAGGGATTCAAAACCATGTCAACCATCCCATACCACCAAATTAATATGTAACAACAATTTGGAAAGGAAAAATAATTAAATCACATCAAAAGTAAAACTTCATAAATTAGGTCATTAAATTTTGGTCTACAAATGCATTCAAAATCTAAACGTTAGGAGTAGTTGGATAGATTTTAAATAGTTTTAGGTAGTTGGAAACACCATGGTATGAAAATAGGGCTAAGAAACTCTGCTAAAGCTTGGTGACAATAAATATTAGTCAAAAATGGAAGGAGAAGTGAAAGGGGGAAGTTAAAGATGGGAAAGAGAGAGCGGTTGTAGAGCAAAAAAGCTAACCCTGTCTGATTTACACCAAAATGAGATGTTTTGGTGCATTTCAAGTACGAAGTCAAGGGTAAAATAGGTAGTTCAAAGTATTTTTTTAAGTGTTGATGTGTTTAGGTATTGGGTTTGTATGGGTGAAGCAGTTTGGGGTTTGTTTTGACTTCAAAATATGCGTTATTGATGGCCTAACTTTATGTTCTTTTCTTCCTATTCAAATTCATTTTTTGAGCTTCCTTATATTAAATTATAACTTGAAAAATATTATGGAATAATTGTACAATGTTAAATTAATTACAATGTGATGTGAATTTGCAAACTTATAAACATAGGTAATGTGATATATAGTAGAATAAGAATATTACTTAGTTTGACTTTAGGATTAACATGAAAAACTAGATTGTAATGTTATATTAATCAAATAAATATTTATACTAAAGCAGTAATACATTAAAGTAGTTAAAAAAATAACTTTTTATAACAACAAATAGTAATAATTATGACAAGCAATGATAATGATAAAGTATTTGATATAAGAAATTATGGTAATGATAACGTATTTGATTTATTAAAAATCAGAAGCTCAAACAAATAAATCAGAATAAAGGAGGGTTAAAATTGGGTGTCAACAACTATTCCTCTTCGACAAGAGATGATGAAAGAGTTTTTGAATAAAGAAATTGATGTTGTAACCAATTTTATCCCAACCATCAATGTTGAAACTATGTTTAGTACATTTATGGGGGCAATTAGAATTTTGTTGAAGTTTATGGATGAGCCTTGAATTCTAAGTTTCCTACATATCTCGAGTTGCATGAGAATTAGGCCAAATGTAGTTTGAGATTTATAAAGATATAAGATAGAGTGATCTTAAAACACCATGATCCAGAAAGGTTTCCTACTATAGATGAATGAGTAAAATGACTATGTAGAGGCAGATAAACAAAAGATTAAGCTTGAACAAGGGAAGATATAATTTGAAAGTGAAGGAAAGTATAAAAGTAATTTTACCAATGCGATAGAAAATGACGAGTTTGTGATTTTTAGAGGCTTTAAAAATTCATATAGTTGACTTAAGTCAATAGTTAATGTTTTGAGTGTTGGATGGTAATTTGAATAGTTCCATTAGATCCAAAATATCAAATTTAAGTTAGTAGCATGGTTGGTTCGGATCTGAAACCTTTATTTTTTTTTATTATTTTTTTGAAAAATAATGAAAAAGGGGTCTCGAGGGTTAATTTATTAAAATAATTTTATTCAAAAATTTGACGTTGTCGTTGTGTCTGAAATATTAAAAATATCATAGTAGCATATATGGTTTGCTTCTGTTGGGTCTCGAATGAAACTTTAGGTTCCGATCGAGGATTCAGAAACCATGCAAAATAAGAATTTTTACTGATATCTGGTTCAGGCCAGATCCTTCTTTACAAAAGCGTTCCTATGGACCCGAATATGAAGAAAAAATATTTTTCATCATTGTGAATGCAATGGTCCAAGTCGTGGACCTTCGTGAACATAAAGCATTGGCCGCAAATGCGAAGGCCAATTTTTTGTCTTGGTAAAAGTTGACCCTCGTGAACATGAAGGGTTGACCAAGTTATTGAGGTACTATTCACAAAATAGTATAAATACCCCATTTGTCAATTTTTATCATTTTTGGACATCCAAACTTTGAGAAAAGGCAATTTCTTATGGTTTTCTCACTATTCTTGCTTGAGTAAAGTCCTAAATTATATTTTCCTTATTTTCTATTGATTACACCTTTGTAAACACCTTAATCATGACTGAAAAATGGAATTTTGAAGTTTTTACCAGAAAATCTTTAAAATAGTTTTTCTTCATTTTGGTTCTAGTTGTTAACACGTTCTTGAATGAGTTTTCAACTACAGGATCCTATAAACTCAAGGAATGTAATTCAAACAAATTGTGTTTTACTCCTTTCATCTTCAAACTCATTTTTTGAACCCTTTTGGACCTGATTCAAGTATGGAAAATATAAGTATCATTAGCTTGTTTAAATGCATGAATGTTAGATTCTAGTATTGTAGTTGATTAAAAGATTGTTAATAAGAGAAAGATCCATGTTGAATCACTTTAGGTTAGGATTTCATAATTTTGAGGTAGGTTATGGTTTAAATACTTTTAGATTGAGATGGGTAGTTGATAAATAAGTAAAGCGTGCTATTGGTTGGGGAAAATAAGTTTGGGGTTTATATTTAGAGAGTTTATTACTGTTCTGTGCTTAAATGGGGGTTTCTATTTTGTCACTGTGGACTTGTGATATCTAATATTGTGTGTTTCCTATGTGGTGCTTTTATTTGATATCTTAGGCCGTATCTGTGTATTTAAATGTCTTTTTCTAGATATAAAGTTGTCACAACACAAACCCGAGCCTGGTAAAGAAGGGTATCCCAATCCTATCAAGCCCAGAGATAACGCCCTTAGTCGTACCTTATGAGAACAATAATAAGAATAATATACATCGGAATCCAACCAAATATCAAGAGTAAATAGATAAGTCAAGAGGATGTTTGTAAGTCAAAACATAACGACAATTATATCCCAATACTATTCACAAAGGTATATAATCCAAGAATGCCATCTAAGTCGGGATATGCCACCTACTATGACAAAAGAATCCAAAAGTACCTGTAATATAAAGAAAAACTAAGTAAATAACTAGGCCTTCTGAAGGATGGAGGCTCGCTGATGTTGGGTGTATTTATGCACTTTATTGTTGTTGTCTTAGCTTGTTATGCCTTGTTTTGAGGACAATTTGTGTGATTTACGTGTTAATGATGATATAATTGAGAATATAAGTGCTTAAGTATGTGATAACAATGTTTAAAGGTGTTTACAAACAAGTTTGGACTTAAATTGGCCATTTAGAGTCTAGACGACGAAACTAGTTTTACTAGCTTGAGCTAGGTGTTGTTCTAGTCTATCGTGATGGATTCTAATGCGTCAAATGAGTTCATAGTATTATTATTTTTTATTTATGAGTAGAAAAAATTGTTTGTAATGTGAAAATTTTAATTGAGTCAATACAATATTTAATTCAATAAGCTAAAGATTAATAGGACGAGACTAGGCTTAGCTTGAGTTTCGAGTTCATCTTTATGGATTGTTTGTTTTATTGATCTCTAATTTATGATTTTTGATGATGTACGATGCTTATTTATTTTATTATGTTTATAAATGTATGAGGATAAACCTGAAATTCAAGTGGAAATAACACTAAAAGGCTTGGGATGGACAACAAAGGTGGAAGGAAAAGTTCAACGTCAAAATGGCCCTTTCCAGTGAGGGCAAATGATATAGGGGAGAGGCCCCCTTCACTCCCAGGGTATAAAATATGAATATCCCCCTCTAGAGTGGTGAACTATATCCCGTGGCACCTCCTTCATTCCGATTCTCTAAATCCCGCGTTACCTTTTCTATTCCCACACGACCAATTTGTCTCTATTGTAAATACATGACTTTAAACATAGTGTAAATACTTTGGGACAATTTTGGACTTGGAGAGGGGTTGTTCAAAACTTATTTTAGGGTTTACTCCTATTTACTTTAGATTTTTAATGGATTTAATGATGTATGCAATTACTTTGATGATGGTTACGTTTATTAGTGGCTAAACGTCCCTTTTTCTGGGTTAAAGCCAGGAACATGACTATGATTACTACGAATTGATTTGGTTTTATTTATTTATCATATTGGTTGTTTGTTTACCCTTGTTATCAATTTAAGGATTTCGACCCTTAGAATACATATATTGTCAACCTTGTGATCTCAGGAAGGGGAATAGGAAGATAGAACATGGGGGTAAATAGAGTAGGGTTCTAATTCTTTTATAAAATAGGGGATTTAAATTAGAATCTAGGATAGAGATATACCTAGAAGCCTTATTTGTCTCACTACCTGAGGCTACCCCCTAGTCTCAACAATGGTTCTTACAGTCACAAGTGACCACAAGCTAACCCATGAGTTGGTACCTGCTGTGAGAACCGAATGTAATAGAAATGATATAACGTACGCCAAAAATAAGCTAATAAAATACTAGAAAACTGGATACTGAAATACAAATTAAAACATGTCTAAAATATCTTATAAGAATTGACAATACTTAAATGACTGACTGACTATCTAACTAAGTATCTGAAAGCCTCTAAGCTGACTGAAAAGTTAATGGGACAGACCCCCAACTAACTCCAACTGATTGAGCATATGAAAATACTAAAATAAAAGAAAACTTGTCCCAAATATATGAGGACTCATCACTGTTGTTGTTGAATACGTTGAGTTGTCTAGGAGCGGTCTAGAAACTAAGCATCTGAACCTATATTATAAGAAAACATAGCGTAAAGACGAGTATGCGATCAGTACTTTGAATGTATTGGTTTATGAAATGAGGACTGGATGATATACATAAAGTAACTAATCATAAATGCATGAACATATAAACTCTGAGAATGCAAGACCAAGCATGAACATATTTCTGAATTAATTTATAAGCTGAAAAAATTGAAAGCCACATCACTGAATAATTGCCATTCTTATTTGTACTCTTGGTCAAGAAAAACTGGACTGAGATATACTGGAATACTGACTGAAACTATGGGAGGTATCATATAACCGATATAAACCATGTGAGCTATCATGGAGTCTAACGTATGACCCACATTGAGGAAGTCTATTCGATCCTTGCCATCGAAGTAGAACTTGAACTGGCATGATCACTAAACTAAACCCATATTGGGCAAAGGTAAACACTCTCTGGCAAGGCCCCTAAACATAAACCTATGGTGGCACATAGTTTTTGGGGAAGTAGAATGCATTGAACCTATACTTCCCAGTCGGTGCTAAATCCTACCCCCAACTGAAATACACTAAAATACTAACTGATGTATGCACTGATAACTGATAACTCATAAGCTCAGGTCATGGTATTCTAAAAATAGCGCATACGGATTCTAAGGTAATTATAACATTTAAATTGAAAATTCTCAACATAATCATGGTGTTCTGAATATGATATTAAAACCATGGTCTGACTGACTTGTTACTTGAAGAAAGGAAATCATGTAATACACATAGGTATTGGGTGTTCATAATCCTCCAGCACTGAATGACCATAAATTACGATAACAAAGCTTAAAAACTATAGTAAGGGATTATGTCTCAAACCCAAAAGCACGGACATTTCACCAAATATGTGAAAATCATGAATTTGAACAAACGGATGTAACATGACAAGGATATTACACATGCAAAGCATGATATGACTCATTCTACTTGGAAGCACTTGAAAACAAAACTTGTAACTGAATTGTCAACGGATTTATGGATTTATTTCTCCTTGAAATTGTATAAACTCATGAATTAAGCCAATGGAGGGTTTTTGGCCTCCATGGGTGAAAGGGGCCCATGGATGAACATCCCACATACCTTAACAACTGAATTCTTGAAGGTTTCTTGGATTGAAAGCTTGAACCTCTTGATTCCTTAAGAATGAATCTTGAATTGTTCTTGGGGAAGAAGGAGGGTTTCTTATGAGAAATTTGGGTAAAAGATGCAAATAATGCCTTTTTGGAAGTCCCAACTCGTGTTGTGGATGAAAAAGGGTAAGAAAAATGACTCAAATGCCCCTTGGGAACTTAATCAAAAGCATTGTGCGGGATAGAGAAACACGCCGCAGAGCATTCTTCACTGGAGAGAGCAACGCGCTGTGGAGCTTACTCTACTGGAGAGAGAAACATGTCGCGGAGCTCCTCACTGTGGGAGAAATCAATGCATCGTGGACCAAATACATTACTGCACTATTTTTTCCATCCAAACATGTCCCAAACCTCATCCGAAAATCCCAAAAATTACCCGAGATATACTTTGAACAACCCCGATCATAAATCAACTCAAAAATTTATGTCCGAAGGTCAAGAAAGTTAAAAATAAAATCATCATAGTTTAGGGGTCTTGAAAATGACTACGTCCTTAACACTTTGTGAAAATTCCAAGGCTTGGACCCCTTAACATGCAATTGTGAGATTAACTGAGATAAGATTAATATGGGGTATTACAATATCTCCCCCTTGGGAATGTTTGTCCTCGCATGAGACTGGTTTAGCTATAAATACTGAGGAAACTGAGATCACATACTAAACATGCACTACTTAAAAGAATATTACATAACTGAACATAATACATGATATGAATTGATTTCGTGAATGCATGAAGTGACATAGGATTAGTTACATGGATGAAACTGAGATTGGAAAAGAGTCAATCTAAGGAAAGTCGTTACCTAAAGATGGATCTGGATTTGTAGAGAGAATATAATAGTACTTGGTTCACACATCTGCTTCTGCTTCCCAAGTGGAGTCGTCAACAAACTGATTCCGCTAAATAGATTTTACCAATGGAACTTCTTTTTTTCTTAGTCTATGGATCTGACGATCAAAGATCTCAACTGGGACTTCTTCGTAGGAAAGGCTATCCTTAAAAATCATATCTTCTAAAGGAACAACTACAGCTGATTACCAATACACTTTTAACAAACAAATATGAAACACTGGATGTACTGATGTCAAATATGCAATCAACTCTAGCTCGTAAGCTACCTTCCCAAAATGACTCAAGATCTTATATGGACCAATATAGCAGGTACTGAGCTTCCCCTTCTTGCCAAATCTCTTCACTCCCTTTATAGGCAAAATTTTCAAATAGGCCAAATCACCAACCTCAAACTCAAGATCTCTTTTGCACACCTTTGCATAAGATTTCTGACTGCTTTGGGTTGTGTTTAGCCTCTCCCAAATCAATTGAACCTTCTCCATTGCCTCAAATACTGAATCAGCCCCTATCACTGCAATCTTACCTACTTCAAACCAACCAATAGGATACCTATATCTTCTTCTATAGAGAGCTTCAAATGGAGCCATCTGAATACTGGAGTAATAGTTATTGCTATAAGCAAACTCAATCAAAGGTAAGTGGTTAACCCAACTACCTTTAGAGTTAATAATGCATGCCCCCAACATATCCTTTAAGGTCTAAATGGTCCTCTATGTCTAACCATCTAACTAAGGATGAAAAGTTATACTGGGATGAACATAGGTGCCAAGACCTTTGTGGAAAGCCTTCCAAAAGTGAGAGTTAAACTGAGTACCTCTATCTGAAATGATATACAACAGAACCCCATGCAATTTAAATAACTCTCTGAGATAGAGTCCAGAATACTCCCTTGCTAAATACGATATATGAACTGACAAGAAATGAGCTGACTTGGTCATTTTATCCACAATGACCCAAATCCAATCATGCTGACGATGCGTACGAGGAACCCTATCACAAAATCTATGTTCACCACTTCCTACTTCCAAGTAGGGATGCTAAACTCCTATAATGCATAACTAGGACTTTGGTGCTCAACCGTTACCTGCTGATAATTTGGGCACTTAGCCACAAAATCTACAACATCCTTCTTCATACCCATTTCACTGATAGATTTCCCGCAAATCATGGTACATCTTAGTGGCACCTATATTGATAGAGTATCATGCACCATATGCTTCTGCAAGTATTCGTTGTCTCAAATCATCAACACACAGAACACATAACCTTTCCTGACAATGGAGCACAATATCTCTCCCTTAGGAAAAAACCTCTACTTTTTTATCTCTAACTGACTCTTTCAACTTGACCAAGCTAGGATACCTATTTTTCTTTTCTTTCAATTTGGCAACCAATGAAGATTCTGAATCATCCTAAATCCATTTACTACCTTCAGCTGAATCAACCAACCGAACACCTAATCTAGTAAGTTGATGAACCTCCTGAACTAACTTTTTCTTATCCTCCTCAGCATGAGCAACACTACCCATATACTTCCTTCTAAGGGTATCCACCACTATATTAGCTTTACTCGGATGATACAACACATTTATATCATAATCTTTTAACAACTCGAGCCACCTTCTCTGACGAAGATTCAGATCTTTTTATGTGAATACGTACTGTAAACTCTTATGGTCAGTGAACATATCAATATGAACCCCATAAAGATAATGCCTCCAAATTTCAAGGAAAAAGAACGGCTTCCAACTCTAGATCATGGGTAGGATAATTTTTTTCATGGGGTGCAAGTTGTCTATATGCGTAGGCTATGACCTTGACCCTCTGCATCAAAACACAACCAAGACCAACTCTGGAAGCATCACAGTAAACTACAAATCCATCTAAACTATCTGGCAGAGTCATCACCGAGGTGGAAGTAAGTCGAGTCTTCAACTCCTAAAAACTCATCTCATAAGAATCTGACCACTAAAATTTAACTTTCTTCTAAGTCAATCAAGACATGAGGGAGTAAATAGAATAAAACCCTTCAACAAATTGTCTATAATAACCAGGAAAACGTAAGAAACTCTGAATATTTGATAGAGAAAAGGGTCTAGGCCAGTTTCTGACTACTTCAGTCTTTTGAGGGTCAACTCTAATGCCATCGTCAGAAATAATATGCCTAAGGAAAGCGATTGATCTTAGCCAAAAATCACACTTACTAAACTTGCTGAACAACTTATGAGCCCTAAGGGACTGCAACACAATTTTAAAATGGTGTACATGATCACTCTCACTAAGGAAATAGACAAGGATATCATCAATGAAGACTATGAAGAGCATGTCTAAGTACTATTTGAATTCCCCGTTCATCAAGTCCATGAAAGCTACAGCGGCATTCGTTAGTCCAAAAGACATAACTAGAAATTCGAAGTGATCATACCGAGTTCTGAAAACTGTCTTTAGAATGTCATATTCTCTGACTCTAAGCTGATGATAGACGGATTTGAGGTATATCTTAGAGAAATAACTAGCACCCTAAAGTTGGTCGAATAAGTCATTAATTCTAGGGAGTGGATACTTATTCTTGATTGTGAATTTTTTCAATTAATGGTAATTGATGCATATTCTGTGAGAACAATCTTTCTCATGTGTTAAATAGACTTTAGCACCCCATGGAGAAACACTAGGCCTGATGAAACCCATATCTAAGAGATCTTTTAACTAATCTTTCAATTCCCTAAGCTCATATAGAGCCATTCTATAGGGTGGAATAGATATAGGCTGGGTATCTAAAAGGAAATCTACTCCAAAGTCTATTTCCCTTTCGGGAGAAACTCCGAGAAGATCTTCAGGGAACACATCTAGAAATTCCTTTACCATTAAAACTTTCTCGAGACTTGGAGTAGTAGAACGACAGTTTTTGAATCAAAAAATATGGTGCATGCACCCCTTCGATATCATCCTTCTTGCCTTAAGATAAGAAATAATCTAACCCCTAAGAACTAAAGTACTACACCTCCATTTAATGACTGTTTCATTGGAAAATTGAAATTGAACGACCATATTTTTGTAATCAACTAAAGCATAACATGAGTAGAGCCAATCCATGCCGAGAATGACATCAAAATTGGTCATTTGTAACTCCACCAGATCAACTCAGGTGACTTTCTAAGGCATGGTAATCGTACAATTTCTATATACCTGTCTGGCTATGATAGATTTACCCACTAGTGTAGACATTGAGAAAGGTTCTGCTAATGTTTCAGGATTGACACTGAAATTGACAGCTATATAAGAAGTCACAAAAAAAATGTAAAGCTCTGGGGTCTAATAAAGCATAAATATAAAAATAAAAGACCTGTAATGTACCCATAACCACATCAAGAGAACTTTTCTGATCATGCCGAGTTTATAGAGAATACAGACTCTACGAGAATTGTCTACAGGAGGCACTGGAAGTGGCTCCCTACTGAGTCGGGTAACTGACTGGAGCTGAAGGATGATTTGACTGACCCTGCTGCACATACTGCGGACAATCCCTAACCTTTTGGCTTGATTTTCCATATCCAAAATATACATCACTACCATCTCTACACACATATAATGATCCCTTCTACACTTTCCGTAGAGTGGATTAGTACAACTACTGTTCACACTACCCTGGGACTTAGAGCCTAGTGCTCTATCACGACTGTCTAGCCTGACTTAGGCACTGGCGCACTATGTAAAGATGGATATGGGTATAAAAATTTCCAACAAAACTAAGGATGGTTACCACCTTCAGTGCTTGGCTGAGAAAAATTAAAGCTCTATGTTCTGGCTCATTTATTCTTTCTCTCCTTTTTTCTTACACTTATCCTCATTGATTTGATGTGCATGAACCATAAGTCTATATAGGCCATCTCCTTAATCAAATGGCATTCCTTCACTCCTTGACCATTCTATCAGCTACATTAGCCACAAACTTACTAATTCTAGACATGTTATCTGCCGCCACAGTGGAGCATACCTCACTAACTGAGTGAACTTAAGTGAATACATATTCACATTAATATTACCCTACATCAAATTGATAAATTCCTGAACCTTAGATTCCCTTAATTCTAATAGGAAGAACCTTTCTAAGAAAGTTGTGGTAAGCTCCTCCCATTGAATAGGACCTGCCTCTGTACCTCGGTCCTACTTTCTCTACTTAAAACAGGTATGAACTACATCCTGCAACTAATGTGTATCCAACTCTGCACACTCACTCAAAGTGGCACCCTTCATATCTGTCACCTTTTTAACCATGTTAAGAAACTCCTGCAGATCCTCTTTAGACTTGGATGCAAAAAATAAAGAGGGATTCACAGGGTAAAATCTCGAACTTAACTACAATCGTATTTTCCACTGGATTGGATGGAAAATAGCTTACTGGTTCTTTGGAGAATCTACTCAAGGGGAAAAGGTAGTGAAAGAAACTTTGAATTTAGTGTGGGAAATTTTCTCATTCAGGGGATCTTCCTAAACAGGTGGGGGCGCAGGCTGATCCCTGTTCCTTTTTCTGTTATTTCTTCTGGCAGGCATAGTCTATAGGAGGAATGGAGGATGAGTTAGAAAATAGAATTTAAATAGAACTCATGCTCCTCCTCATGACACGAACACTTATAGAAGGGAAAGGGGAAACACTCTCTGGCGAGGCCTCTAAACATAAACCTACGGTGGTACAAAGTTTCTGAGAAAGTAGGATGGATGAATCCACACTTTCCATTCGGTGCTAAATCCTACACCCAACTGAAAGACACCGAAATACTAACTGGTGTATGCAATGGTAATTGATTACTAACAAGCTAAGGTCATGATATTTTAAAAATAACAGTGCATACGGATTCTGAGGTAATTATAACATATAAATTGAAAATGCTCAACATGATCATGGTATTCTGAATATGATATTATAACCATGGTCTGACTGACTTATTACTTAAATAATGGAAATTATATAATACACATAGGTATTGGGTGTTCATAACCCGCCAGCACTGAATGACCATAAATTATGAAAACATAGCTTAAAAACTATAGTATGGGTTCATAGTTCAAACCCAAAAGCACAGACATTACACTAAACATGTGAAAATCAAGAACTTAAATTTGGGAATGTCATAAACATAAGGAAAACAATATGCTACATGGTTCAATTCATAAATAAGGGTTTTAACATGAAATTAACTTGAACATGACATGGAAATTACAACACTCAAAGCATGATATGACTCATTCCACTTGTAAGCACTTGAAAATATAACTGTAATTGAATTGACAAGGGATTTATGGATTATTTTCTCCTTGAACATGTATAAACTCATGAATTAAACCAACTGAGGGTTTTTGGGCTCCATGGGCGAAAGCGACCCATGGATGAACATCCCACATACCTTACCAACTTAATTATTGAAGGTTTCTTAGATTGAAAACTTTAACCTATTAATTTCTTAAGAATGAATCTTGAATTGTTCTTTAGGAAAAAAAAGGGTTTCCTGAGAGCAATTTGGGTAAAAGAGGAAAATAATGCCCTTTTGGAAGTCATAATTCATATTATGGAGGAAATAGGGCGAGGTAAATGACTCAAACACCCCTTGGGCACTTAATTAAAAGCACTGTGCAGGACATAGCCATACATCGCAGAGCTTACTCCACTGAAAAGAGCAACACACTGCAGAGCTTACACCAATGGAGAGAGCAACGCATTGCGCAGCTCCTTGCTGTGGGAGAGAGCAACATATAATGGCCCAAATACATTGTTGCACTATTTTAGCTATCCAAACATGTCTCAAACCTTGTTTGAAAATACCAAAACTTAATTGAGACATACTTTGAACAACCCTGATCATGAATCAACTCAAAAATCGACGTTCCGAGGTTGGGAAGGTTAAAAATAAAATCATCAAAGTTTAGGGGTCTTGAAAATTACTAATTCCTCAACACTTAGTGAAAATACTAATGCTTGAACCCCTTAACATGAAATTGTGAGCTGAATTGAACTAAGATTATGGGTATTATAACATAGTTCACTATGGGATGAAATATAAATGTGTTTAGCTTAGTTCTCACATCCCCTCTCAATGATGTTGTTATGGGTTTAAGTTAGATTGGTGGTTACAGGTCGGGAGACCATGACCATAAAATAAAGCCCATGAATCAACAACCAAGATATGTAATCTAATTAATGAAGCTCATTAGCATAGTATGATTGTTCGTAGTGCTTTAGCCCCGAGTTTTCATCCAATGATTGTTCAAAGTCTTTACTTTCCCGTATTGTCTTAGTTTACTTTTAGCTTGTAACTTACAAAACTTCTTTGTTTACGTTGTATCATTTTAATCTTAATAGTTGCACTGTAATTTAATAGTAGTTTAACACAATTCTCTTAGGGATCAATATTCGTCTTTATTTTAAGGACACTATATTACTTGGTGAGACCACGTACATTTGTGTGTGCGCTTGGGCAAAACACACCATTTCACAGCAGATCAACAAAAGAAACAAACCACCTAACACTGAAAAATATCACTAGAAAAGCCCTCGATCCCTACATTGTGAAATGATGTAGCGTCTAGCGATAGCTAGTACGACGAGTACTGACATCCAACCCAAGGGTAGGGATAAATAATGCATTTAACAAAAATCTAGTAATAAACCACATGCACAACAATTATACATATATATAGGATGCCAATATAGGTACAAGGTACATGCTATATAATCATTTACGATGTTAGTCCTAAACAATCTAGCTCGTACCGATACTCCAAACACCCACAGGATATATGGGTCCTGCTCCCCCTTCGAAAGAGCCCCAGTCCATGTTAGCTGACGTACCAAGGAATGGATAAAGACATCAAGGTGATAGATATCTAAAAATATAATGTATGCATATGATACAATAGTTATATAACCCCCAACATCGGCAAACGTGGTTTCCAATATTGTGCCCCTTAGGACTACACCTTCTTGGTGAGATAAATAATTCTCTTTATGCCCAAATTAAATAATTTACGCCTAAACCGATCATTAATCTTGGAGTCTTTTATTTATGGATTTCCAACTTGGTATAGTTATACTAATATGCTTGCAAGTTATTTCATTTATGCCAAATCAATCCATTTGACCAAATTGACTCCAATTACCGATTTAAAATCCAAAGCCTTAGCCACAACGGGCATTCTAAGACCATTTATCCATTTATCCTTTAATGCAATGCAATCTTTTCAAAAGGTAAGTTAAATTATTTAAAAATCCATATTTAAAACTAAGATTATAACGTGAGTTCAGGGTTATGCCATTGCCATGCAAAAATTTATCAATTTTGTGAAACTATGTAACAAATTCCACCATTATCATAAACCACAATTTCCATTCACAATTCAATATTATAACAATGAACCAATTCAGTTTGAAACCATCGTCAAAACATGAGTAAGACATTTAAAATATGATATAATAGTGTAAGATTATCACAGTCCAAGGATCCTCAACCCTTGTTTTATTAAAAATACATAAATATTAAATAAATTGATGCAATAATAAAAAACACAAGTTAGGGAGTGTACGACATGCCTTAAATTTATAAGAATTTGGGGAGGAACTGATGTTTAAAGATTGGAGAATAGAATATTTGACAAACCCCTTGTGTTTCTAGACATAGGAGTTTAAAAAGAGACGCATAATGTAAAGCTTTATGATTTATCATATTAAATTATTTTAAGGTAAAAAGGACAAAAAAAAACCCCTATCCCTAAACTTAAAAGGACGACTGGGTGATTTTTACATAACAGCATGGCATTCTGATATCACGGTGCTTAGAAAGTGTGCAACGCTCCTATTGATTATTTTAAGTTGCATGGCACACCACTATCGGTGACCTTTACTGCCTCGAGGTCCCAAAATAACCCTGAAACCCATCCAAAAACATTAAAACTTATTCTCACACACTCCTTTAATATTTCTGATCATGATTCAAGTTGAAAATTAATAAGATATATGCAGGAGGTTCAAAAATATCACAAATTTCTAGGGTATTACACTATCCCCCTCTTTGGATTATTCATCCCTAAATGAGAAGTTGGGATGTTCTTAGCACAATAATATAAAGAATACAATGGAATTCAAGGACATATTTGAAATTCAACAATAGTGGAAATGAAAATTATACCTTAAGAACTTTCATCCAACATGGAAAAAAATAATGGGTATTTGTCTTTTATATCCTCTTCTGACTCCCATGTAGCTACTTCTACCTTTTGATTTCTCCAAAGAACTGTTATGACCCTCTAAGTCATTTTCTGTATTCCCATTTATTTTATTTGTTAGATCCTTTCCAAAACTATCCCAAGTTATTTTTAAATTCTTTGAACTAATATTTAGTTGCCGGGAAGTTCTCGTTGCTTTTAGAGTCAATTCCATATTTAGAAGTCTTTGCGGGTTCCAAAAGGCCATCGGGCAAAACCTTTAGTAAGACAATCTCGGATGAAATTATGATTGCGCCTATATATTTAAAATATCTATTTTAAGCTAAGTAGACCTTTGGTTTAGGTCCCAATGTACCCGAGCTCATTTTGGCCAATTGATCAGAAAGTTGGAAAATTTAAAATTCGTGTATGGGACCCACAATTAGTTTAAATGACCTTGGATGGAAAATCTAACTTCACCAATGCATATAGAATGTTTAAATAGTTTGGTTAAATAGTTCATTTTCTCATATCGCATTCCGAATAAATCTTGGGGTGTCATTGGAAAACTTGGAAAATTTCCAAGTTTCGGGTACTGTGGTGGTGTGATCGTCATGCAAGTGGTCGCGATCTCTCTTGAATGATCACCAAGTAAGTGGATGCAATATTCATAGTGTTATATCCATCCATGGACGGCGATTATCGTAACTGAGGGTCAGGTGGGGGTATTTAAAGACCCTTAAGGATGCATTTTAGGTATTTCTTCCTCATTCTTGAGACCAAAAAGCCCTACTATTGTGTGCTAAAGTCAAATTGAGTGTTGGGAGTGTATTGGAATATTTATTTAGAAATATTTTTGTGATTAACATCGGATTAAAGGTATGAATCCTTCATTTTCATGTTTGAATTTCTCGATTATTTGACCAAAAGCCCAATTATCTTGAGGGCATGATTTTAGCCTAAATAGGCTTGGTTTTCACTTATTTATTAAGGTTTATTATTCCCTAATGGTGAATGAATATTTGGTAGATCTTGAAAATGTATTTTCCGTATGTGGGACCCACTTGGGATTTTTGGTGTTGTTTTTGGAGACGAAGCACAATGGTGCAACATGCGTATCAATGTTCTCGTATTGGTGTGTAGAATGTGTTTTTAATAGCTTGGCACCTTTAAAAATCTTCTTAAAAGGGAAAAATAAAGGTTTAGCGAATTGTTGAATATTTTTTAGATTTGTGGTAAGATGGGTTTATTCCTTGTTAGATTGAGCTATGTCTTGATATAATTGTGATATCTTATTAGATTGGGATGGGTTAAAAGTAGTGTATTGGTGAAAGAAAGACTTTGGTTAGTTGAACCATATATGCTATGTGAATCTTAGAATTTAAAAGCTTGACTTATTTCCCTTTGACTAAGGTGGAATAAACTTCATTACTCATGTTTAGCATAAGAATGCCTTAGAATACTCAATATTAGGTGATATGCTCTAGTTTCTCATACTTCGAGTAAAATTGGCCTTGGTTTTTATACTAGAGGAGGTTTCCTTAGCTACGTTGAACGTAGTAAAGGTGCTTGAGTAGAATATCTATCTTAGGGATTATGGTGGCTTGCTATACATCTAAAAGTTTATTTACATACCATAGCCTAGTTCAGAGTAGAAATTGACTTCGAATTCATTCGAGGATTTAGATGTGGGATGGTTGACCCACCTTAATGCAAGACTTATGATTAGTTTCGTTGAACCTTTACGCTTGGTAATTGACTATAGAGTGCCCTTTTGAGGCAATAATGATGACCCTCGATACTTGTTGGTTATGTGGAATGGTATTGAGAATAATGCCCAAGTTATTATTCCTGCTATATGCCTTGTTGTCTAAAGCTTATGTCAAGCTATTAATTATGTTATTGTGATTGAATATTATTTAGGCTAACGAATATGCTATTGAATGAGCCCTTGACTATAATATGGCCTAAGACATAAATTGTGTTTTAACCACTCTATGAATTAGCTATAGATTATGTCCTTCTTTAGCTATTGCTCATGCTAATGATAAATCATCTTTAGGCCAATGAATATACCTCTAATGGGCCATTGTTCATGGTATCTCTTATGGTTATGCTCATGGTCTAAATGACTATATTATATATTATGTATAGATAAGACCTTGATTACACTCTCGAATACGACATTGATTAGGCAAGTATTTGGGCCATCAACTATGCTATTGCCCTTGTTATGATCATGCTTAATAACTGCGCTAATAATTGTGTTGGAAATCTTCCTTGTTGTCGATGTTAGAAATGATGATGTTAATGATGCTAAAAGGCATTCTTAAAGACTACATGTAACGATATTCTATATATTATGCTTGGAATAATGATACTTCCTTACATGATTATTGACGCTAATGTTTTTTCCACTTATTATAAATATCTATATACCTATCTCTCCGGTGGGGGACGGAGAAAGATATTGGTAACGAAGACATAAATTCTAGGGAAATACCTAATGATAGTTTATATTATTCATATTTTATATACATATATATATATATTGGCAAAGTGTCATGGATGATGAACATTGGATCATGGAGGTTTGCTCTTCTTTGCTCTCCCTTATAGTCATTTACCTTAGCCCTCATGGGGCTTTTCATTTCTTTTAGACCTCGTGGGTCTTGTTATTTACTTTAGCCCTTGTGGGGTTTGTTATCTACTTTAGCCAACATTGGGATTTTTCTTTATTAATATTAAAAATTTGCGTATTGTGATGGTATATTGATACCCAGCAAGGCCAGAGGATATTATGGTGTTATAATAAGGCTGAAGGATATTATATGATATGATGATACCCGACAAGGATAGAGAATATTATGATGATACCCGGCATAGCTTGAGGATATTATGATAATATGATGATACCTAGTGTGTCTGGATAAGATTGTGATGATATAATGAAACTCGATGGGGCTGAATAATATTGTGAGGATATGATGATACCTGGTGCAGCCGTAGGATATTGTGATGTTATATGAATACCCAGCATGGACGGAGGATACTATGATGATATTAATATTCTCGACAAGGTAAAAGAATGATTATTGATGTCCGTATGTGTACATATACCGGTTTGAGTCTGGCTAGCCCTATCTATGGAAATTATGTGTTTATTTATGCTCTTGTGTAGTTTGTATAATTTTGATATTAGACATGTCAGCTATAGTCCTATTATGAGTTAAGGTATGAAATGGTGTAACACTCCGTAGCATTCTTGACTTGATACCACACTTAGTAGCATGCTTAAAGAACTAACAACCTGGAAATTTTCTAAGTGTCAAAAGGACTTAGTCATATTTTAAGATCCTAAACTTTTATGATTTCTAAATAGACCTTTTCGACCCTGAGATGTAGATTTTTGCGTTGAATCATATTCAAAGGTGTAAGTAATAGGTCTTGAGTAAGTTTTGGATTTTTTGGATGGGTTTTGAGGCGTGTTTGGAAATTGAAAACAGCTCATCGCGATTTCACTGCATTGCGGTGACTATAGTGGTGAGACCTTAACCGCATTGCGATGAAGAGAAAAACACCAATCGTCAGTTCCAGTGACTAACAGTTATTGCACTGCATTGTGGTGAGTATGGTGACAAGGGCATTACCGCATCGCATTAAAGGCTAAATCGGTATTTCAGTTGCGAATTTAAATCCGAGGGGCAAACTTTTCTTTTTCCTAAGGCCCTAAGTCATATAAATAGTGAATTAAAATTTCTTTTTGGCATAGTATGCCCAAATTCACTCAAATCCATCAAGCAAAAAAAACTAACTTCCCTCCCAAAGATAAAGGATTTATCTTTAAGTTCAAGATTTCAAAGAAACGAGTCAAGATTTGAGTCCTATTCTTCAAACTAAGTAATCGAAGGTACATGGTATTTTCCTAAACTACATGGTCATGGTGAAATTGTTTTATGAAGTTTGTAAGGTTTAGAAATCATATATTCATGATGGGTTTTGAGAACAATTTAAAGAATATGCATTATGAATCCTTTTCAATGATATAATATTTTGGTTTTGAGGCCTTCCCCTGAAATCTTGATTTTTTCATGTATATGTAGTTATGTGTTTTTTCAGTTTTTAAACATGAATAGAGAGCATGAATAATGAATTTTCCCTCTCGGATTATGTTACTTCTTGATCTATAAGTCATGGTTTACTAAATGGAATGTATTAAAGTATGAGTCAAGACTTTTACTATCTTATATGAACTTTATGTTTGTTGAGAATTGGAGAGAGGGACAAATTCTTATTTTAAATGCTAAATATGTTATTCGAAGAAATTACATGATTCTTTTGAGAAATTGACCACCATCTGTTGAAATGGTTAAAAGAGAGAATTTTTGCAGGGTGTAATATATGTTTTGAAATATGAATTCTCTTGTACTGTTTGAATGTGTTGGTGGTTTCTACATTATTTTGAATGAAAGATTTGTACATGATATTTTATGGCTTAGAAAATATGACTTGCAAGTCTTGGTATGACGATACCAACCAGATGAATGCCATAACAGAGTAAGATTTTTAGATTTTGATTTCAAAGGATGCATGTCTTAAAAATTTAAAAATGGGCTTAAAAAGAGTTAGGTGGTTAACCGAAGAAGTCACAGGTTCAGAAAACTTATTGCTCAAAACCGTGTTTGCCGATATGGGATTATTATGTCCCCAACAGTTATTATACGCTGCACTAGTGTCCTTTGGTGTATTAGAGATAGAAACTTCAGCCCCAGTGGCAAACTTGGGTTAGGGGCTTGGCCATCGAGTTAAGGACGGATTCCATATAGCCCATGGGATTATTTAGTTGTAGGTTGTACCACCTAGCCTACAAGTAAGATAAAGTGTTGAGTTGTGATTTACAAAAATGTTTTGAAATCCTATTGAATATGCCCATGTATTTTCAATTGTTTTAGACTAACATGTTTTTATGATTTTCTCTCACTTATGTTTCATAAAAGTACGTCATTTTGGGTTGATCTGCATACCAGTACATTTGTATTGACCCCCTATATTTCAGGATCTGAGGTACAATCCTGGAGTCCCACTAAGCAGTAGATTCAATATCTGAGACTTGTAGTTTGTGAGCCTTCTATATTCTGAAAGTCCTGTTTATAGGACAATTTTATTTCTTTATGGTTTATGATTTGACTAGGATCCTTATCCCAATTCTTTATGTTGTATACTAATAGTGTATGATTTCAAGATACAGATGAGTGTCCGGGCCTCCATGGTTTGGGATACGCATCGCATCCAGGTCCTTATCTTGGGTCATGATAAACTTGGTATCAGAGCATGGTTCATGGTCCCAGGGTGTCTGCAAGACCTCATCGGTTAGAGTTCTATTTATGGGTGTGCAGCGCGCCACACTTATAAGTAGGAGGCTACTAGGAGTTTAGGAATGGCTCTCTCTTTCTTTCAAGATTTAGTCCGTGTTGTAGAGTTTGAATATCCTCTAACCAATAATTCCCTATATTTTAGAAAATGATAATGCCTCCTCATAGGACCAATGAAAAAAACACCCAAGCTGAGGATATTTGTCCTACTCATGGGATGTGGAACCATAATAGAGCTCGTACCCCAGAGTTTGTGGCTACTCTGGGAGTTTCACCAGTTCCAAAAAGTCCACCTCGGGCTCCTCGGACCAGTGTTAATCGTCCTCATCCACCTCAGAGTAAAGTTTTGAATATTGAGTTTCGACAGTCCATCCATATGATTTCTCAGCTAGTGGCCTTTTATACCCGTCGATTTGAAGATGTGGGTTCAGTGTCTGGTTTATCTGAGGTAACATGGGTTGGTCAATTCATGAGACTGAACCCATCTATGTTTACTGGTATAAATATTGAGAAGGACACCCAAGGGTTCATTGATGAACTAGAGAAAATTTTTAGAGTTATAAATATGAATGAAGTTGAAGGGGTTGAGTTGGAACCCTATCAGTTGAAGGATGTGTCCAATAAGTGGTATAATGAATGGGAGGATTCGATGGGTAATCATGTTGAGCCTTCTGTGTGGGGTAAGTTTGTGGAAGCTTTCCTGGACCATTTCTTTCCCTAGGAATTAAGGTAGTCAAAGGCTGAAGAATTTATGAGTTTGAAGCAAGAAAAAATAAATGTTAAGGAGTGTACATTGAAGTTCACCCAGCTGTCCAGGTATGCTCCAGAATTGGCGGGTAACATGAGATCCCGTATGAGGAAATTTGCATCCGACCTATCAGATGATATGGTACTGGAATACAAGGAAGTGATATTGAATAGAGATATGGATTCTCTCGGTTGTTCATTCACATGTAATTGAGTGAAGAGCAGAAGAAGAGGTTAGCAGAGGAAAGGGAGAAGGATAAGCAGGCCAAGAGGGCCAGATCTTTAGACCAGAATAACAATTAGCACCATGGTGGTAATAATTGGGGAAACAAGTGGTCGAAAAAAAGCTCTGGAGTAATGCTTAGTCTTCAGCTAGCGCCCCAGCACCCAAATCACCAGTTGATCGATGATTTTAGAATTTTTAGCCTAGATATGGATTAGGGGTGCAGGGGACCAGTCCCAAGGTAGTGTAACTCAGACGTATTGGTCCTTTCCTCGATATGGGACTTATAGTAGGAGTCACCCTGAGAAGTGTTAATTTTGCTTGATGGTATGCTATGCTTGTGGCCAGTTGGGCCATATTCAAAAAGAATTTCTGATAGGTAGAGGTAATGTTGGGGGTGCTAATTCTCAGAAAAACTCCACGGCATCGCCATCACCCAATGGTACTACTTTAGCTACCAGGGGAGGTCGCAACCGGTTATATGCTTTAGCGAGGACAGTTAGTTTCAACTTTACTCATCCTAAGTCCGAGGGTGGGAATCGTTCTCAGTTCTGCCCGAAATACTTAATTCCAGCTTCATCCTTAGCCAGTGCTCTAGTGCTGAAATTCAAAAATGGCAATAGAGATAGGGCTCCAGGACCTAAGCCTCATGGTAGTGTCAGCAGTTCCGGAACCAATCCCCTTTGTAAAAAATATGGAAAAAACCACCAGGGTATCTACAGAGCCGGCAGTGATATGTATTTTGGGATTGTTAAGACAGGGAACAGAGTCAGAGATTGTCCCCAGTCAGATTCTCAGGGTTTGTATAACTGTTCCCAGCTTAGTCCAGTCGCCCGAATCAGCAGGGTACCACTTCTAGTGCCCCCAGTGGGTATCGCCCAAATAGAATCTATCCTCTTTAGTCCCGAAAGGATTAGGAGAGTTCTCCTAATGTGGTCACTGGTACGTTACAATTTTATCATTCACATGTCTATGCTTTGTTCGATCCAGGAGCTTTTTTGTCCTTCGTTACTCCTTATGTAGCTATTGACTTTGGAGTCAGACACGAAATTCTAGTAGATCTCTTCTCAGTCTCTACCCCAGTGGGTATATAGGAACTGTCTGGTTATGGTATCTTAGAAAGTTACTTCAACAGACTTATTCGAATTAGAGATGATCAATTTTGATGTCATTCTCGGCATGGATTGGATTCATTCCTACTATGCCTTAGTCGACTGTAGAAACAAAATTGGCAAGTTTCAATTTCCAAATGAACCCATCTTAGAGTTGAGGGGTAGTACTTCAGCACTTAAGGGTCAACTTGTATCCTACCTAAGGGCAAGAAAAATGATATCTAAGGGATGTGTCTATCATCCTATGTGAGTCAAAGACTCTAGTTCAGAAACTCCCAGTCTTGAGTCAGTTCCAATAGCATGTGAATTCCTAGATATGTTTCTCGAAAATCTTCTTAAAGTTCTTTTCAAAAGGGAAATTGATTTTGGAATCGATCTCCTTCCAGATACTCAGCCCATATCTATTTCGCCATAAAAAATGGATCTAGCATAACTCAAGAAGTTAAAAGAACAGTTGAAGGATCTCCTAGATAAGAGATACATCAGACCCAGTGTGTTCCCGTAGGGTGTACTAGTTTTATTTGTGCGTAAGAAAGATGGTTCTCTAAAAATATGTATTAACTAACGTCAGTTAAATAAAGTCACAGTCAAGAACAAATATCCCCTTCCTAGAATCGATCTTTTATTTTACCAACTTCAGGGCACCAACTATTTTTCTAAGATAGAACTCAGATCAGGCAATCATCATCTCAGAGTTAGAGAATGTGACATCCCAAAAACAACTTTCAAAACTTGATATGGTCACTTCCATTTCTTAGTTTTGTCCTTTGGTCTTACCAATGCCCCAACAACTTTCATAGACTTGATGAACCGTGTGTTCTAGTAGTACTTGGACATTTTCATCATAGTCTTCATAGATGACATTCTTTTCTACTCCCGAAGTGAGCACGACTATACAGACCATCTCAGAATAGTATTATAGACCCTCAAAAACCATCAGCTATTCGCCAAATTCAGCAAGTGCAAATTTTGGATAAGGTCAGTATATTTCCTCGACCATATAGTTTTCGGTGATGGAATGAGAATTGATTCCCAAATGACCAAAGAAGTGAGAAACTGGGCTAGATCCATATCTCCATCAGATATTAAGAGTTTCTTGGGTTTGGACAGTTATTATCGATCATTTGTTGAGGGATTTTTTTCTATTGCATCCCCCATGTCCAGACTGACTCAGAAGAATGTTAAATTCTAGTGGTCAGATTTTTGTGAAAAGAGTTTTCAGGAGTTGAAGACTCGACTCACTACAGCTCTAGTGTTGACTTTACTCGATGGTTCAGAGGGCTTCATTGTGTATTGTGATTCTTCCAGGGTCGGTTAAGGGTATGTGTTGATGCAGAGAGGAAAGGTTATATCCTACACCTCTAGTCAGCTTAAGCCCCATGAAAAGAACTACCCCCATCATAATCTTGAGTTAGCAACAATAGCATTTTCCCTAGAGATTTGGAGGCACTATTTGTATGGGGTGCACATTGATGTGTTCATAGACCATAAGAGCCTCCAGTATGTGTTCTCTCAGAAATACCTAAGCCTCCATTAGAGAAGGTGGTTGGAGTTATAGAAAGACTATGACATTAGTGTCCTGTACCATCCAGGAAAGGCTAATGTAGTGGTTGATGCTCTCAGTAGAATGTCTATGAGTAGTGTTGTTCACGTGGGAGATGATAAGAGAAAGTTAGTTCAGGAAGTTCATTAGCTTGCCCGACTAGGTGTCCGCTTAGTCGATTCAGCAAAAGGTAGTGTATGGGTGCAGAGTAGTTTAGAATCATCCCGGGTTTATGAGGTGAAGGAAAAGTAGGACAAAGATCCCAGTCTAGTCAAGTTAAAAGAATTAGTCAGAGATCAGAAGATAGAGGCTTTATCCCAAGTGGGAGATAGTGTATTTTTTTATTAGGGTCGACTGTGTGTGTCGACTGTGTGTGCCAAGTATTGATGACTAAGACAGTGAATTCTTGTAGAAGCTCATGATGCGCGCTACTCTATTCATCCAGGGGCCACTAAGACGTACCGTGATTTTTGGGATATCTATTGGTGGAGTGGGATGAAGAGAGTTATTACAGAGTTTATCGCTAAGTGTTCAACATGTCAGCAGGTTAAGATTCATCATCAGAAGCCTAGTAGGTCCATGCAGGAGTTCAACATTACCATGTGGAAGTGAGAAGAAGTGAATATCGACTTTGTGATAGGTTTGCCTCGTACTAGTCATGTTGATTAGGGAGTTGGCTGAGGATTGTGCCAAACTCTATATCAGGGAGTTGGTAAGATTACACGGTGTTTCGTTGTCCATTATCTCAGATAGAGGTACCCAATTCACCTTTTATTTCTAGAAGGGATTCCAAAAGGGTGCTGGTACCCGAGTTCACCTCAGTAAAACCTTTCATCCTCAAACAAATGGTCAAGAAGAAATGACCATTCAGACTTTAGAGGATATGATGCGAGCGTGTGCGATAGACTTTAAAGGTAATTGGCATTACCACTTGCCTTTGATCAAATTCGTATATAATAACAACTATCATTCCAGCATTCAGATGGCTCCGTTTAAGGCTCTTTATGGGAGGAGGTGTAGATCTTTAATTGGTTGGTTTAAAGTGAGTGAGGCCGCAGTGGTAGGGCTTGACTTGGCATTTGATACCTTAGAGAAAATTCAATTGATCAGGGAAAGGCTTAAGATAGCTCAGAGCTGATAGAAATCGTACGCCGATGTGAGTAGAAGGATCTTGAGTTTGAGATTGGTGATTGTGCGTATTTGGAAATATCTCCTATGAAAGGAGTAAAGAGGTTTGGCAAGAAGGACAAAATCAATACCCGATATGTCGGTCCTTACCGAATTCTCATCCAATTTGAAAAGGTAGAATACGAGCTCAAGTTACCTTAAGATTTAACTTCAGTGCAACCAGTGTTCCACGTCTTCTTGCTTAAGAAATGCATAGGTGACCCAACAACCATAGTCTCGATAGAGGGCATAGATGTCCATAATAGTCTCTCTTATGAAGAGGTTCCAGTCGAAATCCTTGACTATCAGATTCACAGACTGAGGAACAAAGAAGTCCCTCTAGTCAAAGTTCTTTGGCAAAATCAGTCCATTGATGGAGCTACTTGGGAAGAAGAAGAAGATATGCAAACCAAGAATCCTCACCTCTTATCTATAAACTCAGACTCAACTCAAGGTAACAGTCTTCCTTAAAACCTTACTCAGTTCCATTCTTAGATGTTCCTCGCGATCTTGGTATCAGTTACCGTTGCATATTCAGTGATGCATTCATGAATCATGTTCAGTCATGTACTCATGCATCAGACATGTATGTTTAGTCTATATAAACTCAGCTTATCAGTAATATCAGTTACAAAATTATGAATCAGATATGCATGTTTAGTATGAAATTCCAGTATAACAGTAGTCTCAGCCATGAAATCATATTTCAGTTGGGTATGTCCAGTACGTACTTGCAGTCTATCAGTTCTCCCATCTTAGTCAGTCTCACTCGAGGACGAATGTTACCTTGGGGGAGATATTGTAAGACCTCACAAAATTCTTAGCTTAACTTAGTCCTTTAAGCTTGTTAAGGGGGTCCCAGACTTAGAAAATTTTAGCTAAGTATCAAGACTTAGAATAACTTTAGCCTTCCAAATTTGGAAGATTTTATTTCCAACCTTCCCGTCCTTAGTTAGACAATTTTTAAATTGATTCATGATCAGGTTCAGTTGCAGGTCATCTCAGGCGAGTTTTGGATTTTTTGGACTAGCGTAAGGGTGAATTTGGATACCCAAAATAGTGAAGTGTTGTGATAGACCCACGTCGCGAGGGCCAGTCAACCCAAGTAAGGGTCGCACCACAATGTCTACTTTACCAGAGTAGATGTTGCTTCGCGATGGACACTTGACCCAAGTAGGGGTCGCGACGCGAGGGCGGCCGCCCTGTTCAGCATTATTTTAATATGTGTTGTGAAGGAAAATGAGTCATTTTCCCCACTCTTATTCATCCTTAACATGAAATTAATCAACCTATAGGGAAAATTTTCATTTTTTACTCATAAAATCTCTCAATAGAAATCCCTAGCCTCATCAAGTTCCAGAATTCAAGTCTTAAGAATTCACTTCAATCTTCTCGAAAGTAGTTATCAAGGTATGTGATGTGTTCATCCAAGGGTCCCTTCCACCCTTGGAGTCCAAGAAACTATTTTTAAACTTCCATTTTATGGATTTCATGAATTCCATGTTGGGTTTGATTATATCCATTTTTATAATGATTAATTAGGATCCTAATCCATGTTTTATGATACGTTTCATGTGAGGTTAATTGATATGTATGTAATATCATGAGGATCCATCTAAAATCCTTGAAATTTTCAATGGGGATTTGAATTATGATGTCCATTTGTTGTTTAGTGTTATGTGCATATGTATGCTCACCGAGTTCTTGATGAATTACTCATGTGAATGAATAAGAGAAAGAGATCTTGTCATGTTAGCTTATGTGCAAGTTGTATCTTGTAAGTGTTTGATAAAATGTTTCCATAAATGAGTTGTGAACAAGTGCACATGATTATGCTTTTCAAGCTTATGCTATGATTCACCTTGCATGCTATCGAGTCCTGAGGGTATTCAGTACCTAAAAACTTAGCTGTTTATGTAGAGCTTCAGTCAGTTATAGAACTCAGGAAAATCTCAGTAGTATTCATAAGTCAGTGACAATATTCTGTTTAGAACTCAGTCAGTTAACAAAATTCAGTAGTATTCCATCAATCCATAGAACTTAGTGAACTCAGTCCCATTCTGTCAAACAGTACTATCTGTAATAGTTTAGTCTAGCCTAGTACAATTTAGAATTCAATCCAGTGTCTATTCAGTTTTATGTAGGATTCAGCACCAAATGAACCCAAGGATGGGGACTCACCTGCCACTAGAGTGTGTAATCCTTAGAAGCATTCCTTGAATTCCAAAACTACGTAGCCAGTATAGGTTGAGATATAAACCTTCTAGTATAGAGTTGATGAGGTGATCTACCTTTTATTTAAGGGAACCACTAATCTCGTTCAGAGCACCTATCAGATGAGGCTGACTCAGAACTTGTCCTTACCCGTGGCACTGTATTGACACACTTCCAACTGGGGCTAAAAGTTAGATCCCAAATCAGTTAGAGAAGGGGCATGTAAGTTAGATGATTACTTCCCATTGTCTCAGTCTCAGATTTAGTCTCAGTAAAAAATTTAGTTTAGTTTTATAGATTCAGGACTGTCAGATACAACCACTCAGTTTAGTTCGGAACTCAGTACAGTTCCACAGATTTAGGACTTTTAGATACAGTTATTCAGTTATTAGTAATTCAGTAACAGTATACTCAAATATCAGTTAATTAGTATTAAAATTCAATATCCAGTGTTATCATGATTTCAATTATAGTATATGTATTCATGCATGTAGTATTTTTCAATCATATTCATGATATTCAGTTAGTATTGTTCATGCATCTGAACCCATGCATTTAAGCGTACCAGTGCATTCAAAGTACTAACGCATACCTTTCTTTTGTGCTATGATTTCTTATATCATAGGCTCAGATGTGTAGGCTCCCGATCACCCTTAGCAGTTCAGACTTTCAGTAGTCAGAGTTAGCAGTAAGTCCTCATAGTTCCAGTTCATGATTGTTTTCTTTCGGTAGTTCAGTTATCAGTTCACTTTCAGTAGTTGGAGTTAATTGAGGGATTTCCCCATCAACTCTACAGTTCAAACAGATTAGAGTCTTGTCAGACTAGAGTATTTTTAGACAAATATTTTAGTTTTGGTATTGTTAGACCTTATTTAGTTCTATTTAGAGTGTAGACCCTTATGGCTAGTTTCTACCTACTTTCTGTATATATACAGTATTATTATTCAGTTATTGCAGTAGGTACGACGCATGGGTTAGCTTGTGGTCCTCCAGCATAATGAGCACTGTGTAGCAATTGGGATACAAACTCGGCGAGTTAAGAGTGGTATGAAGAAAGATAGAGAATAATTTATAGCCAAGTGTGCAAATTGTCAACACAAGTTATGGTAGAGTACCAAAGACCTAGTGGCACTTTCCAAGAGTTTGGTATTCCCACTTAGAAGTGGGAATAGGTTTATATGGACTTTGTGAATGGATTACCCAATCCGTGTCGTCAGTATGATTTGATTTGGGTTATTATAGATAGATTGACCAAATCAGCCCACTCTTTGCCAGTTCACACGTCCTACACAACTAAAGATTATGCTAAGCTGTATATCATAGAGTTAGTTAGATGGCACAGAATTCCCTTGTCCATCATCTCAAATAGGGGTACTCAGTTCACCTCTCAGTTTTGGAAATCCTTTCCAAAAGGTCTTGGTACCCAAGTTCATCTCGGTTCAGCTTTTGACCTGCAGACAGATGGTCAAGAAGAGAGGACCATTAAGATCTTGAAGGATATGTTGAGGGAATGTATTTTTTTATTTCCAAGGCAGTTCTGAAAACCTTTTGCCATTGATCAAGTTTGCCTACAATAACTGTTACCACACTATTATTCAGATGACCCTATTTGAGGATCTTTATGGGCGAAGATATAGATCACCTGTCGGTTGTAGTCCTTCTATAAAGAACAGTTATTCAGAATAGCCTTTCATATGAAGAACTTCTAGTAGAGATTCTTGATCATCAGATCCGTAGACTAAGGAACAAAGAAGTTCCCTTGGTTAAAGTTCTGTGGCGAAATCAGTTTGTTGAGGGTGCTACTTGGGAAGCAGACCAAGTATCCTCATTTCTTCTCTAAGAACTCAGATTCAGCCTAAGGTAACAGTTTTCCTTAATTCAGTTCTTTACCAGTCACAGTTTCAGCCATGTGATTATCTTCATATAAAGTTATGCATTCGCAGATTAGTTCAGTTGCTCATTATGAGTTAGATTCAATCGTGCATGCTAGCATATAACCTCAGTCCCTCAATATCTTCAGTTTAACTAGTCTTATTCGAGGATGAATTTTTGCAAGGGGGAGATATTGTAATACCCCGTAGTTTTCCTAGATCAGTTTAGCTCCTAGAACATCAAAGGTAAACTTTAAAAATGTAGAACTCTTGATACGTATAGAATTTTCCTGTTCTAGACCCACCAATGTGTAGATAACAACTTTCCAATGATACCAATTTCTCCTTAATCTAATACTCGGTTGAGAAGTTATGGAAATTTTAGCGAAAAAAGTAAAGCACCGCGTCGTGGTGAGGTACAGAATCACAATTGTCCAATTTCAATTGTGGCTCCATGATTATCCCGCATCGCACCAAAGTGCAAAACTGCACTTGTCCGTTTTCCAGTAAACCATCATGATAAGTAGCGCGTCACGCCGAGTCCTAAAATCGGGATTCCAGTTTCTAACTTAAAATTTAAAACGACATTTTAGTAATTTCGCAATCCCCCAAATCGTGTAAAACAAAAGATCAAGTCAATTATAAACACTGTACGCTCACTTTCAACAAAATTACTCCCAAAGAAAACCCTAGAACTCAACTCATAAACCTCAAGAAATCCAAATTCCACCATTATTTTTCCAAGATAACCCAAAATTCAAGATTCCCAATTCAAGATATTCAAGAAATCATCTTCAAAAGAACAAATAGGAATTCAAGTTCAAGCTTCTTTATCAATGTCATCAATTAAGGTATGTGGGGTTATCAGCACGGATAATTATTTCATCCTTGTGCCTAAAATTCCTTTTAAAATTTAATTTTACATTAAATTATACGAATTTCAGTTTAGGGTTTATACCCACCTATTACTATTTGAATATTACGAGATTACAATTGATTTAGATGTTGAATTGCATGTCTACTTTCGTATTTTTATGCGCATGATATAATTCCAAGATTCATAAGAGGTTTTTATTGTAAACCCTTATACACATTTTAAAGGTGGATTTCCTACAGAATAAGAATATAATTAAAGGGAGTAGTATTTAGCACCGAGTTAGGTATGTTTACATGCCCCAGAAATACAAGCCAACATAGGTACAAATTATCAAATTATTGTCATTTCTACATGGATGAAAGTTGCATATATGATCACTTAGATTAGGTTATACTCTGTGGTAGGAGTATGAAACCTCTCCCCAATGTAAGGTCTTCCCATATGGGAACTATACGTTGGGCTACATGTTAGCTCACATGATTTATGTCGGTTAGAAGAACCTCTCTACAGCTTACAGAAAAGAGTAAAGAACAACAAATAATGGTTTTAGAAACTAAGTGTGAAGGCTCACAACTTTATTGAGATATTGCTTTACATAAGACATTAGTTACTACATTTCATCTTTCAATTTATAGATATAAAAGTGAGTCCTTTCTACACATAGACCGCATGATTTAAAATATAGAATACTAGTACAACTTTTAGAACATAGTATTATGTCTCACGATATTTATACAATATGTTTTATCACTCATGATGCATGATTTTTAGCTGTCAGTTATTCCAGCCAATGCGACTTATTTATACTTAGCATGTATTATTTTACAAGTTTATACGAACATTGAGATATTGTTTTACTTATGCATTCACCCCCATATACTAAGTACATTCCAGAAGTACTGATCCATAAATATGTCTATGTGTTACATTGTCTCATAATATAGGTTCAGGTACTCAGTTTAATCAACATGAGTGATTTCGAGTATCTCCATCTACATCCCAACAGTCTGTGAGTCCTCATAGTTCAAGGTCCCAGTTATTCGTATTTTCTAGTTTATTACAGTAGTTAATTCAGTAATTTTTAGTTAGTTTGAGTCAATTGGGGATATGTCACAGTGGCTCTTTAGTTATTAGTAGTAGAGACTTGTTAGACTGCTAGATATAGTTTAGATTTCCAGTATAGATTGTCCAGACTTTTACGTTAAGTATTTTCAAATATAATGTTTAGATAATTTTAGCTTAGCTGAGACAGAATTCTGCATTTTAGAATTGATTATATATAATTATATTTCTTTATTATGAGCTTCAGAGTTAGTAAAAGGCTTACAGGGTTATCTTAAGGATACTCATTGTCTTGAGCACTGTGTGACATCTAAGGACCCATTTTTAGGGCATTACAAACTTGGTATCAGAGACTAAGGTTATAAGATTCCTAGGGAGTCAGATAAGCCACGTTACGTAGAGGCTTGATCATCCACGCTTATCTTTATCCACATGGGATAGACTCCCCATAGATTACCTGCTAAGAGTAACAAAACCACGTTATCTTTACTTGGGTTCATTTATGGGTGTGAAGCGCGCCATATTTATGAGAAATCGGCTACAAGACATTTTTTTTGGAAATTATCTCTTTCATTTATGATCTAGTGTGCTTACAGTTTCCCTGTCTTATTTTAACTCGTGCTATTACATGACTGTTGAATATGCCTCCTCATCAAGATAATGCATGCAGAATTGATAACCTGCCACCCCAACCCGCTGACCCTCTAAATAAGAATGTATCCCATGCAGAATTTTGAGCATCCTTTCAGGCATTAGCATAAGTTGTGTCTTCCACTATTCAAGCAAGCATCAGGCTGCAGTCCCATTTAATCAAAATGGGGGTTTAGAAGCAGCCAGAATTTGTGACTTCATGAGAATGAATCATCCTGAGTTATTTGGGTCAAAAGTATGTGAGGACCCATAACTTTACATAGATGAGATAAGGAATATCACCCATATTATGAAAGTTACGGAGGAGAAGCGTGTAGAGTTGGCATCCTATAGGCTAAAAGATATGTCGTATGAATGGGTAATTATATAAAAAATGATAGAGGTAAGAATGCAGCTCCTATAAGTTGGCAGGTGTTTTAGGATGCATTTTAAGATAGGTTCTTATTCCATGAAATAAGAGAAGCTGAGGTAGAAGAGTTTGTGTACCTGAGGTAGGGCTAGATGACAGTGAAGGAGTACATCCTTAAGTTCAACCAGTTGTCTAAGTATCCCCTAAATACGATGGCTGATCCTAGGGCGAGTAAGTTTGTTATTGGAGTATCTGGTTTGGTAATCGAGGAGTGTAGGACTTCCATGCTTATTGGGGACATAGATCTTTCTAGGTTGATAATTCATGCCCAATAAATTAAGGCAGAAAAGTTATAGGGAAGAGAGAGGGAAAATAAGAAGCCTAAAACTAAGCAGTTTGAGTATGGCCAGACAAAGTTTAGAAGGGGAAATAATTTTCAATATTAGAATTATTCATCTATGCCAGCGCCATCTTCAGCCAGTGCTCCTACCCCCAAGTCCTAGATAGGAGGAGTGGGTAAGACTTCTATGTCCAGATCTCAGAAAAGTGTGAGTGGAAAATCCAGTTATTCTCTATGTACTAAGTGTGGTAAGAATCAACCTAGTGAGTGTTTGTTGGGACCAAAATTTTGTTATGGTTGTGGTACGATAGGTCATGGAATCAAAGAGTGTCCTTATAATAGGAAGGGAAATAGAGATGCTTGTCCCCAGACTCAGGATATTATCGCACAAGCTCCTCTAGGTCGCCCAGTCCCTCCCCAAGGTGCATCATCAAAAAATCATGGCGGTCAGTGCCAGAATCAATTTTATGCTTTACCATCCCAACAAGAGAAGGAGAGTTCACCAGATGTTGTCACTGGTATGATTTGTTTCTTTCATCTTGATGTTTATGTGTTTTTAGACCCTAGGTTGAATTTCTCTTATGTGACCCTACTAGTTGTAGTAAATTTTGAAATAGGTCCTGAAAAGATCCCTAGGACCTTCTTAGTTTTTACCCCAGTGGGTGAGTCAGTTATGCCAAACCAAACTATAAAAAGTGTCCTATCACTCTCCTTCATAAAATCATGTTAGAAGATTTAATAGAGTTAGATATGGTTGACTTTGACCTTATTCTTTGTATGGATTGGCTCCATTCCTATTATGAATCTATAGACTGTCGCACCCGAGTAGTGAATTTTCAGTTTCAAAATGATAAAGTCTTTGAGTGGGAAGGTAATTCAGAGTCTCCCAATAGTCATATCCTATCTTAAAACCAGAAAGTTGATATCAAAGGGGTGTGTCAATCATCTAGTTCAAGTCAAAGATACTAAGTCTGAGGCTCCAACAGTTCAGTCAGTTTGTGTAGAAAATGAGTTTCCTGAAGTATTTCCCTCAGATTTTCCTGGGGTAACTTTCGATAGTGAAATAAAATTCGGTATTGACCTTTTCCCAGATACTCTGTTACTCTTCATTCCACTACAGGGGATGTCTCCAACTGATCTTAAAGATTTAAATGAGCATCTTAAAGACCACTTAGATAAAGGTTTCATAAGGCCCAGTGTCTCTCCATGGGTCTTTCCCATCCTATTCGTGTGAAAGAAAGATGGTTCTTTGTGAATGTGCATTGACTATCGTCAACTGAATAAAGTCACAGTCAAAAACAAATATTCTCTTAGAATTGTATTGCAAACTCTTAGAGATCACCTGTTGTTCGTCAAATTCAGTAAATGCGAATTTTGGCTAAGATCAGTAGCTTTCCTCAATCATATTATTTTTAGTGATGGCATTAGAGTTGATCCCTAAAAGGCAGAAGCAGTAAGAAACTCTTTTAGACCTATCTCTCCATCAGACATCAGAAGTATCTTGGGTTTTAGCTAGATATTACAGATGTTTTGATGAAGGGTTTGCTTCTATTTCATCCCCTATGTCTAGAATAACTCAGAAGAAAGCTAAGTTTCAGTGGTCCGATTCTTTTCAGAAGAGTTTTTAGGAGTTGAAGACTGGACTCACTGTAGCCCTAGTTTTTGCGCTACCTGATGGTACATATGGGTTCGTTGTCTATTGTGATGCTTTTAAAATTTTGTTGGGTTGTTTTTTGATGCAGAGAGGTAAGGTTATAGACTTTGCCTATAGACAACTTAAGCCTCAGTAAAAGAACTTCCCTACCCATGATCTTGAGTTAGCTGCTATTGCATTTGCATTGAAAATTTTGAGGCACTATCTTTATGGGGTGCATGTTGATGTGTTTACGGAACATAAAATCTTGCAATATGTGTTTACTCAAAGGGAGTTGAGTCTTCGCCAGAGAAAGTGGTTAGAATTGCTGAAGGATTATGATATGAGTGTGTTATATCATTCGGGCAAGGCCAATGTAGGGGCAGACAACCTTAGTAGATTGTTTATGGGTAGTGTTGCTCATATGGAGAATGATAAGAAAGAGTTAGTTTGGAATGTTCACTGGTTAGCTAGATTGGTTGTGAGGTTGGTTGACTCAGCTAAAGAAAATATTTGGGTTTAGAGTAGCTCAGAATCTTCTCTCATTTCTAAAGTTAAAGAGAAACAAGAGAAGGATTCTAGTTTGGTCAAATTAAAGGGGTCAGTTAAAGACCAAAAGGTAGAGGTTTTCTCCTAAGGGGGAGATGGTGTATTGAGATACCAAAGTAGAATGTGTCTTCCATATGTTGACGATTTGAGAGAGCAGATTATGGCAGAAGTGCATGGTGCACGTTACTCCATTCATCCAGAAGCCACCAAGATGTACTGCAATCTGCGGGAAGTCTATTGGTGGAGTGGTACGAAGAAAGAAAGATCAGGATTTATAGCCAAGTGTGTAGCTTATCAACCGGTTAAGGTTGAGCACCAAAGACTTTATGGTACTTTGCAAGAGTCTGGTATTCCTACTTGGAGGTGGGAAGAGGTGAATATGGACTTTGTGACTGGATTACCCCATTCGCATCGTAAGTATGATTCGATTTGGGTTAATATAGACATATTGACCAAATCAACCCACTTCTTGCCAATTCAAAATAACTACAAAGCTAAAGATTATGCTAAGCTGTATATCACAGAATTGGTTAGATTGCACAGAGTTCCCTTGTCCATCATATCAGATAGGGGTGCTTAGTTTACCTCTCAGTTTTAGAAAGCCATTTGGAAGGGTGTACCCAAATTTACCTCAGTTCATCTTTTCACCCACAGACAGATGGTCTGGCAGAGAGGACTATTCAAACTTTAGAGGATATTTTGAGGTCATGTGTTCTTGATTTCAAAGGCAGTTGGGAAGATCACTTGCCTTTGATCGAGTTTGCCTACAATAAAAGTTACCATTCTAGTATTCAGATGGCCACATTTGAAGATATTTATGGGTGGATATATAGATCACCCGTCGGTTGATTCGAAGTAGGTAAGACAGCTTTGATTGGGCCTGATATGGTGTTTTAAGCCATGGAAAATGTTTAATTGATTCGAGAGAGATCTAAAGCATCTTAAAGTCATTAGAAAAACTTATGCAGACGTAAAAGGAGAGATCTTAAGTTTGAAGTAGATGATCTTGTGTACTTGAAGGTTTCACCTATGAAGGGGGTGAAGATATTTGCCAAAAAAAGGAAACTCAATTCTCGATATGTGGGTCCCTATAGGATTTTGAGTCATGTCGGGAAAGTAGTGTATGAGCTTGAGCTACCTGCAGACTTGTCATCAGTTCCTCTAGTTTTCTATGTGTCCTTATTAAAGAAGTGCATGGATGATTCATCTTTTAAAACTAATTGTTATGACTCACGAGATTTATACAGTATGTTTTATCACTCCTGATGCATAATTTTTAGCTGTCAGTAATTCCAGCCAATGTGAGTCATTTATACTTATCATACATTATTGTACAAGTTTATACGAACATAGAGATATTGTTTTACTTATGCATTCACCCCCGTATACTCAGTATATTCCAAAAGTATTGATCCACATATACGTCTATGTGCTACATTGTCTCATAATGATGGTTTAGGTGCTCAGTTTCAGCAGCATGAGTGATTTTAAGCATCTCTAACTACATCCCAACAGTTGGTGAGTCCTCATAGTCTGGGGACCCAGTCATTCATATTATCTAGTTTATTACAGTAGTTGATTCAGTATTTTTCAGCCAGTTTGAGTCAGTTGGGGACTTTTCACAGTGGCTCTCTAGTTATTAGTAGTAGAGGCTTGTCGACTGCTAGATATAGTTCAGATTTCCAGTATTGATTGTCCAGACTTTTACGTCAAGTATTTTCAGATATCAAGTTTATATAAGTTTAGATTAGTTCAGATAGAATTCTACATTTTAGCTTTATTATATACCTATATTTCTTTATTATGAACTTAAGAGTTAGTAGAAGGTTTACAAGGTTAGATTAAGGTAACTCGTAGTATTGAGGACCGTGTGACATCTCTAGATCCATTTTCGGGGTATTAGAAACTTGGTATCAGATCCTAAGATTATAAGAATCCTAGGGAATTAGATAAGCCGTGTTACGTAGTGTTTTGATCATGGGTATGAAGCGCGCCATATTTATAAGCAAGAGGCTATGGGATATATTTAGTAAATCATCTCTTTCTTTCATGTTCTATCATGCTTACAGTGTCTCTGTATGCTTTTAACTCATATGTTTACTTGATGGTTGAATATGCCTCCTCACTGAGCTAATGCATTCAAAAATGATAACTAGCTTCCCCTGCTCGCCGACCCTCTGAATGAGCATTTATCAGATTCTGAATTTCAAGATGTATTCAGCTATTATCCCAAGATGTGAGAGCTAATGTTTAGGGAAACCATAGGCGACAGTCCCACTTCAACTAAATAGGGATTTAGCAGCAGCCAAAATTTGTGACTTTATGAGAATAAATCTGCTTGAGTTCTTTGGGTCAAAATATGGTGAGGACCCATAAATTTACTTAGATGAGATAAGAAAGATCACCCATATTATGCTTGTTACTGAGGAGAAGAGTGTAGAGTTTGCATCCTATAGGTCGAAGGATATGGCGTACGATTGTGTAATTATGTGAAAGAATGGTAGATGTGATAATGCATCTTCTATGAGTTGGCAGGTGTTTTAGGATGCATTTCTAGATAGGTTCTTTCCGTGTTATATAAGAGAAGCTGAGGTAGAGGAGTTCATGAGCTTGACGCATGCTCGATGACAGTTAAAAAGTACTGCCTTAAGTTCAACCAGTTGTCTAAGTATGCCCATAATACGATGGCTGACCCTAGGGCAAGTAAGTTTGATAATAGAGTATCTATTTTGGTAGCCAAGAAGTATAGGACTTCTATCTTATTAGGTACATGGATCTTTCTAGGTTAATTATTTATTCCCAGCAGATTAAGGCAGAAAATTTAAAGGGAAGACAGAGGGGAAATAAGAAGGATAGAACCGAGCAATTTAAGTATGGACAAAGTTTGGATGGGGAAATCATTTGCAATTTCAAAATCATTTATATATGCTAGTGCTATCTTCAGCTAGTTCTCCTACCCCCATTCCTAGGCAGGAGTAGTGGGTAAGACTTCAATGTCCAGATCTTAAAATAGTGTAAATGGAAAACCCAGTTATCCTCCATGTGCTAAGTGTGGTAAGAATTATCCTGGTGAGTATTTGTTAAGATAGAAAGGTTGTTATGGTTATGTTAAGTTGGGACATGGAATCAAAGAGTGTCCTCATGCTAGGCAGGGAAATAGGGACTTTTGTACCCAGACTCAGGCTTCTATCTCACTAGCTCCTCTAGGTCGCCCAATCTCTTCTCAGGGTGCATCAGCCATTACTAGTGACGGTCAGTGCCAGAATTAGTTTTATGCTTTACCATCCCGTCAAGATAAAAAGAGTTCACCAGATATTGTCACTGGTATGCTTCATGTCTTTCAACTTGATGTTTATGTATTGTTAGACCATGGGTCAAATTTCTCTTATGTGACCCTACTAGTTACAGTAAATTTGAAATAGGTCCTAAAAAGATCCCTAAGCCCTTCTTAGTTTCTACCTCAGTAGGTGAGTTAGTTATTCCAAACCAAACTATAGAAAGTGTCCTATCACTCTCCTTTATAAAATCATGATAGAAGATTTGATAGAGTTAGATATTATCGACTTTGACCTTATTCTTGGTATGGATTGGATCCATTCCTATTATGCATCTATAGATTGTCACACCCGAGTGGTGAAGTTTCAGCTTCCATATGAGCCAATCTTTAAGTGGGGAGGTAATTCAGTGTCTCCCAAGAGTCATTTCATATCCTGTCTTAAAGCCAGAAAACTGATATCAAAGGAGTGTATCGATCATCTAGTTTGAGTCAAAGACACTAAGTATGAGGCTCCAACAGTTCAATTAGTTCGTGTAGTTAATGAGTTTCCTGAAGTATTTCCCAAACATTTGCCAAGGGTACCTTTCGATAGGGAAATAGAATTCGGTATTGACCTTTTCACAGATACTCAGCCAATCTCCATTCCTCCATATCGAATGGCTCCAGATAGGCTTAAAGATTCAAAAGAGTAGCTTAAAGACCTCTTAGATAAAGGTTTCATAAGGCCTAGTGTCTCTCCCTAGGGAACTCCCATCCTATTCGTGCGAAAGAAAGATGGTTCTTTGCGAATGTGCATTGACTATCGTCAGCTGAATAAAGTCACAGTAAAAAACAAATATCCTCTTCCTAGGATTGATGACTTATTCTTCCAACTCCAAGGTGAAAGTTACTTCTCAAAGATTGACCTTAGATCCGGCTATCATCAACTTAGAGTAAAGTAATGTGATATTCCAAAGATAGCTTTCAGAACTAGCTATTATCATTTAGAGTTTCTAGTCATATCCTTCAGGTTGACAAATGACTAGTATCCTTCATGGACTAGATGACCCGAGTATTCAAATAGTATTTGGACATATTTGTCATTGTCTTTATCGATGATATTCTTGTGTATTCCCGTAGTGAGTATGATCATGTAGACTATCTTAGAATTGTATTGCAAACTCTTAGAGATCACCAATTGTTAGCCAAATTCAGCAAATATGAATTTTGTCTAAGATCGGTAGCTTTCCTCAGTCATATTATTTCCAGTGATGGCATTATAGTTGATCCCCAAAAGACAGAAGCAGTAAGAAACTGGCCTAGACCTATCTCTCCATTAGACATTAGAAGTTTCTTAGATTTCTGTTGGATATTACAGATGTTTTCTTGAAGGGTTTTCTTCTATTGCATCCCCCATGTCTAGATTAACTTAGAAGAAAATTAAGTTTCAGTGGTCAGATTCTTTTGAGAAGAGTTTTCAAGAGTTGAAGACTCAACTCACTTTAGCCATAGTTTTAATGCTACCTGATGGTACAGATGGATTCAGTATCTATTGTGATGCTTCTTGAATTAGTTTGGGCTATGTTTTGATGCAGAGAGGTATGTTTATAGCCTATGACTCTAGACAGATTAAAACTTACAAAAAGAACTACCCTACCCTTGATCTTAAGTTAGCTGCAGTTGTATTTGCATTGAAAATTTTGAGGCACTATCTTTATTGGGTGCATGTTGAGGTGTTTACAGATCACAAAAGCTTGCAATATGTGTTTACTCAGACAGAGTTGAATCTTCGTCAGAGAATGTGGTTAGAATTGTTGAAGAAGGGTGATATGAGTGTGTTGTATCATTCGGGCAAGGCCAATATAGTGGCATACGCCCTTAATAAATTGTCTATGGGTAGTGTTTCTCATATGGAGAATGACAGGAAAGAGTTAGATCAGGAAGTTCACCAGTTAGCTAGATTGGGTGTGAGGTTGGTTGAATCATCTGAAGGAAATGTTTGGGTTTAGAGTAGTTCAGAATCTTCTCTAGTTTCTGAAGTGAAAGAGAAGCGGGATAAGGATTCTTGTTTTGTCAAACTGAAGGGGTCAGTTAAAGACCAAAAGGTAGAGGTTTTCTCCAAAGGGGGAGATGGTGTGTTGAGATACTAGAGTATATTGTGTGTGCCATGTGTTGACGATTAGAGACAGCGGATTATGGTAGAAGTGTATGGTTCACATTACTCTATTCATTTAGGAGCCACCAAGATGTACCGCAATCTAATAGAAGTCTATTGGTGGAGTGGTATGAAGAAACATAGAGCAGGATTTGCAGGCAATTGTGCAACTTGTCAACAGGTTAAGGTAGAGAACCAAAGACCTAGTGGCACTTTGCAAGTGTTTGGTATTCCCACTTGATAGTGGTAAGAGGTGAATATAGACTTTGTGTCTAGATTACCCCATTCCCATTGTCAGTATGATTCGATTTTAGTTATATAATAACCCGTACTTCTACCTAGCTTAAAATCACCCCAAAAATATTAAAGACTTGTTTTAAAGATGAATCCACCTTTATACATGTGGTATTTTCAAGATTTTCACTTTTGATCATATGAGAAATTAAATAATCTTTCCATCAATATCAAATTCTCCCAAACTCGACACCCGGACAAAGAGTTAGAGCCTTTTTAGTGAGACAGTGTATCACCTGAGCCATCAGTGCATCGTGGAGCCAGTTTAATTGGCAATTGTCAAAATCCAGTGAGCCTCCATGATATTGGCACATCGCGCCAAGGCTTTATTTTAGAATTTTCCTTTTTCCAGTGTTCAAACGCAATACCACCGCGCAGTGGTGAAATTTCAGGTCGCTTCCAAGGTGGTAATGTGATTTCACCGCGTCGCACCACCATGCAATTTCCCATTTGTCACGTTCCAGAGATATGGCACAATAGTTCCAGGGGTATAGATTAGGAAAATTTTCACAAATTTTAAAAAGACGCATCCAGGGTTAAAAGGGTTAATTTCCCACCCATATATAAACCCAATAACACGTGATTCATCCTTATTTCACCCAAATTATAGTGTTTCTCTCAAGTTTCTCTCAAGAACAAGCTAGGGTTTTCAATTAGGAATGAAAATTCAAGAATCTCTCCGTTAATTTTCATTGAATCAATAACTAAGGTATGTACAGTGTTCATTCCTGGATTCCTTTCATCCATGAAGCCTAAGAATCAAGTTTAAATCTTGTATTGTGAATATTTTGTTGTGGTTTGATTATGTTCATGTGATTATGGTTGTATGATTCCCAAGTTCGAATCTTTATGTGTTGTTCATGAACCTATGCTAGTATGTGGTCTGAAATAAGTGAAATTGAGTTGACATATGGAGTTTTGTTGTATTAATTTGATGGTCATTCCTATTGTCTAAGTCATGCATCCTAGGTGTTTGATAAAATGCCCAGAGAATAGAAATTATGCATTATAGCTTAATTGTGACCCAAGTGATAAATGCATGCTTTACCCTATGACCAAGAATGACTTCCATGATATAGTGTGCATTATGAATGGTTGAGGGGATGTCCATGAGATTAGGTTGATGAAAGTATGACATGTTTTTATGCAATTCCATTCATGTACAAGACTATGATAACCATGTGCTTCATGAAATCCTCAAATTAATGTATTATGAATTGTTGATATTGGTCACTTGTTCAAGAAGTCTCATGTCATATCAGTTTCATGCTATCCATTCCTGGGGGTACTTGTACCCGACAATTTACCTGTATGCCTAGAGCCAGTGTTATGTTTTCACGATACTCTCAGTCAAGCCATGATCAGTAGAATTCAATTAGTTATGTGGCTCGGGAAAACTCAGTAAACTCTTTATCAGCCCAGTATCATTCAGTAATCTTTGTAATCTCAGAAATCTCAGTGATCTCAGTCAGTCATCATGTCTCAGAAGTATATCTAGTAAACTCAGTTTAATCTATTTAATTAGAAAAATAAGTAACAGATTAGTCTAGCCTAGTATGATCTAGGAAATCAGTTCTGTGTCTATTTAGTTAGGAGTAGAATTCAATACCGAGTGAACCCAGCGATGAGGACACACACTGTCAGCCAGTAGAGGGTGTGACCCTTAGTAGAAATCCCTGTATTCCAGAACTATGTAGCTAGCGTAGGTTGAGATGTACCCTACGAGACTAGGGATTATACACCTCATTTGAGTTTTTCCTACTAGGTGGGGTTGACGAAAGAGCTCCCTATTAGAGAGATTTTACTTACAACTTGTCTTTACTCGTGGCACGGTACTGACACCCTTCCAACTGGGGTTACAAGTTGGACCCCACCTGTTCAGTTTTGGGGCATGTCGATTAGATAATTACCTTCTACAGTTTCAGTTTCAGATCCAGTCTCAGTAATAGAACTAAGTTCAGTTCTATAGATTTTAGGACTGTCAGATACAGTCGCTCAGCTCAGTATAAACTCAGCTAGTTCTATCAGAATCAAGACTGCTATACATAGTCACCCAGTTAATAGTATATTAACTATACAAAACTCATGTTATCAGTATTAAATTTTAGGACTATCATATACACTCAATCAAACCAGTTCTTCATAATCAGAACTATCAGAAACAATCATTTCTTTATCAGTAACATGACATCAGTTCCTCAGTACCCAATAGACTCAGTTATTCAGTATCCCAATATTAGAGCTAAGATATCAGTAAATCCATGTTATCTAAAATCATGAGTCAGTGTTATCATGATCTCGGTTATAGTTACGTATTCATGTATGTATTCTCACGTTCTTGTTATTTAGTCAGTTAGTATTGTTCATGCATATGAACCCCATGCATTCAGCCTACCTCAGTTGCATACCAGTACATTCAACTGTACTAACATATTTGCGCTATGGTGTTTTATACCATAGGTTTAGAAGCATGAGCTCCCGAGCATCCTTAGTAGATCAGATGTTCAGCAGCCAGACTAACAGTGAGTTCTCATCATTTGAGGATAGAATGATTATTTTATTAATTTATTATATCAGTAGTTCGAAGTTAGTTGGGGCCATGTCCCATCAACTGCACAGTTTTCAGATAGATTAGAGGCTTTCTGACTACAGCATGTTTTCAGACAGTTTATTTCAGCTTGGGTATTGTTATACCCCATTACAGACATTTTTTTATATTCAGTATTAGTTCATTTTTCAAAATTATGGCCTTACAACTTATATTCGACATATTTATAGCATACTATTCAGTGCTCAATTACATATATCAATCATGGGTTAGCTTGTGGTCCGGGGTCATGCGCACTGTGTAGAATTTTGGGTACCATATTCGGGGAGTTACAAGTTATTATGGACAGATTGACTAAATTAGCCCACTTCTTTACAGTTCACACGTCCTACATAATTGAATATTATGCTAAGTTATATATCAGAGAGTTAGTTAGATTGCACAGAGTTCCCTTGTCCATTATTTCAGATAGGGGCAAGTTTACCTCTCAGTTTTGGAAAGCGTTTTGGAAGGGTCTTGGTACCTAAGTTCATCTCAGTTCAGCTTTTGACCCACAGACAGATGGTCAGGCAAAGAGGACCATTCATACCTTAGAGGATATGTTGAGGGCAAGCATTCTTGATTTCAAAGGTAGTTGGGATGACCACTTATCGTTGATAGAGTTTTCCTACAATAACAGTTACCATTCTAGTATTCTGATAGGCCTATTTGAGGATCTTTATGGGTGGAGATATAGATCACCCATCGGTTGGTTTGAAGTGGGTGAGGCCTCTTTGATTGGGCCAGATCTGGTGTTTCAAACCATGGAGAAATTTTAGTTGATTCGAGAGAGATTAAAAGCAACTAAGAGTCGTTAGAAAAATCTTATGTAGACGTATGAAGGAGAGATCTTGAGTTTGAAGTAGATGATCTTGAGTATTTGAAGGTTCCACCCTTGAATTAGTTGAAGAGATTTGGATAAAAGGGGAAACTCAATTTCCGATATGTGGGTCCCTACAGGATTTTGAGTCGTGTAGGGAAAGTAACGTATGGGCTTGAGCTACCTACAGACTTGTCATCAGTTCCTCCATTTTTCCATGTGTCCTTATTAAAGAAGTGCATGAACGATTCAGCTATTGTAATCCCTCTAGAAAGCACAGATATTCAGAATAGCCCTTCATACGTAAAACTTGCAGTAGAGATTCTGGATACGCATATCCGTAGACTAAGGAACAAAGAAGTTCCCTTGGTCAATGTTCTGTAGAAAAATCATTCTGTTGAGGGTGATACTTGGGAAGAAGAAGAAAACATTTGAACAAAGTATCACCATGTCTTCTTTACAAACTCAGATTCAGCCTAATGTAACAGTCTTCCTTGATTCAGTTCTTTTCCAGTCTTAGTTTCAGCCATGTTATTATCTTCATGTCAATTTATGCATTCGTATATTTGTTCAGTCTCTAAGTATGAGTTAGATTTAGTTTTGCAATTTTGTTTCAATCGTGCATGCTATTATATAGCTCAGTCCCTCAATATCTTCAGTTTAACTAGTCTCATTCGAGGATGAATGTTTGAAAAGGGGAGATATTTTAATACCCAGAACTTTTCCTAGATCAGTTTATCTCCTAGAACGTCAAGGGTCATTTATAAAAATGTATAACTCTTGATACGCATAGAATTTTGCAATTCTAGACCCACTAGTATGTAGATAACAACTTTCCAACGATACTAATTTCGCCTTAATCCGATACTCGGTTGAGAAGTTATGGTAATTTTAGTGAAAATAGTAGAGCACCACAACACGGTGAGGTGCATAATCGCAATTGTCCAATTTCGTGTGAGGCATTGTGATTAGCCCAACTTGCGCCAGAGTGTAAAATCCCACTTGTTCCTTTTCCCGTAAGCCACCACAATAAGCACCGCATCGCGCTGAGTCCCAAAATCGAGATTCAATTTTCAAACTTAAAATTTCAAATGACAATTTAGTCAATTTCCAAGCTGCAAAATCGTGTAAAACACAAGATCAGGCTTATTATAAGCATTGTACACTCACTTTCATCAAAATTACTCTCAAAGAAAACCCTAGAACCCAAATCTTAAACCTCAAGAAATCAAAATTCCACCTTTCTTTTTCCAAGATAACCCAAAATTCAAGATTCCCAATGTAAGATATTCAAGAAATCATCTTCTAAAGCACAAATAGGAATTCAAGTTCAAGCTTCTTTGTCAATTTCATCAATTAAAGCATGTGAGGTTATGAACAATGATAATTCTTTCATCCTTGTTCCCAAAATTAGTTTTAAAGTTGATTTTTACATTAAATTATATGAATTTTAGTTTAGGATTTATACCACCTATTACTATTTGAAGATTACAAAATTACAATTGATTTAGTTGTTGAATTGCATATCAACTTTCGTATTTTTATGCGCATGACATTAATTTCCAGATTTAGAATTGAATTATCAAGATATTCATTATTTATCATGAACTTTATGATGATTTGACCTGAAATAAATGCATGTGTTATTAGCCCTAGTTTGAATGTTGTTATTTCAAGAAGATTATGCTTCTAAGCATTCAATGAATTTTTATATTCATATTTTGAACAAAGATTTGATCTTTTGATCTCAGCATAGATATGGAATCTACTTTATAGGTTTAACTACAGTTTACAGTAAACAAATTCATAAGAGGTTTTCATTGTAAACCCTTATACTAGTTTCAAAAGTGGATTTCCTATAGAATCAGCATACAAATTAAAGGGAGTAGTATTTAGCACCGAGCTGGGTATGTTTATATACCCCAGAACTATGAGCCAACGTAGGTACAGAATATCAGATTATTCCCATTTCTATATAGATGATAGTTACAGATGTGATCACTTAGATTAGGTTATACTTTGTGGCAAAAGTATGACACCTCTCCCCAACGTGAGATTTTTTCATTAAGGAATGAGACGTTGGACTCCATGTTAGCTAACATGGTTTATGTAAGTTAGAAGAACCTCCTTAAAGCTTATAGAAAAGAGTAAAGAATAACAAAAAAAGCTTTTAGAAACTAAGTGTGAAGTCTCACATCTTTATTTAGATATTGCTTTACATAAGACATTAGCTTCTAGATTTCAGCTTTTAGTTTCAGATGTAAAAGTGAGTCCTTTCTCTACTTAGACCGCATGTTTTAAAAGATAGAATACCAATACAACTTCTAGAACTAAGTGTTATGACTCACAAGATTTATACAGTATGTTATATCACTTATGATGCATGATTTTTAGCTGTCAGTTATTCCAGCCAATGTGAGTCATTTATACATATCATGCATTATCATACAAGTTTATATGATTATTGAGATATTGTTTTACTTATACATTCACCCCCATATACTCAGTACATTCCAGAAGTACTAATCCACATATACGTCTATGTGCTACATTATCTCATAATGTAGGTTTAGGTGCTCAGTTTCAGTAGTGTGGGTGATTTTGAGCATCTCCATCTACATCCCAACAATTGGTGAGTCCTCATAGTACGGGGACCCAGTCATTTAGATTTTTTTAGTTTATTACAGTTGTTGATTCAGTATTTTTCAGTCAGTTTGAGTCAGCGTGGGACTTGTCCCAGTGACTCTCTAGTTATTAGCAGTAATGGCTTGTCAGTCTGCTAGATATAGTTCAGATTTCCAATAGTAATTGTCCATACTTTTATTCAAGTATTTTCAAATATCATGTTCAGATAATTTTAGCTTAGCTTAGACAGAATTCCATATTTTATCTTTGATTATATGTCTATATTTCTTTATTATGAGCTTCAAAGTTAGTAGAGGCTTACATGGTTAGCTTAAGGCTACTCGTAGTCTTGAGCACCATGTGACATCTCGGGACTTATTTTTGGGTCATTACAGAAGCTTTACTTGAATAAAAAGAATTAAGATTTGTAGAAAAACCTACTTACGAGGCTACCTATGTGGCGTAGGTAGCACTTGCATGACATAGGAAGATGTCATAAGTTTTTGATTTGCAAACTTCAGAGAATCAAAAAGTTGATATGATGATCCTGTTACTTACGAAATATCACCTTTGACCCATAGGTACAACATACAATGTCGTAGGCGTAAGTACAAGTGAAAGAAAATTGAAGTTCAGAAAAATTATAAGGTTGAGGATTTCTTGATACCTACGATAAGGCAACCTATGGGACGTAAGTACCACTTATTCCCTATAGGTACCAGTGGAAAAAGAGATGTTTCTAGAATTTAAGACCCTATCACCTACGATAGCCACTTACGTGGTGTAGGTGCCACTTACGGCCTATAAATAGCGTCGTAAGTGGCCACCAACTTAGTTTTCCCTGTACATTTTACTTTAGATTCCTAGGGTTTTTACGTACTCTATAAATACTCTTTTGAATTTTTTAGTCAGTTTGTGCGCTTGTACTATTCAAAACATATATTTGATTCTAAGATTGACTTTTGTTCTTGGAATCTCTTTATTCTTGATTTTTGGTAGATTAATTGATTTTAGACTTTGGGTTTATTCTTCTATTATTTTGAGATTATGTCAATGCTTTCTTTATTGAATTCCATGGTGTTTCTTGCAGCTATGTGAGTCAAATCCCTTAACAAGGGTTGTGGGAACCCTGGCAGAATAACAAAGTAGGGTATGTGTGAGATTCTTCTAGATCATTTTTTACACTTAAATTATAAACTTCTTTATCTTAATTGTTTTCTTAGAAGTGGCCAACCTTGAGAACCCACATTTATTTGAGATCATCTTTAAAATAGAGATTGCGATTAGGAAAATAAGATTACCTCGTCTAAGAACTTGATACCCACAAGGTGATAGTTAAACTGAAATTAAAGGCAAATGTTAGCAAAATTACACCTCGAGATTCAAAAGGTGAAGGGCAAGATTTATCAACACATTCATAAGATGGCTGGTAATACCTATCTTTTCAGATTCTGTATGTGGCAGTAAGATAGATGGATTGAGCATGATAAATCTATGGATTTAGGAAGACATGGAAAAAACAGTCCTAGTGTTCATCATAGATTATTTACAACCAAAAACATTCATATCTTGTTACTTTTTACTGTTTACTACAAATTCTCCCCATTTGATTTCCTGCACATCTGGTCACTTCAGAAAGTTCAAGAGATAGATTCGACCTATTCCCTATGGGATCGACCCCAACCTAGTTAGGTTACTAAAATTTGACAACGATCACATTGTATCTTCTTGGAGGATACAGTATGGGAGACATCTAATTTTGGCGTCGTTTCTTGTAACACCCCATATTTCCCTAGCATAATCTAAGTCCCAATAAATGAATATTCGTATTAAAAATTTCTGAAACATTCATTATTATTAATTTTAGATACTGTCATTGCGTAGGAAATTCAGTTAGTTTTCCAATGATATAAAATTTACCTAAATCCGATAATCGGGTAAGAAATTATGGAGATTTTAAGTTTTAGTCATTAAACACCGTCATTTTAACACTTAGCGCATCGCATATACATTCCAAACAACAATTGTTGATTTCCAGTGTGACTCCGCGATCATGGCATATTGCGGAGCATGCTAATTTCTCGCTAGTCAATTTCCAGGAGGCGTCCGCGATCATGGCATGTTGTGGAGGTGGAAAAAATGGCATCCACAGGCTTACCACGATGGTGGTTCATTGCGCCATTTTTCCAGTTCCCAGTGTCTTGGCGCAATAGTGGCACGTCGCGCCAAGGCCAAAAATTGAAATGGTCAGTTTTTAGATTCCTTTTTTAAACTCATTTAAGGGTATTTGGGTCTTTTTCCACCGCCCTAATTAACCTAAAATACAAAATTTAAACCCTAAACACCCTCGTAGTCATCATTATTTCAATTCCTCTCACAATAAAAAATCCCTCTTTCAAGAACAAGAATCCCTAGCTCTCAAATTCAAGGGAATTTCTCAAGAACTCTCCATTCATCACTTCAAATTCATTAACCCAGGAATGTTAGATGTTCATCGATGGATCCCTTTCATACATGGAGTCCAAGAAACCTTGTTAAATTATAAAATTGAGATATTTTCAAGTTATCATGTTTTAAATTTTGATTTCATCCATGAATCTCCATGAACTATAATTTTGAACCATGTTACCACGAAATTATTGCTTTTATTCAATCTTCCTTGTTTTAATATTATGATTTACTGAATTAAACCATGATTTAATTATATTATGATGAATTTATGTTATTTTTACAAGTTCCATGACATTCTTCTGATTGTTTTAAACCATGAACTACAAGTGTTTGATAAAATGCCTACAAGAGTGATTTATTTAATAAGAGCCTTCATGTTTTGGTCTTCAAGATTTAGTGTTTTTTTAGCATTGTTGTTTTGAGTCCTAGGGGTATTGAACACCTAAAAACCATAGATGTTTATTTAGTCTAACCTCAGTATAGTCTTTAGATTATATTATGAGCATTATCAGAATAGTCAGATATCAGTTATTGAACTTAGAACAGTCTAGTATTTCAGTATATTTCAGTTGGGAGTAAGATTTAGCATCGAGCGAGTTTAGGGATGATGACTTCCCTATCAGACAGGCATAGTCATTAGTAATAGTACCATACTCCAGAAGTACGTAGACAACATAGGATATGAGTAGTCACTCATTAGATTAGGCTTGACTATCTCGCAGGGGACACCCGTCAGTTCAGACTTCGCCATAGTCCTTTGGACATTATATCAGGTTAGTGAATCCACACAGCCATTGTTAGTACCCGTAGCATGGTATTAACACCCTTCAAACTGGGATTACAGGTTGGAGCCCAATTATCTCAAATTGGGGAATGTCAGTTAGATGATAGCTCCCACAGTCTCAGATATGGTCTCAGTTAAAGTCCCAGTTCAGTTATTCAGTCTTAGTGTTGCTTGATCAAAGCATACAGATTTCAGTTATCTTAGTATTTCAGTTTACAGATTTTACTCAGTTATGTTATATGTTTGGTGATGCATCCTCAGTATTTATAGATTTCCATGAATTGTCAGTATTTTCAGATTCCATGTTCTCTACTCAGTACTCCATGTTTTACGTGCATGTCTAGTCAATCATTAGTTCTATTCATGAAACCATGCATATCAGTCTACCTCATTTAGCATACCATTACATTCAAAGTACTGATCACATACCTTTTTTGGCATTTTGATGTATTATATCATAGGTTTTGATGCTCAGTTCCCGACTCGTGAGTAGACCAGATTCTCAGCAGTATTAGTGGTGAGTCCTCATACTATAAGGACAGGCTTACTTTATTTCATGTCTTAGTTAGTAGTTTAGTTATAGTTAGTTGGTGTCTTTCCCATCAACTCATATTTAGTTAGTCAGTTATATAGGCTTTTCATACATTACAGTTAGTTAATTAGTAATCAAATATTACAGTTAGTGATCCAGTTTATCTTTATTTTATGAGATTCAGTCAGTTGTTTCTATAGACTCATATTTTAGTTTTAAATTCAGTTATTAAAACCTTATGTCAAGTCAGTATTCTTCCATATTTATGATCATGTTATTTAATGCTCACAGCAGGTACCATTTTATAGGTTAGCTTGTGGTCTCTAGAGACCGTAAGCACTGTGTAATGACTAGGGGGTAGTCTCGGGTTATTACAAACTTGGTATCAGAGCCTAAGATTTCAAAGTGTCCTAGGAAGTCTTAAAGACCAGACGAGTAGACTCTTGTGCATGGGTGTGTAGCGTGCCATACTTATGGACGAGAGGCTACAAGGCATTTAGTAAAAGTTTCCTTTCTTTCAAATATTCATATCGTGCAATTGAACATGAGCTGAAGTTAAAATCTTAGTTCAATCTATTTCGTCCTTCCGCTTATAGAACATGCCTCCCAAGAATAACGAAAGAAGAACAGAAACTCATCCATCCCCTCAGCCCATCCAAGAAGATCCTCTGGATGAGCATGTCTCTTATGTAAAATTCAGGGTTGCGTTTACTACTTTAGCAAACTCAGCAGTAGTACAAAATGAACGGCCAGCCGCTGTTTCGGCTAACCCAGTGGCTAATACTGTTGCTACTATAATTCGAGATTTCACTCAGATGAATCCTTCTTCCTTCACGGGATCCATGTCTGAGGAGGATCCATAGGAATTCTTAGATACGGTTAAGAAGGTAACAGATGCTATGGGGTGACGTCTAGTCAGAGTGCCGAGTTGGTTGCATATCAATTGCAGGATGTAGCCCATACTTGGTTTAAGATATGGAAAGTTGATAGAGGTGTTGATGCAGGGCCTATAGAATGGGAAGAGTTTGCCACGACTTTGTTGGTAAGATTCTTTCCATTAGAGTTGAGAGAGGCCAAAGTGTTGGAGTTCATTAATTTGAGACAAGGAAGTATGAGTGTGAGGGAGTATTCTCTCAAGTTAACTCAGTTATCTAGATATTCTCCTCATGTGGTGGCTGACAGTAGGTCTAAGATGAGTAATTTTGTGTTTGGCATGTCTAATAGTGTGGTCAAGGAGTGTAGGACCGTAATTCATATTAGTGAGATGGACTTGTCTAGGATGATGGTTCATGCTCAACAGATAGAGGAGAAGAAGATTAAAGAGAGGAAGAGAGAAAACAAGAGAGCTAGTATAAGTAGTTTTAATTTCAATCAGCCAAAGTCAAAAAGTGGTAACCGTCCTTAGTTTCATTAGAGGTCTTCAGCCCCGGTACCTTCTTCAGCCAGTGCCCCAGTACCCAATTCATAAATGACAATAGGGATAGTACATTAGGATCTAAGTCCCAGGTTAGTGTTAGCAGTGCTCGTACAAATCCTTTATGTCAGAAGTGCGGCAGACACCATCAGGGTAAGTGTAGAGAGGGTAGTGATGTGTGTTTTGGGTGTGGAAATCTAGGCCATCAGATTGGGAGTGTCGGGTAGTTTCTCAAAAGGGTAGGAATGTGAGCTAACAGGGCCAGTCCCATCAGCCGGCAGTTCCATCCAGTTGCCTAAATCAGCAGGGTGTCACTTCCACTGCTACCCGTGGTCAGCGTTTGAATAGATTATATACTTTTCAGTCCCACCAAGATCAGGAAAATTCTCCTAACGTAGTTATTGGTACGTTGTATGTCTTTCACTTATATTTTTATTCTTTACTAGACCCTGGGGATTTTTTTTCTCTTGTAACTTCATATATTGCTGTCAATTTCGGAGTTAGTCCCAAAACTCTAGAAGAGCCCTTTTCAGTGTCTACCGCGGTAGGTGTTTCCATTATAGATAGACATGTATACATGAACTTTCCGATCATAATATCTCAAAAAGTTACATCATTTGATCTTGTGGAGTTAGAGATGACTTATTTTAATGTCATTCTCGGCATGGATTGACTCCACTCATGTTATACCTCAGTTGATTGTTGAAACAAAATAGTTCATTTTCAATTTCCAAATGAACCAGTTCTTGAATGGAGGGGTAGTACTACATCTCTTATGGGTCACTTGATTTCATACCTTAGAGACAAAAAGATGATATCGAAGGGGTATATTTACCATCTCGTGTGATTCAAAGACTCTAACTTAAAAACTCTTACTCTTGAGTCAAATCCAGTAGTAAATGAATTTTCAGATGTATTTCCTAAAGATACTCAGCCTATATCCATCCAACAATATAGAATGGCTCCAGCTGAACTCAAAGAACTAAAAGAACAGTTAAAGGATCTCCTAGAGAATGGATTCATCAGACCCAGAGTCTCCCTGTGGGACGTACCTATTCTATTCATACATAACAAAGACGATTCTATCTAAATATAAATAGACTATCGTTAGTTGAACAAGGTCACAGTCAAGAATAAATATCCACTTCCTAGAATCGTTGACTTGTTCAAACAACTTTAGGGTTCCAACTATTTTTCCAAGATTGACCTCAGATCAGGATATCATTAGCTTAGAGTCAGAGAATGTGACATTCCAAAATAGCTTTCTAAACTTAGTATGGTCACTTTGAATTTCTAGTAATGTCCTTTGGTCTCACGAATGCCCCAATAGCCTTCATAGACTTGACAAACCGAGTTATCAATCAGTACTTAGACATGCTCTACATAGTCTTCATTGATGACATTCTTGTTTATTCTCGTAGAAAAAGTGGTTATGTAGACCATATCAACAAAGTTCTTTAGACTCTTAGAGCCCATTAGTTGTTCTCTAAACTAAGTAAGTGTGAATTTTGGCTAAGATCAGTAGCATTCCTTGGTTTTATTATTTCTGGTGATGGCATTAGAGTTGATCCTCAAAAGATTGAAGCAGTGAGAAACTGGCCTAGACCCATCTCTCCCTCAGATATTAGGATTTTATTGTGTTTAGCTGGCTATTACTATCGGTTTGTTGAGGGTTTTTCTTCCATTGAATCCCCCATGTCAAGATTGACTCAGAAGAAATTTAAGTTTTAGTGATTAGATTCATGCGATAAGAGTTTTCAGGAGTTGAAGACTCAACTCACCTCAGCCCCAGTTCTTACTCTACCAAACGGTTCAGATAGTTTTTTTGTGTACTGTCATGCATCCAGAGTAGGTTTGGGTTTTGTCCTTATGCAGAGAGGTAAGTTCATAGCCTATGCCTCCAGACAACTTAAGCCTCATGAGAAGAATTATTCGACTCATGATCTTGAGCTATCATCTGTAGTGTTTTCCTTAAAGATTTAGAGACATTACTTGTATGGAGTGCATGAAGATGTGTTCACAAATCAAAAAAGCCTTCAGTATGTGTTCTCCCTGAAAGATTTGAATTTACGTCAGAGGAAATGGTTAGAGTTATTGAAGTATTATGACATGAGTGTTCTATATAATCCGGGCAAGGTTAATTTAGTGGTTGATGCTCTCAGTAGAATGTCTATGGTAAGAAAAAATTAGCTCAGGAAGTTCATCAGCTTGCCCAACTAGGTATCCATTTACTTTATTCAATAGAAGGTAGTGTATATGTGTAAAGAAGCTTAGAGTCTACTCTAGTTTCTGAGGTGAAGGAAAAGAAGGATAGATATCCCGGTCTAGTTAAGCTGAAAGAATCAGTCAGAGATCAGAAAGTGGAGATTTTCTCCCAAAGGGGAGATGGTGTTTTGCGTTGTCAGGGTACATTTTGTGTTCTTGGTGTAGATGATTTGAGGCAACAAATTCTTACAGAAGTGCATGGGGCACGTTACTCGATTCATCCATGGGATACTAAGATGTATTGCGATTTATGGGAGATCTATTGGTAGAGTAGAATGAAGAGAGATATTGCAGAGTTTGAAACTAAGTTCTTTATATTCTAGCAAGTTAACATTAAGCACCAGAATCCTAGTGCGTCTATGTTGGAGTTCAATATTCCCATATGGAAATGAGAGGAAGTGAACATGGACTTTGTGATATGATGACCTATCGCCAACATGACTCCATTTGGGTTATCATAGACAGGATGACCAAATTAGCTCATTTTTTTCCAGTCCATACCTCTTACTCATCCGAGGACTATGACAATCTCTATCTCAGAGAGTTGGTTAGGTTGCACGGTGTTCCCTTTTCTATCATCTCAAATAGAGGTACTCAGTTTACCTCTCACTTCTGGGAAGAATTCTGAAAGGGTTTTGGTACTCAAGTACACCTCAGTACAACCTTTCACCCTCAGATAGATGGTCAAGCAGAAAGGACCATTCAGACTCTTGAGGATATGCTAAGAGCGTGCGTTATTGATTTCAAGGGTAGTTGGGATGACCATTTGCCTTTGATTTAATTCGTATACAATAATATCTATCATTCTAGTATCTGTATGGCTCCATTTGAGGATTTCTATGGTAGTAGATGTAGATCTACAATTGGTTGGTTTGTATTAGGTGAGGCTACAGTATTAGGGTCTGACTTGGTATTAGATACGTTAGAAAAGGTTCAGTTGATCAAAGAAAGGCTTATGGCTGCCCAGAGACGATAGAAATCATATGCTGATGTGAGGAGATAGGATCTCGAGTTTGAGGTCGGTGATCTTGTGTTCTTAAAAATCTCTCTTACAAAGGAAGTGAGGAGATTAGGAAAGAAAGGAAAACTCAGTCCCCGATATGTCAGTCCCTTCAGAATACTCAGTCGTTTTGAAAAGGTAGCTTACGAGCTAATGTTGCCTTCAGATTTAACCTCAATACACCCAGTGTTCCATGTCTCATTGTTGAAAAAGTGTATTGGTGATCCAGCTGTAGTTGTTCCCTCAGAAAGTGTAGATATTTAGAACAACCTTTTCTTTAAGAAAGTTTTGATCAAAATTCTTGATCATCAAGTTCGTAGACTAAGGAACAAAGATGTTCCACTAGTCAAATTTCTTTATAGGAATTAGTACGTTGAGGGAGCCAATTTGGAAACAGAGGAAGATATTCGGACCAAGTGCCCTCATCTCTTCTCCGCGAATCCAAATTCAGTATAAGGTACAAAACCTTCGTAAGATTTTTCACTATCATGCTCAGTTTCAGTGCACATCATGTTCATTTCAGTCGTGCATTCATGAATCATTTCAGTCATGCATTCTATACATCAGATAAGCATATTCAGTGTGTAAGCTCATTCCATCAGTTCACTCAGCTTAACCATTTTCATTCGGGGATGAATGATTCCAAGGGGGAGTTATTGTAACACCCCGTATTTCACTAGCATAATCTAAGTCCCAATACATGAGAATTCATATATAAAATTTCTAAAACACTCATTATATTTCAGTTTAAAGTCTACCATTACGTAGGAAATTCAGTTAGATTTCAAACGATTGTAAATTCATCTAAATTTGATAACCGGGAAAGAAGTTATTGCAATTTTAAGTTTCAGTCATTAAACACCATCATTTTAACCCTCAGCGCATCGCATAGACAGCATAAATGACAATTGTCGATTTCCAGTGTGACTCTGTGATCATGGCGCATCGTGAAGGTGGCCAAAATAGCATCCACAGGCTGACCGCGATGGTGGTGCATCACGCCATCTATCCAGGTTCCAGTTTTCCCTTTTCTAGTGGCTTGGCACGATAGTGGCGCGTCGCGCCAAGGCCAAAAATTGAGATGGTCATTTTTCATCTTTTGTTTTTAAATTTTTTAAAGGGTATTTGAGTCTTTTTCCACGGACCTAATTAACCTAAAACATGAAATTTAAACCCTAAACACCGTAGTAGTCATCATTATTTCAATTTCTCTCACAATCAAAAATCCCTTTTTCAAGAACAAGAAACCCTAGCTCTTAAATTCAAGGTAATTTCTCAAGAACTCTCCATTCATCTCTTTAAATTCATTAAACCAAGTATGTTAGATGTTCATCCATGGACCCCTTTCATTCGTGGAGTCCAAGCAACTTTTTTAAATTATAAAATTGTGATCTTTTCAAGTTATCACGTTTTAAATTATGATTTCATCCATGAATCTCCATGAACTATGATTCTATACCATGTTATCGTGAAATTATTGTTATTATTCAGTCTTTCATGTTTTAATATTATGATTTACTGAATTAAACAATGATTTAATGCTATTATGATGAATTCATGATATTTCTACAAGTTCCATGACATTTTTATGATTGTTTTAAACCATGAACTACAAGTGTTTGATAAAATACCTACAAGAGTGATTTATTTAATAAGAGCCTTCATGTTTTGGTCTTCAAGCTTTAGTGACTTTTCAGTATTATTTTGAGTCCTGGGGGTATTAAACACCCCAAAACCATAGTTGTTTATTTAGTCTAACCTCAGTATATTACAGAATAGTCTTCAGATTATATTATGAGCATTATCAGAATAGTCAGATATCAGTTATTAAACTAAAAATAGTCTAGTATATCAGTGTCTTTCTGTTGGAAGTAAAATTTAGCATCGAGCGAGTGTAGGAATGGTGGATTCTACGTCAGATAGGAAGAGTCGTTTGTTACAGTCCCATACTCCAAAATTATATTGCCAGCATAGGATATGAGTAGTCACCCATCAGATTAGTCTTGCCTATCTCTCAGGGATCACCCGTCAGTTCAGGTTTGACACCGTATTCCTTTGGACATTATATCAATTTAATTGATCCATACAACCATTGTTAGTAACCGTGGCATGATATTAACACCCTTCCAGTAGGGGTTATAAGTTGGACCCTGATTAGCTCAAATTGGGGAATGTCAGTTAGATGATACCTCCCACTGTCTCAGATATGGTCTCAGTTACAGTCCCAATTCAGTTATTCAGTCTTAGTGTTACTTGACCAAAGCATACAAATTTTAGTTATCTCAGTTTTTCAGTTTACAGATATCGTAGTGTTTCATTTTACAGATTTACTCAGTTATGTTATATGCTTGGTCATGCATATTCAGTATTTATAGATTTCCATGCATTATCAGTATCTACAGATTCCATGTTCTCTACTCAGTACTCCATGATTTACATGAATGTTGAGTCAATGATTAGTTCTGATCATGAAATAATGCATATCAACCTACCTCATTTAGCATACTAGTACATTTAAAGTACTGATCGCATACCTTTTTTCTTATGCTATGATGTATTATATCATAGGTTCTGATGCTCAATTACCGGCTCGTGTGTAGACTCATCAGATTCTCATTAGTAGCAGTGGTGAGTCCTAATACTTTGAGGACAGGCTTACATTATTTCATGTCTCAGTTGGTAGTTAGTTGGAGTTAGTTGGGGCCTATCCCATCTAGTTTATCTTTATTTTATCAGATTCAATCAGTTGTTTCTATACTCATATTTCAGTTTTAAATTTAGTTATTAATACCTTATCGCATGCCAGTAATCTTCTATATTTATAATCATGTTATTCAGTGCTCACAGCAGGTACCAGCTCATGCATTATCTTGTGGTCTCTCGGGATCATAAGCATTGTGTAACGACTAGGGGTAGTTTCGGGTCGTTACATTACTGGATAATACGATTGAAAATTTATTGATTAAAGTTGTTGAGGATTTTGGTTTTATTTTTCTTTTCTTCTTGGGTCATACGTCAGTGTATGCCCTGTAATAGGAGTCAAGGAAATCCCATGATCCCATTTTGAACCATAGACAAAAATCCTACAAAAAAATTGTTGGACATCACAGGACGGTCGTGAAGCTCATTATGAACTGCCTCGAGATGATCCACATTACTTGCAACCCCCAACTCCTCAAGCAACAACTGTAGAAACTACTGTGTTGTTATTATCTAAAACAATGTCAGGAGGGATAATGAGGCCGACCAATATGGAGCTCAAGAGGTAGAAGGTGTCAGATAGAGGCAAGAAGTTTATTGTCAAGTAGCACTCAACATAGGTAGAAGAGATAGAGCATCATTACCCCACTTTTTCAGTATTTTCCCGCTTATGAAGATCCATATTATGACATGGGATATGTAGATCCTTTCGAGACAGGAACCACATTCCTCCTGAGTTGTCCCGGGGGTAAATTTTAACATTACTAGTGCTATGATCCAGTGGTTGAGTATGAAAGGTGTGTTTGCTAGACGGCCTACTGATGACACAAATCATTGGAATTTGTAATTCATATAATTTAACTGGAGTGGATCAAGAAGAATTAAGACAGGTTGTGACTATTCTCTCTAACTAGTGAAGCAAAATTATGGTTAGGGGAACCTTGTGGGTCCATTACTACTTGGAATGAGTTATGGAAGTAGTTTTTAGATCATTTCTTCCCTCAATCAAAAATTTCACAATTGATGGACGAGATTTATAAATTTACGAGATCTATAAATTTAGGAAACTACATTCTGAACCAATGTATGAGGCATGGTTTTGGTTTAATAAGAAGTTGATGATGGTGCCTAATAACAAAATTTTTGGGAGAAATTTACTAGAGATTTTCTATTATGCCCTAAATATTAATTCCAAAGCCATGGAGAATAATATTATTGGTGTAGCATTCAAGGACTTTCTTTGGAAAGTGGCATCAAATCTTTTATATCGGGTCTCTCTTAATAACCAAGGGGCGCATACTAAGGAGGCAGAGAGAAATTCTATCATATTCCATTAAGGCTTCCAGTGAGTCTAGAGTTATTGATGATTCATTTTCTCAAAAGGTTACACTGTTGAGGACATAGATTAGATGACAAAGGCAATAATTTAAAATTATGAATTCTAGGAATGTTAATGTTATGGGTTTATAGGGAAATTCCTCTAAGTCATATAATTCAAATAATGATAAAGAGGAGAAGTAGCAAAATAGAGCGTTGGCGGGTTTTCAAGCCAAGTGTCAATCGTCTACTCAAGACAATTGGAACTTGAGGCAAGGTAACCAAGGTTAGAACTACTATATGGATAGATATAGGTACCGAAGAAGAGAGTGAGAGAAAGTGACTGGAAGGGAAAGGATGACTACAAGTAGAAGAGTGGTGTTTACTTTCTGCAACGGAATAGAGACACCTAGTTAAGGATGGAGGCTATGTTGTCAAAGCTGGTAAAGGGTCAAGAAAGTCATGAAAGTTGTCATAAGGAAATTAAGGAAGACATTTTTGGTTTTTCCAAAAAAGTGAGATCTCATGCTACTGCGATCAACAAACTTGAACAACAATTTAGTCAGATGCCAGATACCTTGAATCATCGTTAACCAAGCACACTTCCAAGTAATATTGTACATATATAAAAAATGACAGCCATTGTTTGGCCATCACCACTCCCAGTGGGGTGGCCACCATTGATCCTCCCATTTCTATAATTGATAAGCTAGGGATAATACTATTGATATATATGAGGCACCTTAACCAAAGTCAAAAAAGTTGGTGACTAATATTGAGTAATCACATTAATTGACAGGTATTAATAAAGAGATGGCTAAGGGTAAAGGTAACGAAAAGGTAGATGAGTCGGTATTGAAGACTATTCCATGATCTCCCCCAACCTTTTCATAGAGGTTGAAGAAGAAACAAGAGGAATAAAACTATCAGAAGTTTTTGTCGATGTTAAAGAAATTATTTGTTTATAGTCCACTTGTTGAATCATTAAAGCATATGCCAGGCTATGCAAAGGTCATGAAAAATTTGGTTACAAAGAAGTGTATGATGAGTTTTGAGCCCACTAGTTATGTGCACCATTGCAATGTCGTTGCTTCCCGATCTTTAGTTGAGATGAAGGAAGACCCTGAAGAATTCACTAATTAAAATACCTCAAATCTTGGTCCTATAATTTTTTTTGAGTCTTAAGCTCACTGCCATGACTGCGACTCTCCCTACGAGTTGTAAGTTTTCATTACGGGTTATATGACCAAAATCATAAGGTGACCAATGGAGGTTTCCCTTGGCTACTGCCATGACTATGATTGTCCCTTAGCGAGTTAAAAATACTTCTTACGAGTCATGTTGTCTAAGTTATTAGGTATCTATTGTTTGCCCAAATGGTTTCTGTGTTGACTACGACTGGACAATATGAGCCATCGGGTCCTATTACGAATCATAGGGCTAAAGTTTTAGGGTCAATAGTGTGTGATCCTAAGATCATTGTCAAGCCTACGAATATATGATATGAGTCGTAGGGTGACCCTACGAGTCATAAGGTCACCGATAGTGACTGGGCGGCAATTTTTAGCTTTTAAGTATAAGGCACTTTGGACATTTCCCTTCTTGTACAATTAAAACTCACATCCATAAACATGTTGAGGACCTTATTTTCATCCTTAAACAAAATAAAAAAACTCTCTCAAACTCTCTAAACTCTCATGGGTCAAGATACTTATGGTTTGCAAGAAGTTTATCATCCAAGGGCTTAGGGGTTGAAATTCTCTCCATAAATCTTGATATTTTAGGTATGTTATTCTTCGGAACTCTTATATTATAAAAAGCATGTGTTTTAAATTGACTAAATTGCATGGACTGGGATGTGGATTTTGTTCTAGTTAAGGGCTTTGACAAAGTTGATTCTTAAATTATTTTTCCCATGATGTATTATGCATTGTTTATGATTTATTGAAGGTTTTAAAATTGCAAGGTGCATAGGTATGGCGACTAAATTAAGCGGCTATGGTTTCCCCCAAATTGATGCTTTAAACTTGGAAATTGGTTTTGAAGAATTGTGTTCCCTCTACCCACTTATGTAAATGGATTTGAATTATGAAATTGTCACTTGGTTTGACTTCCTCACCTATGTTATTGCATTGCATAAATAGTTAAACAATAAACATGGATTTCAAAGGCCTTTTTGGATATGTTTTTATTTAATGAACAAAGGGGTTCAAGGAATTCCCCCAAGTTTATGGAATTATAATGGCATAATTATGAGCTTGCATGCTAAATAGTACGATGATACCTGTGGTTTTCCTTAATGTATAATTCCTTGGTTAAAGAATAGGTCATGTGAAACTTATTTTAAATTGTCTTAATAGGGGTTATGTAGCTAAGTTGTGAAGGTATGGATCTTGGATGACTTATATTGGAAACTCATATTTACCAACATGAGGTTTGGTCTTGATAATCATGTGCATAGTTCACCCTATTAATATATAATTGTATCTTGGTTTGATGTGGAGTCGGGGCATTACCTGGTTTTTATTGATACCTCCGATTCATGCATCTAACACGCACTAGGCTCTTTAAGCAGGGAGAGCTGAATCCAATAGCCCCTGGGTGCCTACTTATTATGATTTGAGTTACATAGTGTATGATAATGTTTTACTTCATTCTACATCTTGTTCCCTATCCCAACATAATATTTATGTATGTATATGTTGATTTTCACATGGATATGAATTGGATTTGACTTGGAATCAATTTAACCCCTATCCCTAAGTTTCATGCTAGTTCCCAACCCACTAACCATCTCCAGACATTGTATCCCCATGCGATCCAGGCACTAGAGATACTTAACTTTTTTTGTATACTGTTAGCTGGATTGGCTCAGTTCATCGGTCGTTGGTGGTAGAGTGGTGAGCTTCCATTCTTAGAAAGACTTGGTTTTTATTATTTTCTTCTCATGAACTAGAACTAAAGGTTCACATATAATTTTCATTGCCATTTTCAGAGTCGGGGGCATGTCTTAACCTAGATTATTTTTGGATTTGAGGAGGCTTTGTGGATATTTCTATGGATTAAAATTTTTATGATGGATAGTATTAGTTGTATTCAATTCATTATCCTTCAATCCTATTATATTCTTAGATTTCATCCACTACTAGGTGTTATGTTTGGGGTTGACTAGGCAAAAGGGGTAGTCATTGGTCCTCGGTGAACTTGGGATACCCATAACGGCCAAGCCCTGGTTCAAGTCATGAAAAAGTTGGTATAAGAGCCTAGTTTTGGTGTCATTGGGTATCCAAAAAGTCGTGTCATGTAATGTCTCTTTTATGAGTGTGTAGTGTGCCACACTTATAAGGGAGAGGCTACAAGGTATTTAGGAATACTTTCCTTTCTTGTAATTTATTTTGAACTATATAGCATAAAATCCTTAATCGTCTCTAATTCCCATTTGTTTTTTTTTAAGATTATTCCTCTCGAAAGATTTATGCTCGTATAAATACCTCTATCCCTCTTGAGAATAATACGGACGAGGTTTCTACTACTATAGAGTTCAGACTCGGTTAAGGTTCGCTACTTTTGATTACCCTAGTATAGTTCCACCGATCACCACTGATCCTTTTTCCTCTAGTTATACTTCTACTCGGTTGCTTCCAAAAGATACTAATAATAGTGAGTCCTATTGTTTTATTTATCTATTAACCTATTTTGTGACATCTCAATCACGTTAGACGGGTCCGACTAGTACTGCTGCATGTTTTTTTAAGGCCATCAGATTTGGCCATTTTATAAGGTTGAATCCCCCGATCTTTACTGGTTCTAAGGTTGAAAAAGATCCCTAATAGTTCATAGATAATATAGAGAAGGTTTTCTATATGCTGAATGTTTTTGACTCTGAGGGTGTGGAGTTCACTATATACCAGCTGAAGGATATGACATATCAGTAGTAAAAAAAGTGGGACCAATCTAAGAGAGATGATGCAAAGTTAGATTTATGGGAGGATTTCTCTGGTGCTTTTCTTGATTGCTTCTTTCTTGAGGAGTTTAGGGGGCTGAAGGCTGAGGAGTTCATGAATTTGGAATAAGTCAAGATGACGATGAAGGAGTATGCCTTGAAGTTTCATTATCTATCCCGTTACGCTCTTGAACTAGTATCTAGCATGAGGGATAAGATGAGAAAGTTTAACTTTGGTTTGTATCGCAACATGGTATTGGAGTGTAAGTATTCCTCGTTGAAGAGTGACATAGATATCTCTAGGATTGTGGTGTATATGCAGCAAGAAGAAGATGAAAAGAAGAAACAAGCCAAATTAAGGGAGAGGCAAGGTAAAAGATCTCAATATTCTAAATAGGATGATGGTTAGCAAAATAATGGCAGAGATGGCAGGAAGTGGTCTAAAGAAGAATGGAGGAATTCCAGTTCTTATTTTATATCTAGTTCTCCATATCTTAAGTTATTCGATATTCAATGATCGCTGCTTTCTGAGCAACAGTGGATTCAAAGCATAAGGTGACCAATCTAAGGTCATTGGGTCCTAGTCAGCTCTATCACATCCTTCTTACAAATTTTATGGGTAGTTACACCATGGCTTTTGTGATGATGGAAGGAATAAGTGTTTCAGATGTGGATAGCTTGGCCATATTAAGAGGAATTATCCTTCAGGCGATGTTGCTACTAGGATAATAAGATTATGATTGCTACTTCTTCAGCTCTTGCACTAAAGGGTGCTACTTCAAGCTCCGACATTGGTCGAAACTATTTTTATGCTATTTCCACCAATTAGGATTCTAAGGTATCACCATATGTTTTTACTATTATGCTAAAACTCTTTTCACATGATATATATTGTCTGCTTGATCTCGGATCTACCCTTTCCTATATGACCCCTTATGTGGCTACTCATTTTGGTTTTGGTCCTGAGTATATTCCTGATCCCTTTTATGTGTCTACCCCGATGGGAGACCCCATTGTGGCTTGAACAATCTATAGGGGTTATGTGGTATCGGTCCATTATAGGAGACCTTGGTGGATTTATAGAGCTAGATATATTATACTTTAATGTGATCTTGGAGATAGATTTGTTGGACTTATTCTATCCCTATCATTATTGTCATACCCGAAGAGTCAGTTTCTAATTCTCGAATGAACCAGTGATTGAATAAGAAGGGAGATCCTTTGTACCTAAGGAAGGTTCATTTCATATCTTAGAGCCTAAAAGTTGGTTTCCAAGGGGTGTCTTTACCATTTAGTGCAAGTTAAGGATTCTACATCCGTAGGTCTTTTATTGTAGTCTGTGAGTTTCTCAAGGTATTTCTAAATGATCATCTCGGTATTCTTCTCGATAGGGAAATTAATTTTGGGATTGATCTTCTTTCGGACACTCATCCTATTTTTATCCCTCCCTATATAAGTGCTCCGACTGGTTGTAAGAACTTAGGAAGTTGTTTAAGGATTATCTAGATAATGGTTTTATCCACCCTAGTTTTTCTCCCTAAGGTGCTTTGATTCTCTTCATGCGTAAGAAGGATGGGTACCTAAGGATGTGTATAGATTACCACTATTTGAATAGAATGATCATGAAGAATAAGTATCCACTTCCAAGGATTGATTATCTCTTTGACCAGCTTCATGTTGTTAAGTACTTCTCTAAGCCTGATCTTCGATCGACTTATCATTGGCTGAAGATTAGGGAGATGGATGTCTCTAAGACTACTTTTCATACTCTATAAGGTCATTATGAGTTCTTGGCTATGTCTTTTAGTAGTTGGGGATTCCTGATTGATCTCTTGTCCAACCCGTCAGAGGACCTTTACAAGAACCCTGGGTACTAGCCCGATGACCCGCATACCAATTCTAGTTTGGAGATATACTACCCAAATTTGCATAACATTATGAGTTAAGGATACCAATTCTAGTTGGGATATATATTGCCCTAAATTCTAGGGGTATTTGAGTCTTTTCCATATCCCTAGTCAGCCTTTAATATGAAATTCAACCCTAATAAACCAAGTTACACCATTATTCATTCAATTTTTCCCCAAATTAAACCATTCTCTCTCAAGAGGCAAAAACCCTAGTTCAAGAATCAAGGTCAATCCTCAAGAATCTCTCCAAGAACCTTCAAGAACTCTTCTTCTGAGGTATGTTAGGTGTTTATCTATGGGTTACCTTCACTCATAGAGTCCAAGAATCCTTTTTTTAAATATACAAGATCTCAGATTTATGATTTCCATGTTTGAAGTAGATTGAATTCATGTTCATGATAGTTGTTGGGTTTCAATCCATGATTTAAGTGCAAAGTTCATGAAATTGAATAGCATGTGTGATGAATATGTGATTATCTTTATAATCTCTTGAATTTACAAAGTGATTAATGTGTCTATGATGTTAATTATGTTTTAATCCATTATTAATGTATTATTCATGAAATTATATAAGTATTTTATGGGGAATTATATGAATTGCATGCTAAACCCATGGAATTGTAAGTTGGGCACTGTAGTTTTCATGTTTATATGCTATCCATGATTATGTGCATGAAGTTGTGCTCCATAAGTGTTTGATAGAATGTCCAAGTGAATAAAGTGATAAAATCATGACATGTTAGTATATGAACAAGATTATGCCCTACAAGTGTTTGATAAAATATCTCTATAGATGATATATAAACATGTATACATTGTTATGCTTTGAAAGATCATGTGATTCTTTACTTTTCATGTATCGAGTCCTGGGGGTATTTAATGCCCAACAATTTAGCTGTTTATTTAGAGCCAATGTCATTTACAGAATAGTGTCAGTGTCATGATCAATAGTGCTCTCAGTTTGATACACAACTAAGTAGAACTCATTCAATTATTGCACTCAAGAAACTCAGTGAATTAAGTCCAATTAAGTCCAGAATTACAGTACAGTGTCTATTTAGTTGGGAGTAGGATTTAGCACCGAGAGAGTGCAGCGATGACAACTTCCCCGTCAGATAGGAAAAGTCATTAGCAGTAGTCCCTATACCCCAGAACTGTGTAGCCAACGTAGGATGAATAGTCACCCATCACACTTGGCTTGACTACCTCCCCGGGGTCATCCGTCAGATTTGGCTTGGCTCCGCCCAGGTGTCACTCATCAGTTATTCTTGTCATCTTAGTTTTCTATTAAGAGGACCCATGGTACGGTATTAGCACCCTTCTAGCTGAGGTTACAGGTTGGACCCCAATTAGTTCAGAGAGGGGCATATCAGTTAGATGATTACCTCCTACAGTTTCAGTTTCAGTCTTCACTTTAGAACTTAGTTCAGTATTATAGAATCAAGACTATCAGGCATAGTAAATAAGTATCAGTAATTTAGTTATTAGTAACTTCAGATATCAGTAATTCAATCATTGATACTCAATACTTAGCTTCAAGAAAGTTCAGATACTGTATACATCTATGTATGTCCACATTATTGCGTACTCAATATTTACAGTAGTTACAGTTATCCATGTACTCTCATATTCAATTACTCTATATCATTCAGTCAGTTATTGTTCATGCATGTGAGCCCTTCCATTCAGCCTTACCTTATCTAGCATACCATTTCATTCCACGTACTTACATATACTCTTTCTTTGCGCTATGATGTCTCATATCATAGGTTCGGACGCTCAGGTTTCCCGACCGCGCATAGACAAATCTAGTCAGCAGTCACAAATTTAGTAGTGTCCCTAATCTATCGAGGATATAATTTTATTTCAATATTTCAGTAGTTTCAATATTGTAGTAGTTGGAGTTAATTGGGAGCTTATCCCATCAACTCCATATTCAGACAGTTCAGTTAGCGGCTTTCAGACTAGACTTGTTCAGACAGTATTTTAAAAATTAGGTGTTTTATCAGATGTTGTTATTTATCATTATTTCATATTTTGAAACTTATGGCATTTCAACCTATTTTTCTGCCTTTATTCAGCATTATTGTTCAGTGCTCACAGCAGATATCATTCATGGGTTAGCTTGTTGTCCTTCGGGATCGTAATCACCGTGTGATGACCAGGGGGTAGTCTCGGGTCATTACAAACTTGGTATCAGATACTAAGATTCAACGGAGTCCTAGGGATTCGGAAAGCCATATCTAGTAGATTCTTATGTATGGGAGTGTAGCGCGCTACACTTATGGACAAAAGTCTATGAGATATTTTAGGAAATGTTTCCCTTTCTCAGTATTCAGGTTGTGCAAGTGAGCATAAGCTCAATTTAAACTCTCAGTATAATTTATCACTTCCTTATGATTCTAGAACATGCCTTCCAGAGAATCTAATGAAAAAAGTAATGAAAATCAGTCAGCACCTCAGCCCGTTCAGGCAGATCCCCTGGACAAGAATGTCTCTCATGCAAAATTCAGAGTTGCTTTCACTACTTTAGCCTATTAAATAGTAGCTCAGAACAACCTACAGGATATTATCCTATCTAGTATTGGGGTTTATACTCAGAAGAGCAAGAGGGAAAAGCACAAGAGGGATAATAGACAGGATAAGAAAGTCAGAACAAGTCGTTTTATGCTAAGATCAGAAGGTGGTAACGTTTGCAATTCTGTCAGAAATTCTTAGCCCCAAATCCTTTTTTAGCTAGTGCGCTAGTGCCAAAGTTTAGAAATGACACTCGTGGTAGCTCGTTAGGATCTAAGCCTCAGGGTAGCCTAAAAAGAGGTTGTACCCACCCTCTTTGTTAGAAATATGGAAGAAACCATCTAGGTTTCTGTAGAGCTGGCAGTGATGTTTGTTTTGAGTATGGAAATCTAGGCCACAGAGTCAGAGATTGTCCTTAGACAGGTCCTTAGGGTCTGTCCAACCATTCTTCAGTTCAGTCCGGTCGCCCGACCCAGCAGGGTGCCACTACTAGTGTCGCCAGTGCACAATGCCCAAACAACTTCTAGGAACTTTAGTCCAGACAAGATGAGGAAAGTTCTCTTAATATAGCCACTGGTACATTACAAATCTCCCATTTACATATTTATACCTTATAAAATCCAAGAACTTTTTTGCTTTTTATATCTCTTTGCATAGCAGTCAACTTTAAGTTTAGATCAAATCTTAAAAGAACCTTTCTTAGTGCCTACCTTAGTAGATAAATCTATCCCAGCTAGACGTGTATACAAAAAAAAATTGATCGATTATAATACTCCAGAAAATTTCTTGAATTGATTTACAGTAAAAGAGTCGTTCAATTTCAGTTTTTGATAAACCAGTCCTTGAATGAAGGGTAGTACCTCAATTTCAGTTGATTTAAGTTTGAATCTATAAATTGAACTAGTAGAAAGAAAAGTTAAGAATTCTAAGTTAGTCAGTGTTGAGGTTCCTATATGATGATTGTTGGGGCAATAGAAAGCTTAGAATCATGTATCAGAAGGGAGTACTACTAGTAGACCTTATATTATAAGGAGTAGTCCTTCAGAATGAGTTTATAGTTTAGGATCATTGTCATATCTCAGACCCTAGGGTAAAGTCATCTCATCTTGATTTAGAGTTTATTAGGGGATTCACAGACTTAGAATAATGACTTTAAGCTAAGGGGGAGATGGTGGAACAAGTGACTAATTCAGACTTTCAGATTTTGGTCGTATTTTTAGTATGAGTAGAGGAGAAGTGGGAGAGGTTGATACCCAACCCATCCTTACCTCAGTGCAAAGTTTTTCACTTCAGCTATCACGATATTTACTCATGCTTTATATGTCAGCTCTGTGATCATAGTTCCTATTCGTGCACATTATCAAAAATCATGTACGTTTATTGTTTTTAGTATAAGGAGTTCCTATTTCCTTAGTATAACAAATCATGATCCATTGATATAGAAACTCCAAACTCAGGTCATACAGATCATGACTCATGTACTCATGTCTTACAGTGTGCTCAGTTTCCATGACTTAGGCTATAATCCTAATGATCAGCTAAATTCAAATTTCGTCATGTATATACTCAGTTTAGATCTCTTGATAAAGTCCAGGATCTTGATATTCTATTCCTCAGGACTCAGTTAAGTGTCAAGTTTAGTATAGTTCTCATTCATGCTTCAGGTCCCTATGTTTTAACTTTCAGTGAACTCTATTTAAGAAATGATGTAGTGATGAGTAGTTGCTTAGAAGGGAGAGAGTGGATGCTTTATGTTAAGAAAATATTGTTGTATTCTATTTTTACATGAGGCTGTAGTTATGAAGATAGGCTTGAAGGTTATGTTAGTGTGCAGGTAAATAGCTAGCAAGAGGTTGTATTTAGTTATTGGAGGAAAAATCAAAATTCTTCCAGAGATAACAAGTTGAGAAAATGCAGAATGTGAGTGTACATGTAGATACTATATTTGTCCCAGTCCCCATTATGTAGCTATCAGAACTCAGTCACAATTTTATTTTAGCATTCAGTACAAAACTCAGTCCAGTTTCAGGTTTCCTTGATCAAAGCATACAGTTACTAGTTATTCAGTTTTCAGTAGCTCTGTATATCAGAATCATGTGATGCGCTTAGTATGCATTCCTAGATAATACCATTACCACGAATTCATAATCAGTTACCTCACGCTCCTCAGTCAGTCCTTACCTCATAGGCATAGTACTTTATAGTTTTAGTCTAGTTATTCAGGTTATGTACAGTTCAATCTTACATGACCATTACTCAGCTATCAGTCATCCAATTAATCAAATAAGTTAGTATGTTTATGCATTCGTGTTCAGTGTCCATGTGAATATTATCAGTAGTCTCAGGTGAAGAATTGTGTTAAGGTTGAGGGTATAGTTGAGAGTGTTCGAGAAATATATTTAAGCTTGAACATTTGTAGAGGTAGTACATAAGTCTTAGTCACTCTATTTTAGGTGATGTTTCATAGGCCTCACCTCATATTATAGAATTTTAGCCATGTTCTGATTTCTTATGTCTCATTCAGGCCATGCCAAGATTTTCTTACTCCTAAAGTCAGTAGAACTTTATAGGAAGAGTGTCAAGAGATGCTCCATTTAAGTATAATTTTTTAGTATGACTGGGTCCGTAAAGCCAACAATTCAGTTTAGAAATCAGGCAAACAAATTTAGATGGTTTCCCATGCTTCCATCTAGTCTTCCTATCCCAAAATGGAACAATCCTAGTAGTTACGAATTCACCCCAGTTCATGTATCATGTATCAGTTTTATATTTCAGATATTTATTCATGATTTAGTTCATAGGTGCCCTGTGCATCATCTTAGCCTTTCCTCAGTATACCAGCCAAGTCAGCATTCTTCGAGGGACATAATGTCCCAAAGGGGAGATGCACTATTAACCCTGAGCTTTTAGGTCCTTAACCTTTCAGTTTATCTTCATGCTACAAATCCAGTTTGGAGTAATGGGTACTCAAAAGTTGACCCTGTCATTCCAGTCTTAGCTGAATGACCATTCTCAAGTCATGGAAGGTATTCAAGAGCCTAGTCCCGTTCATGATAGTCAGTCCAAGTATCATGTTTCAAATGCAATCATGTTATCATGTTCCCATTCATGCATGACCAGTGTAAAATCTCAGTTTTTCAGTAGCTCAATCATGTAGTCATGCATTAGATATGCATGTTCAGTGTGTAAACTCAGTCTATCAGTGTCTGAGCTTAACCAGTTTCATTAGAGAAGGAATGATCCCAAGGGGGAGCTATTGTAACACCCCATAGTTCCCTAGCATAATCTAAGTCCTAGTGCATGAGTATTCATAATTAAAATTTTAGAAACACACATTATTTTTTAGTATAGATCTTGCAAATACGTAGGAAATTCAATTAGCTTTCTAACGATATAAAATACACCTAAATTTGATAACCGGGTTAGAAGTTATGGCGATTTTAAGTTTTAGTCATTAAACACTGTCATTCAAGCCAGTAGCGCATCGCGGAGCATGTCAAAATGGCAATTGTCAGTTTCTAGTGAGGTACCGTGATACCGGTACATCGCGCCATGGCTTATTTTCATATTTGTAAATTTCCAGTACACCAATGTGATCCCACCGCATCGCGGTGAACTCCCACCACGTACTGACACATACTCTTTCATTGCGCTATGATGTCTCATATCATAGGTTCGGACGCTCAGGTTTCCCAACAGCGCATAGATAGATCCAGTCAGAAATCGCAGATTTAGTAGTGATTCGTTATCTAATGAGGATATTCTATTATTTTAACATTTTAGTATTTTAATTATTGTAGTAGTTGGAGTTAGTTGGGGGCTTGTCCCATCAACTCAATATTCAGACAGTTAAGTTAGAGGCTTTCAGACTAGTCTAGTTCAAACAGTTTTTTAGATTTAGGAGTTTTATCAGATGTTATAATTTATCATTATTTCATACTTAGAACCTTACGACATTTTAGCCTATTTTTTTACATATATTGAACATTATTGTTTTATGCTCACATCAGATATAAGTCATGGGTTAGCTTGTGGTCCTTCGGGATCATAAGCACCATGTGACGACTAGGGGGTAGTTTCGGATCGTTACATTGGGTTAATATAATTTAACAACAACTGTATTGTATTTTCTTTTAGGGTATATTTTGGGCAATATCATCACCGAAGAACATAACACATATCAGGAATCTAACGACGTGTCATTGAGACATGAAAAACTGGATTAACAGTGCAAAAATTTAGGGGTAAGGTTAGCTCATAATCCACCTCTCCAAATGTACGAAGGATTTCAAAAAGTCCTATATATATGGCACTGAATTTGCCTTTCCTCCACTACCAAATAAAACCCATTATGGGCAATACTTGGTGGAATACCCAATCTAACACTCCAGACCTGAAGGCATGATGTCTACAATCTTCATAGGCCATCTACCTACTTTTAGCTCCTTTCAGCCTATCCTGAATCATCCTGACTCTATCCAACGACTCCTAAAGTAAGTCAGTACAAAAGGGCCAACCTCAAATGTCTCATACCAACAAATCAGAGATAAAAAATATCTACAATATAGTGCCTAAAATGGTGCCATATCGATACTTGAATGTTAGTTATTATTATATGCAAACTCCACCAAAGTGAAGTATTTCTCTTATTGACCTCCAGAAGTTGTAACATAGGCTCAAAGTATATCCTAAAGAACCTGAATAGTACAATATGACTTCCCGTCAATCTAAGGGTGAAAAGTTATGCTAAGATCCACATGGGTATCCAAATCCTCTTGAAAATATCTCTAGAAGCTAGAAGTGAATATCTAGCCCCAATAAAAAATAAAAGATGTAGGCTCTCTATGCAGGTAAAATTTATCGAGAACGTATATACGGTATAACCTTGTGGCACTGAATAATATCTGAATCAGAATAAAATATACCAATTTGGTGAACAGATCTACAATGACCTAAATACCATCGAAACCATAGAAGGTATGAGGCAAACCACGAATGAAATCCATGGTGATACCCTTCCACGTTCACTTGAGAATGGGCAATCTATGAATCATGACACTAGGCCTCAGATACGCAGTCTTCACCTACCTACATCATAGAAAATGAGCTCTGGAATTTTCCACATCTCTCTTCATGCCGTTTAACCAATAGTGATTTTTCAAATCTCTATCCATCTTAGTTCTAAGTGGATAGAGTATCTGGAGTTTTGTGGCTCACGTAATATCAACTGAATTAAGTCACCATCCATGATACACAAACACAACTATTAAATTTTAGAATACCCTTAGAATCTAAGGCTGCCTTCTTGAACTCACAACTCAAGACCTTATCACGGATAATACAAAGTCTCAAATTCTTGAATGAATGACTCTGAATCTACTGAAGTAAGTAGAGCTCACCTTAAGACTAGTAAGAATCCTCCTATAGTCTAAAATATCAATTCGCATCATCAAGTTGGATAAGGACTGGAGGTCCCAAGCCAACGGCCTTTGAGAATCTAAAATAGATACCAAGGTCACTGTCTTCCGACTCTAAGCGTCTGCTACCATGTTCTCTTTACATGAATGGTATAGAATAGAGATGTCATAGTCCTAAGAAATACTATCCATCTATGTTACCTAGAATTAAGCTCTGTCTGAGTCATAAGATGTTAAAGACTACAATGATCAGTGTAGATCTCACAATGAACATTATACTAATATTTCCTCCAAATCTTAAGAGTGAAAATTTGTAATACCTCATATTTCTCAGGTTTAACTTAACTCTCAGTTCATGAGTCATCCAATAATTTTTTTTTTATATGCTCAGTATTTTTTAGTGTACAGCATTCCATTGCATAGAAAATTGAATTAGCTTTCCAATGATATAAAATTTGCCTAAATTTGATAATCGGGTAAGAAGTTATGACTATTTTAAATTTTAGTCGTTAAACACCATCATTCAGGCCAGTAGTGCATCGCGGAGTATGTCAAAATGGCAATTGTCAGTTTCCAGTGAAATATCACAATACCAGCACATCGCTCCATAACTTATTTTCATAATTTTCCATTTCTAATGTACCAATGTAATTCCACCGCGTCGCGGTGAACTTCCAGGTCCCAACCACGCGTCGCATCGTGCCACCATGCATTTTCCCAGTTGGCAATTTCCAGAGACATGCTACAATAGTGTCATATCGCGCTACATACCTGTTTCAAAAAAAATTGATGGAAATTAAATTTTTCGTCCAGGTTAAAACAGTCCCTAAGATTTTAACATGCCCAAATACGGGATTTAATCCCTAAAAATGTTTTAAGTCATTAGTCCTTCAATTTATCCCCAAATTGAAAGCATTCTCTCTCAAAACTACAACCCTAGCTTCAAGAAAATAAGAGCAATCTTAAGGTATTCACCAAGAACTTCAAGAAACTCACAAATTAAGGTATGTTAGGTGTTCATCTATGGGTTCTTTTCACCCATAGAGTCCACGGATCCATTTTCAAAATACAAGATTGTTGAATTATAAACTTCCATACTGGAATTAAATTGAATTAATGTTCATGTTATTGTTGGGTTTTAGTCCATTATTAAATTACATGCTTTTATGAAATTAATCATTGTATGTGCTGAATTACATGATCTTCATGATAAACCCTTCAAATTGCAAGTTGATTGTTGAAACCATGTCAACCCTAAGTATTTATGATTTAATGATTTAGTTATGCCTCCTTATGTGTCTAATAAAATGCTTATGTGAATGAAATAGTGCCATTATAACATGATAGCATGTATTCCTCATTCATGTACAAGTTAATGCATTACAAGTATTTGATAAAATGTCTTTATGAATAAATTATGGACTAGTGTACAGTGTTATGTATTTCAAGATTATGCCATGTCTTTCTTTTAAGCTATCAAGCCCTTGGGGTATTTAATACCCGAGAATTTAGAAGTTTACCTAGAGCCTATATCAGTTATAGAATCTCAGTCATGTCACGAGAATTTACCTGTTTACCTAGAGCCAGTGTCAGTTACAAAATGTCAGTCATGTCACAATCACTAGTACTCTCAGTCAGTTACAGAACTCAGAAGAACTCAGTTGGTTACAAAACTTAGGATAACTCAGTAAACTCAATATTCAGTCCAGTCCAATTCAGTATACTCAGTTCAGTGTCTTTCAGTTGGGAGTGGGATTCAGCACCGAGTGAACCTAAGGATGGGGTCTCACCTACCATTAGAGGGTGTGATCCTCAGAAGCAATCCTTGTATTCTAGAACTATGTAGCCAGCGTAGGTTGAGACATCAAACCTTCCAGTTGAGGGTTGATAAGGAGTTTTAAGCTACCAGATGAGGGTTCCACCGTTCTCATTAGAGTACCTACCAAATGAGGGTAACTATTTAGTGTCTTTACCCATGGCATGGTACTGACACCCTTCTAACTGGGTTCACAGGTTGGACCCCAACTCAGTTATCTTATTTGGGGCATGTTGGTTAGATGATTAACTCCCACAGTCTCAGTCTCATTATTCAGAATAGAACTCAGTTCAATTATACAAAATCAGGACTGTCAGATACACTCGATGAGTATCAGTAAATTAGTTATCAATAACTTCAGATATCAGCTACTCAATATCAAAAATCAAGACTTAGCTTCAGATAAGCTTAATCAAAGTATTTTTTTTATACGCACAGTAGTGCACACTAAGTTTTACAGTAGTATCAGTTATCCATGTACTCTCGTGTTCAGTTACTCTATATCATACAGTCAGTTATTGTTCATGCATATGAACCCTTGCATTCAGCCTTACCTTATCTAGCATACCAGTACATTCCACATACTGATGCATACTCTTTATTTGCGCTAAGATGTCTCATATTATAGTTTCGGATGCTCAGGTTCCCAACCGCGCATAAATAGACTCAGTTTCAACCAGCAACAGTAGATTAGTAGTGAGTCCTCATCATTTGAGGATATTCTTTTATTTCATTATTTTACTAGACTCAGGATTTCAGTAGATGGAGTTAGTTAGGGGATCGTCCCATCAACTCCACTTTCAGACAGTTTCAGTAAAAGCCTTTTTAGACTAGTTTTTAGATACTGTTCAGTTTTATAGATTGTTATTTTAGTTAATGTATTTTATCAGTATTTACATATTTTGAAACTCATGGCATTACAACCTATTATTCAGCATGTATTACAATATCATGTTTTAGTGCTCGCAAGAGATATCAGTCATGGGTTAACTTGTGGTTCTTTGAGGTCGTAAGCATCGTGTAGTGTCTGGGGTACAGAATCGGGGCGTTACAAACTTGGTATCAGATTCTAAGGTTCAACATTGTCCTAGGAAGTCTAAAAGCCACATCTAGTAGAGTCTTGTGTATGGGTGTGTAGCGTGCAACACTTATGGACAGGAGACTATGAGATTTTGAGGAAATAGACTCCCATCATTTAGTATTCATTTCGTATGAGTGAGCATGAGCTCAAGTTAAACTCTCAATCTAATCCATTTTCTCCTTTTTATTTACAGAACATGCCTCCAAAAAAGACTAATAAAAGGAGAACCAAAAATCAGTCAGTACCTCATCCCATTAAGGTAGATCCCATAGATGAGCATGTCTCCCATGCTGAATTCAAAGCTGCATTCACTACTCTAGCTAGCTCTGTAGCAGCTCAGAATGAGCGGACAGCTACTGTTCCGGCCAATCTAGTAACCAATACTACTACATCCAGGATTCGGGACTTCACCCGAATGAATCCTCCCCTATTCTTAGGATCTAAGTCAGAAGAGGATCCACAGGAGTTCCTCGATCAGGTTCAGAAAGTAACAGATATTATGGGAGTAACATTTAGTAATCGTGCTAAGTTAGCCACTTATCAGCTATAAGATGTGGCTCATACGTGGTTTATGCAGTGGAAGGTAGACAAGGGTATAGATGTAGGACTCATAGAGTAGGAAGAGTTTGATACTACTTTCATAGAGCAATTCTTTCCCGTAGAGCAGAGAGAATCCAAGGTGTTAGAGTTTTTCAACATCAAGCAAGGTAGTCTGAGCATGAAAGAGTATTCCCTCAAGTTTACTAAGTTAGCCAGTTATGCTCCCCATGTAGTAGAAGATAGTAGGTCCAAAATAAGCAAGTTCATATCTGGTGTGTTAGATAGTGTGGTTAAAGAGTACAGGACAATGATGTTGATTAAGGAGATAGACATATCCAAGATTATGGTCCATGTTCATAAAATAGAAGAGACTAAGATCAGAGAGAGAGAGATTTAGAACAAGAGAGCTAGAATAGGTAACTTCAATTTCAATCATCCTAAGTCAGAGGGCGGTAACCGTTTCCAGTTTTGTCCAAAATCTTCAATTCTAGCTCCGTCCTCAGCCAGTGATCTAGTACTTAAGTTCAGAAATGGTAACAGTGATAGGGCACCAGGCTCTAAATCTCAGTGTAGTATCAGTAGTGCTCAAACAAATTCTCTTTGTCATACATGTGGTAGAAACCACAAGAGTGTCTGCAGAGCTGGCAGTGATGTTTGTTTTTGGCGTGGCAAGCCAAGCCACCGAGACAGATATTGTCCTCAGTCAGGTTATCAGGGTCAGCATACTCGTTCTTCAGCTCAGTCAGGTCGCCCGAATCAGTAGGGTGCTGCTTTCAGTGCCACCAGTGGGTAACGCCCAAACAGGCTTTATGCACTTCATTCCAAACAAAATCAGAAAAATTCACATCATATGGTCATTGGTATGTGACAGATCTTCCATTTACTTGTTTATGCCTTGCTAAATCAAGAAGCTTTTTTATCTTTCGTGACTCCTTATATAGCCGATAACTTTGGAGTCGGTCCAGAAATCCTAGCAGAGCCTTAATCAGTTTGTATCCCAGTAGGTAAATGTATCATAGCTCGACGGGTATACAAGAACTGTCCAATTATGATATCTCAAAAAGTTACTTTATCAAACCTTGTAGAGCTAGTGATGGCAGATTTCGATGTCATTCTCGGTATAGATTAGCTCCATTCAGAGGACCTTCACAAGAACCCTAGGTACTAGCCCGATGACCTGCATACCAATTCTAGTTGGGAGATATACTACCCTAATTTACAAAATATTATGAGTTGCAGGATCCATTGCTCTATGCATGGGAATATCTTTAGAGAAATTGTCAAAGGCCCCACAATAACACGCCTCAGGCGCTATACTGAACTCAGAAGATTGGGCTGACTCAAAATAACCACCTAGGCTAGAATACTTAGAATATGAACCTCTCAGAGGCTGATCACGACTATGGCCAGGTTGATCATTACAGCTGGACTGATCTCTATTGAGAATCTAAAGTATGGCATGAACAGGCCTACTAGACTGACCTTAATTTTGATAAGGCTAATATGGAGAGTACCTACCCTGATAACTAGTGCATTTGAATTGTGAGCCACTCAAGCTTCTATTCTAAATGCCCTAGTATCACACTCTCTTATCATTTCCCCTTTGGGCCTTATGATTCATATCCTCCATAATCTGAGCATGATCAATGATCTCAGAAAAGGATCTAACAATAGCAACCGAAATCTGGGTAACCATGCAAAGAGGAAGCCTTAATCCCCAGACAAAGCACCAAACTCGTTCATACATGATCAGTATGTTAGATGAAGCATGCCTTGCCAACTCATAAAATTAAGGCTTATACTCTACAATAGTCATAGAGCCTTTCTTTAATATCGATAACTAGTCTCTCAAATAATCTCTAAGGCTATGAAACATATACTTCTTCAACAAAACCTCAGAGAACTGAGTCCATGTCAAAGAAAGAGATCCAGCTGGCCTGAATTAAGATAACCTCTCCACAAATGTCGAGCTTCTAAATCAAACTAAAAGGTAGTTTAATATATCCCATGTGTCTTAACTTGGCCCAAATTATAGAGCCTATCCTCGCAAACAACCAATAACTCATATGCATCCTCACTCGGTGCCCCAAAAACATAAGAGAAGTTAATCTCAAGAATTTACCCAACATCATGTAATCTTAAATAGACATAGAAAGTTGGGTAACTATCGACTAGGCAACTACCAGCGTTGGAGGAATCTCAACTTTGGAGTCATAGCTACAGGTTGTGGCCCCATCTCAATAGCATTCTGAATCACAGACTAAGCAACATCAAATGGTGTACCACCAACTAATTCCAAGAGCTGAACCAATACATCCCTGAGAAATAATGAAAAAATAAACCCCGGTAGATCCTGGATTAGCCCCTAGCCCACCACTGGCTATGGTGGAGTAATCTCTAGCGTGAGAGAGTGAATAAGGTTTTGTAAAGGTTTTCTATCCTATTATGTGGATAGCTCTACATCCTTAAGTTGTCCTCAACCTCTAGGTCACCAACGTACTCTGATATGATCTCTTGTCATCGACTTAGGGTCCTTGTCTCTAATAGTAGCAGCATACATCCTAACCATCTATGAACAAGTAAAATAAATGGAATCTTAGAAAGAAACTTATTCTCTTATCATGAAATGAGTGAAGAAAGTTAAGATATCCTAAGAATGTCATATATCTTCCCAAAGATAAGAAATGAATGTCATCGTTCCAATCTGCGAGACCCTCCTAGACACTTTTTCTTGTACAAATAATGCTGGAGAACCTAGCACTCTGATACCAATTTGTCATGATCCGAATTCATGAGTCATGATGGAACCTACTTTATACCACCATTAGGTAAGCCAAATTGTAGCCCAAAGCAACAATAATAGGCTAGTAGGTGGAAAATAGCATGAGTGCCAGAAAAATGCAAAAAAAGGAATTACAAGCCACAAATCATAGAATAATAATAAAATAGAAGAAAAATAAAGAGAATTAAAAACATCCTAGACCTAGTATTGTCGGTACAAGATCCTTTAATCAAAAATAACATAAGTACTATTAATTCAATACGCAATAATCTCAAAAATTAAATAAGTAGTTAAAAGAGAAGAAGAATAGGTCAACTCCAGCTCTGAGAGGTCAGCCTCTCTCCGAACTCTGACCTGCACAAATCTCAGCATTAACGACAACAACTAGTACTCAGATCATCACTAAAAAAGGTACAGAAGTATAGCTTGAGTACCAAAGCCACAGGTACTCAATAAGCATCATCATCTTACTTAGCAAAATTATAATATAAATATAGTAAAATTTGAGGTAAATAAATTAAGTCAAGTGAAGAAGGACAACCATGAATAACACAACAAAGATTATAAATAAATAACAAAAATAATTACAACATTAAAGTAACACATAAGTATCTCTCCATAACTGGGCCCCATAGATAGAAGGTGTAATAAAGTAAATAACCCAATATGGGCTCCCATAAGCCTGAAGGGTGTAGTCAATGACAAATAAAAACATGGACTACCATAATTACCCATATGTAGAAATCATAACCATGAGAGTTCCATACCGTAAAATACCAGACTCAAACTGGTTCCATAACCATTGTAAATAATCTATCAATACTAGACTTGAACCAGAACACATATATTCATTTTCTAGACTTGAACTAAAACTCTTATCATGAATAATGTAGAAATCAAACCAGTCTTAAGATCATAAATCACCAAACTCAAATTGAAACTAATATCATCTCCAAAGTACCAATATACAAATAAGCACCATGTATCTAAACCTCTTTGGGATCAAGAGTAAAATTTAATAAAGAACATGGTCTATGGATAGTACGATAAATTAATAGCAATCTTGGCCTAAGGTGGGCCAAAGAGGCCTATTTCTATCTTCGAAATCCATTCTGAGGAAAATTTCTATCTGAACTAGGCTAAGGTATCTAATTTAATTTCTTTATATTCAATAAGCCTCAATTTATTCCTAAGATAGCAATTCTACCTAAAGAATGAGTGATTAAGTCAATTATGCCTAATTTTGGTTCCTTAATGAGCTAAATAATTTGAATAATGCTAACCATACCTATAATGCCTAATTCTTTCCCTAAAACTAAGAAAATATGATATTCATACTATAATTATGCATAATCTAAGAGAAAGGTAAACCTAGTCTACCTGGACGCTGAAGAAAGCCCGATGAAATTTTCTAAATAGTTGATTTTCCATTTTGAGAAGATTATACTTGATGCCACACTATGATAAAGGTTATATTCTTATAAATACGAGAACAACGATACCTATATTGCATTTTTGTGCTTTGATTCCAAAATTGCCTAAAAGTCCCATGGGGGGCTCGCTTGTGGAATCACACTTTTGAGATGATCAATGGGCCCTTCTATGCTCAAAGATTATTTAGACTTAAGAATAAATTAATTTAAAGCTCAAATGACACTAAAATCAACCTAACAATGATTGAGGGATTTTAGGATGAATTGAAGAATTAATAAAAAATTTGATGGAAACTTACTAAGATTATGGAAAAAAAATGAGAAATCCAAGCTCACAATTACCCCAAACACCCTCAGTAATTGTCCACATAATTTTTCATACTTTGTAAGGTTCTGAATTTTGAGACTAATGAGAAAATAGGGAGAAAATTAGGCAAAAGAGGTATTTAATGGCCTTCCAGATACCGCTTAAACGACTAGTTGACTGCTTAAGCATTCATCGCTAAACTAGACAAGTATAACAAAAGATGTACCTATTATGGACTGGCCTACCACAAAAATAGACAGGTTGCATCTAAAGATGCATCTTTTTTGGTAGTCAGACTACAGCTAAAGAATAACACTGGTAAATCCAAGGCCGCTAAAGCAACTACTTAGTCGCTAAAGTAGCCTCTGCTAAAGTGTCGGTGCACAAGCTGAGTGATGCACTAACTTAAACTTGGAATTTTCCAAGTGTTCAAAGACCCCTCAAGATTCATTCGATCATACTCGATCGGAAAACTTGGAATTTTTCAAAGAAAATGAGTTATGCTAGCCTATCAAGCTCGATCTTCTGGACTGAAAGGCATAGTTAAAATTTCCATCTAAGGTCTGATGTGTGAGAAGATAATAACACATTTGAGGATTTTAACTTAGAATAATTGCAAAGTTTTAAGAAACTTTTATCGTTTTAGATTGTTATCTTTGATTTTGTAGTAAAAGTCAAGATGCAAGAGAACCAACAATGATGGAAGTAAAAAAGTGGAAATCTGATGAAAATAGAATAGAAGTGTGGCTGAAAACATTCCTGATAAGTCGATGGCACTCTGATAAGTTATCAGCTTCATAATCATCCTTAAAAAGAGAATAGAATTCAGCTGCAAGAAGTGACAACGACATGTGATAAGCCGTCAAGATCGTAGTTAGCCTAAGGAAGAACTAAGAGCTAAAGTAGCCTAAGGAAGAACAAAAGAGCTAAAGTAAATCATCAAAGACATTTATTATAAGTCATCAAATATCGGATAATCCATCACGATTCATCATCATCCTAACGCAACAAATGTTAAAAGCGAAGAGGAGCTGACGATATCTGTTATAAGTCATCAAAATCCTGATAAGGCATCACAAAATATCGCCACCTGTCCAAGAAATTACTGAACTCTGTGATTTTGTTTTCATAATTAGGGTGAACTATTTACAGTATTGTTTAGGTTTTTCTTGGGGAGGAGGTACTCCACATTCTGGACTTGAACTTCACGTGTTTACTCTCTAGTTTTTTATTCTAGTTTACAATAAGCTTTGGAGAGATTATCATATTATTTTTTGGGATTTTTCTACTGCAATTTAATTCGAGATACAACTATTACTATTCACTTTTTTTGTAAGAATTATTCCATAGAATTATGAATACAATAAGCTATATTGCTATTTACAGTATGAGTAGCTAAACCCCTTAACCTGAGTTATGGGATCTAAGGGTTTGGGTTTGTAACACAGCTAAGTGTTCAGTATTCTAATGGTGGTAGTAACATCTTGGTAATCCATCTTCTTTACACTTTATCTATTGGTTGGAAATAATAGGTTCTGCTTACTAGTGAATTTCTTGAACTCGGAAATCAACCCTAGAAAGAAGCGAATTATCAACAGGGACTTGGAAGCTACCAACCTTCTGTTTAATAATTAATATTGTAGTAAGATTAATTAACCTGAGATAACATCCTGTTATGAAATATAAACTCCCTAAGTTCGAGAGAATTAGGTAGTTAAATGATTAAGTAGGTCGAGAGACATTTAGGCATAAATTCAACAAGGATAATCTGTTGTTCCTACCTATCACATGAATCTTGAATCGTTACTAGAGTCTGTCAAATCCCAACACCCATAGTGAACATAACTCTAGTTTTCCATAAACTCTTGATTACAAGCACTAAAACTAAAGTGACCATCAATTATTTGTTGATCATCAAAAGACATCATTTTATCTTTTCATATTATTTGTTTAAATTCAACTTATAGCTATAGTTTCAAATTAGTTTAATCGCCACTCACATTGTTCCTCATGGATTCGACCCCGACTCCAAAATTGGGTAAATATATTAAAAATAATCTCTTACATTCTTACATGAGAGGTGTAGTTTGAGCGTTATCAAAAATGGCATCGTTGTCGGTGAACAATTTAGCGTATTGAGTCAGTTATGAATTTTAGCCTACTTGCTTGAATTCAAACTTGTAAATATTTTCTTTTAGTTTTCTTTTATTTCTTGTGATAGGTAGATTTTTATTTTAGTTTACTTATTACTACCGCATCGTGGAATGAACATGATCTTGGTGGTTGGAAATCTTATATTAATAAACCATGTCCATATTGTGATGGACCTCACTTTTGGCAAGATTATACATATGCTCCCTGGAGACAGATGTGTGCACCATATCCATCCTACCGGGAGTATGATTGTTCTTTATGTAGTGGTCAAGATGGACATTGGAGTGATTTCCTAAATACCCCCTCCCCCTATTGCGCTAACCCAAATTCTAGTTCTTTTTATGAATTTGATAGGTTTTATCATCAAGAAAATGAGGAATGAAGTATCAAAAGAGTGGCATTGAAGCTATGTTTCAACGAATGTTGTATCTCGAAAAAGAAACTTATGATATCATATGTGATATGTGTCAAGACTTGAAGACAATAATTTATGAGGAGATAGATATAGAGGTCAATCATTTAAAGCATTTATCTATATTATATTTAGATGATATCTTGTCTGTGGAATCATTTAAGATAATGGAAGAGTGTGAAGATGAGAAAAAAGAACCCTATAATGATGTTGAGCTTGATGTTGAGCAACCCTCAGTGATTTCCAAACCACCCGAACCAACCATGAGAGAAGATGCCAAGATTGAGGACATGGTGCTAGAGGCAAAAGAAGAAACAAAGAAAATCTCTAATAAAGACTCTAGCCCAATTCGAAGTGAAGATGTAAAGATGGTGAATAAAAGTGAGTGTGTAGTAGATAGTGTAAATTTTGAAGTACGATTGATTGGGCCTCATTCAAAGCACTTTTCTACATTATGTTTAGATGATATCTTGTCTATTGAATCATTTAAAATAGTAGAAGAGTGTGAAAATGAGGAACAAGAATCCTATATTCTTGATTTTACATTAGACAAGCAACATAAAAATACAACTCACTTTAAGGCCGAGTGGTTTACCACGCTCAATCCATTACTCAATTTCTTAATTTCTGTACCACGCATCTACGAGCGAGGCAAGAAGATAGACTCTAAGTTGGGGGTGAAATTCATATCTTCAAGGTGGTAGAAAAATCTGAGTTGGGTCATGCCACGACACTAAAGTATGCTTTGTTGGGGAGGCAACCTAAGGTATTTTATTGTTTTTATTCGTATTATGTGATTGACATCATATCTTCACACCCATGGTGCCACAGGTATGTTTCTAACTCTCTTGTTTTGGTTTGACGCATTGGGGACATTGCATGATTTTAAGTTAAGGGTGGGGCTACTTGTGAGTGTTGATATCCTCTTGGGGTTTTTGTTCTTGTGCCTCTTTTCTCTAGAGTCATGTTCCTAGTAGAGCCGACATATTTAGGCGTATTGTGATTTGTTGTAAAATATTATAGTTGACTAGGAGAAATACAAGTACCTTAGGAAGTTAACATGTTTTTGTTGATTTTTCAATACCTCTCCAAAGGTATATTTTATAACTATGTGATATGCATTTATGTGCGACCACCGTGCATCTTGTTATGTCATTAGTACTAGTGACATGATAACCATTGCTAAATAATTGCATGAACCAAATGGGTAGTAGCTTGTGAAGTACCTTTGTGCTGTGTGTGTGAGAGAGATACTACCTAGTTCCCTTTGTATGTTGAATCCAAAACTTTCCCGGTTAGTCTTACCTAGATTGTAGGATAGGGGTTAGGAAAGGATTATAGGCCATTTTGATATTAGCCACTTTTAGCCTAAATGACCTTCCATGTATGCATGATATCCCTTGATCCCTGTTTCGAGCCTGAATAGCCTATTTTCTTATGATACCTATCACCATCTCATTTATATAATAATGAACCTGTTTTGGCCCTGGCCCTCCTTGGACACTGTGCATCTTGACTTAGGCAAATGGCCTAAGTTGAGGTTGGCTATCATAGGGGTGTATGATGTAAAATGAGTATGAAGAAAGGTAGAATAAAAGGAAAGAATATACAGTTGGGTGCGGTGGAAAAGAACTAGAAAAGAAAAGTTGTGAAAAAAAATGATTGTAGAAAAGACCCCACCCATCTTGAATATGTGTGATCAAGAAAAGAGAAGAATATAAAAAGGTTAAAAAGTGAGACCCCAGAAGCTAGTGCAGTGTCAAGGAGGCTTAGTCACTTTAGATATCATCGAGTATCATACCAGCCCTTATCCTATATTATAAGCCAAAGAGAAGACCTATAGTGATCCTAGCTGACCTGTCTGAAAATCTTGGTAATGAGAATAAGGGCAAGCCTATGGTATTTGTCATACATTGATTGGAACTTCATTCTGAGAGTGAGTCTATTTTGATTGTCCCCGTGGTTATATATGTAATGTCTGATATAAGTGAAGTGGGACTTCTTTGTAGTGAAGGTATATTGGTTACGTTACTAGTTGCTAACTAGTTTGGATAGTGTAAGCTTGATACATGCATGGTTGTTGTTGCTGAATTGATGCCATATCTTGATTTTTGTTTGTCCCATTGTTTTTCTTTAGTAGCATACACAGTTGATTTGGAATTAATTGACCTTGGAGAAGGTAAAGATGGTTTTGAGATAATATAGATGATTGACTACTAAATGTACTTTGTATCATCTTGGTTATGTTTAAGTTGCTTGAGGACAAGAAATTGTTTTAAGTTGAGGGTGTTGATGTGTGAGCAGATGGTAACTCATTTGAGGATTTTAACTGAGAATAACTGTAAAGTGTTAAGCAACTTTTATCATTTTTGATTGTTCTATCTTTGATTTTGCAGTGGAAGTTAAGATACAGGAGAACCAACAATGATGGAAGTAAAAGAGTTGAAATCTTAAGCAAATAGAAGAGAAGTGTGGTTGACGACATTCCTGAAAAGTCATCAGCACTCTGATAAGTTATCAGCTTTATCGTCAACCTTAAACAGAGAATGGGATTCAGCTGGAAAAAGTGATGACGACATGTGATAAGCCGTCAGAGTTGTGATAAGCCATCAAGATCGTCATTAGTCTAAGGAAGAACATGATAGCTAAAGTAAATCATTGATGACATCTGTGATAAGTCGTCAAAGATCTGATAAGCCGTCACTCTTCATCGTCAGCCTCGGGCAGCAAATGTCATAAGCGAAAAGAAGCTGACGACATCTGTGATAAGTCGTCAGACTCTTGATAAGGCATCAAAAAATATCATCACCTATCCGAGAAATTACTGAACTCTGTGATTTTTTTTCCATAATTAGGGTGAACTATTTAAAGTATTATTTAGGGTTTTCTTGGGGGAGGGGGGGTACTCGACATTCTTGACTTGAACTTCACGTGTTTTCTCACTAATTTTTTATACAAGTTTATAGTTAGCTTTGGAGAGATTATCAAATTATTTTGTGGGATTTTTCTACTGTAATTTAATCTGAGATACAACTGTTGCTATTCGCTTTTGCTGTAAGTATTATTCCATATTATTATAAATTCAACAAGTTGTATTGCTCTTTATAGTATGAGTAGCTAAACCTCTTAACCCGAGTTATGTGATTTATGGGTTTGGGTTTGTAACGCAACTAAGTGTTCAGGATTCTAATGGTGGTAGTAACTTCTTGGTAATCCCACTTCTTTACACTTTATCTATTGGTTGCAAACAATAGGTCCTACTTACTAGCGATTTTCTTGAACTAAGAAATCAACCCTAGTAAGAAGCAAATTATTAATAGGGACTTAGAAGCTACCAACCTCCTTTAATAATTAAAGTTGTAGCAAGATTAATTAACCTAAGATAATATCCTGTTATGAAATATGAACTCCCTAAGTTCGAGAGAATTAGGAAGTTAAATGCTTAAGTAGGTTGAGAGACATTTAGGCATAAATTCGACAAGGATAATCTGTTGTTCTTACCTACCATAAGAATCTTGAATCGTTACTAGTGTCTGTCAAATCCCAACACCCATAGTGAAAATAACTCTGGTTTTCCGTAAATCTTGATTACAAACACTGAAACTAAAGTGACCAACAATTATTTGTTGATCATCAAAAAACCCCATTTTATCTTTTCATATTATTTTTTAAAATTCAACTTATAGCTATAGTTTTAAATTAGTTTAATCGCCACTCATATTGTTCCTCGTGGATTCGGACACGACTCCAAAGTAGGGTAAATATATTGACAACGATCGCTAACATTCTCACATGAGAGGTGTAGTTAGAGAGTTATCTAAAATGGCGCCGTTGACAGGGAACAATTTAGAGTATTGAGTTGGTTTGGAATTTTAGCCTACTTGCTTGAAGTCAAACTTGTAAATATCTTTTTTATTTTTCTTTTATTTCTTGTTTTAGGTAGATTTTTATTTTAGTTTACTTATTACTATGGCATCGTGGAATGAACATGAGCTTGGTGTTTGGAAATCTTATCTTGATGATCCATGTCCATATTGTGATAGACCTCAATTTTGGCAAGATGATAGATATGCTCCTCGGAGAGAGATATGTAAACCATCTCCATCCTACCGGGAGTATGATTGTTCTTTATGTGCTAGTCAAGATGGACATTGGAGTGACTGCCCAAATGCCCCCTCCCCCTATTGCGCTAACCCAAATTCTAGTTCTTCTTATGAGTTTATAGGTCTTATGGACAAGAAAAGGAAGAACAAAGCACCGAGAAGAGTGGTATAGAGGCTATGTTTCAACGAATGTTGGATCTCTAGAAATAAATGAATGATATCATATCTGATATGTGTCAAGACATGAAGCCAATCACTCATGAGGAGATGGATATAGAGGTCAATCATTCAAAGAATTTTTCTATATTATGTTTAGATGATATCTTGTCTGTGGAATAATTTAAAATAATGGAAGAGTGTGAAGATGAGGAGAAAGAACCCTATATTAATGTTGAGCTTGATGTTGAGCAACCCTCAGTGATTTCCCAACCAATTGAACCAACCATGAGATATGACGTCAATATTAAGGACATGGTGCTACAAACGAAATAAGAAACAAAGAAAATCTCTAATAAATACTCTAGCCCAATTCGAAGTGAAGATGTCAAGAAGGTGAATAAAAGTGAGTGTGTAGTAGATAGTGTAAATTTTGAAGTAGGATTAATTGGGCCTCATTCAAAGAACTTTTCTACATTATATTTAGATGATATCTTGTCTGTAGAATCATTTAAAATAGTAGAAGAGTGTGAAGATGAGGAACAAGAATCCTATATTCTTGATTTTACATTAGACAAGCAACATAAAAACATACCTCACTTTAAGGCCGAGTGGTTTACCATGCTCAATCCATTACTCGACTTCTTAATTTTTGTACCACCCCCTACGAGCGAGGCAAGAAGATAGACTCCAAGATAGACTCTAAGTTGGGGGTGAAATTCATATCCTCAAGGTGGCGAAAAAAGCTGAGTTGGGTCATTCCACGACTCTAAATTAGGCACTGCTTGGGAGGCAACCCAAGGTGTTTTGTTATTTGTACTCGTATTATTTGATTGACATCAGATCTTCGCACCCATGGTGCCACAGGTATATTTTTAACTCTCTTGTTTTGGTTTGACGCATTAGGGATATTGCATGATTTTAGGTTAAGGGTGGAGCTACTTGTGGGTATTGATGTCCTCTTGGAGTTTTTGTTGTCGTGCCTCTTTTCCCCGAAGTCTTGTTCCTAGTATAGCCGGCATGTATTGGCGTATTATGATTTGTTGTAAAATATTTTAGTTGACTAGAAGAAATACAAGTACCTTAGGTCGTTAACATATTTTTGGTGATGGATAATCCATTTAACTAACTATAGGGTGCTTCTATTTTCTCTAAGATAAACTTAAGCCAGGATATCATCAGTTAAAGATTCGGCCTAAATTTATACCCAAGGCAAATTTTAGGAGTCGATATAAGCATTATGAGTTCTTGGATGTATCCTTTTGGTTGACCAATGCATTGACAACCTTCATGAGGTTGATGAATCACATTTTTACTTAGCTTGATGAATGACATTTTTACATCTTTCTTGGATTCATTTCTAATTATTTAATTGTTGACATTTTAGTTTACCCAAAGAGTAAGGAAGAATATGCATGTCAATTTGTATTGATTTAGGAATTTTGATAGAGAAGTAGCTCTATTCAATGTTCTCAAAATATGACTTTTGGAAGTCCTCTGTGGCCATTTTAGGCTATATAGTTTTTGAAAAGAGGGTGATGATTGATCCTTATAAAATTGAGGTTGTCAAGATTTGGATCTTGTATAGCTTTGTGACTGAGATTATGAGTTTTATAAGTGTTGCTAGTTACTACCGTAGGTTTGTCAAGAACTCTGCCTCCATTACTACATACTTGACTAGGTTTACTTGTAAGAAAGTACCATTTGTATGGTCGTAAGAGTGTGATAAGTGCTTAAAAAAGCTCAAGACCTTTTTTTTCACAACTCGCATTCTCACCTTGGCATTTGAATGTAAAGACTATTGTGTTGTGTAATGCTTCACACTTTGAATCAGAATTTTTTGTTAATGTAGGATAGGGTTATGATTATCTATTCATCAAGGTAATCAAAGCCTCATGATAATAATAATATAAATCGTGATTTGAAGTGTACTAACTCATTTTTGTAATAATGAATAATGGGTAGTTTAGCCTATATTATTATTAGTAATTAATAGAATTAAAGAAGCAAGTCAAAAGCCAAAGCCTATTCCCTTTCCCAGCTTTCATGACTAGTAATTGAAAGAGTAAATATATATTATGGCTCTCCATTCCATTATTTTTGGGGAGAAAAAAAGCCTCCGGTGTTGTCTAGTTTTTCTCTGTAGCTTAGACACTTGGGAAATTGAATGCAAAAAAAAAAAAGTTGTCTACTAAATTGAGAATTTCCAGAAGACTAATTGACTAGTAACAGGTATCATCTTTTCTCATTCATCCTTTTTTTGCTTGACTTGGAGTTGTTGTATAGGATAAAGCCATAAGAGTAGGCAAATAGTTGAAGTATTAAATTATTGACCAATGATTAATTGTTAGTGAAGTTAGGCAAACAAAAATAAATTATTGGAACTTATCAATACCATTGGAAGCAACTATTAACTTTTTCCAATTGATTTATATTGTTCCTTTGATTACTATTACTTCTAACAAAAGAGAAATAAACTTTTTGATTTGGCGATAATTGACTAATAATGAGAGACATGTATGGCTATAGTAATGACTCTATTAATGAGAGGATCAGATATTGGTTTAAAAATTAATGTGTCTGTTAGAGCAATTCATCATTTTTGAAAGTTCTATATTTGGATAGTGGGTTGGGATATTTTTACCTTTTCAATTCATTGTTAAGGTGTGAGATATAAAAGAATTGCAATAGGTCTGAAAGTTGCAGATAATATCATTTGACCCCGACTAGTATAATTGATATCGTTTATATATATTTTTACATAGATTAAAGCCATTGGAGGCTATTTGGTTTGTGTTCCACGTATTAATAGGTTGGAGAACGTGTCATTAGCGAGGTAAGTGAGACTTTAAATTTTCTGTGCTTTTTTTCTAATATTGTTTTAAAATTTTGTTTTTGTATGCTTGGTCCATGTGTTAGGACGAGCGTGTGCTTGACAGAATTGGTACAAGGCCAGACGCATATACTCTATGTTTAAGAATACTAAAATTTCCTTGATAAAATATTCAGGGATGCTATGCATTTGTGTGATATGAGATTGGAGCATTATGTATGCTTCTTGGTTTTAGTGGGGCATTGTATATGCTTCCCTTGAGCATTGTGTATGTTTTCCTTGAGCATTGTATATGCTTCTTGATTTGATAGGGGACATTGAGTATGCTTCCTTGAGTATTGTCTATACTCTTGATATATGTTTGGTACATTATGTATGTTACTCGGAACTCCTAGTGTTGGTTAATTACGTAATAATAAATTATGATAAGTACTTAGTGTAAATTTTATTGAGATACATGGTTCTTGACAAAGGATTGTTTGGCCTCGTTGGTCTGTTTGTATTAACTTTATGTTCTTGGTGCTATTGTATTTTCTAATACTTGTCCCAGGAGTACTTTAAGTAGCGAGCTGATGATCTTACTAAGTTATATTTATATATAGCTCACTCCTTAGTTACATGTCTGAATATTCTATCGCGCAAGGTGAAACTAGTGGGAGACGGTTCCTTTGTACGGATTCTATTGCTAAGGTGAGCCTTCACATTGTTCTTGGAGGAATTCATTTCAACTTTATCTATCTAGTTTATATTTTTTTTTGTTGGATTTACATGTCCAAAGGTTGAACTCATGTAACACTATTTTAGATGCTCCATAGTCCTAGAGTGAGATTTGGGACAAATAATTAGTTGTCAAGTGATTTTTGAATTTATAGTTTGATTATGAAATTTTTTTCAACTAATATTCTCTATTTATTGATGCATTGAAGTTGTACATATCTTACCGTAGAGTTTGTTATCTAGTAAAGTGCAAGGAAGATTGGTTCTCCTGACAAGTGGTGTTAGTGGGTGTCAGTCACGTCTAGAGGTTATTATGGGATGTGACATGAAGTTTTCATGAGTTTTCACTTATGATTTGGGGATACTACCTCGATGGTTTTAAGTGCAACGTATTTACTAACAATTGTAGCTTGTAACATGTTTTCACCCAAAAAATTTAAACTTGAGGAAGAGAGTAAGGATAAAATTATTGAAGGATTATAATGTGACCATCCAATACCATGGGAAAGTCCAATGTGATGTAAGTTGCATTGAGCCAAAAATCGGTAAGTATAAAAAGTCTGGCTTATTTGAGAGTGTCAGAGAGACCTTTCTGGCTTATTTTAGAGTGTCGGGGAGACCTTTGGAGAGAGAAATTCAAACTCTAGCATCATTTTCATATATTTTAGTATTTTTAAAGTAATAGAATATTTTCTAGTGTAGATGTAAGGTTTATATTTCTTGATCAAATCAAGGCCGCATAGTTCGAAAATGAGAAATTGAATAGGCTTTGGAACAAGGTGGTGTGTGATAGATCTTATGATGTCATATATGATGTGTATGAGGTATTATTGGTAAGAGGATGCATATCCATTCATGGAGTTGGTGATATGATTAAGACTATACTTGCAAAAACTCATGGATCTCGATACTCTATTCATCTAAGTGTAACCATGATGTATCATGACATAATGTCAAATCTATTAGTGACCAAAATAAAGAAAGATAAAATTGAGTATGTGTTTAAGTGACTAACTATCAGCACGTGAAATATAAGCTTCAAGGGCCATCGTGTTTTATTTTGAGAATGCCCATTTCAAAGTAAAAGTGGGAGAGGATAGTTATGAAATTCCTAGTGGGCCTTCCTAATACCTTGGGGTAGCATGACTCAATTTGGTTCATGGTGGACATTCTAATCAAGTCAATGCATTTCATTCTAGTTAGACTAGATTACAACTTGAAATGGCCAAGATTTATATCAAGGAGATATTGAGGTGGCATTCGGTGCCACTTTTAATCATTTTTGGTAGAGGTACTTAATTCACCTTTATATTTTGGGACAGGTTATATGAGTTAAAAATCTTGTTTGACTTCAACACTGCATTTCATTCTTAGACTGATGAGCATACCAAGAGGAAAATTCAGGTGTTAGAAGATATGTAAAGACATGTGTGGTTGATTGTGGTTGCCACTGGGGTAAGTTATTTCAGTTGTGTGAGTTTTCATACTATAATAGTTATCATTCAAGCATCAATATGGCTTTATTCGAAGCACTCTATAGGATAAAGTGTAGATCACCGATAGGATGGTTTAATGTTAGTGATGTGAAGCCTTTGTACATAGACTTTGTGAAACAAAGCACAGAATATGGTGAGGTTCATTCATAGAAAGTTGTTGGCAGCCTAAAATAGGGAAAAAGACTATGCAAATTATAAGGTAAGGGACATATCTTTCAAACACGATGAGCGACTTATATTGAAAGTATGTTCTATGAAGGGACTTATGCATTTTGGTAAGAAAGGTAAGCTTATTCCTCAACATATTGGTTCACTTGAGGTCACTAATGATGTGGTCCGAGTAGATTACAGGTTGCCATTGCCACAAATCCTGTCAAGGTTTTATCTAGTTTTTACGTGTTAAACAGATACCATGGAGATGGGGATTACATCATCATGAAAAAATAAGTGTTACTTTAAGATAATCTTATTTATGAAGAGGAGTTGATCACTACTCTTAATCAGGATGTTACAAATTAAGGATGAATGAAATTTGGTCTATAAAAGTTTAGGGGAAGAATTATCCAATTGATGAAGCTACATGGGAAAATGAGAATGACATAAGGTACAAGTACCCTCATTTATTTGAGGATGCATGTATTTTCTTACTTCTTACTTTCCTCATTTTACTTATTTGATTATTTAAGGATGAATGATGAATAATTTTATATCTATTGTAATGACCCTTTTCATCTTTATGTGTAAGCCTAGTGTGCCAAAATTTGGGTTAACATTTTCCCAGATTATGAGTTTGAAGTTTTAGGCTAGGCTAGTGTAATTTCCTAACCTACTAGTGATATTATCAGCTCTGGCCCCAAACCCGTATGGCTTAAAACACATCACTAGGGTGTAAGGCTTGCTTACATACATACGCAGTATCTATCCTGTATTTTTCTGATGTGGGACTCCTTATCCTAAGTTGGTGTATTTTAGATTATCGTGGATAAAATCATAGTGTGGTTTGGTCTAGGGTAGTCTGAGATTGCATTAGGAAAAGGTTAAGTGATTTTAGATATTTTTATGAAAGACAAGATAATGAGGATTTTGTAGAAATTTTTGAAAGTAAATTCGGGAAAGTAGAACTCACGATATTAAATTTGATGTAAAGGGTTTAATTTAGGATGTCCAAATCTGGGGGGTGTTACAAAAATGGAAATATTGGAAGAAATCCCAAGATTTTTCCTCGCTTACCCATTATAGCAGGTAGTAAGCCTGTACCACTGAACCATTATAGTAGGGTTATTCCTTCTATATAGTGGGAGTCATCTTTGGTTAATACCGCCATAGAAGGCGGATCCCTCTATAGGGAGGGCACTATAGTGGGATAGGGCCACTATAGTGAGATAGGGCCACTATAGTGGAATATGCCCTGATTAATGCAAACAAATTCTAGAAGTATTATTTTCATACGACATTCATATAAGGGATGGGAGAGGTGATTTTGGGTGATTTTATGCTAAATGGCATAAAATTCCTTTGTTTAGGTTAGTTTATCCTTTCATTAACTAATTTTTTGATTACTAACCCTTATAGTCACTAGTTTTTAGGTTTTTTGAATGATTTAACTTAGCCTTGATGAATTTTATGTGAAATTAGACAAATTGGGTAGAAAACTCTTGGGTTTTGGATAAAAACTGTTAATTTATAATTGCATACTTACAATTCACCGTTAAATTAATGAAATTGGTAGAATTAAGGTGAAATGATGATAGAAAACCCTATAATTGTTGGAATGGTCTTGAATTAGACATTGGAGTTTTGTGATTAGATTGTAATCCTTGATGTACTACATAACTGTCTACATTATGATCATGTTATTGTTTTATACCACAACCAAGTCGAAATTGCATTGAAAGGTAAGGTTCAAGTTTAATAGAGTGGTGCAAGCTTTGATTGAGGTAGATGATTATTCATCGTAGTTTAAATCCAACTTGTTTTATGTGTGCATGTTAACTATTTCATCATATATTTGTTAAAATATATGTTCAAATAAATTAAATGGTTGAATGATATCCTAACTACTAATCACATAAAATAAGGTCATAATAAAATATTGATGATTGTACCGTTGTTATTTTCATTATTGTTATGATTGTTGCGATATTTGTTGATTATTGTATATGTACCATAATTGGACATCTTCATGGAATTCACATTTATTATTATGGGATGTACCGATATTTGGACATCTTCAAAGAATTAGGTGATACCGACACTAGATGTCTGAGATATTTTGAACATAAATAGGAGGTTGTCCCATGTAGGTCGTTGCTAGTGGGAAACCATAAGACCCTTAGCATATGTGTACAAGGTATTGGTGAGTGTGATGGCTCCTTGAGTGGACCGGATTTACTTGTTGACTTATTTTATTTGGTTTTTTAAATGAACCAGGATTTATGGTTATTGCCAGTGTTGTTTTTGAATTGGATAGTTGAGTGGTCCCGCTAAAATGTAAATAATTGGAATAACTCTTTATTTTATATTTATTTACGTAATTAAGACATGGTTTAGCATATTGTTGTTGAGTCATTATTTGTTGACTTGGTTGATGTTAGTGGTCAGAGATTTGACTTGAGTTGTTTTCCATATTGACTTGTACTTGAATAAACTCTGTGGTGTTATATGAAAATCTAAGTGACACATATTTGAAGTATGATTATATGGTAGGTGTTCATGATTGTTCTTGTTTACTAAGTTATGGTTACATGTTTACATTTCTTATTTTGGGTTGGCCGATTAATCAACCAGTGCACTATTGCCTCTTGGGTACTGATACTACATGTTTTCTTTTTTATTGAGTGCAGAGCATTTTTCGATGACAACATCGAGACTTTAACTTTAGAGCAGACTATATTCTAACTCAAGCGTGAGATAATTCTTCTAGGTAGATATGAGTTATCTACATAGTTTCTGGTCCATTTATTTCAGGCTTCAGTATCTTTTATTATTTGGATTTTAAACCAATTTGTTGACAGTTATTAGTGCCTGGTACAATGAATTCCAATTCTTGGGGATATTTTGTACTTTTTCACCTTTCGGTTTATTGTTAGACTTTTTGAACATTAGCTTATTTAATGTATGACTAGTTTTTCTTAATTATGACTAAGTGTTGTTGTTAAAGAGTAGTTTGGGTTAGTTGGTTCGTCCTCCAAAGGGTTAATGTGGGTGCCACTTTTGATGAGTTGGGGTCATGACAAATGAAAAATTATTTTGAATAGGTATATAGACCTCGTTAGTCACCTAGGTGTTCCATCCATCTATACAGGATAGTGGGTGTATGTTGTATTATATATTACATCAGCCTTATGATTCAACAACAATATGAAAATTCCTCTTTCCATTTCATATTCATTCAGACATAACATCCACATCATTATGAATTAGAGAAACACCAGCATTATTATTTTTTTGAATACATTGAAACAACATATTGTTTACAACAAATTCTGGATGATGTAGTAAAAGCGTTGGAAATTTTTATTAACTCTGTTGAATGTTAAAGTTAAGTATGTATGGTGTCATGTGTTTTTTGAATATTGAGAAATGATACTCTTGAGTGATTTCATCCTAGGCATATTCTAGGAGGAAGGGGTATATAAACCCTGCGAGTCCCCCACAAGATCCACCTCCCCAAAAAAGAATGAGGAGATGGTGTATACCGGTAGGCATTGATCATTGCATATCATCTCATGCAAATGTGTTGCATCACTTTTGGATTATTGTAGTATTTGAGATAATTTATAATATTTATCGATATTGAACTGATGGAACTTTGTCACGTCCAAGGTTATTTTTTTTCTTTATTTAACATAGTATTTTCTTAAGTTTTGAAAGCCTATGCTGCCTACTAGGTATAAGTGGACTATACTCGCTTCTACTTTTTCTACAATCTTTTGATGCAATCCTGGTAGGAATGGTGTCTGAGGTTTGTGATAGTGAATTTTGAGGCATTTTGAGATTGTGATGTGCTTTTCGGATCGGAGTCTTTTCCAATTTCATCTATTTTTATTTTTGTCTATGTAGTTATCTTTCGATAGTGTGTACTATGGTTGGATAACTTGTATTAGAGTCATTTTGGACTTATGACTTCTAAGTCATGCAATTTCAGATTATTGTTTAGTCTCACTGAGGATGTTCTGAGTTGTTATTACTATATGTACATACACACAAACACACACACAGATATATATATATATATGTGTGTGTGTGTGAATGCATGTATGTATTTGTACGGAACTTATCCTATTGTCCTTATTTTGAGTATTTGAGGTATTGTGTTTGGCTTAACTGCCACGATTGTGTTGAGGTAGGTGCCATTATGATAAATGAGGTATTGGATCGTGACATTTTGTGTAATTTGTTTGAGTATTTTTAATAGGTTTTAAAACTTATGGCTTTATTAATCATGTTTTGTGTTTCTCTTTTAAGAAAGTGAAGTATATTTTCCTGAAATAGATTTTCCAAAAAATTATTGTCAAATACATGTTGAAACTTCCATCCAAATCTAATTTCTTAAAAGTATTCCAAATTTATGACCAAATGCTGAAAAAAGATCCCTCAATTAAATGTGTCCAATAATGCTCAATGTCATTCGAGACTCATGACACACATTCCTTGAAAATTCTATGCTTGAGAATATTCATAATTTTCTACTTATCAAAGAGAGTAAATATGATAGGAACTAATAATAACAACACTACCTTCTATCTAGAAATCTAGAGTGGGAAACAAAAAAAAATAAAGCTAATCTCAAAAGTTGCAAGTACAAAAACATTAATGGACAAGACTGATGAGAAAATGCATGTACAAGAAAAAGACGTGCTATTAAGGAGTACAAAAAGCAAAAATAGGGATCTTCAGCTCTACCTACAATATCTAGTGGTATGGATAAAGTAAATTTTTGAGACAAAGTTTTAATAGATAATTTCCTTAACCTAATAGACCCTATCCCAAATACTTTCACCTTTTTAATAAAGAATATGAACATGATAATAAACTCAATCACCCATTCTTTATACCTATTTCCACATCAGATAAAAGTGGCTATATAGACCTTGGGAATAAGCTATTATTGTTAAGATGTTAGGGACTAGGCTACAACTACATGTGAGTCCTCCTAAAATCTCTATGAATTCTTAATGAGGACTTGAACTTGATAGATTTAGTAGAAGACTATTTCCTCAGTATACTAGCACACCTACCAAACTATAACTAAAAATTACTCCAAGGCTCTTTGTTCAATGGCTCACAATATCTAACTATTAACAAATGGGAACCAAAATCCAATCCCTTCACAGAAACCCTATCTTTTGCAACCATATGGATTATACTTCCTAAGTTACCAACTGAATACTACGACTTAGAAATCCTAAGAAAAATAATAACACTAATATTGGAATAGTAAAGATAAATTGTTGCACTAGAAACAATTCTAGAGGAAGGTATGTGAGATTATGTATCATGACCCAATTAAACAAAGACTTGCCTTATGATATTCTTATATTATCACATATTTAAGAAGATACATTTTGAAAGGTCTATACCTTTCGTCAAATTTGTGACTATTTAGGACACAATCTCGAATTTGTCCTAAAAAATCAAAGTATCGATAGTGCATGGATTTGCAGTCATTGGCTTGAGACAATATGAAAGTACATTTCACGGCCCCTTCTTCACGTTGAAGTGAATCGTGGCAGCAGCCCGAGGTGAGAATGAATCCTTCTTGTGCGCTTTCAAATCTTTCATCAACTGTTGGGTTCTCCCGGGGAACTCGCCCTTGGGATTCAGAAATATCTGTTTCTGCTTTTCAGGCACTACCTGTCCACCATTTCACTCATCCTATCCATCATTTCCGCGTAATCCATCTTCGAGCCGCGGCCGCTCAGGAGGGGAATACCCGGTTCATCGGAACTTCAAGAAAGAAACAAAACATGAAAAAAAAATGGAAGAAAATAAAATTTAGAAACAAAGGATGAAGGAAATAAAGAAAGGAAAATAAAAAAGAATGAAAAAATGAAAAAGGAAATAAAAATGGAAAAATGAGTATATATGGACCACTATCAGTTATAAAAAAATAGAAGTAAATTTCTTTCAAAATGATGGAAAAAATATTAATTATAGCAGTTACTACAATAGATTTAGTCACATAGTAAATAATGATGGAAAAATAAGAAATAAAAAAAATAGAGAAAAAATTCTGAAAATCAAAAAGAAGAGAATGAGAACACTATTAGACTTCAAAAGTGTATTAACTCCAACTCTCAAGATACATGGAAACACCAACCTCTATGACCACTTTTGAAGCAACTACCTCAAACAATATGATGTTTACTACAAACACATCCTACTTACTATACACCCTTTCCAAACTTCTGCCCTAAGTAACAATCATAGTACTAAAACAATTATTCCCATCACTATCAACAAATATTAGGAATTTTCAGCTCTTAAATAACAACCTGCAATTCCTACGAGTCCCAATCCTTTTACAAATTCCACCACAATAATATGACCATAACTCGGACAGAAAACTCTATTGCCCACTTGATATGTCATGGATATACGATACTTTAAATTCTTAAAATATAAAAAATTTCTAGTTTAAAGGTATAATTTTATGGGTGTAATGGATTTTCATGGTATTGCAAGTAAAATAGGTCTGGAGAAGTAAAGTGTAGGATTTTGCACTTAAAGGCATTAGATGAACTAAGGAACTACCATGGGATCTGAAAAAAGATCATCCAATGAGTTTGTGGATTAAAATAGCGAGTAAAACATGAAGAAGATCAGAAAAGAGAATCCCATAATCATGCAATGATACAACAGACTTGTCTTGAAGATCGTGGGAGGATTATCTGCAAAGTAAAAATCAGTGGTAAAATCCACGAAAGGAAGTGATGATCGTAGGAGGAAAGGACGGGCTCATCCTGAGCATCCTTTCAATAAAAATCTATTGATGTTTTAAATTCAACCATCCAATAAGGAGCACTAAGTACGATTGTGGTATCTACTAACAATTGTCCCCTTCTATCATCAGAGAAGCATAGATTCTATGCTTGTCTATAAATACCCTTATTACTTTTATTGTTTCAATTTACATTCTTCTTATATTTTTTTAGGAATATTGATTTTATATTAAGTACAAACATCAATTTTTGAGGTTTTAATTCAAAATAAGATTTGTAAATGTCATCTTATTCTTGTAAGTTCATAATTATTTTTTCTCATTGAAATTGTTATTCTATGTTGTAATAATGATTAGCTAAATACCACATCTAAGATTTTGTAAACAATAACAATTAAATGAAGTAGTGCTCAAAGTATGACGTGATTCACAAAGGGTGTTTGTACATGTATTGTAATTAACTTTTGTTTGAATGCATTCTAACTGTGGCTAATGTTATAACAAGCCTTAGACTTACTTGCAAAATAAAGGTGTAAAAAATGGAAAAAGGGGACAAACAATGAAACTTGGAGCTATCAACCTCCATTTAATAAGCTTGAGTCAATAAATAAAATAGCCAATATGAGATCCATAATAGGTCTTTGTAATGCAAAACTCATGAGACGATAATTTGTGATTGGGGACAGTCATCTAATAGTGTTGTGTAGTAGTTTAAATGAACATAACCTATCAATTCTACATTTCAAGTATCGATGGATAGATCAAAAGTGTCATGGACCTATAGAGTTATAAAGTTATTGGGAACACAGTCGTAGTGCTTCTCATATCTTGGTAACAAATTAAACTAAATCAATAATTGGTTCTGTTAGGATTATAAATTACAAAACCTCTTTTTACTGGAGATTATTTATTGATTTCTTAGATACACTTGATAAATATTCTGACCTATTTCTCATGGGATAGAACCCATCTAGTTAGGTTCTATAATTTATCAATAATCATTTTATACTCTTATCAGAGGTAAAATTTAAGAGACATCAAATATTGATGCTTTTACCAGATAATATAGTTGTGGAGTTGATTGATTATGTTTGTTGGTCCATTGGTTTCTATTTCCTAATTTTACATTATCTGTTGTTTCTAGCGTATACACTATTGCATTCCTAGCACATGACGTCAAGGTAATCCCTTAATTCTACTTAATCTAAAAATTAAGATAACTTTGAGAGCTAGTAGAAGAATGGTATATAAAGGAGTTCATAATGAAAAAATAGTGGATGAGGGAGGCCTGAATCAGCTAAGGAATATTTATAGGCTTCAAGAAACTGTAGAGAAAACTACTGCTCATTTGGTTTCAAAAGAGAATGAGAATGCTAGAAAAAAAGCTGCCAGAAAGGCAACATGGAAAGAAAGGGCTAGACAAGTAGAAGCAGCCTGCTTGACCACATTTGAGGAATAATATAGGAAAATATGGAATAGGGGACAATAACTACCTCAAAGTTATATTTCTCAGTTTTATAATGCATAGGATTATCTAGAATTTATAGAGGTGACTAAAATAGGAGTTATTATTCCACTTCCATTTCCATGAGGGAGTAGGTTCGACACCAGTACTATGATCTAGTTGTTGAACTTGAAAGGGGTGTTCACAGGCCTTCCTACTGTTGATTTGAACCTTAATCTAAAAAATATTTGTATGGTTTTGCAATTCCTAGAGCCTACTTGGTGTGAATCAGGAGTCTATAAGACTACATTTTCTTACCTTATTTCTGACTGGACCAGCCACTCTATGGTTGACCTAACTACCACAAAGGTTTATCAAAACATGAAAAGAGTTGATTAAATAGTATTTGGAGTAGTTTTTCCTACCTTCCAAAATGTTGGAGTTGAAAGATGAAATTTTTAACAAGGTAGCTACAATTGAAAGTGTTGTATAAAACTTGTTTGAGGTTTAATAAGAAGTCACAAATGCCTAAATGATAGAATACCGAGTCAAACTTTGCATAAAATCTCCTATAAAGGACTTAATACAAGGAATAAAGTTGTAGAAGACAATGTCACTAATGGATCAATTATGAACTTAACTTGGGAGAAAGCTTTTGAGATTCTAAATAAAAGCTCAAAAATTAATTGGGGTTGGTACACTCGAGAGGAAGACTTACCCATAGGTACTTGCATGATAGGAGTATTCATAAAGAAGTGATGGTTATTTTGTTGTCACCCGGGAATTAGCATAATTTAGGACTAAATATTCAGCATGTTCACAAAATAATTTGCAGTAATGGGGGCATAAAAGATGAATATAGTTGGCTCACAATGTAATGCACCAAGTCATGATGACTCTAATTATAAGAAAGAGGCTAAGTGCCTAGATGATCAGGTGCCGAGTTTACTATCAAAAGGTTGGGGGGTTAATAAAGAAAACTAGTGCTCTAGTCAATGGAATCAAGGTCAAACTGCTACAAAGACAATACATACAACAAGTCATAGCATAAATATCGGAGTCACAAAAGAGATGGTTATGGGAAGATAAAGGATAATTACAAAGATCTAAGTGGCCTCTATGTTACATGAGGGAATCGAGATATTGATTTAAGTAATTCAAGGATAAAAGACATTCTTGCTAAAGTGGTGAAAGAGGTAGAGAATATTAAAGAATGTCTCAAAAAGCTTAGTGAAGATATTTTAAAGATAAGTCAGAGGGTCGAGTCACATGATACTACTATTAAGAAGCTTGCGCAGTAGTTTGGTTAGATTTTAGCTATAATAAATCAACGTCAACATAGCACACTTCCAAGAAACACTATAAAAAATCTGATAAAATGATTGTCATTTCTTTGTGATTACTACTAGAAGTGGGAAGATGGTGGTTGGTACATCTATGCCCATTATTATTGTAAATAATATGGATCTTGTGATTGTCAAAGATGAGAAGGTATCCGATTCTAAAAAATTTATTGATTGTGATTAAACATAGGTGAAAAGTCTCCAACTATTGTAAAGGAGTTTAGAGATAAAAAGGACAAGGATAAAGAGGTCCCAAAAGTACTAAGCCCAATTGTATGACCTTCTCTTTCATTTTCACAAAGAATAAAAATGAAAATTTAAGAGGGAAAGTATCTCAAATTCATTTCAATATTGAAGGAATTATCTGTGAACGTTGCTCTAGTTGAGGTACTTAAGAAAATACCAGGTTATGTAAAGTTTATGAAGTATTTGGTGATGAAGTAAAGGACTAAGAGTTCTGGAGCCTATTTTTAATGTGCACCATTATACTGCAATTTCTTCTTAATCTCAAGTTTCGAAGAAGGAATATCCTGGAGCTTTCACAATTCCATGTACCATTGGGTCTTCCAATTTCTAAAGCTTTGTATAACTTAGGTTCTAGCATTACTTTGATGTTGCTGGTAGTGTACAAATAGTTGGGGTTGGAATTACTAGATAAATATTGGTTGATATAGAGACTGGAAAGTAAAGGTTTTTCTAAATAATGAGAAAGTGATATTTAATTTATTCAAATCCATGAAGCAGCCAAAGGATATGTTCATGATCTTGGTTATTGATATAATCATAGAGGACGCATTAGTAGTTCCTATTCAGGAGAGGCTTGGGGTTGAAAGACTTGCGACAGTGATTAGGTATTTTGAGGTGGTGATATTAATTTTTATGATGAGATGGTAAGAGTACTTGATGGTTTGGATTCCTATACTTTTGCATCAAGAAAGTTAGATCTTAATTTAAAGAATTGGAATATCCCACTGGTTAAGACATATATTTAGGAGCCTCTTATCTTAGAGCTCAAAGCTCTTCCACCCCATCTTCATTATGTGTTATTAGGTTCCAACAACACTTTGACAATTATTATTGCAATTAATTTGGTAGATTGACATGTTAAGGCTCTACTGTCTTTTTTAAGGAAGTTCAAAAGGGCCATTGAATGGTCCATCATTGATCTCAATAGGATTTTGATAGAAATTTACACACCTAAAATACAAATTAAGCTATATTAGGTTTCTAGTACTGAGCATCAGTGAAGACTTAATCCACCTTTACAAGAGATGGGTAAGAAGAAGATTATCCAATAGCTGGATATTAGTGTGTTTTATGCTATTATCGACATCAAATAGGTGATCCTGGTTTAATGTATACTTAAAAAAATTGAATCACTATGGTTTGGAATGAGAAGAGTGAGCTTATTTTTATTAGGCCAGCCACTGATTTGGTTGTATCGTGGACTACAAAAAGATAAATGTATGGATTGAGAATGATAACTTTTTGATACCTTTTATGGATCAAATGTTAAACTATCTTACTGGTAGAGGGTGGTATTATTTTCTTGATGGGTATTCAGTTTACAAAAAAAAATTGATTACTTACATAACCAAGATAAAACCATTTTTTCTTGTCCATATAGGATATTTTCATTCAAGAGAATATCTTTTGGTATGTTTAATGCACAAATAAAGTTTCAATGTTGCATGATGTCCATATTTTTGGATTGGTGGAGGACTCTATTAAGATATTTATGAATGGCTTCTTAGTTGTTGGCGACTTCTTCGATGATTGCTTAGCCCATATAACTAGTTTCTTGAGAAGATATGAATATTGTAACATGGTTCTGAATTAGAAAAAGTGTCACTTTATGGTCAATGAAGGAATAATATATAGTTAAGATTTCAAAGAAAAGGGATTGCGGTTGATAAGGTGAAAATTGTGGTGATTAAAAAATTGCCACCGCCAATTTTTGTGAAAGATATTTGAAGCTTCTTAGGGCATGCTGGTGTTTATAATACATTCATTAAGGAATTATTTAAAATTGCACATCCCTTGTTCAAGCTGTTCGATAAGGAGGTGAAGTATATTTTTTATGATGATTGCCTTAAAGTATTTGAGTACCTAAAAGAGAAGTTTATTTCATCCCCTATTATTGTGTAACATGATTAGTCCCTGCCATTAAAGATTATGTGTGATTCTATTAGCATGACACTTGGAGTATTTCCAGGCAAAAGGTGAGAGAAGATTCTACATCCAATTTATTATTTCAGCAAAGCAATATACTATGGCTAAACAAGAGTTTCTTGCTGTGGTGTTTGCTTTTAAGAAATTTCAATCGTATTTTTCTTTGCATGAAAGTAATTATGCATGTTGTACATGCAAATCGTAGATACCTTACGGTGAAGAAAGATGCAAAGACACGGTTGATGCATTGGGTAATTCTGTAACAGGAATTTGACTTTGAGTTCAAGTATATAAAGAGACCTAAAAATTAAGGAGTTGACCACTTATAACGACTTGAACAAGAGGAAATTCTGAAATTAGAGGGTGAGCTTGAGATAGATGATACTTTTCTAGACGTTCTTGTATTGGTCGCATCCCAAGACTTGATTCCATTGTTTATAGGTTTTTCCAATTATTTGGTAATCAATGTGGTACCTGAGGATCTATGATTTTATCAACGGAATAAGTTTATGCATGGTGTGTAAAAATTTCTTTGGGATGAGCTATAATTATTTTGAATTTGTGCCGATTGAGTGATTCATAAATATGTTCTTGAGGTGATGAGTATTATTAAAGCATGTCATTAATCACCAGTAGAGGGACATCATAATGGAGTACAGACCAATCATAAAATATTGTATTGTATGTATTACTGGTCTAGCCACATGACTATGCAAGGGTATGTGATAAATTCCAAAGACAAGGAAATATCTTGTTATGGGCAAGAGCTCCCAATGACCTCAATATAAGAGATTGATCTAATTGATGCATGGGGAATTGATTTCTTGGGCCCCGTTATGAGATTATATGGTATAAAGTATACTTTAGTTGCGGATGATTATGTTTTTAAGTGGGTGGAAGTGATTGTACTTCAAAATGAAGTAAAGATTATGACCACATTTTTTAAAAAGAACAAATATTCCTAATTTGGTACACTAAGGGCGATTATTAGTGATTCAGGCTTGCATGTTTCAATTGTCTATTCTGAGCCCTACTTGATAAATATGGTGTGAAATGTAGGACTAGAGACCATACCATCCTTAGATGAGTGCGAAAGTTGAGGTCTCTAATCATGAGATCAAGTCTATTTTATTGATGATTGTGAATACCAACTGAACAGAATAGGATAGAAATTTGGATGATGCATATAGGCCTACCGGACTGCATTCAAGACCCTTATTATTGCTTCTCCATATCAGCATGTGTAAGGTAAGGCTTGCCACTTGTCTATTGAACTTGAGCATAAGGCATTGTGGGCACTGAGTTGGTTAAACCTACAGCAGATTGATGCAGCAAAATTAAGACTTTTACTACTAAATAAGATGAATGAATTTCGTGTTAGTGCATATGAAATTTCAACCTTATACAAAGAAAAAGTGAAAGCATATTATTACGAAAAGATACAAAGGAGAGAGTTCACCATTGGTGATAGGGTTTTGTTGTTTGAATCTAACATTTGCTTGTTTTTTGGAAAGTTAAATAAAAATAGAGAAGGCCTTATAGAGTGGGACAGTGTTTCTCTATTGTGTAATTGAATTTGAAAGTAGTGAGGGTCAGAAGTTTAAATGAATGGCCTAAGGGTGAAACACAATCTCAGTGATGTTGAAGAGGTCAGGGTAGTATGTGATGTGGATCTTGATGATTCTTGAGTAATAGTTATGTCAGGATGTTAAATTAGGTGTTGTATGAGAGGCAATCCATGGGTTACTTTGGTGAAGTCTGAGTAGTTAAACTAACCAACGTTGTACCATTATGTTAAATCAAGTGCTACTTTGAAGTCCAAAGATTGTGTACTTAGTTTATTTATAGGTTAATGTGGGCTACGTGTGCAGGGAGAATGCAGAAATAAACTTAGAAACTGGAACAAAAATAGAACCTATAAAAACATTGGATGATAATTGGAAGTTCTAATGATAGTGGGTTCTTTCATCTACTGGAAGTTCAGAGAAGTGATTTTCAAGAGGTAATCCAACGATTGAAGCAATGATCATCCAAGGAATAATGATTGTGGTATCTATCATCTGATTAAACTCCTAAAAACTAATTCCCAGGTGATAGAACTAATGAGTTTAAGGAATGATTGTTGCAACATACAATTGTCATCCTTAAACTTTGTTGGTTCCTATGTAAGTTTTTCTTAACTCTCTTAGAACGAGGAAATACTATGCTTGGTGTATAATCCCATGATCCTAGGGGTGATATGTCTATTGGGTCATAAAATTTTGAAAACTTCCCAATCTAACTTGATATAAATTTACTTTTGATCCCTATTCCTTCGACCAATAATACTCGATACACTCTCACTTTTATTTAAACTTCAACTATACATTAGAAGAATTATCAAACAAAGCTGAAGGGAGCAAAACACAATTCTACCCTAAAACTTAAAGATTTGATTACTCCTAAAATTGCTTACTCCTTCAGTTTCTTGAACTCATCATTATTCAATGTAATTGCAGTATATAAATAGTAAGTTTCTCCTCATTATTTAAATATGTGAATTATGAGTAAGATTAGAGAGACCATGGGTGATACATACCTTCAAGAGTATAAAGAAAAATTACCAAATTGAGTTGAGAGGGAGTTGTGGAACTAAAATTTTACTACTGAGCATTGTGCAGTTTGTAGAATGATGGGTATGGTCAAAGTAAATAATGAGTAGACTTATTATCAAAGTAGGGTCAAACTATTTTGTTTCAAACTATACTGAATTAAGTGCAAACTCAAAGATACAACAAAAAATCATTGTTCCTTTGTGTAATTGTTGGTTGGATGATTGTGGGTGCCAGATTTTAGGGTTGTAGGAGTTCATCAGATGATTACTTCAAACAATCATTGTATCATGGTATGATCATTGATAGTAGTTGTCTGATAAAACAACCCTCAATAAATTTTGAGAGGGAATTCCGATGATGGAAAGTATTATCATCATTTTTAAAAGTATCGTTCAAATGATCATATATGTATAAAGTATTGAGTACCTATTTTGACTTCACTAAAAGAATAATGAATTTTCCTATAGGGACTATGTCACTCAAAGTTAGAATGAAGTAGAGAAATAAGGCGACACATAAAGAAATAGATAAGAAGTGGGCACTAAAGAACCAACCTTCAGCTTTGTAGACAAAATCTAATGAATCTCATGTTCATGAGGTCGATTACTCAACTAGTGAACTTGATGAAAGACATAAGCCTCATACCACTATATCAAAGGTACTAAGGAAAACTTTTCTAAGAACACAGCTACGACGCCCTTGACAATTCCCATTGAACCTTCCCAAATTTAAAAAAAAAAAGGTAAAGCCACAAATCCAAATGCGAGTGAGCCTAAAGCTATAGAAGTTGTTGAAGAAGGGTCATCTGATAATCAGGAGTCTATGAATGGTTATAATAGTACTATCCCAAAATTCTTCAAAGGAGTTGTTGTTAGAAACCCTCAAAAAGGGGTAGACCCAAAGGGATAGGGAGTTCCAAATTTCCAGGATTACTATAATGATAAGGTTTCCCTAAACAACAAAAGAAACCAAAAGGAATCATTCCAGAAGAACCTAGCATGCAACTCGAGGCACTACAAAGAGTTTTAGAACTGAGTTGGGTATTCGATAAGTAAAAGCTTTGGTGGATAATCAAGCAAGTGGGTAACTATATTTCTAAGTTAGTGCGTGAATTCTAGGCGAACTATGTAGCAAATCTTGAGACGTAACTCTTTTTGTGAAGAATAAAGATATGAGGAGGTATCCCAGACTAGACATGGAGATCCTGCGGGTCACAATGTTTGACATCTCTAAAAAAGCAATTGCATAGTTACTTTTTGGTGATGAATTTCATCTACCAGTTGAGACTCCAAAGTATGATTACCGGATGAATTATTTGAAGAATGTGAAGCATGTAAGTAATAAAGACCAGTTTTTGCATTGCAAGTGGGTTGAAAACTATATTCTGGAGGCTAAAGTGGAGGAGCAATAGGTTAACTAGGGTGCAATCTACAAGCACACACTAGGCTTTATTTTTAAGTCTTGGTGGTCTATTGTCAAGTACCGCATAACACCGACATGAAACAACAATACACTAAGTGATGACAAAAAAAAAGATGGTAGTAAACAAAATATTTCATGGATCATTATGGATAAGATTTGGGAGCAGGTGGTACTATTCCACGCTACTTTTTCCTTCCCTAGCCTGGTGACCTTGTTTTGTTAGAAATCGGATGTGCCTTTCATTCCGGCCGTTGATTGGTTTATGCAGTTGACCAAAATCATAGACATACCATTGATTAAGGTAGATAAATAAGTGGCTCAAATCCCAAGGTCCTTTAAAAAACTTGTCTCCACAAGCAGTGGAAGGGGTTTCTCCAGCTATAGATACTATGGCTTCTGAAGTGGGTGCTACTTCTTCATCTACATAACAACTTTGGGTGAACTCTAGACTATACCTATGGGCTATATATTTTTACCCATAGTCTTTCTTGAAAAGATAATAAAATGGGTGTTTATGTCTGAGGCAAGGATTAAGAAATTAAAGGAATGTGTAAAACCATATGTGAAGGATAAGATTTAAACTGTTGTTCGGGGTATGTAGACCCAATTTAGTTGGTTTAAGGTGTGAATGATGGATAATCTAGAGAGTGTTCAATCACCCAATTTGAGTATGGTCGCAGTTGAGCTTGCCTTACTGAAGCTAGCTGTGAAATCTCTTTATAAGGGATAGTTTTTTATTGTCTAGCCACCACCGATCTCAACTTTTAAGTATTTTGATATAGATATAGATGTAGAGGTGTCAAAATTCTATATTTAGGCCCTAGAAAATTGAGGCAAAGGTAAGGAAATGGATACAGTGGGTGATGATACTGTAACGCCTTGATTTGCGGAATCGAAATGCTACACAGTGCGCATGACCCGGAGGGACCACAAGCTAACCCATGGTTGATATCTATACAAGTATACTGCATAATATAGAAAATAAACGTGGAATACGTAATACTGTAAGTCCATAAGGTTCAAAACGGAATAATCATAACATGAGAGTGGGGTATAGAATACCCAAAACAACTGTAATACTATCTGAAGTCTGAACATACTAGTCTGAAAAGCCTCTAACATGATTGTCTGAATAGGGAGTTGATGGGACATGTCCCCATACTAACTCCGACTAGAAAAATTGAACTGAAATAAACCATAACATAACTAATGATTATGCCCTCGAGAGACGAGGACTCACTGCTGGAACTCTGACAGCTAAGATGTTACTGCTACTGCTGGTCAAGAAATCATGTATCTGAACTTATGGTGTAACATAAAATAAATCACCATAGCATGAATGCGTCGGTACAACTGAGAGTACTGAGTATACGAGTGAGGTAGGCTAAATGCAAAGGGTTTATATGCATGAACAATGCTGACAGATATGAACGTGAGAACACATACATACATAAGTAACTGCTATTGAACTCGTGACAATACTGACTACTGAGTCTGAATATTGACAACATGAGTTTACCAGTTCCGAGATACTAAATGACTGCATTTACTGATATTCATTTGTGAATCACTAATAAGTGAGGAACTGATAATGTATTTCTTAATACTAGGAGACTGATACTTTATTACTGATAAAGGAATGATTGTTTTTGGTAGTCCTGATTATGAAGGACTGGTCTAATTGACTGTATCTGACAGTCCTGAAACTGAGTACTGATAGAATAAGTTTACTAAAATCTAATATAACTGGCAAATGATTTCTGATAGCTGATATAGCTAATAACATGAGTGACTATATCTGATAGCCTTGATACTGGATATAGATAACATGGGTGACTGTAGATGATGGCCCTAAATCTGATGGAACTATTTGAGTTCCGTACTATATCTGATTTGACTGTATCTGACAGTCCTGATATTCTGAAGAACTATTTGAGTTCATTCACTGAGACTGAATGAATTAAACTGTGGGAGGTAGTAGTTTAACCTACATACCCCATGTATGCTAATGTAGCTGAACTGGGGTCCAATCTTTGCACTGATTGGAATGGTGTCAAAACCGTGCCACGGGTAAAGACAAGTTGTGAATGACCCTCAAATATGGCAGTGTCCCCAAAAGAGAACGGCGGATGTCCTCCTCATCAACCCTCAAGCTGGAAGTGTTAATGTCTCAACCTATACTGGATACATAGTTCTGAAACGCAAGGATGACTGCTAAGAATCACACCCTCATCTGATAGTGTGTGTTCCCATCCTTGAGTTTACTCGGTGCTAACTTCTACTCCCATATGAATAGACACTGAGCATGACTGACTGAACTGATTAACTGGATTGATATTGTTTCTTAGCTGAGCTAAGCTAAATTTAATGAGTTCCGTTTACTGACGAAATACTACTGAGATCTGAGGACTGACTGAGAGAACTACAGTTACTGAGTCTTGAGTAGAACTGGACTGGTACTGAGTTTACTGAATTTCCATTGACTGACGGAATTACTACTGAAGTCTGGTAACTGACTGAGTTCATGAGATTACTGAGGTTTCCTGAGTCACATGACTGACTGAATTCTATTGAGCATGGCTTGATTGAGGATATCATGAAAACATGACATGGCTCTAGGCACACATCTATATTTTTTGGGTACAGTTACCCCCAGAACTCGATGTAAGGAAACTGACACACGACTGACTTGATCATAAGAATAGAGTCCACAATTCACAATATCATAAGTAGGAAATTTCATACTACACATGGCTATCATATTCTTGGTCATGAAAAGGGAATGCATATAACATGTAAATACTTGCATAAATTCAATTTCATGAGCATTCCATATTACAACAACAATGCGTAACAATTTGCATGGAAATCATGTTGAACATAAGCATAGAACATGGACTAGTCATTTAGGACCTATTATGTCATAAAAGCATGATTTCTAGTCTCTTAGGTATTTTCACAAACACCTTACATGCAAATCTTTATCATAGGTGGATTCATCAAGATTACAAGTATTCAACCACCAATTTCACATATTTATACATCATATACCACCATAGTTTCATACAAACATACTAAGATCCCATCTTAGGCATCATCAAATTTCAACAACATGATCATCAACATCATAAATATCATAATACATGATTTAGAAAAGGATTTTTTTGAGCTTTATGGATGAAAGGAATCCATAAATCAACACACACATACCTTAGTTCGTGATTTATGGAAGATTGATGGAAAGATTCTTGAAATTAAATCCCCAATCGAAAACCATCTTCTTGTTCTTGAGAAAAAATAGAAGAAAAGAGTGTATTTTGGTTGAAAATGGGGTTAATTCCATATTTATGGGTATATATGGGGTGGGAGATGACCAAAATTCCCTTAAGAAAAGAGAAAATAACGCAGTTGTCCTTCTTTTGACTGCCTAACAGGCTGAAGTAAATTGATCATAACTTTTTACTAAGATTCCCAAATTGGATAAAAACCAATTGCATTGGAAAGAATACACTCATAGATTTTATTTGATATATATAGTAGTATCACAGTTCATTATATATAGGGAGTTATGATCATTTGAAGTTGACCCTGAATGCTGGAAAAAAAATTGGGTAAGCACTAGAGTTAGCAGGCGGCGCAGGCTAATTGCCTAGGGCTTCTGTTTTGGGCACCCAAACGTGCCCTTACGCTACTCCAAAAATTCCCATACTCACCCAGGATATACTTCGAGCTTTCCCAATCGTAACGCAACTTGAAAATTGAAAAATGGATGTCGGGAAGGTTGCCAAATAAATCCTCGATGTTTGGAGGTCTAAAATAAGGCTAAGTGTTGAATCTTCAACACTTAGCAAAATTTTTCTAAGTCTTAGTATCTTTCATGGGGTATTACAATATCTCCCCCTTGGGAACATTCGTCCTCAAATAAGACTAATTGAGATGGGAAAAATGATAAACTGGAGTACGTACAAGACATTCACTACTGAGACATAAGTTCATGACTGACATGACTGAAAACTAAGAATATTATATTGCCTTATGAATGAAGGACTGCGTGCTCTGATGAACTGAGTTTCTTAAAATGAGAATGCATATCTGATGTATAACTGACAAGCTAAATCCATGCATATCTAATGCATGATTATATGTACGACATGATACAGGATTGCATGATTGAAAGCACTAATAAGTTGATCACGCATATCTGATATGTGAATATATGACTGAACTGGCTCATGAACCTGCGACTGAACATGCAATGGTAAAAGATACCAAGTTTGAACTAAAAACTGGGAATGGAACTAAATACCAAGTTTGGTACAAAAATCTGAACATGAGAACGAGTAAGTTCAAGAAAGACTATTACCTTAAACTAAAAATACCGATGAGTCTCAGATCAATTACTTAATATACAAAAGCGGGAACATGAGGACGTAACTGAGCCTGGAACATAATACATGAACTGAACTGAGTCTGTAATGCATGACATGGATGGAGTATCATATCGTGTATTAAACTAAGCCATTAACTACATGGATTACTGCTTAGTTTTGGAGTTAGAAGGTCGGTTCATAAGTAACCCTTCCTCCAAGATAGATTCATCAAAGAAACTGACATGTTTAAATCATGAAAGCTCGGGGGCTATAGCGTATATCCCCCTTGGGACACTATGTCCCTTAAAGAATGCTGACTTGACTGAGATACTGAGGAAAACTGAGGCGATGCACAAGGCACTTACGAATTGAGTCATGACTGAATATCTGAGATTTGAAACTGAGACATGATGCATGAACTTAGCTAAACACGAGTGCATAAATACACTAACTTATTTGATTAACTGAAGGACTAATAGCTGAATACTGGGTATAGAAGACTGAATTGTACTTAATCTTAATAGCTAGGCTGAGGCCATAGAGTATCATAAGTATAAGAAGGGACTGATGGAGTAACATGAGGTAACTGAACATAGATTTATTGAAAGCTCTATTATTTAAAAATACAGGACCAAGCGCATTACATGAGTTAGAAATATTCCATCGACTGAGGTATGGAAATACCTATAACTGAGTAGCTGATAACTGTACGCTGTGGTCAAAAAAATTTGAAACCAAACTGAGTTTCGAAGCTGAGCACTCATCTGAAGCTGACATCCTAACTAATGCTATAACTTGAACCCATACTGGTCCTGGGTTTGAATAATTGAATACTGATAACTGAAGTTTAGACTGATACTGAAGTACTGAATCTTGATGGTTGAGTAACTAATTACTAATAGTCATAGTCTTGTAGGACCGTCTGAGTCCTTTACTGAATATTGATTACTGAGCTGACACTGTATCTGAGGACTGGGGGACGGAACATCGACCCCATGGATTCATCGAGGAATCTAAACTGAGAGTATGCATGACACATTATGAATTTATGTGATCATTAGAAGCGTAACATGGATCATGAGGACTAAGCATTCTATAGACTGAGCTACTGAAGCACTGATAGCTGAGTAACTGGTAACTGAATTGTTGATAGTTATGTGAGGGGTCTAGACATAAGTCAAGGATCTGAACGTACAATCATACTCTGCACTTTCATAACTTTTAAGTACAACCCCTTGTTAGCTAATTTTTGGCATACTAACATGATGTTCAAGCCTAACTGCATAACTACACCCTCGTGTAAAATAAGCATGCAATAATCTTTTCTTAACATAAAACATTTACTCTCCTTCATCTAAGAAACTGCTCATCACTACATTGTTTCACAAGGAGAGGTTTTTGAAGGATTAAATCAGGAGGACCTGAAGTATGAATGGATACTAACTGATCTTGAAACATGACTAAAACTTTGAGAAATAGAATATCAACAACATATTTTTTTTTACCAAGAAGGTATGAACTGAGAGTATACATGACATAATCTAAATTTATCTGATCTATAGGGGCAAAGCATGAGTCATGAAAATTAAGTATACTATAAAGCATGATATGTGTACTTGAGTCATGAGATGCATGACCTGAGTTTGGAGTTTCTGCATTCGTGGAACATGATTCGTAACACTGAGGGAGCTAGAACGGAGCCTCTTATACTGGGAACTGAAGGCGCACATGATCCCGTGAAAAGTGCATGAAAGTAAGTTGTGTTCATGAAACATAATTCGTACTGCAGAGTAAACTAGGACTCTTTTTACTGGGAACAGAAATCATACATGATTTATGGGGAAAAAAGAATGAGCATATTTCGTGACCATAGAGTTGACATGCAACTCCTGAGTGGGTTTCGTGATAGCTGAGGTGCAAAACTCTGCACTAAGATAAGAATGGGTTGAGAATTATCTGCCCTTACTGCTTTCTATTCATACTGGCACTATCACTAGAATTTGAGAGCCTGACTTGGTTAATTGATCTATTATCACATACTTACATTCTGTTCGACACCTGCCTGTCTAAGTAAAAACATCATCTTCTGCGGTTTCCTCATATGCTACTAACATCACATCCATACTTTCATACCTAATTTCAAGTCAATAGACTTACATTCTTTCTTCCACTGTTCAAGCCTACTGATTGGTATAACTATCCCCTTGAATACATGATCTGATAAATCTGAATAATATTATCCCAACTCTACTACTGCTAAGCTTCTGAGTTCAAGCTTCTAACTCTAGGTCTATGCTATCGTAGAATTCTAAGAAGGGATCTGATGGCATATCTAGATTTGGGTGCGATAAGGAGTTCTCATGATCATGAAAGAAATCTATATAACTTTGTAATAGAACTTGACTGATAGGGCATTGCCGAGTTTGTATCCAATCCCATAACAGATGGTAGGGACTGTCTGAGAAAGCCCAGTCCTTAGGACCTTGAGTTCACTATTTTTGTTACCTTGAAAGTAAGGTGGAGTTGACATGCATCGAGCATGATGAGAATCTACATGACTTTTCTTAGAAAACCTTTCTTTAGCACGATCTGAGATATGAAAGAATCGAAACTGTTTCTTAAACACCTCATAGCCTCCTTCACATAAGTGTGGTGCACAACACACGCATGTACAAGACTATACTAGATGCGGCTTTCAGACTTCCTAGGACACTGTTGAACCTTAGGCTCCGATACCAAGTTTGTAACGCCTTAATTTGCTGAAACGGAATGCTACACAGTGCCCATGACCCCGAGGGACCACAAGCTAACCCATGACTAATATCTTTACCTATAAACTGCATAATATAGAACATAAATACGGAATATGTAATGTTGTAAGGCAATAAGCTCCAAAATAGAATAATAATAACATAAGAGTGGGGTATAGAATACTCAAAACAACTGTAATACTATCTGAAGTCTGAACATACTAGTCTGAAAAACCTCTAACATGATGTCTGAATAGGGAGTTGATAGGACATGTCCCAAACTAACTCCGACTAGCAAAACTGAACTGAAATAAACCATAACATAAGTAATGATCATGCCCTCAAGAGACGATGACTCACTGCTGGTACTTTGACAGCTAAGATTTACTGCTACTGCTGGTATGGAAATCATGTATTTGAACCTATGGTGTAACATAAAAGAAAGCACTATAGCGCGAATGCGTCAGTACAACTGAGAGTACTGAGTATATGAGTGAGGTAGGCTAAATACAAAGGGTTTATATGCATGAACAATGTTGATTGATATGAATGTGAGAACACATACATACATAAGTAACTGCTACTAAACTTGTGACGATGCTGACTACTGAGTCTGAATACCGAAAACAAGAGTTTATCAGTTCCGAGATACTAAATAATTGCATTTACTGATATTGATCGGTGAATCATTAATAAGTAAGGAACTGATACTATATTACTGAATACTAGGATACTGATAATTTATTACTGATAAAGGAATGATTGTTTCTGGCAGTCCTGATTATGAAAGACTGGTCTAATTGATTGTATCTGACAGTCCTGAAACTGAGTACTGATAGCATGAGTTTACTAAAATCTAATATGACTAGCAAACGATTTCTGATAGATGATATAGCTGATAACATGAGTGACTATATCTGATAGCCTTGCTACTGGATACTGATAACATGGGTGACTGTAGCTGACAGCCTTAAATCTGATGGAACTATCTGAGTTTTGTACTATATCTGAGTTGACTGTATCTTATAGTTCTGATATTCCTAAGAACTATCTGAGTTCTTTTACTGAGACTAAATGACTGAAACAGTGGGAGGTAGTAGTTTTACCGACATCCCCCATGTATGCTAATGTAGATGAACTAGGGTCCAATCCTTGCCCTGATTGGAAGGGTGTCAATATCGTACCATGTGTAAAGACAAGTTGTGAGTGACCCTCAAATATGCCAGTGTCCCTAAAAGAGAATGGCGGATGTCCGCCTCATCAAACCTCAAGCTGGCGGTGTTGATGTCTCAACCTATGTTGGCTACATAGTTTTGGAACATAAGGATGACAGCTAAGAATCACACCCTCATCTAAAAGTGTGTATTCCCATCCGTGTGTTCACTCGGTGCTAACTTCTACTCCCATCTGAAAAGACACTGAGCATGACTGACTAAACGGATTAACTGAACTGATTAACTAGACTGATAGTGTTGCTTAGCTGAGCTAAGCTAAATTTAATGAGTTTCATTGACTGATGGAATACTATGGAGATCTGATGAATGACTGAGAGAACTGAAGTTACTGAGTCTTGAGTAGAACTGGACTGGTACTGAGTTTACTGAATTTCTATTGACTGATGAAATTACTACTGATGTCTGGTAACTGACCGAGTTCCTGAGATTACTGAGGTTTCCTGAGTCACATGACTGACTGAATTCTACTGAGCATCGATAGACTGAGGATATCGTGACTACATGACATGCCTCTAGGCACACAGCTATATTTTTCCGGTACAAGTACCCCCAGAACTCGATGGAAGGAAACTGACACACATGACTGACTTGATCATAAGAATAGAGTCCACAATTCATAATATCATAAGTAGGGGATTTTGATACTACACATGGCTATCATATTCTTGGTCATGAAAAGGGAATGCATATAACATGTAAATACTTGCATAAATTCAATTTCATGAGCATTCCATATTACAACAACAATGCGTAATAATTTGCATGGAAATCATGTTGAACATAAGCATAGAACATGGACTAGTCATTTAGGACCTATTATGTCATAAAAGCATGATTTCTAGTCTCTTAGGTATTTTCACAAACACCTTACATGCAAATATTTAGCATAGGTGGATTCATCAAGATTACAAGTATTCAACCACCAATTTCACATATTTATACATCATATACCACCATAGTTTCATACAAACATACTAAGATCCCATCTTAGGCATCATCAAATTTCAACAACATGATCATCAACATCATAAATATCATAATACATGATTTATAAAAGGATATTTTTGAGCTTTATGGATGAAAGGAATCCATAAATCAACACACGCATACCTTAGTTCATGATTTATGGAATATTGATGGAAAGATTCTTGAAATTAAATCCCCAATCGAAAACCATCTACTTGTTCTTGAGAGAAAATAGAAGAAGAGAGTGTATTTTGGTTGAAAATGGGGTTAATTCCATATTTATGGATATATATGGGGTGGGAGATGACCAAAATTCCCTTAAGAAAAGAGAAAATAATGCAGTTGTCCTTCTATTAACTGTCCGTCAAGTTGAAGTAAATTGATCATAACTTTTTACTAAGATGCCCAAATTGGATGAAACCAATTTCATTGAAAATAATACTCTCATAGCTTTCATTTGTTATATAGCATCTCACACAGTTCATTATATATAGGTAGTTATCATCGTTTGAAGTTGACCCTGAAATGCTGAAAAAAAATTAGGCAAGCACTGGAGTTAGCAGGCGGCACAGGATAATCGCCCGGGGCTTCTATTTTGGGCACCCAAACGTGCCCTTACGCTACTTCAAAAATTTTGAAACTCACCCGGGATATACTACGAGCTTTCCTAATCATAACACAACTTGAAAATTAAAAAACGGATGTCGCGAAGGTCGCCAAATAAATCCCCGAAGTTTGGAGGTCTAAAATAAGACTAAGTGTTGAATCTTGAACACTTAATAAAAATTTTCTAAGTCTTGGGATCTTTCATGGAGCTTTACTAGATGAATTTGACACGCTATTTTTTTGGGTATTACAGATACACATCCCTATATGAGAGGAAAAGATGAGATATGAAAGTCAAGAAAAAACGTAGCCACATTGAGTAAAAGGACCTCAAAGGTGCATTTCTTGGAGAGAAGTAAGATCTCACCTTCTGTTGTTGACACTACTACTATTATTGCTACTGATACTATGGTTGAAAGTTGTAAGGGCATGTTGATTTTCCCTAAGATATCATTTTGATTGCACCAACCACCACTAGTTCCAGCTTAAGTGAGTGACATAGCCACTGCCGAAGATACTAGAGCTTGAGAGCATAGAGGGGTTACATGAGTGATCCCAGTTTATCAGTTTAAGACTTGCACATAGTACTCCATGGATATTTTTCTACCCTAGTATTTTATTTTATTTAAGTTTATTTTTATTGGGGACATTGCACGATTTCTGAATTAGTGTGGGTGTACCAATATTCGAGGGTTTTTTTTGTCATGTTTCATTTTCCCTAGATGCACAATCAACATAGAACCAACATATTTAGGAGTTTAATTTTTGTTTTTGTTTTATTTTGTGTTGTTTGTGTAATCAAAAGAGAAATACAAGAACTTAGTTCAGCCAAAATAAAAGAGTAGAGTATGCAATCTGTGTTTTTATTTCAATGTATTTAAATGATACCTCTATGTAAAAAATTGATGATTTTGTTGTGTTGTTTGCTTACTATGGACTATAACAAATGTGGATCATTTTATGGCATTTGAATTATAAATTTGATAACCATAGCCTAACTATTCATGAATCGGATAGGTAGTAACTATTTGTGTAGCCCTAAGCCATGTGTGTTGTGAGGTACTTAAATAGTCAGGATATGTGTGATCTAATACTTTTCTAGTTAGTCTCACCAAAGTTGTAGGATAGTAAGTTTGTAAAGTATCATAGGATCATTCTTGAATAGTCCACTATAAGCCAGAAAACTATACCAAATGAAATATAGTATCCCTTGATCCTGAATTAGAGCTGATTACAAAAGAACCTTTTTTGGCCTTATTCCTTCTTGGATGTTATGCACCTCAACTCAAGTAAATATCTTAAGTTGACAGTGGCTATAATAAGGATGTGTGGGGCAAAATTGGTATGTCGAAGAAGTTAGTACATGAAAAAGGGATTTGGGTGAGGTCTTATTTATAAAAAGAAGAAAAACAATGAAGAAACGGTTGACAAAACTAAATAAAGGAAACGATAAAAGAAGAGAATTTGTTAAAGAAAACCTTGCTCGGGGGCTGAAAAGTCAATGGGGGATAAAAATGAAAAGAGTAGGAAAGTCGAGCCAAAAGTACTGTAGTCCTTAGAAAAAATACCTCAATTGATCCATATGTACCACACCCATAACCAAGCCTATATTATAAGAAAATAAAAGTCGTATAATGATCCTAATCTAACTATCTAATAAAAATTAAGGAGTAGAAAGTAAAAAAAAGTCTATGATATTTCACAGACACAACCTGAACATCATTATAGGAGTAAGTGTCTAGTTTCAGTCGCAAGTATGAAATCTATAATGAATCTTGATCCCATTGTTTTTTGGGAAGGGGATTTTGTACACATCACAGATTCTCGTGTTGATGATATTGAAGAGGGTTGAATTTGTGCTTTGATTCATGTATTCTAAATCTAATTTTTGACTAATATGAATGTCGTAGTACTCTTGGATTTCTCTTGTGTAAGTGTCATGTATTGTGTCTTTTTATTTATTATGTCTTATTCACCTATGGACATGGAAATTTTATAAATTGAGGGTGTTAATGTAATGTGGACTTAACATATCACAAATTACCTATAGGTGGCAGGGGGCTAGTTATTGATGTGAGGTGAATCCAAAAAAGGGGTTGTTCTAGTTAGAATCCCAAAATGATTCATGTACACCATCGACAATTAAAATAAAGGATATTGTTAGTTTAAAGGCATGTTTTTATGGGTATGATATTTTTATGGTATTTCAAGTAAAACGAGTCTGAAGAAGTGATGTGTAGGATTTTAGAGTTAAAGGCATCATACGAACAAGGAATGCCTATTATCCCTATAAATGGTATCCCGATAAGGTCATGGGTTGAAAAAGAGAGTAGGATATAAAGAAGATCAGATGAGAGAATCCACAATTTTTCTATAATACAATGGACTATCTTTGAGATTGTGGGAGAATTATCCTGCAAAGTTAAAATCAGAGGTTGAAGCCACAAGAGGAAATGACAATCATATAAGAAAACCACGAGCTCTTCTTGAGCATCATTCTAGAAATTGTCTTCCAATAATCAAAAGTCAAGCATCCAATAATAATCACTAAGGACGATTGTTGTATCTTCTAATGATTGACCCTTTCTACGTCCAAAGGGCTGACTTAGCAAATAACGTTGTGTTAAGTATATGTTTTGTGTTTTAGTTTAAATTATATTGATGCTGTGAAGGACTATTATTGTTCTTTGAAGTGTAAACATTAATTCTTAATGTTTTAATTCAAAGTGAGATTTATGGTTTTCATCTTATTCTTATATGTTCATAATTTTGTTTTTCTGTTGGAATTATTATTGAGTTCTTGCAATCATGAGTAGCTAAAAAACACAACTAGGGATCTAAGAACCATAATGAATTAATGGAGTAATGTACAAAGTATGACGTATTTTCAGAGGGTATTTGAGCATGTAATGTGATTCTCTTCAATTTGATTTTCTTTTTACAGTGGAAAATGTTAGAACTAGCCATATTCTTACTCGCAATGAAAAAATTTAAAATGGATGGGAAAAAAGATTGAGCAATGATACTTCTATCTATTAATTAGATTAAGCTAGTAAATGGGATAGCTAATATTGAGTCATTTATAGGGGTTAGAGATACAAAACTTATTGAAATTCAAGAGGGGAGGGGGGTGAATTGAAATTTTTTTTGTGAGTCAACTACTGACTCCTCACAGTCGAATCACCTGCAAATTAGTGCCCTTTACAAATAGATAAGATTTAAAATAATTAAGCACGTAAATAATAGAACATAAAGTAATAACACAGAAATTTCTCCTAGTTTGGAACACCAATGTGGTGCCTACTTCTAGTCCCCTTGGGTTTCAAAGTTTCCTTAGATCATTGAATATTGGGATCGAGTACAATAATAGGAAACTAGTTCTGAAGACTTATTTTGCTCTTCAGATCTTGGGACACAACTTCAGTTGATGTTACAAAGTTGACTCGATCCTACTCTATATAACAATTATAAAATAAAAGTTACAAAGACATGTAAGACTAAGAATGAGGCACTTTAAATTTTCTCCATGACGTTGTGTTACCCGTGTCTGTCTTCAGTCTTCATGTTTTATTGTCTTCAGCTGCTACGCTTCATAAGGAAACCAAAGAGATTTCATCTCAATCAAGGATTTAAATTGATTCCTTGATTGAGGAATGTAGCCATTTGATATGTCCATATCAGATATGTCCAAATACAACTTTTGATCACGTCCATATCAAATGTCTATGATATATTTTCCTTTTAGTCATGATAGATTGATGGCCATGTGACGATTGTGGCCTTTTTTTCCCTTATTTTGTCCTAATTGATCTTCTGATTTATCTAGTCTACTGTGATTCTTGTATTGTGATCGTAATTCTGGGATAGATTCTGGGATAGTGATTCTCCTTCCATTTCCGAGATATTTGATTGATTTTCTTGCCATGTTGTTTGAGTACCCTGATTCTTCTTTTTATGATTGGATATCTTTTTATTCCTATAGTTGGATTCCTTTATCAGTAGTCTTCAATATCCTGCAAAGATTCACTTCTTAGTTTGTCATTATTAAAATATAGACTTCAGAGGCTAACAATATCCCCTTTTTTGATAATGAAAAACACGAGTAAACATCAGTTGACTTTCCTATTATGATGGATGGCTAGCCCCCCCTGACTTTCTATCTTGGTGGCTGAAGTTAACTCTATTTTGATGATAGTCGACTTTCTTCCCTTGTCTTGCTCTTCCCCTGTCATGTTAACTGATATGCATCTTCTCCCTTTTTTGACATAATAAAAAATCATAGACCAAACATACAACACAGCAAAAGAAATATACCAAGTCACAAAG